>OX371223.1:300704347-301908847 GCA_947310385.1 Nephrotoma appendiculata
AACACTTTGTAAATCATTCGTTGTTGTGGAGACCTTGCAACGTGGCCGAGCCATCTCACTCGATTAGATTTGATGAAGCCGATAATATCGCTACCTCCGAGAAGTTGCTTTATTTCGTGGTTCATACGAATCCGATATTCATTGTTCGCAACTTTAATAGGACCAAAAATTGAACGGATGACCTTTCTTTCGAAGGTAGATAATAATCTACAGTCATTAGAGGTCATGGTCCAGCTCTCGCTTCCGAAAGTCGGCACAGGTCTTATAAGTGCTTTATAAAGTGCGAGCTTGCACGACTGCGATAGGTGTTTAGATCGCAATAATTTTGATTGGGCGTAGAAAACTCGTTGTCCGGCAGCGATTCGGGCTTTTATTTCTGTCTGCATATCATTCAAGGATGTTATAAGTGACCCAAGGTATTTAAAATTTTCGACGCTATTTTCTGCATGTTGATGGAGCGGAAATCGATGACATGGTGCTTCACGCGTCGATGGATGAGGAAGCCAACTCCAAATTCTCCTCCGTTCTGATGGCCGCTGTAATGAAGAGTGTAACCATTGGTAGTGTCATGGATCCCACTCCCAGACCATCTAAGCTCTTGTAGTGCAAGTACGTCTAAAGTGTAACTTTTTGCTTGGTTCGAAAGGTTCTGGAGATCTCCAGGTCTTAAGAGACTAAGCACGTTCCATGTTCCCATTTTTAAAGCGTTGTCCGTGTACAATTTCCGTGGTCGAGTTTGTAATGAATCCGATATGGTAATCCGAGGCCTTTGTTCAGGGTTCATAACTTAAATGGTTTTTATGAGGGAAGGTTGTTGGCCTGCCGCTCAACCCGCTTATTACGTGTGTGGGTCACGTACTGGTGAGAATCTTAAGGCATCCAGTCCTACCTTGAACACATTTATATAGCGAGCCGCTTGATACAAGACAGACGCCCGCTTCAGCCGCTCCTAACCTGGAGAACAGACGCTGATTTGGTATTGGTTTTGAGGCGCCAATAACCCGCCCTGACATGTAGTGTCCATGACTATAAACAGGATTTAGTCTGCTCTTCTCCACTACACCGCCTGATTCATTTAGCGTTACCCAGAATGCACCGCGAGGAGGTATGAATCTCGGACTTCGCCCCCCAACTAAACGTTGATCTACTCATAATTACATCGATGATCCAAAATAAACGAAACATTCGAAATCCGTGACTATAAATTTTATCCGTTCAAAAAAAGTAAGGCATCACGTATTTTCGCAAAAAACTGAAAACTTTTTGTTGTTGAAATTCCGGTTCAAAATGATTATAGGTACAGTATACAACACGTTGAGCACGAAACCACCGGTAGGATGCTTAGGGAAAGCAGTGGTTACTGGAAGTTTCGTATTTTGAAATTCGGCCACATTGTGTTTCGAACCTGAATTGCAGGCGAACGAGGCGACATATTGAAGCAAACTAAACGTTAATCTACTCATAATTACATCGATGATCCAAAATAAACGAAACATTCGAAATCCTTGACTATAAATTTTATCCGTTCAAAAAAAGTAAGGCTAACCATCACGTTTTTTCGTAAAAAACTGAAAACTTTTTGTTGTTGAAATTCCGGTTCAAAATGATTATAGGTACAGTATAGAATACGTTGAGCACGAAACCACCGGTAGGATGCTGAAGGAAAGCAGTGGTTACTGGAAGTTTCGTATTTTGAAATTCGGCCACATTGTGTTTCGAACCTGAATTGCAGGCGAACGAGGCGACATATTAAAGCAAACTAAACGTTAATCTACTCATAATTACATCGATGATCCAAAATAAACGAAACATTCGAAATCCTTGACTATAAATTTTATCCGTTCAAAAAAAGTAAGGCTAACCATCACGTTTTTTCGTAAAAAACTGAAAACTTTTTGTTGTTGAAATTCCGGTTCAAAATGATTATAGGTACAGTATAGAACACGTTGAGCACGAAACCACCGGTAGGATGCTGAAGGAAAGCAGTGGTTACTGGAAGTTTCGTATTTTGAAATTCGGCCACATTGTGTTTCGAACCTGAATTGCAGGCGAACGAGGCGACATATTGAAGCAAACTAAACGTTAATCTACTCATAATTACATCGATGATCCAAAATAAACGAAACATTCGAAATCCGTGACTATAAATTGTATCCGTTTAAAAAAAGTAAGGCTAGCCATCACGTATTTTCGCAAAAAACTGAAAACTTTTTGTTTTTGAAATTCTGGTTCAAAATGATTATAGGTACAGTATACAACACGTTGAGCACGAAACCACCGGTAGGACGCTTAGGGAAAGCAGTGGTTACTGGAAGTTTCGTATTTTGAAATTCGGCCACATTGTGTTTCGAACCTGAATTGCAGGCGAACGAGGCGACATATTGAAGCAAACTAAACGTTAATCTACTCATAATTACATCGATGATCCAAAATAAACGAAACATTCGAAATCCGTGACTATAAATTTTATCCGTTCAAAAAAAGTAAGGCGTAATCACGTTTTTTCGCAAAAAAATGAAAACTTTTTGTTG
Organism: Nephrotoma appendiculata; assembly: GCA_947310385.1. Lineage (NCBI taxonomy): Eukaryota > Metazoa > Arthropoda > Insecta > Diptera > Tipulidae > Nephrotoma > Nephrotoma appendiculata. The sequence goes on from OX371223.1 coordinate 300,706,879, forward strand.
TTGAAATTTCGGTTCAAAATGATTATAGGTACAGTAGACAACACGTTGAGCAAGAAACTACCGGTAGGATGCTTAAGGAAAGCAGTGGTTACTGGAAGTTTCGTATTTTGAAATTCGGCCACATTGTGTTTCGAACCTGAATTGCAGGCGAACGAGGCGACATATTGAAGCAAACTAAACGTTGATCTACTCATAATTACATCGATGATCCAAAATAAACGAAACATTCGAAATCCGTGACTATAAATAAATTTTATCCGTTCAAAATGATTATAGGTACAGTAGACAACACGTTGAGCAAGAAACTACTGGTAGGATGCATAAGGAAAGCAGTGGTTACTGGAAGTTTCGTATTTTGAAATTCGGCCACATTGTGTTTCGAACCTGAATTGCAGTCGAACGAGGCGACATATTGAAGCAAACTAAACGTTGATCTACTCATAATTACATCGATGATCCAAAATAAACGAAACATTCGAAATCCGTGACTATAAATTTTATCCGTTCAAAAAAAGTAAGGCTAACCATCACGTATTTTCGCAAAAAACTGAAAACTTTTTGTTGTTGAAATTCCGGTTCAAAATGATTATAGGTACAGTATAGAACACGTTGAGCAAGAAACCACCGGTAGGATGCTTAAGGAAAGCAGTGGTTACTGGAAGTTTCGTATTTTGAAATTCGGCCACATTGTGTTTCGAACCTGAATTGCAGTCGAACGAGGCGACATATTGAAGCAAACTAAACGTTGATCTACTCATAATTACATCGATGATCCAAAATAAACGAAACATTCGAAATCCGTGACTATAAATTTTATCCGTTCAAAAAAAGTAAGGCCATCACGTTTTTTCGCAAAAAAATGAAAACTTTTTGTTGTTGAAATTCCGGTTCAAAATGATTATAGGTACAGTATACAACACGTTGAGCACGAAACCACCGGTAGGATGCTTAGGGAAAGCAGTGGTTACTGGAAGTTTCGTATTTTGAAATTCGGCCACATTGTGTTTCGAACCTGAATTGCAGGCGAACGAGGCGACATATTGAAGCAAACTAAACGTTGATCTACTCATAATTACATCGATGATCCAAAATAAACGAAACATTCGAAATCCGTGACTATAAATTGTATCCGTTCAAAAAAAGTAAGGCACGTTTTTTCGTAAAAAACTGAAAACTTTTTGTTGTTGAAATTCCGGTTCAAAATGATTATAGGTACAGTAGACAACACGTTGAGCAAGAAACTACTGGTAGGATGCTTAAGGAAAGCAGTGGTTACTGGAAGTTTCGTATTTTGAAATTCGGCCACATTGTGTTTCGAACCTGAATTGCAGTCGAACGAGGCGACATATTGAAGCAAACTAAACGTTGATCTACTCATAATTACATCGATGATCCAAAATAAACGAAACATTCGAAATCCGTGACTATAAATTTTATCCGTTCAAAAAAAGTAAGGCTAACCATCACGTTTTTTCGCAAAAAAATGAAAAGTTTTTGTTGTTGAAATTTCGGTTCAAAATGATTATAGGTACAGTATAGAACACGTTGAGCACGAAACCACCGGTAGGATGCTTAGGGAAAGCAGTGGTTACTGGAAGTTTCGTATTTTGAAATTCGGCCACATTGTGTTTCGGACCTGAATTGCAGGCGAACGAGGCGACATATTGAAGCAAACTAAACGTTGATCTACTCATAATTACATCGATGATCCAAAATAAACGAAACATTCGAAATCCGTGACTATAAATTTTATCCGTTCAAAAAAAGTAAGGCTACCCATCACGTTTTTTCGCAAAAAACTGAAAACTTTTTGTTGTTGAAATTCCGGTTCAAAATGATTATAGGTACAGTATAGAACACGTTGAGCACGAAACCACCGGTAGGATGCTTAAGGAAAGCAGTGGTTACTGGAAGTTTCGTATTTTGAAATTCGGCCACATTGTGTTTCGAACCTGAATTGCAGTCGAACGAGGCGACATATTGAAGCAAACTAAACGTTGATCTACTCATAATTACATCGATGATCCAAAATAAACGAAACATTCGAAATCCGTGACTATAAATTTTATCCGTTCAAAAAAAGTAAGGCTAACCATCACGTTTTTTCGCAAAAAACTGAAAACTTTTTGTTGTTGAAATTCCGGTTCAAAATGATTATAGGTACAGTATACAACACGTTGAGCACGAAACCACCGGTAGGATGCTTAAGGAAAGCAGTGGTTACTGGAAGTTTCGTATTTTGAAATTCGGCCACATTGTGTTTCGAACCTGAATTGCAGTCGAACGAGGCGACATATTGAAGCAAACTAAACGTTGATCTACTCATAATTACATCGATGATCCAAAATAAACGAAACATTCGAAATCCGTGACTATAAATTTTATCCGTTCAAAAAAAGTAAGGCATCACGTATTTTCGCAAAAAACTGAAAACTTTTTGTTGTTGAAATTCCGGTTCAAAATGATTATAGGTACAGTATACAACACGTTGAGCACGAAACCACCGGTAGGATGCTTAAGGAAAGCAGTGGTTACTGGAAGTTTCGTATTTTGAAATTCGGCCACTTTGTGTTTCGAACCTGAATTGCAGGCGAACGAGGCGACATATTGAAGCAAACTAAACGTTGATCTACTCATAATTACATCGATGATCCAAAATAAACGAAACATTCGAAATCCGTGACTATAAATTTTATCCGTTCAAAAAAAGTAAGGCTAACATCACGTTTTTTCGTAAAAAACTGAAAACTTTTTGTTGTTGAAATTCCGGTTCAAAATGATTATAGGTACAGTATAGAACACGTTGAGCACGAAACCACCGGTAGGACGCTTAGGGAAAGCAGTGGTTACTGGAAGTTTCGTATTTTGAAATTCGGCCACATTGTGTTTCGAACCTGAATTGCAGGCGAACGAGGCGACATATTGAAGCAAACTAAACGTTGATCTACTCATAATTACATCGATGATCCAAAATAAACGAAACATTCGAAATCCGTGACTATAAATTTTATCCGTTCAAAAAAAGTAAGGCTAACTAACCATCACGTTTTTTCGCAAAAAACTGAAAACTTTTTGTTGTTGAAATTCCGGTTCAAAATGATTATAGGTACAGTATAGAACACGTTGAGCACGAAACCACCGGTAGGACGCTTAGGGAAAGCAGTGGTTACTGGAAGTTTCGTATTTTGAAATTCGGCCACATTGTGTTTCGAACCTGAATTGCAGGCGAACGAGGCGACATATTGAAGCAAACTAAACGTTGATCTACTCATAATTACATCGATGATCCAAAATAAACGAAACATTCGAAATCCGTGACTATAAATTTTATCCGTTCAAAAAAAGTAAGGCTAACTAACCATCACGTTTTTTCGCAAAAAACTGAAAACTTTTTGTTGTTGAAATTCCGGTTCAAAATGATTATAGGTACAGTATACAACACGTTGAGCACGAAACCACCGGTAGGATGCTTAAGGAAAGCAGTGGTTACTGGAAGTTTCGTATTTTGAAATTCGGCCACTTTGTGTTTCGAACCTGAATTGCAGGCGAACGAGGCGACATATTGAAGCAAACTAAACGTTGATCTACTCATAATTACATCGATGATCCAAAATAAACGAAACATTCGAAATCCGTGACTATAAATTTTATCCGTTCAAAAAAAGTAAGGCTAGCCATCACGTTTTTTCGCAAAAAACTGAAAACTTTTTGTTGTTGACATTCCGGTTCAAAATGATTATAGGTACAGTATACAACACGTTGAGCAAGAAACTACCGGTAGGATGCTTAAGGAAAGCAGTGGTTACTGGAAGTTTCGTATTTTGAAATTCGGCCACATTGTGTTTCGAACCTGAATTGCAGTCGAACGAGGCGACATATTGAAGCAAACTAAACGTTGTTCTACTCATAATTACATCGATGATCCAAAATAAACGAAACATTCGAAATCCATGACTATAAATTTTATCCGTTCAAAAAAAGTAAGGCTAACCATCACGTATTTTCGCAAAAAACTGAAAACTTTTTGTTGTTGAAATTCCGGTTCAAAATGATTATAGGTACAGTATACAACACGTTGAGCACGAAACCACCGGTAGGATGCTTAGGGAAAGTAGTGGTTACTGGAAGTTTCGTATTTTGAAATTCGGCCACATTGTGTTTCGAACCTGAATTGCAGGCGAACTCATAAGTACATCGATGATCCAAAATAAACGAAACATTCGAAATCCGTGACTATAAATTTTATCCGTTCAAAAAAAGTAAGGCTAACCATCACGTTTTTTCGCAAAAAACTGAAAACTTTTTGTTGTTGAAATTCCGGTTCAAAATGATTATAGGTACAGTATACAACACGTTGAGCACGAAACCACCGGTAGGATGCTTAGGGAAAGCAGTGGTTACTGAAAGTTTCGTATTTTGAAATTCGGCCACATTGTGTTTCGAACCTGAATTGCAGTCGAACGAGGCGACATATTGAAGCAAACTAAACGTTGATCTACTCATAATTACATCGATGATCCAAAATAAACGAAACATTCGAAATCCGTGACTATAAATTTTATCCGTTCAAAAAAAGTAAGGCACCATCACGTTTTTTCGCAAAAAAATGAAAACTTTTTGTTGTTGAAATTTCGGTTCAAAATGATTATAGGTACAGTATACAACACGTTGAGCACGAAACCACCGGTAGGATGCTTAGGGAAAGCAGTGGTTACTGAAAGTTTCGTATTTTGAAATTCGGCCACATTGTGTTTCGAACCTGAATTGCAGGCGAACTCATAAGTACATCGATGATCCAAAATAAACGAAACATTCGAAATCCGTGACTATAAATTTTATCCGTTCAAAAAAAGTAAGGCTAACCATCACGTTTTTTCGCAAAAAACTGAAAACTTTTTGTTGTTGAAATTCCGGTTCAAAATGATTATAGGTACAGTATACAACACGTTGAGCACGAAACCACCGGTAGGATGCTTAGGGAAAGCAGTGGTTACTGAAAGTTTCGTATTTTGAAATTCGGCCACATTGTGTTTCGAACCTGAATTGCAGTCGAACGAGGCGACATATTGAAGCAAACTAAACGTTGATCTACTCATAATTACATCGATGATCCAAAATAAACGAAACATTCGAAATCCGTGACTATAAATTTTATCCGTTCAAAAAAAGTAAGGCTAACCATCACGTATTTTCGCAAAAAACTGAAAACTTGTTGTTGTTGAAATTCCGGTTCAAAATGATTATAGGTACAGTATACAACACGTTGAACACGAAACCACCGGTAGGATGCTTAGGGAAAGCAGTGGTTACTGGAAGTTTCGTATTTTGAAATTCGGCCACATTGTGTTTCGAACCTGAATTGCAGGCGAACGAGGCGACATATTGAAGCAAACTAAACGTTGATCTACTCATAATTACATCGATGATCCAAAATAAACGAAACATTCGAAATCCGTGACTATAAATTTTATCCGTTCAAAAAAAGTAAGGCTAACATCACGTTTTTTCGCAAAAAACTGAAAACTTTTTGTTGTTGAAATTCCGGTTCAAAATGATTATAGGTACAGTATACAACACGTTGAGCAAGAAACTACCGGTAGGATGCTTAAGGAAAGCAGTGGTTACTGGAAGTTTCGTATTTTGAAATTCGGCCACATTGTGTTTCGAACCTGAATTGCAGGCGAACGAGGCGACATATTGAAGCAAACTAAACGTTGATCTACTCATAATTACATCGATGATCCAAAATAAACGAAACATTCGAAATCCGTGACTATAAATTTTATCCGTTCAAAAAAAGTAAGGCTAACCATCACGTTTTTTCGCAAAAAAATGAAAACTTTTTGTTGTTGAAATTCCGGTTCAAAATGATTATAGGTACAGTATACAACACGTTGAGCACGAAACCACCGGTAGGATGCTTAGGGAAAGCAGTGGTTACTGGAAGTTTCGTATTTTGAAATTCGGCCACATTGTGTTTCGAACCTGAATTGCAGGCGAACGAGGCGACATATTGAAGCAAACTAAACGTTGATCTACTCATAATTACATCGATGATCCAAAATAAACGAAACATTCGAAATCCGTGACTATAAATTTTATCCGTTCAAAAAAAGTAAGGCTAACCATCACGTATTTTCGCAAAAAACTGAAAACTTGTTGTTGTTGAAATTCCGGTTCAAAATGATTATAGGTACAGTATACAACACGTTGAGCAAGAAACTACCGGTAGGATGCTTAAGGAAAGCAGTGGTTACTGGAAGTTTCGTATTTTGAAATTCGGCCACATTGTGTTTCGAACCTGAATTGCAGGCGAACGAGGCGACATATTGAAGCAAACTAAACGTTGATCTACTCATAATTACATCGATGATCCAAAATAAACGAAACATTCGAAATCCGTGACTATAAATTTTATCCGTTCAAAAAAAGTAAGGCTAACCATCACGTATTTTCGCAAAAAACTGAAAACTTGTTGTTGTTGAAATTCCGGTTCAAAATGATTATAGGTACAGTATACAACACGTTGAGCAAGAAACTACCGGTAGGATGCTTAAGGAAAGCAGTGGTTACTGGAAGTTTCGTATTTTGAAATTCGGCCACATTGTGTTTCGAACCTGAATTGCAGGCGAACGAGGCGACATATTGAAGCAAACTAAACGTTGATCTACTCATAATTACATCGATGATCCAAAATAAACGAAACATTCGAAATCCGTGACTATAAATTTTATCCGTTCAAAAAAAGTAAGGCTCATCACGTTTTTTCGCAAAAAACTGAAAACTTTTTGTTGTAGAAATTCCGGTTCAAAATGATTATAGGTACAGTATACAACACGTTGAGCACGAAACCACCGGTAGGATGCTTAGGGAAAGCAGTGGTTACTGGAAGTTTCGTATTTTGAAATTCGGCCACATTGTGTTTCGAACCTGAATTGCAGGCGAACGAGGCGACATATTGAAGCAAACTAAACGTTGATCTACTCATAATTACATCGATGATCCAAAATAAACGAAACATTCGAAATCCGTGACTATAAATTTTATCCGTTCAAAAAAAGTAAGGCTCATCACGTTTTTTCGCAAAAAACTGAAAACTTTTTGTTGTTGAAATTCCGGTTCAAAATGATTATAGGTACAGTATACAACACGTTGAGCACGAAACCACCGGTAGGATGCTTAGGGAAAGCAGTGGTTACTGGAAGTTTCGTATTTTGAAATTCGGCCACATTGTGTTTCGAACCTGAATTGCAGGCGAACGAGGCGACATATTGAAGCAAACTAAACGTTGATCTACTCATAATTACATCGATGATCCAAAATAAACGAAACATTCGAAATCCGTGACTATAAATTTTATCCGTTCAAAAAAAGTAAGGCTAACCATCACGTTTTTTCGCAAAAAAATGAAAACTTTTTGTTGTTGAAATTTCGGTTCAAAATGATTATAGGTACAGTATACAACACGTTGAGCACGAAACCACCGGTAGGATGCTTAGGGAAAGTAGTGGTTACTGGAAGTTTCGTATTTTGAAATTCGGCCACATTGTGTTTCGAACCTGAATTGCAGGCGAACGAGGCGACATATTGAAGCAAACTAAACGTTGATCTACTCATAATTACATCGATGATCCAAAATAAACGAAACATTCGAAATCCGTGACTATAAATTTTATCCGTTCAAAAAAAGTAAGGCCATCACGTTTTTTCGCAAAAAACTGAAAACTTTTTGTTGTAGAAATTCCGGTTCAAAATGATTATAGGTACAGTACACAACACGTTGAGCACGAAACCACCGGTAGGATGCTTAGGGAAAGCAGTGGTTACTGGAAGTTTCGTATTTTGAAATTCGGCCACATTGTGTTTCGAACCTGAATTGCAGGCGAACGAGGCGACATATTGAAGCAAACTAAACGTTGATCTACTCATAATTACATCGATGATCCAAAATAAACGAAACATTCGAAATCCGTGACTATAAATTTTATCCGTTCAAAAAAAGTAAGGCTAACCATCACGTTTTTCGCGAAAAACTGAAAACTTTTTGTTGTAGAAATTCCGGTTCAAAATGATTATAGATACAGTATACAACACGTTGAGCACGAAACCACCGGTAGGATGCTTAGGGAAAGCAGTGGTTACTGGAAGTTTCGTATTTTGAAATTCGGCCACATTGTGTTTCGAACCTGAATTGCAGGCGAACGAGGCGACATATTGAAGCAAACTAAACGTTGATCTACTCATAATTACATCGATGATCCAAAATAAACGAAACATTCGAAATCCGTGACTATAAATTTTATCCGTTCAAAAAAAGTAAGGCTCATCACGTTTTTTCGCAAAAAACTGAAAACTTTTTGTTGTAGAAATTCCGGTTCAAAATGATTATAGGTACAGTATACAACACGTTGAGCACGAAACCACCGGTAGGATGCTTAGGGAAAGCAGTGGTTACTGGAAGTTTCGTATTTTGAAATTCGGCCACATTGTGTTTCGAACCTGAATTGCAGGCGAACGAGGCGACATATTGAAGCAAACTAAACGTTGATCTACTCATAATTACATCGATGATCCAAAATAAACGAAACATTCGAAATCCGTGACTATAAATTTTATCCGTTCAAAAAAAGTAAGGCACCATCACGTTTTTTCGCAAAAAACTGAAAACTTTTTGTTGTTGAAATTCCGGTTCAAAATGATTATAGGTACAGTATACAACACGTTGAGCAAGAAACCACCGGTAGGATGCTTAGGGAAAGCAGTGGTTACTGGAAGTTTCGTATTTTGAAATTCGGCCACATTGTGTTTCGAACCTGAATTGCAGGCGAACGAGGCGACATATTGAAGCAAACTAAACGTTGATCTACTCATAATTACATCGATGATCCAAAATAAACGAAACATTCGAAATCCGTGACTATAAATTTTATCCGTTCAAAAAAAGTAAGGCACCATCACGTTTTTTCGCAAAAAACTGAAAACTTTTTGTTGTTGAAATTCCGGTTCAAAATGATTATAGGTACAGTATACAACACGTTGAGCAAGAAACCACCGGTAGGATGCTTAAGGAAAGCAGTGGTTACTGGAAGTTTCGTATTTTGAAATTCGGCCACATTGTGTTTCGAACCTGAATTGCAGGCAAACGAGGCGACATATTGAAGCAAACTAAACGTTGATCTACTCATAATTACATCGATGATCCAAAATAAACGAAACATTCGAAATCCGTGACTATAAATTTTATCCGTTCAAAAAAAGTAAGGCTAACTAACCATCACGTTTTTTCGCAAAAAACTGAAAACTTTTTGTTGTTGAAATTCCGGTTCAAAATGATTATAGGTACAGTATACAACACGTTGAGCAAGAAACCACCGGTAGGATGCTTAGGGAAAGCAGTGGTTACTGGAAGTTTCGTATTTTGAAATTCGGCCACATTGTGTTTCGAACCTGAATTGCAGGCGAACGAGGCGACATATTGAAGCAAACTAAACGTTGATCTACTCATAATTACATCGATGATCCAAAATAAACGAAACATTCGAAATCCGTGACTATAAATTTTATCCGTTCAAAAAAAGTAAGGCTAACTAACCATCACGTTTTTTCGCAAAAAACTGAAAACTTTTTGTTGTTGAAATTCCGGTTCAAAATGATTATAGGTACAGTATACAACACGTTGAGCAAGAAACTACCGGTAGGATGCTTAAGGAAAGCAGTGGTTACTGGAAGTTTCGTATTTTGAAATTCGGCCACATTGTGTTTTGAACCCGAATTGCAGGCGAACGAGGCGACATATTGAAGCAAACTAAACGTTGATCTACTCATAATTACATCGATGATCCAAAATAAACGAAACATTCGAAATCCGTGACTATAAATTTTATCCGTTCAAAAAAAGTAAGGCACCATCACGTTTTTTCGCAAAAAACTGAAAACTTTTTGTTGTTGAAATTCCGGTTCAAAATGATTATAGGTACAGTAGACAACACGTTGAGCAAGAAACTACCGGTAGGATGCTTAGGGAAAGCAGTGGTTACTGGAAGTTTCGTATTTTGAAATTCGGCCACATTGTGTTTCGAACCTGAATTGCAGGCGAACGAGGCGACATATTGAAGCAAACTAAACGTTGATCTACTCATAATTACATCGATGATCCAAAATAAACGAAACATTCGAAATCCGTGACTATAAATTTTATCCGTTCAAAAAAAGTAAGGCACCATCACGTTTTTTCGCAAAAAACTGAAAACTTTTTGTTGTTGAAATTCCGGTTCAAAATGATTATAGGTACAGTATACAACACGTTGAGCAAGAAACCACCGGTAGGATGCTTAGGGAAAGCAGTGGTTACTGGAAGTTTCGTATTTTGAAATTCGGCCACATTGTGTTTCGAACCTGAATTGCAGGCGAACGAGGCGACATATTGAAGCAAACTAAACGTTGATCTACTCATAATTACATCGATGATCCAAAATAAACGAAACATTCGAAATCCGTGACTATAAATTTTATCCGTTCAAAAAAAGTAAGGCTAACTAACCATCACGTTTTTTCGCAAAAAACTGAAAACTTTTTGTTGTTGAAATTCCGGTTCAAAATGATTATAGGTACAGTATACAACACGTTGAGCAAGGAACTACCGGTAGGATGCTTAAGGAAAGCAGTGGTTACTGGAAGTTTCGTATTTTGAAATTCGGCCACATTGTGTTTCGAACCTGAATTGCAGGCGAACGAGGCGACATATTGAAGCAAACTAAACGTTGATCTACTCATAATTACATCGATGATCCAAAATAAACGAAACATTCGAAATCCGTGACTATAAATTTTATCCGTTCAAAAAAAGTAAGGCTAACCATCACGTTTTTTCGCAAAAAACTGAAAACTTTTTGTTGTTGAAATTTCGGTTCAAAATGATTATAGGTACAGTATACAACACGTTGAGCAAGAAACTACCGGTAGGATGCTTAAGGAAAGCAGTGGTTACTGGAAGTTTCGTATTTTGAAATTCGGCCACATTGTGTTTCGAACCTGAATTGCAGGCGAACGAGGCGACATATTGAAGCAAACTAAACGTTGATCTACTCATAATTACATCGATGATCCAAAATAAACGAAACATTCGAAATCCGTGACTATAAATTTTATCCGTTCAAAAAAAGTAAGGCTAACCATCACGTTTATCGCGAAAAACTGAAAACTTTTTGTTGTAGAAATTCCGGTTCAAAATGATTATAGGTACAGTATACAACACGTTGAGCACGAAACCACCGGTAGGATGCTTAGGGAAAGCAGTGGTTACTGGAAGTTTCGTATTTTGAAATTCGGCCACATTGTGTTTCGAACCTGAATTGCAGGCGAACGAGGCGACATATTGAAGCAAACTAAACGTTGATCTACTCATAATTACATCGATGATCCAAAATAAACGAAACATTCGAAATCCGTGACTATAAATTTTATCCGTTCAAAAAAAGTAAGGCTAACTAACCATCACGTTTTTTCGCAAAAAACTGAAAACTTTTTGTTGTTGAAATTCCGGTTCAAAATGATTATAGGTACAGTATACAACACGTTGAGCAAGGAACTACCGGTAGGATGCTTAAGGAAAGCAGTGGTTACTGGAAGTTTCGTATTTTGAAATTCGGCCACATTGTGTTTCGAACCTGAATTGCAGGCGAACGAGGCGACATATTGAAGCAAACTAAACGTTGATCTACTCATAATTACATCGATGATCCAAAATAAACGAAACATTCGAAATCCGTGACTATAAATTTTATCCGTTCAAAAAAAGTAAGGCTAACCATCACGTTTATCGCGAAAAACTGAAAACTTTTTGTTGTAGAAATTCCGGTTCAAAATGATTATAGGTACAGTATACAACACGTTGAGCACGAAACCACCGGTAGGATGCTTAGGGAAAGCAGTGGTTACTGGAAGTTTCGTATTTTGAAATTCGGCCACATTGTGTTTCGAACCTGAATTGCAGGCGAACGAGGCGACATATTGAAGCAAACTAAACGTTGATCTACTCATAATTACATCGATGATCCAAAATAAACGAAACATTCGAAATCCGTGACTATAAATTTTATCCGTTCAAAAAAAGTAAGGCACCATCACGTTTTTTCGCAAAAAACTGAAAACTTTTTGTTGTTGAAATTCCGGTTCAAAATGATTATAGGTACAGTATACAACACGTTGAGCAAGAAACCACCGGTAGGATGCTTAAGGAAAGCAGTGGTTACTGGAAGTTTCGTATTTTGAAATTCGGCCACATTGTGTTTCGAACCTGAATTGCAGGCAAACGAGGCGACATATTGAAGCAAACTAAACGTTGATCTACTCATAATTACATCGATGATCCAAAATAAACGAAACATTCGAAATCCGTGACTATAAATTTTATCCGTTCAAAAAAAGTAAGGCTAACTAACCATCACGTTTTTTCTCAAAAAACTGAAAACTTTTTGTTGTTGAAATTCCGGTTCAAAATGATTATAGGTACAGTATACAACACGTTGAGCAAGAAACCACCGGTAGGATGCTTAAGGAAAGCAGTGGTTACTGGAAGTTTCGTATTTTGAAATTCGGCCACATTGTGTTTCGAACCTGAATTGCAGGCAAACGAGGCGACATATTGAAGCAAACTAAACGTTGATCTACTCATAATTACATCGATGATCCAAAATAAACGAAACATTCGAAATCCGTGACTATAAATTTTATCCGTTCAAAAAAAGTAAGGCTAACTAACCATCACGTTTTTTCGCAAAAAACTGAAAACTTTTTGTTGTTGAAATTCCGGTTCAAAATGATTATAGGTACAGTATACAACACGTTGAGCAAGAAACCACCGGTAGGATGCTTAAGGAAAGCAGTGGTTACTGGAAGTTTCGTATTTTGAAATTCGGCCACATTGTGTTTCGAACCTGAATTGCAGGCAAACGAGGCGACATATTGAAGCAAACTAAACGTTGATCTACTCATAATTACATCGATGATCCAAAATAAACGAAACATTCGAAATCCGTGACTATAAATTTTATCCGTTCAAAAAAAGTAAGGCACCATCACGTTTTTTCGCAAAAAACTGAAAACTTTTTGTTGTTGAAATTCCGGTTCAAAATGATTATAGGTACAGTATACAACACGTTGAGCAAGAAACCACCGGTAGGATGCTTAGGGAAAGCAGTGGTTACTGGAAGTTTCGTATTTTGAAATTCGGCCACATTGTGTTTCGAACCTGAATTGCAGGCGAACGAGGCGACATATTGAAGCAAACTAAACGTTGATCTACTCATAATTACATCGATGATCCAAAATAAACGAAACATTCGAAATCCGTGACTATAAATTTTATCCGTTCAAAAAAAGTAAGGCTAACTAACCATCACGTTTTTTCGCAAAAAACTGAAAACTTTTTGTTGTTGAAATTCCGGTTCAAAATGATTATAGGTACAGTATACAACACGTTGAGCAAGAAACTACCGGTAGGATGCTTAAGGAAAGCAGTGGTTACTGGAAGTTTCGTATTTTGAAATTCGGCCACATTGTGTTTCGAACCTGAATTGCAGTCGAACGAGGCGACATATTGAAGCAAACTAAACGTTGATCTACTCATAATTACATCGATGATCCAAAATAAACGAAACATTCGAAATCCGTGACTATAAATTTTATCCGTTCAAAAAAAGTAAGGCTAACTAACCATCACGTTTTTTCGCAAAAAACTGAAAACTTTTTGTTGTTGAAATTCCGGTTCAAAATGATTATAGGTACAGTATACAACACGTTGAGCAAGGAACTACCGGTAGGATGCTTAAGGAAAGCAGTGGTTACTGGAAGTTTCGTATTTTGAAATTCGGCCACATTGTGTTTCGAACCTGAATTGCAGGCGAACGAGGCGACATATTGAAGCAAACTAAACGTTGATCTACTCATAATTACATCGATGATCCAAAATAAACGAAACATTCGAAATCCGTGACTATAAATTTTATCCGTTCAAAAAAAGTAAGGCTAACCATCACGTTTTTTCGCAAAAAACTGAAAACTTTTTGTTGTTGAAATTTCGGTTCAAAATGATTATAGGTACAGTATACAACACGTTGAGCAAGAAACTACCGGTAGGATGCTTAAGGAAAGCAGTGGTTACTGGAAGTTTCGTATTTTGAAATTCGGCCACATTGTGTTTCGAACCTGAATTGCAGGCGAACGAGGCGACATATTGAAGCAAACTAAACGTTGATCTACTCATAATTACATCGATGATCCAAAATAAACGAAACATTCGAAATCCGTGACTATAAATTTTATCCGTTCAAAAAAAGTAAGGCTAACTAACCATCACGTTTTTTCGCAAAAAACTGAAAACTTTTTGTTGTTGAAATTCCGGTTCAAAATGATTATAGGTACAGTATACAACACGTTGAGCAAGGAACTACCGGTAGGATGCTTAAGGAAAGCAGTGGTTACTGGAAGTTTCGTATTTTGAAATTCGGCCACATTGTGTTTCGAACCTGAATTGCAGGCGAACGAGGCGACATATTGAAGCAAACTAAACGTTGATCTACTCATAATTACATCGATGATCCAAAATAAACGAAACATTCGAAATCCGTGACTATAAATTTTATCCGTTCAAAAAAAGTAAGGCTAACCATCACGTTTATCGCGAAAAACTGAAAACTTTTTGTTGTTGAAATTCCGGTTCAAAATGATTATAGGTACAGTATACAACACGTTGAGCACGAAACCACCGGTAGGATGATTAGGGAAAGCAGTGGTTACTGGAAGTTTCGTATTTTGAAATTCGGCCACATTGTGTTTCGAACCTGAATTGCAGTCGAACGAGGCGACATATTGAAGCAAACTAAACGTTGATCTACTCATAATTACATCGATGATCCAAAATAAACGAAACATTCGAAATCCGTGACTATAAATTTTATCCGTTCAAAAAAAGTAAGGCTAACCATCACGTTTATCGCGAAAAACTGAAAACTTTTTGTTGTTGAAATTCCGGTTCAAAATGATTATAGGTACAGTATACAACACGTTGAGCACGAAACCACCGGTAGGATGATTAGGGAAAGCAGTGGTTACTGGAAGTTTCGTATTTTGAAATTCGGCCACATTGTGTTTCGAACCTGAATTGCAGTCGAACGAGGCGACATATTGAAGCAAACTAAACGTTGATCTACTCATAATTACATCGATGATCCAAAATAAACGAAACATTCGAAATCCGTGACTATAAATTTTATCCATTCAAAAAAAGTAAGGCTAACCATCACGTTTTTTCGCAAAAAACTGAAAACTTTTTGTTGTTGAAATTCCGGTTCAAAATGATTATAGGTACAGTATACAACACGTTGAGCAAGAAACCACCGGTAGGATGCTTAGGGAAAGCAGTGGTTACTGGAAGTTTCGTATTTTGAAATTCGGCCACATTGTGTTTCGAACCTGAATTGCAGGCGAACGAGGCGACATATTGAAGCAAACTAAACGTTGATCTACTCATAATTACATCGATGATCCAAAATAAACGAAACATTCGAAATCCGTGACTATAAATTTTATCCGTTCAAAAAAAGTAAGGCTAACCATCACGTTTTTTCGCAAAAAACTGAAAACTTTTTGTTGTTGAAATTCCGGTTCAAAATGATTATAGGTACAGTATACAACACGTTGAGCAAGAAACCACCGGTAGGATGCTTAAGGAAAGCAGTGGTTACTGGAAGTTTCGTATTTTGAAATTCGGCCACATTGTGTTTCGAACCTGAATTGCAGGCGAACGAGGCGACATATTGAAGCAAACTAAACGTTGATCTACTCATAATTACATCGATGATCCAAAATAAACGAAACATTCGAAATCCGTGACTATAAATTTTATCCGTTCAAAAAAAGTAAGGCTAACCATCACGTTTTTTCGCAAAAAACTGAAAACTTTTTGTTGTTGAAATTCCGGTTCAAAATGATTATAGGTACAGTATACAACACGTTGAGCACGAAACCACCGGTAGGATGCTTAGGGAAAGCAGTGGTTACTGGAAGTTTCGTATTTTGAAATTCGGCCACATTGTGTTTCGAACCTGAATTGCAGGCGAACGAGGCGACATATTGAAGCAAACTAAACGTTGATCTACTCATAATTACATCGATGATCCAAAATAAACGAAACATTCGAAATCCGTGACTATAAATTTTATCCGTTCAAAAAAAGTAAGGCTAACTAACCATCACGTTTTTTCGCAAAAAACTGAAAACTTTTTGTTGTTGAAATTCCGGTTCAAAATGATTTTAGGTACAGTATACAACACGTTGAGCAAGAAACTACCGGTAGGATGCTTAAGGAAAGCAGTGGTTACTGGAAGTTTCGTATTTTGAAATTCGGCCACATTGTGTTTCGAACCTGAATTGCAGTCGAACGAGGCGACATATTGAGCACGAAACCACCGGTAGGATGATTAGGGAAAGCAGTGGTTACTGGAAGTTTCGTATTTTGAAATTCGGCCACATTGTGTTTCGAACCTGAATTGCAGGCGAACGAGGCGACATATTGAAGCAAACTAAACGTTGATCTACTCATAATTACATCGATGATCCAAAATAAACGAAACATTCGAAATCCGTGACTATAAATTTTATCCGTTCAAAAAAAGTAAGGCTAACCATCACGTTTTTTCGCAAAAAACTGAAAACTTTTTTTTGTTGAAATTCCGGTTCAAAATGATTATAGGTACAGTATACAACACGTTGAGCAAGAAACCACCGGTAGGATGCTTAGGGAAAGCAGTGGTTACTGGAAGTTTCGTATTTTGAAATTCGGCCACATTGTGTTTCGAACCTGAATTGCAGGCGAACGAGGCGACATATTGAAGCAAACTAAACGTTGATCTACTCATAATTACATCGATGATCCAAAATAAACGAAACATTCGAAATCCGTGACTATAAATTTTATCCGTTCAAAAAAAGTAAGGCTAACCATCACGTTTTTTCGCAAAAAACTGAAAACTTTTTGTTGTAGAAATTCCGGTTCAAAATGATTATAGGTACAGTAGACAACACGTTGAGCACGAAACCACCGGTAGGATGCTTAGGGAAAGCAGTGGTTACTGGAAGTTTCGTATTTTGAAATTCGGCCACATTGTGTTTCGAACCTGAATTGCAGTCGAACGAGGCGACATATTGAAGCAAACTAAACGTTGATCTACTCATAATTACATCGATGATCCAAAATAAACGAAACATTCGAAATCCGTGACTATAAATTTTATCCATTCAAAAAAAGTAAGGCTAACCATCACGTTTTTTCGCAAAAAACTGAAAACTTTTTGTTGTTGAAATTCCGGTTCAAAATGATTATAGGTACAGTATACAACACGTTGAGCATGAAACCACCGGTAGGATGCTTAGGGAAAGCAGTGGTTACTGGAAGTTTCGTATTTTGAAATTCGGCCACATTGTGTTTCGAACCTGAATTGCAGGCGAACGAGGCGACATATTGAAGCAAACTAAACGTTGATCTACTCATAATTACATCGATGATCCAAAATAAACGAAACATTCGAAATCCGTGACTATAAATTTTATCCGTTCAAAAAAAGTAAGGCTAACTAACCATCACGTTTTTTCGCAAAAAACTGAAAACTTTTTGTTGTTGAAATTCCGGTTCAAAATGATTATAGGTACAGTATACGACACGTTGAGCAAGGAACTACCGGTAGGATGCTTAAGGAAAGCAGTGGTTACTGGAAGTTTCGTATTTTGAAATTCGGCCACATTGTGTTTCGAACCTGAATTGCAGGCGAACGAGGCGACATATTGAAGCAAACTAAACGTTGATCTACTCATAATTACATCGATGATCCAAAATAAACGAAACATTCGAAATCCGTGACTATAAATTTTATCCGTTCAAAAAAAGTAAGGCTAACTAACCATCACGTTTTTTCGCAAAAAACTGAAAACTTTTTGTTGTTGAAATTCCGGTTCAAAATGATTATAGGTACAGTATACAACACGTTGAGCATGAAACCACCGGTAGGATGCTTAGGGAAAGCAGTGGTTACTGGAAGTTTCGTATTTTGAAATTCGGCCACATTGTGTTTCGAACCTGAATTGCAGGCGAACGAGGCGACATATTGAAGCAAACTAAACGTTGATCTACTCATAATTACATCGATGATCCAAAATAAACGAAACATTCGAAATCCGTGACTATAAATTTTATCCGTTCAAAAAAAGTAAGGCTAACCATCACGTTTTTTCGCAAAAAACTGAAAACTTTTTGTTGTAGAAATTCCGGTTCAAAATGATTATAGGTACAGTAGACAACACGTTGAGCACGAAACCACCGGTAGGATGCTTAGGGAAAGCAGTGGTTACTGGAAGTTTCGTATTTTGAAATTCGGCCACATTGTGTTTCGAACCTGAATTGCAGTCGAACGAGGCGACATATTGAAGCAAACTAAACGTTGATCTACTCATAATTACATCGATGATCCAAAATAAACGAAACATTCGAAATCCGTGACTATAAATTTTATCCGTTCAAAAAAAGTAAGGCTAACTAACCATCACGTTTTTTCGCAAAAAACTGAAAACTTTTTGTTGTTGAAATTCCGGTTCAAAATGATTATAGGTACAGTATACGACACGTTGAGCAAGGAACTACCGGTAGGATGCTTAAGGAAAGCAGTGGTTACTGGAAGTTTCGTATTTTGAAATTCGGCCACATTGTGTTTCGAACCTGAATTGCAGGCGAACGAGGCGACATATTGAAGCAAACTAAACGTTGATCTACTCATAATTACATCGATGATCCAAAATAAACGAAACATTCGAAATCCGTGACTATAAATTTTATCCGTTCAAAAAAAGTAAGGCTAACTAACCATCACGTTTTTTCGCAAAAAACTGAAAACTTTTTGTTGTTGAAATTCCGGTTCAAAATGATTATAGGTACAGTATACAACACGTTGAGCATGAAACCACCGGTAGGATGCTTAGGGAAAGCAGTGGTTACTGGAAGTTTCGTATTTTGAAATTCGGCCACATTGTGTTTCGAACCTGAATTGCAGGCGAACGAGGCGACATATTGAAGCAAACTAAACGTTGATCTACTCATAATTACATCGATGATCCAAAATAAACGAAACATTCGAAATCCGTGACTATAAATTTTATCCGTTCAAAAAAAGTAAGGCTAACTAACCATCACGTTTTTTCGCAAAAAACTGAAAACTTTTTGTTGTTGAAATTCCGGTTCAAAATGATTATAGGTACAGTATACAACACGTTGAGCAAGAAACCACCGGTAGGATGCTTAGGGAAAGCAGTGGTTACTGGAAGTTTCGTATTTTGAAATTCGGCCACATTGTGTTTCGAACCTGAATTGCAGGCGAACGAGGCGACATATTGAAGCAAACTAAACGTTGATCTACTCATAATTACATCGATGATCCAAAATAAACGAAACATTCGAAATCCGTGACTATAAATTTTATCCGTTCAAAAAAAGTAAGGCTAACTAACCATCACGTTTTTTCGCAAAAAACTGAAAACTTTTTGTTGTTGAAATTCCGGTTCAAAATGATTATAGGTACAGTATACAACACGTTGAGCACGAAACCACCGGTTGGATGCTTAAGGAAAGCAGTGGTTACTGGAAGTTTCGTATTTTGGAATTCGGACACATTGTGTTTCGCACCTGAATTGCAGGTGAACGAGGCGACATATTAAAGCAAACTAAACGTTGATCTACTCATACTTACATCGATAATCCAAAATAAACGAAACATTCGGAATCCGTGACTATAAATTTTATCCGTTCAAAAAAAGTAAGGCTAACTAACCATCACGTTTTTTCGCAAAAAACTGAAAACTTTTTGTTGTTGAAATTCCGGTTCAAAATGATTATAGGTACAGTATACAACACGTTGAGCAAGAAACCACCGGTAGGATGCTTAGGGAAAGCAGTGGTTACTGGAAGTTTCGTATTTTGAAATTCGGCCACATTGTGTTTCGAACCTGAATTGCAGGCGAACGAGGCGACATATTGAAGCAAACTAAACGTTGATCTACTCATAATTATATCGATGATCCAAAATAAACGAAACATTCGAAATCCGTGACTATAAATTTTATCCGTTCAAAAAAAGTAAGGCTAACTAACCATCACGTTTTTTCGCAAAAAACTGAAAACTTTTTGTTGTTGAAATTCCGGTTCAAAATGATTATAGGTACAGTATACAACACGTTGAGCAAGAAACCACCGGTAGGATGCTTAGGGAAAGCAGTGGTTACTGGAAGTTTCGTATTTTGAAATTCGGCCACATTGTGTTTCGAACCTGAATTGCAGGCGAACGAGGCGACATATTGAAGCAAACTAAACGTTGATCTACTCATAATTACATCGATGATCCAAAATAAACGAAACATTCGAAATCCGTGACTATAAATTTTATCCGTTCAAAAAAAGTAAGGCTAACTAACCATCACGTTTTTTCGCAAAAAACTGAAAACTTTTTGTTGTTGAAATTCCGGTTCAAAATGATTATAGGTACAGTATACAACACGTTGAGCACGAAACCACCGGTTGGATGCTTAAGGAAAGCAGTGGTTACTGGAAGTTTCGTATTTTGGAATTCGGACACATTGTGTTTCGCACCTGAATTGCAGGTGAACGAGGCGACATATTAAAGCAAACTAAACGTTGATCTACTCATACTTACATCGATAATCCAAAATAAACGAAACATTCGGAATCCGTGACTATAAATTTTATCCGTTCAAAAAAAGTAAGGCTAACTAACCATCACGTTTTTTCGCAAAAAACTGAAAACTTTTTGTTGTTGAAATTCCGGTTCAAAATGATTATAGGTACAGTATACAACACGTTGAGCAAGAAACCACCGGTAGGATGCTTAGGGAAAGCAGTGGTTACTGGAAGTTTCGTATTTTGAAATTCGGCCACATTGTGTTTCGAACCTGAATTGCAGGCGAACGAGGCGACATATTGAAGCAAACTAAACGTTGATCTACTCATAATTACATCGATGATCCAAAATAAACGAAACATTCGAAATCCGTGACTATAAATTTTATCCGTTCAAAAAAAGTAAGGCTAACTAACCATCACGTTTTTTCGCAAAAAACTGAAAACTTTTTGTTGTTGAAATTCCGGTTCAAAATGATTATAGGTACAGTATACAACACGTTGAGCATGAAACCACCGGTAGGATGCTTAGGGAAAGCAGTGGTTACTGGAAGTTTCGTATTTTGAAATTCGGCCACATTGTGTTTCGAACCTGAATTGCAGGCGAACGAGGCGACATATTGAAGCAAACTAAACGTTGATCTACTCATAATTACATCGATGATCCAAAATAAACGAAACATTCGAAATCCGTGACTATAAATTTTATCCGTTCAAAAAAAGTAAGGCTAACTAACCATCACGTTTTTTCGCAAAAAACTGAAAACTTTTTGTTGTTGAAATTCCGGTTCAAAATGATTATAGGTACAGTATACAACACGTTGAGCACGAAACCACCGGTTGGATGCTTAAGGAAAGCAGTGGTTACTGGAAGTTTCGTATTTTGGAATTCGGACACATTGTGTTTCGCACCTGAATTGCAGGTGAACGAGGCGACATATTAAAGCAAACTAAACGTTGATCTACTCATACTTACATCGATAATCCAAAATAAACGAAACATTCGGAATCCGTGACTATAAATTTTATCCGTTCAAAAAAAGTAAGGCTAACTAACCATCACGTTTTTTCGCAAAAAACTGAAAACTTTTTGTTGTTGAAATTCCGGTTCAAAATGATTATAGGTACAGTATACAACACGTTGAGCAAGAAACCACCGGTAGGATGCTTAGGGAAAGCAGTGGTTACTGGAAGTTTCGTATTTTGAAATTCGGCCACATTGTGTTTCGAACCTGAATTGCAGGCGAACGAGGCGACATATTGAAGCAAACTAAACGTTGATCTACTCATAATTACATCGATGATCCAAAATAAACGAAACATTCGAAATCCGTGACTATAAATTTTATCCGTTCAAAAAAAGTAAGGCTAACTAACCATCACGTTTTTTCGCAAAAAACTGAAAACTTTTTGTTGTTGAAATTCCGGTTCAAAATGATTATAGGTACAGTATACAACACGTTGAGCAAGAAACCACCGGTAGGATGCTTAGGGAAAGCAGTGGTTACTGGAAGTTTCGTATTTTGAAATTCGGCCACATTGTGTTTCGAACCTGAATTGCAGGCGAACGAGGCGACATATTGAAGCAAACTAAACGTTGATCTACTCATAATTACATCGATGATCCAAAATAAACGAAACATTCGAAATCCGTGACTATAAATTTTATCCGTTCAAAAAAAGTAAGGCTAACTAACCATCACGTTTTTTCGCAAAAAACTGAAAACTTTTTGTTGTTGAAATTCCGGTTCAAAATGATTATAGGTACAGTATACAACACGTTGAGCATGAAACCACCGGTAGGATGCTTAGGGAAAGCAGTGGTTACTGGAAGTTTCGTATTTTGAAATTCGGCCACATTGTGTTTCGAACCTGAATTGCAGGCGAACGAGGCGACATATTGAAGCAAACTAAACGTTGATCTACTCATAATTACATCGATGATCCAAAATAAACGAAACATTCGAAATCCGTGACTATAAATTTTATCCGTTCAAAAAAAGTAAGGCTAACTCGCAAAAAACTGAAAACTTTTTGTTGTTGAAATTCCGGTTCAAAATGATTATAGGTACAGTATACAACACGTTGAGCACGAAACCACCGGTTGGATGCTTAAGGAAAGCAGTGGTTACTGGAAGTTTCGTATTTTGGAATTCGGACACATTGTGTTTCGCACCTGAATTGCAGGTGAACGAGGCGACATATTAAAGCAAACTAAACGTTGATCTACTCATACTTACATCGATAATCCAAAATAAACGAAACATTCGGAATCCGTGACTATAAATTTTATCCGTTCAAAAAAAGTAAGGCTAACTAACCATCACGTTTTTTCGCAAAAAACTGAAAACTTTTTGTTGTTGAAATTCCGGTTCAAAATGATTATAGGTACAGTATACAACACGTTGAGCAAGAAACCACCGGTAGGATGCTTAGGGAAAGCAGTGGTTACTGGAAGTTTCGTATTTTGAAATTCGGCCACATTGTGTTTCGAACCTGAATTGCAGGCGAACGAGGCGACATATTGAAGCAAACTAAACGTTGATCTACTCATAATTACATCGATGATCCAAAATAAACGAAACATTCGAAATCCGTGACTATAAATTTTATCCGTTCAAAAAAAGTAAGGCTAACTAACCATCACGTTTTTTCGCAAAAAACTGAAAACTTTTTGTTGTTGAAATTCCGGTTCAAAATGATTATAGGTACAGTATACAACACGTTGAGCATGAAACCACCGGTAGGATGCTTAGGGAAAGCAGTGGTTACTGGAAGTTTCGTATTTTGAAATTCGGCCACATTGTGTTTCGAACCTGAATTGCAGGCGAACGAGGCGACATATTGAAGCAAACTAAACGTTGATCTACTCATAATTACATCGATGATCCAAAATAAACGAAACATTCGAAATCCGTGACTATAAATTTTATCCGTTCAAAAAAAGTAAGGCTAACTAACCATCACGTTTTTTCGCAAAAAACTGAAAACTTTTTGTTGTTGAAATTCCGGTTCAAAATGATTATAGGTACAGTATACAACACGTTGAGCATGAAACCACCGGTAGGATGCTTAGGGAAAGCAGTGGTTACTGGAAGTTTCGTATTTTGAAATTCGGCCACATTGTGTTTCGAACCTGAATTGCAGGCGAACGAGGCGACATATTGAAGCAAACTAAACGTTGATCTACTCATAATTACATCGATGATCCAAAATAAACGAAACATTCGAAATCCGTGACTATAAATTTTATCCGTTCAAAAAAAGTAAGGCTAACTAACCATCACGTTTTTTCGCAAAAAACTGAAAACTTTTTGTTGTTGAAATTCCGGTTCAAAATGATTATAGGTACAGTATACAACACGTTGAGCACGAAACCACCGGTTGGATGCTTAAGGAAAGCAGTGGTTACTGGAAGTTTCGTATTTTGGAATTCGGACACATTGTGTTTCGCACCTGAATTGCAGGTGAACGAGGCGACATATTAAAGCAAACTAAACGTTGATCTACTCATACTTACATCGATAATCCAAAATAAACGAAACATTCGGAATCCGTGACTATAAATTTTATCCGTTCAAAAAAAGTAAGGCTAACTAACCATCACGTTTTTTCGCAAAAAACTGAAAACTTTTTGTTGTTGAAATTCCGGTTCAAAATGATTATAGGTACAGTATACAACACGTTGAGCAAGAAACCACCGGTAGGATGCTTAGGGAAAGCAGTGGTTACTGGAAGTTTCGTATTTTGAAATTCGGCCACATTGTGTTTCGAACCTGAATTGCAGGCGAACGAGGCGACATATTGAAGCAAACTAAACGTTGATCTACTCATAATTACATCGATGATCCAAAATAAACGAAACATTCGAAATCCGTGACTATAAATTTTATCCGTTCAAAAAAAGTAAGGCTAACTAACCATCACGTTTTTTCGCAAAAAACTGAAAACTTTTTGTTGTTGAAATTCCGGTTCAAAATGATTATAGGTACAGTATACAACACGTTGAGCAAGAAACCACCGGTAGGATGCTTAGGGAAAGCAGTGGTTACTGGAAGTTTCGTATTTTGAAATTCGGCCACATTGTGTTTCGAACCTGAATTGCAGGCGAACGAGGCGACATATTGAAGCAAACTAAACGTTGATCTACTCATAATTACATCGATGATCCAAAATAAACGAAACATTCGAAATCCGTGACTATAAATTTTATCCGTTCAAAAAAAGTAAGGCTAACTAACCATCACGTTTTTTCGCAAAAAACTGAAAACTTTTTGTTGTTGAAATTCCGGTTCAAAATGATTATAGGTACAGTATACAACACGTTGAGCATGAAACCACCGGTAGGATGCTTAGGGAAAGCAGTGGTTACTGGAAGTTTCGTATTTTGAAATTCGGCCACATTGTGTTTCGAACCTGAATTGCAGGCGAACGAGGCGACATATTGAAGCAAACTAAACGTTGATCTACTCATAATTACATCGATGATCCAAAATAAACGAAACATTCGAAATCCGTGACTATAAATTTTATCCGTTCAAAAAAAGTAAGGCTAACTCGCAAAAAACTGAAAACTTTTTGTTGTTGAAATTCCGGTTCAAAATGATTATAGGTACAGTATACAACACGTTGAGCAAGAAACCACCGGTAGGATGCTTAGGGAAAGCAGTGGTTACTGGAAGTTTCGTATTTTGAAATTCGGCCACATTGTGTTTCGAACCTGAATTGCAGGCGAACGAGGCGACATATTGAAGCAAACTAAACGTTGATCTACTCATAATTACATCGATGATCCAAAATAAACGAAACATTCGAAATCCGTGACTATAAATTTTATCCGTTCAAAAAAAGTAAGGCTAACTAACCATCACGTTTTTTCGCAAAAAACTGAAAACTTTTTGTTGTTGAAATTCCGGTTCAAAATGATTATAGGTACAGTATACAACACGTTGAGCATGAAACCACCGGTAGGATGCTTAGGGAAAGCAGTGGTTACTGGAAGTTTCGTATTTTGAAATTCGGCCACATTGTGTTTCGAACCTGAATTGCAGGCGAACGAGGCGACATATTGAAGCAAACTAAACGTTGATCTACTCATAATTACATCGATGATCCAAAATAAACGAAACATTCGAAATCCGTGACTATAAATTTTATCCGTTCAAAAAAAGTAAGGCTAACTAACCATCACGTTTTTTCGCAAAAAACTGAAAACTTTTTGTTGTTGAAATTCCGGTTCAAAATGATTATAGGTACAGTATACAACACGTTGAGCATGAAACCACCGGTAGGATGCTTAGGGAAAGCAGTGGTTACTGGAAGTTTCGTATTTTGAAATTCGGCCACATTGTGTTTCGAACCTGAATTGCAGGCGAACGAGGCGACATATTGAAGCAAACTAAACGTTGATCTACTCATAATTACATCGATGATCCAAAATAAACGAAACATTCGAAATCCGTGACTATAAATTTTATCCGTTCAAAAAAAGTAAGGCTAACTAACCATCACGTTTTTTCGCAAAAAACTGAAAACTTTTTGTTGTTGAAATTCCGGTTCAAAATGATTATAGGTACAGTATACAACACGTTGAGCAAGAAACCACCGGTAGGATGCTTAGGGAAAGCAGTGGTTACTGGAAGTTTCGTATTTTGAAATTCGGCCACATTGTGTTTCGAACCTGAATTGCAGGCGAACGAGGCGACATATTGAAGCAAACTAAACGTTGATCTACTCATACTTACATCGATAATCCAAAATAAACGAAACATTCGGAATCCGTGACTATAAATTTTATCCGTTCAAAAAAAGTAAGGCTAACTAACCATCACGTTTTTTCGCAAAAAACTGAAAACTTTTTGTTGTTGAAATTCCGGTTCAAAATGATTATAGGTACAGTATACAACACGTTGAGCAAGAAACCACCGGTAGGATGCTTAGGGAAAGCAGTGGTTACTAGAAGTTTCGTATTTTGAAATTCGGCCACATTGTGTTTCGAACCTGAATTGCAGGCGAACGAGGCGACATATTGAAGCAAACTAAACGTTGATCTACTCATAATTACATCGATGATCCAAAATAAACGAAACATTCGAAATCCGTGACTATAAATTTTATCCGTTCAAAAAAAGTAAGGCTAACTAACCATCACGTTTTTTCGCAAAAAACTGAAAACTTTTTGTTGTTGAAATTCCGGTTCAAAATGATTATAGGTACAGTATACAACACGTTGAGCATGAAACCACCGGTAGGATGCTTAGGGAAAGCAGTGGTTACTGGAAGTTTCGTATTTTGAAATTCGGCCACATTGTGTTTCGAACCTGAATTGCAGGCGAACGAGGCGACATATTGAAGCAAACTAAACGTTGATCTACTCATAATTACATCGATGATCCAAAATAAACGAAACATTCGAAATCCGTGACTATAAATTTTATCCGTTCAAAAAAAGTAAGGCTAACTAACCATCACGTTTTTTCGCAAAAAACTGAAAACTTTTTGTTGTTGAAATTCCGGTTCAAAATGATTATAGGTACAGTATACAACACGTTGAGCAAGAAACCACCGGTAGGATGCTTAGGGAAAGCAGTGGTTACTGGAAGTTTCGTATTTTGAAATTCGGCCACATTGTGTTTCGAACCTGAATTGCAGGCGAACGAGGCGACATATTGAAGCAAACTAAACGTTGATCTACTCATAATTACATCGATGATCCAAAATAAACGAAACATTCGAAATCCGTGACTATAAATTTTATCCGTTCAAAAAAAGTAAGGCTAACTCGCAAAAAACTGAAAACTTTTTGTTGTTGAAATTCCGGTTCAAAATGATTATAGGTACAGTATACAACACGTTGAGCAAGAAACCACCGGTAGGATGCTTAGGGAAAGCAGTGGTTACTGGAAGTTTCGTATTTTGAAATTCGGCCACATTGTGTTTCGAACCTGAATTGCAGGCGAACGAGGCGACATATTGAAGCAAACTAAACGTTGATCTACTCATAATTACATCGATGATCCAAAATAAACGAAACATTCGAAATCCGTGACTATAAATTTTATCCGTTCAAAAAAAGTAAGGCTAACTAACCATCACGTTTTTTCGCAAAAAACTGAAAACTTTTTGTTGTTGAAATTCCGGTTCAAAATGATTATAGGTACAGTATACAACACGTTGAGCATGAAACCACCGGTAGGATGCTTAGGGAAAGCAGTGGTTACTGGAAGTTTCGTATTTTGAAATTCGGCCACATTGTGTTTCGAACCTGAATTGCAGGCGAACGAGGCGACATATTGAAGCAAACTAAACGTTGATCTACTCATAATTACATCGATGATCCAAAATAAACGAAACATTCGAAATCCGTGACTATAAATTTTATCCGTTCAAAAAAAGTAAGGCTAACTAACCATCACGTTTTTTCGCAAAAAACTGAAAACTTTTTGTTGTTGAAATTCCGGTTCAAAATGATTATAGGTACAGTATACAACACGTTGAGCACGAAACCACCGGTTGGATGCTTAAGGAAAGCAGTGGTTACTGGAAGTTTCGTATTTTGGAATTCGGACACATTGTGTTTCGCACCTGAATTGCAGGTGAACGAGGCGACATATTAAAGCAAACTAAACGTTGATCTACTCATACTTACATCGATAATCCAAAATAAACGAAACATTCGGAATCCGTGACTATAAATTTTATCCGTTCAAAAAAAGTAAGGCTAACTAACCATCACGTTTTTTCGCAAAAAACTGAAAACTTTTTGTTGTTGAAATTCCGGTTCAAAATGATTATAGGTACAGTATACAACACGTTGAGCAAGAAACCACCGGTAGGATGCTTAGGGAAAGCAGTGGTTACTAGAAGTTTCGTATTTTGGAATTCGGACACATTGTGTTTCGCACCTGAATTGCAGGTGAACGAGGCGACATATTAAAGCAAACTAAACGTTGATCTACTCATACTTACATCGATAATCCAAAATAAACGAAACATTCGGAATCCGTGACTATAAATTTTATCCGTTCAAAAAAAGTAAGGCTAACTAACCATCACGTTTTTTCGCAAAAAACTGAAAACTTTTTGTTGTTGAAATTCCGGTTCAAAATGATTATAGGTACAGTATACAACACGTTGAGCATGAAACCACCGGTAGGATGCTTAGGGAAAGCAGTGGTTACTGGAAGTTTCGTATTTTGAAATTCGGCCACATTGTGTTTCGAACCTGAATTGCAGGCGAACGAGGCGACATATTGAAGCAAACTAAACGTTGATCTACTCATAATTACATCGATGATCCAAAATAAACGAAACATTCGAAATCCGTGACTATAAATTTTATCCGTTCAAAAAAAGTAAGGCTAACTAACCATCACGTTTTTTCGCAAAAAACTGAAAACTTTTTGTTGTTGAAATTCCGGTTCAAAATGATTATAGGTACAGTATACAACACGTTGAGCACGAAACCACCGGTTGGATGCTTAAGGAAAGCAGTGGTTACTGGAAGTTTCGTATTTTGGAATTCGGACACATTGTGTTTCGCACCTGAATTGCAGGTGAACGAGGCGACATATTAAAGCAAACTAAACGTTGATCTACTCATACTTACATCGATAATCCAAAATAAACGAAACATTCGGAATCCGTGACTATAAATTTTATCCGTTCAAAAAAAGTAAGGCTAACTAACCATCACGTTTTTTCGCAAAAAACTGAAAACTTTTTGTTGTTGAAATTCCGGTTCAAAATGATTATAGGTACAGTATACAACACGTTGAGCACGAAACCACCGGTTGGATGCTTAAGGAAAGCAGTGGTTACTGGAAGTTTCGTATTTTGGAATTCGGACACATTGTGTTTCGCACCTGAATTGCAGGTGAACGAGGCGACATATTAAAGCAAACTAAACGTTGATCTACTCATACTTACATCGATAATCCAAAATAAACGAAACATTCGGAATCCGTGACTATAAATTTTATCCGTTCAAAAAAAGTAAGGCTAACTAACCATCACGTTTTTTCGCAAAAAACTGAAAACTTTTTGTTGTTGAAATTCCGGTTCAAAATGATTATAGGTACAGTATACAACACGTTGAGCAAGAAACCACCGGTAGGATGCTTAGGGAAAGCAGTGGTTACTGGAAGTTTCGTATTTTGAAATTCGGCCACATTGTGTTTCGAACCTGAATTGCAGGCGAACGAGGCGACATATTGAAGCAAACTAAACGTTGATCTACTCATAATTACATCGATGATCCAAAATAAACGAAACATTCGAAATCCGTGACTATAAATTTTATCCGTTCAAAAAAAGTAAGGCTAACTAACCATCACGTTTTTTCGCAAAAAACTGAAAACTTTTTGTTGTTGAAATTCCGGTTCAAAATGATTATAGGTACAGTATACAACACGTTGAGCATGAAACCACCGGTAGGATGCTTAGGGAAAGCAGTGGTTACTGGAAGTTTCGTATTTTGAAATTCGGCCACATTGTGTTTCGAACCTGAATTGCAGGCGAACGAGGCGACATATTGAAGCAAACTAAACGTTGATCTACTCATAATTACATCGATGATCCAAAATAAACGAAACATTCGAAATCCGTGACTATAAATTTTATCCGTTCAAAAAAAGTAAGGCTAACTAACCATCACGTTTTTTCGCAAAAAACTGAAAACTTTTTGTTGTTGAAATTCCGGTTCAAAATGATTATAGGTACAGTATACAACACGTTGAGCAAGAAACCACCGGTAGGATGCTTAGGGAAAGCAGTGGTTACTGGAAGTTTCGTATTTTGAAATTCGGCCACATTGTGTTTCGAACCTGAATTGCAGGCGAACGAGGCGACATATTGAAGCAAACTAAACGTTGATCTACTCATAATTACATCGATGATCCAAAATAAACGAAACATTCGAAATCCGTGACTATAAATTTTATCCGTTCAAAAAAAGTAAGGCTAACTAACCATCACGTTTTTTCGCAAAAAACTGAAAACTTTTTGTTGTTGAAATTCCGGTTCAAAATGATTATAGGTACAGTATACAACACGTTGAGCAAGAAACCACCGGTAGGATGCTTAGGGAAAGCAGTGGTTACTGGAAGTTTCGTATTTTGAAATTCGGCCACATTGTGTTTCGAACCTGAATTGCAGGCGAACGAGGCGACATATTGAAGCAAACTAAACGTTGATCTACTCATAATTACATCGATGATCCAAAATAAACGAAACATTCGAAATCCGTGACTATAAATTTTATCCGTTCAAAAAAAGTAAGGCTAACTAACCATCACGTTTTTTCGCAAAAAACTGAAAACTTTTTGTTGTTGAAATTCCGGTTCAAAATGATTATAGGTACAGTATACAACACGTTGAGCACGAAACCACCGGTTGGATGCTTAAGGAAAGCAGTGGTTACTGGAAGTTTCGTATTTTGGAATTCGGACACATTGTGTTTCGCACCTGAATTGCAGGTGAACGAGGCGACATATTAAAGCAAACTAAACGTTGATCTACTCATACTTACATCGATAATCCAAAATAAACGAAACATTCGGAATCCGTGACTATAAATTTTATCCGTTCAAAAAAAGTAAGGCTAACTAACCATCACGTTTTTTCGCAAAAAACTGAAAACTTTTTGTTGTTGAAATTCCGGTTCAAAATGATTATAGGTACAGTATACAACACGTTGAGCAAGAAACCACCGGTAGGATGCTTAGGGAAAGCAGTGGTTACTGGAAGTTTCGTATTTTGAAATTCGGCCACATTGTGTTTCGAACCTGAATTGCAGGCGAACGAGGCGACATATTGAAGCAAACTAAACGTTGATCTACTCATAATTACATCGATGATCCAAAATAAACGAAACATTCGAAATCCGTGACTATAAATTTTATCCGTTCAAAAAAAGTAAGGCTAACTAACCATCACGTTTTTTCGCAAAAAACTGAAAACTTTTTGTTGTTGAAATTCCGGTTCAAAATGATTATAGGTACAGTATACAACACGTTGAGCATGAAACCACCGGTAGGATGCTTAGGGAAAGCAGTGGTTACTGGAAGTTTCGTATTTTGAAATTCGGCCACATTGTGTTTCGAACCTGAATTGCAGGCGAACGAGGCGACATATTGAAGCAAACTAAACGTTGATCTACTCATAATTACATCGATGATCCAAAATAAACGAAACATTCGAAATCCGTGACTATAAATTTTATCCGTTCAAAAAAAGTAAGGCTAACTAACCATCACGTTTTTTCGCAAAAAACTGAAAACTTTTTGTTGTTGAAATTCCGGTTCAAAATGATTATAGGTACAGTATACAACACGTTGAGCACGAAACCACCGGTTGGATGCTTAAGGAAAGCAGTGGTTACTGGAAGTTTCGTATTTTGGAATTCGGACACATTGTGTTTCGCACCTGAATTGCAGGTGAACGAGGCGACATATTAAAGCAAACTAAACGTTGATCTACTCATACTTACATCGATAATCCAAAATAAACGAAACATTCGGAATCCGTGACTATAAATTTTATCCGTTCAAAAAAAGTAAGGCTAACTAACCATCACGTTTTTTCGCAAAAAACTGAAAACTTTTTGTTGTTGAAATTCCGGTTCAAAATGATTATAGGTACAGTATACAACACGTTGAGCAAGAAACCACCGGTAGGATGCTTAGGGAAAGCAGTGGTTACTGGAAGTTTCGTATTTTGAAATTCGGCCACATTGTGTTTCGAACCTGAATTGCAGGCGAACGAGGCGACATATTGAAGCAAACTAAACGTTGATCTACTCATAATTACATCGATGATCCAAAATAAACGAAACATTCGAAATCCGTGACTATAAATTTTATCCGTTCAAAAAAAGTAAGGCTAACTAACCATCACGTTTTTTCGCAAAAAACTGAAAACTTTTTGTTGTTGAAATTCCGGTTCAAAATGATTATAGGTACAGTATACAACACGTTGAGCATGAAACCACCGGTAGGATGCTTAGGGAAAGCAGTGGTTACTGGAAGTTTCGTATTTTGAAATTCGGCCACATTGTGTTTCGAACCTGAATTGCAGGCGAACGAGGCGACATATTGAAGCAAACTAAACGTTGATCTACTCATAATTACATCGATGATCCAAAATAAACGAAACATTCGAAATCCGTGACTATAAATTTTATCCGTTCAAAAAAAGTAAGGCTAACTAACCATCACGTTTTTTCGCAAAAAACTGAAAACTTTTTGTTGTTGAAATTCCGGTTCAAAATGATTATAGGTACAGTATACAACACGTTGAGCACGAAACCACCGGTTGGATGCTTAAGGAAAGCAGTGGTTACTGGAAGTTTCGTATTTTGGAATTCGGACACATTGTGTTTCGCACCTGAATTGCAGGTGAACGAGGCGACATATTAAAGCAAACTAAACGTTGATCTACTCATACTTACATCGATAATCCAAAATAAACGAAACATTCGGAATCCGTGACTATAAATTTTATCCGTTCAAAAAAAGTAAGGCTAACTAACCATCACGTTTTTTCGCAAAAAACTGAAAACTTTTTGTTGTTGAAATTCCGGTTCAAAATGATTATAGGTACAGTATACAACACGTTGAGCAAGAAACCACCGGTAGGATGCTTAGGGAAAGCAGTGGTTACTGGAAGTTTCGTATTTTGAAATTCGGCCACATTGTGTTTCGAACCTGAATTGCAGGCGAACGAGGCGACATATTGAAGCAAACTAAACGTTGATCTACTCATAATTACATCGATGATCCAAAATAAACGAAACATTCGAAATCCGTGACTATAAATTTTATCCGTTCAAAAAAAGTAAGGCTAACTAACCATCACGTTTTTTCGCAAAAAACTGAAAACTTTTTGTTGTTGAAATTCCGGTTCAAAATGATTATAGGTACAGTATACAACACGTTGAGCATGAAACCACCGGTAGGATGCTTAGGGAAAGCAGTGGTTACTGGAAGTTTCGTATTTTGAAATTCGGCCACATTGTGTTTCGAACCTGAATTGCAGGCGAACGAGGCGACATATTGAAGCAAACTAAACGTTGATCTACTCATAATTACATCGATGATCCAAAATAAACGAAACATTCGAAATCCGTGACTATAAATTTTATCCGTTCAAAAAAAGTAAGGCTAACTAACCATCACGTTTTTTCGCAAAAAACTGAAAACTTTTTGTTGTTGAAATTCCGGTTCAAAATGATTATAGGTACAGTATACAACACGTTGAGCACGAAACCACCGGTTGGATGCTTAAGGAAAGCAGTGGTTACTGGAAGTTTCGTATTTTGGAATTCGGACACATTGTGTTTCGCACCTGAATTGCAGGTGAACGAGGCGACATATTAAAGCAAACTAAACGTTGATCTACTCATACTTACATCGATAATCCAAAATAAGCGAAACATTCGGAATCCGTGACTATAAATTTTATCCGTTCAAAAAAAGTAAGGCTAACTAACCATCACGTTTTTTCGCAAAAAACTGAAAACTTTTTGTTGTTGAAATTCCGGTTCAAAATGATTATAGGTACAGTATACAACACGTTGAGCAAGAAACCACCGGTAGGATGCTTAGGGAAAGCAGTGGTTACTGGAAGTTTCGTATTTTGAAATTCGGCCACATTGTGTTTCGAACCTGAATTGCAGGCGAACGAGGCGACATATTGAAGCAAACTAAACGTTGATCTACTCATAATTACATCGATGATCCAAAATAAACGAAACATTCGAAATCCGTGACTATAAATTTTATCCGTTCAAAAAAAGTAAGGCTAACTAACCATCACGTTTTTTCGCAAAAAACTGAAAACTTTTTGTTGTTGAAATTCCGGTTCAAAATGATTATAGGTACAGTATACAACACGTTGAGCAAGAAACCACCGGTAGGATGCTTAGGGAAAGCAGTGGTTACTGGAAGTTTCGTATTTTGAAATTCGGCCACATTGTGTTTCGAACCTGAATTGCAGGCGAACGAGGCGACATATTGAAGCAAACTAAACGTTGATCTACTCATAATTACATCGATGATCCAAAATAAACGAAACATTCGAAATCCGTGACTATAAATTTTATCCGTTCAAAAAAAGTAAGGCTAACTAACCATCACGTTTTTTCGCAAAAAACTGAAAACTTTTTGTTGTTGAAATTCCGGTTCAAAATGATTATAGGTACAGTATACAACACGTTGAGCACGAAACCACCGGTTGGATGCTTAAGGAAAGCAGTGGTTACTGGAAGTTTCGTATTTTGGAATTCGGACACATTGTGTTTCGCACCTGAATTGCAGGTGAACGAGGCGACATATTAAAGCAAACTAAACGTTGATCTACTCATACTTACATCGATAATCCAAAATAAACGAAACATTCGGAATCCGTGACTATAAATTTTATCCGTTCAAAAAAAGTAAGGCTAACTAACCATCACGTTTTTTCGCAAAAAACTGAAAACTTTTTGTTGTTGAAATTCCGGTTCAAAATGATTATAGGTACAGTATACAACACGTTGAGCAAGAAACCACCGGTAGGATGCTTAGGGAAAGCAGTGGTTACTGGAAGTTTCGTATTTTGAAATTCGGCCACATTGTGTTTCGAACCTGAATTGCAGGCGAACGAGGCGACATATTGAAGCAAACTAAACGTTGATCTACTCATAATTACATCGATGATCCAAAATAAACGAAACATTCGAAATCCGTGACTATAAATTTTATCCGTTCAAAAAAAGTAAGGCTAACTAACCATCACGTTTTTTCGCAAAAAACTGAAAACTTTTTGTTGTTGAAATTCCGGTTCAAAATGATTATAGGTACAGTATACAACACGTTAAGCACGAAACCACCGGTTGGATGCTTAAGGAAAGCAGTGGTTACTGGAAGTTTCGTATTTTGGAATTCGGACACATTGTGTTTCGCACCTGAATTGCAGGTGAACGAGGCGACATATTAAAGCAAACTAAACGTTGATCTACTCATACTTACATCGATAATCCAAAATAAACGAAACATTCGGAATCCGTGACTATAAATTTTATCCGTTCAAAAAAAGTAAGGCTAACTAACCATCACGTTTTTTCGCAAAAAACTGAAAACTTTTTGTTGTTGAAATTCCGGTTCAAAATGATTATAGGTACAGTATACAACACGTTGAGCAAGAAACCACCGGTAGGATGCTTAGGGAAAGCAGTGGTTACTGGAAGTTTCGTATTTTGAAATTCGGCCACATTGTGTTTCGAACCTGAATTGCAGGCGAACGAGGCGACATATTGAAGCAAACTAAACGTTGATCTACTCATAATTACATCGATGATCCAAAATAAACGAAACATTCGAAATCCGTGACTATAAATTTTATCCGTTCAAAAAAAGTAAGGCTAACTAACCATCACGTTTTTTCGCAAAAAACTGAAAACTTTTTGTTGTTGAAATTCCGGTTCAAAATGATTATAGGTACAGTATACAACACGTTGAGCAAGAAACCACCGGTAGGATGCTTAGGGAAAGCAGTGGTTACTGGAAGTTTCGTATTTTGAAATTCGGCCACATTGTGTTTCGAACCTGAATTGCAGGCGAACGAGGCGACATATTGAAGCAAACTAAACGTTGATCTACTCATAATTACATCGATGATCCAAAATAAACGAAACATTCGAAATCCGTGACTATAAATTTTATCCGTTCAAAAAAAGTAAGGCTAACTAACCATCACGTTTTTTCGCAAAAAACTGAAAACTTTTTGTTGTTGAAATTCCGGTTCAAAATGATTATAGGTACAGTATACAACACGTTGAGCATGAAACCACCGGTAGGATGCTTAGGGAAAGCAGTGGTTACTGGAAGTTTCGTATTTTGAAATTCGGCCACATTGTGTTTCGAACCTGAATTGCAGGCGAACGAGGCGACATATTGAAGCAAACTAAACGTTGATCTACTCATAATTACATCGATGATCCAAAATAAACGAAACATTCGAAATCCGTGACTATAAATTTTATCCGTTCAAAAAAAGTAAGGCTAACTAACCATCACGTTTTTTCGCAAAAAACTGAAAACTTTTTGTTGTTGAAATTCCGGTTCAAAATGATTATAGGTACAGTATACAACACGTTGAGCACGAAACCACCGGTTGGATGCTTAAGGAAAGCAGTGGTTACTGGAAGTTTCGTATTTTGGAATTCGGACACATTGTGTTTCGCACCTGAATTGCAGGTGAACGAGGCGACATATTAAAGCAAACTAAACGTTGATCTACTCATACTTACATCGATAATCCAAAATAAACGAAACATTCGGAATCCGTGACTATAAATTTTATCCGTTCAAAAAAAGTAAGGCTAACTAACCATCACGTTTTTTCGCAAAAAACTGAAAACTTTTTGTTGTTGAAATTCCGGTTCAAAATGATTATAGGTACAGTATACAACACGTTGAGCAAGAAACCACCGGTAGGATGCTTAGGGAAAGCAGTGGTTACTGGAAGTTTCGTATTTTGAAATTCGGCCACATTGTGTTTCGAACCTGAATTGCAGGCGAACGAGGCGACATATTGAAGCAAACTAAACGTTGATCTACTCATAATTACATCGATGATCCAAAATAAACGAAACATTCGAAATCCGTGACTATAAATTTTATCCGTTCAAAAAAAGTAAGGCTAACTAACCATCACGTTTTTTCGCAAAAAACTGAAAACTTTTTGTTGTTGAAATTCCGGTTCAAAATGATTATAGGTACAGTATACAACACGTTGAGCATGAAACCACCGGTAGGATGCTTAGGGAAAGCAGTGGTTACTGGAAGTTTCGTATTTTGAAATTCGGCCACATTGTGTTTCGAACCTGAATTGCAGGCGAACGAGGCGACATATTGAAGCAAACTAAACGTTGATCTACTCATAATTACATCGATGATCCAAAATAAACGAAACATTCGAAATCCGTGACTATAAATTTTATCCGTTCAAAAAAAGTAAGGCTAACTAACCATCACGTTTTTTCGCAAAAAACTGAAAACTTTTTGTTGTTGAAATTCCGGTTCAAAATGATTATAGGTACAGTATACAACACGTTGAGCATGAAACCACCGGTAGGATGCTTAGGGAAAGCAGTGGTTACTGGAAGTTTCGTATTTTGAAATTCGGCCACATTGTGTTTCGAACCTGAATTGCAGGCGAACGAGGCGACATATTGAAGCAAACTAAACGTTGATCTACTCATACTTACATCGATGATCCAAAATAAACGAAACATTCGAAATCCGTGACTATAAATTTTATCCGTTCAAAAAAAGTAAGGCTAACTAACCATCACGTTTTTTCGCAAAAAACTGAAAACTTTTTGTTGTTGAAATTCCGGTTCAAAATGATTATAGGTACAGTATACAACACGTTGAGCATGAAACCACCGGTAGGATGCTTAGGGAAAGCAGTGGTTACTGGAAGTTTCGTATTTTGAAATTCGGCCACATTGTGTTTCGAACCTGAATTGCAGGCGAACGAGGCGACATATTGAAGCAAACTAAACGTTGATCTACTCATACTTACATCGATAATCCAAAATAAACGAAACATTCGGAATCCGTGACTATAAATTTTATCCGTTCAAAAAAAGTAAGGCTAACTAACCATCACGTTTTTTCGCAAAAAACTGAAAACTTTTTGTTGTTGAAATTCCGGTTCAAAATGATTATAGGTACAGTATACAACACGTTGAGCAAGAAACCACCGGTAGGATGCTTAGGGAAAGCAGTGGTTACTGGAAGTTTCGTATTTTGAAATTCGGCCACATTGTGTTTCGAACCTGAATTGCAGGCGAACGAGGCGACATATTGAAGCAAACTAAACGTTGATCTACTCATAATTACATCGATGATCCAAAATAAACGAAACATTCGAAATCCGTGACTATAAATTTTATCCGTTCAAAAAAAGTAAGGCTAACTAACCATCACGTTTTTTCGCAAAAAACTGAAAACTTTTTGTTGTTGAAATTCCGGTTCAAAATGATTATAGGTACAGTATACAACACGTTGAGCATGAAACCACCGGTAGGATGCTTAGGGAAAGCAGTGGTTACTGGAAGTTTCGTATTTTGAAATTCGGCCACATTGTGTTTCGAACCTGAATTGCAGGCGAACGAGGCGACATATTGAAGCAAACTAAACGTTGATCTACTCATAATTACATCGATGATCCAAAATAAACGAAACATTCGAAATCCGTGACTATAAATTTTATCCGTTCAAAAAAAGTAAGGCTAACTAACCATCACGTTTTTTCGCAAAAAACTGAAAACTTTTTGTTGTTGAAATTCCGGTTCAAAATGATTATAGGTACAGTATACAACACGTTGAGCACGAAACCACCGGTTGGATGCTTAAGGAAAGCAGTGGTTACTGGAAGTTTCGTATTTTGGAATTCGGACACATTGTGTTTCGCACCTGAATTGCAGGTGAACGAGGCGACATATTAAAGCAAACTAAACGTTGATCTACTCATACTTACATCGATAATCCAAAATAAACGAAACATTCGGAATCCGTGACTATAAATTTTATCCGTTCAAAAAAAGTAAGGCTAACTAACCATCACGTTTTTTCGCAAAAAACTGAAAACTTTTTGTTGTTGAAATTCCGGTTCAAAATGATTATAGGTACAGTATACAACACGTTGAGCAAGAAACCACCGGTAGGATGCTTAGGGAAAGCAGTGGTTACTGGAAGTTTCGTATTTTGAAATTCGGCCACATTGTGTTTCGAACCTGAATTGCAGGCGAACGAGGCGACATATTGAAGCAAACTAAACGTTGATCTACTCATAATTACATCGATGATCCAAAATAAACGAAACATTCGAAATCCGTGACTATAAATTTTATCCGTTCAAAAAAAGTAAGGCTAACTAACCATCACGTTTTTTCGCAAAAAACTGAAAACTTTTTGTTGTTGAAATTCCGGTTCAAAATGATTATAGGTACAGTATACAACACGTTGAGCAAGAAACCACCGGTAGGATGCTTAGGGAAAGCAGTGGTTACTGGAAGTTTCGTATTTTGAAATTCGGCCACATTGTGTTTCGAACCTGAATTGCAGGCGAACGAGGCGACATATTGAAGCAAACTAAACGTTGATCTACTCATAATTACATCGATGATCCAAAATAAACGAAACATTCGAAATCCGTGACTATAAATTTTATCCGTTCAAAAAAAGTAAGGCTAACTAACCATCACGTTTTTTCGCAAAAAACTGAAAACTTTTTGTTGTTGAAATTCCGGTTCAAAATGATTATAGGTACAGTATACAACACGTTGAGCAAGAAACCACCGGTAGGATGCTTAGGGAAAGCAGTGGTTACTGGAAGTTTCGTATTTTGAAATTCGGCCACATTGTGTTTCGAACCTGAATTGCAGGCGAACGAGGCGACATATTGAAGCAAACTAAACGTTGATCTACTCATAATTACATCGATGATCCAAAATAAACGAAACATTCGAAATCCGTGACTATAAATTTTATCCGTTCAAAAAAAGTAAGGCTAACTAACCATCACGTTTTTTCGCAAAAAACTGAAAACTTTTTGTTGTTGAAATTCCGGTTCAAAATGATTATAGGTACAGTATACAACACGTTGAGCACGAAACCACCGGTTGGATGCTTAAGGAAAGCAGTGGTTACTGGAAGTTTCGTATTTTGGAATTCGGACACATTGTGTTTCGCACCTGAATTGCAGGTGAACGAGGCGACATATTAAAGCAAACTAAACGTTGATCTACTCATACTTACATCGATAATCCAAAATAAACGAAACATTCGGAATCCGTGACTATAAATTTTATCCGTTCAAAAAAAGTAAGGCTAACTAACCATCACGTTTTTTCGCAAAAAACTGAAAACTTTTTGTTGTTGAAATTCCGGTTCAAAATGATTATAGGTACAGTATACAACACGTTGAGCAAGAAACCACCGGTAGGATGCTTAGGGAAAGCAGTGGTTACTGGAAGTTTCGTATTTTGAAATTCGGCCACATTGTGTTTCGAACCTGAATTGCAGGCGAACGAGGCGACATATTGAAGCAAACTAAACGTTGATCTACTCATAATTACATCGATGATCCAAAATAAACGAAACATTCGAAATCCGTGACTATAAATTTTATCCGTTCAAAAAAAGTAAGGCTAACCATCACGTTTTTTCGCAAAAAACTGAAAACTTTTTGTTGTAGAAATTCCGGTTCAAAATGATTATAGGTACAGTAGACAACACGTTGAGCACGAAACCACCGGTAGGATGCTTAGGGAAAGCAGTGGTTACTGGAAGTTTCGTATTTTGAAATTCGGCCACATTGTGTTTCGAACCTGAATTGCAGTCGAACGAGGCGACATATTGAAGCAAACTAAACGTTGATCTACTCATAATTACATCGATGATCCAAAATAAACGAAACATTCGAAATCCGTGACTATAAATTTTATCCATTCAAAAAAAGTAAGGCTAACCATCACGTTTTTTCGCAAAAAACTGAAAACTTTTTGTTGTTGAAATTCCGGTTCAAAATGATTATAGGTACAGTATACAACACGTTGAGCATGAAACCACCGGTAGGATGCTTAGGGAAAGCAGTGGTTACTGGAAGTTTCGTATTTTGAAATTCGGCCACATTGTGTTTCGAACCTGAATTGCAGGCGAACGAGGCGACATATTGAAGCAAACTAAACGTTGATCTACTCATAATTACATCGATGATCCAAAATAAACGAAACATTCGAAATCCGTGACTATAAATTTTATCCGTTCAAAAAAAGTAAGGCTAACTAACCATCACGTTTTTTCGCAAAAAACTGAAAACTTTTTGTTGTTGAAATTCCGGTTCAAAATGATTATAGGTACAGTATACGACACGTTGAGCAAGGAACTACCGGTAGGATGCTTAAGGAAAGCAGTGGTTACTGGAAGTTTCGTATTTTGAAATTCGGCCACATTGTGTTTCGAACCTGAATTGCAGGCGAACGAGGCGACATATTGAAGCAAACTAAACGTTGATCTACTCATAATTACATCGATGATCCAAAATAAACGAAACATTCGAAATCCGTGACTATAAATTTTATCCGTTCAAAAAAAGTAAGGCTAACTAACCATCACGTTTTTTCGCAAAAAACTGAAAACTTTTTGTTGTTGAAATTCCGGTTCAAAATGATTATAGGTACAGTATACAACACGTTGAGCATGAAACCACCGGTAGGATGCTTAGGGAAAGCAGTGGTTACTGGAAGTTTCGTATTTTGAAATTCGGCCACATTGTGTTTCGAACCTGAATTGCAGGCGAACGAGGCGACATATTGAAGCAAACTAAACGTTGATCTACTCATAATTACATCGATGATCCAAAATAAACGAAACATTCGAAATCCGTGACTATAAATTTTATCCGTTCAAAAAAAGTAAGGCTAACTAACCATCACGTTTTTTCGCAAAAAACTGAAAACTTTTTGTTGTTGAAATTCCGGTTCAAAATGATTATAGGTACAGTATACAACACGTTGAGCATGAAACCACCGGTAGGATGCTTAGGGAAAGCAGTGGTTACTGGAAGTTTCGTATTTTGAAATTCGGCCACATTGTGTTTCGAACCTGAATTGCAGGCGAACGAGGCGACATATTGAAGCAAACTAAACGTTGATCTACTCATAATTACATCGATGATCCAAAATAAACGAAACATTCGAAATCCGTGACTATAAATTTTATCCGTTCAAAAAAAGTAAGGCTAACTAACCATCACGTTTTTTCGCAAAAAACTGAAAACTTTTTGTTGTTGAAATTCCGGTTCAAAATGATTATAGGTACAGTATACGACACGTTGAGCAAGGAACTACCGGTAGGATGCTTAAGGAAAGCAGTGGTTACTGGAAGTTTCGTATTTTGAAATTCGGCCACATTGTGTTTCGAACCTGAATTGCAGGCGAACGAGGCGACATATTGAAGCAAACTAAACGTTGATCTACTCATAATTACATCGATGATCCAAAATAAACGAAACATTCGAAATCCGTGACTATAAATTTTATCCGTTCAAAAAAAGTAAGGCTAACTAACCATCACGTTTTTTCGCAAAAAACTGAAAACTTTTTGTTGTTGAAATTCCGGTTCAAAATGATTATAGGTACAGTATACAACACGTTGAGCATGAAACCACCGGTAGGATGCTTAGGGAAAGCAGTGGTTACTGGAAGTTTCGTATTTTGAAATTCGGCCACATTGTGTTTCGAACCTGAATTGCAGGCGAACGAGGCGACATATTGAAGCAAACTAAACGTTGATCTACTCATAATTACATCGATGATCCAAAATAAACGAAACATTCGAAATCCGTGACTATAAATTTTATCCGTTCAAAAAAAGTAAGGCTAACTAACCATCACGTTTTTTCGCAAAAAACTGAAAACTTTTTGTTGTAG
Source organism: Nephrotoma appendiculata (assembly GCA_947310385.1). Taxonomy (NCBI): domain Eukaryota; kingdom Metazoa; phylum Arthropoda; class Insecta; order Diptera; family Tipulidae; genus Nephrotoma; species Nephrotoma appendiculata. The sequence goes on from OX371223.1 coordinate 300,750,096, forward strand.
AAATTCCGGTTCAAAATGATTATAGGTACAGTAGACAACACGTTGAGCACGAAACCACCGGTAGGATGCTTAGGGAAAGCAGTGGTTACTGGAAGTTTCGTATTTTGAAATTCGGCCACATTGTGTTTCGAACCTGAATTGCAGTCGAACGAGGCGACATATTGAAGCAAACTAAACGTTGATCTACTCATAATTACATCGATGATCCAAAATAAACGAAACATTCGAAATCCGTGACTATAAATTTTATCCGTTCAAAAAAAGTAAGGCTAACTAACCATCACGTTTTTTCGCAAAAAACTGAAAACTTTTTGTTGTTGAAATTCCGGTTCAAAATGATTATAGGTACAGTATACAACACGTTGAGCAAGAAACCACCGGTAGGATGCTTAGGGAAAGCAGTGGTTACTGGAAGTTTCGTATTTTGAAATTCGGCCACATTGTGTTTCGAACCTGAATTGCAGGCAAACGAGGCGACATATTGAAGCAAACTAAACGTTGATCTACTCATAATTACATCGATGATCCAAAATAAACGAAACATTCGAAATCCGTGACTATAAATTTTATCCGTTCAAAAAAAGTAAGGCTAACTAACCATCACGTTTTTTCGCAAAAAACTGAAAACTTTTTGTTGTTGAAATTCCGGTTCAAAATGATTATAGGTACAGTATACAACACGTTGAGCAAGAAACCACCGGTAGGATGCTTAGGGAAAGCAGTGGTTACTGGAAGTTTCGTATTTTGAAATTCGGCCACATTGTGTTTCGAACCTGAATTGCAGGCGAACGAGGCGACATATTGAAGCAAACTAAACGTTGATCTACTCATAATTACATCGATGATCCAAAATAAACGAAACATTCGAAATCCGTGACTATAAATTTTATCCGTTCAAAAAAAGTAAGGCTAACTAACCATCACGTTTTTTCGCAAAAAACTGAAAACTTTTTGTTGTTGAAATTCCGGTTCAAAATGATTATAGGTACAGTATACAACACGTTGAGCAAGAAACCACCGGTAGGATGCTTAAGGAAAGCAGTGGTTACTGGAAGTTTCGTATTTTGAAATTCGGCCACATTGTGTTTCGAACCTGAATTGCAGGCGAACGAGGCGACATATTGAAGCAAACTAAACGTTGATCTACTCATAATTACATCGATGATCCAAAATAAACGAAACATTCGAAATCCGTGACTATAAATTTTATCCGTTCAAAAAAAGTAAGGCTAACCATCACGTTTTTTCGCAAAAAACTGAAAACTTTTTGTTGTTGAAATTCCGGTTCAAAATGATTATAGGTACAGTATACAACACGTTGAGCACGAAACCACCGGTAGGATGCTTAGGGAAAGCAGTGGTTACTGGAAGTTTCGTATTTTGAAATTCGGCCACATTGTGTTTCGAACCTGAATTGCAGTCGAACGAGGCGACATATTGAAGCAAACTAAACGTTGATCTACTCATAATTACATCGATGATCCAAAATAAACGAAACATTCGAAATCCGTGACTATAAATTTTATCCGTTCAAAAAAAGTAAGGCTAACTAACCATCACGTTTTTTCGCAAAAAACTGAAAACTTTTTGTTGTTGAAATTCCGGTTCAAAATGATTATAGGTACAGTATACGACACGTTGAGCAAGGAACTACCGGTAGGATGCTTAAGGAAAGCAGTGGTTACTGGAAGTTTCGTATTTTGAAATTCGGCCACATTGTGTTTCGAACCTGAATTGCAGGCGAACGAGGCGACATATTGAAGCAAACTAAACGTTGATCTACTCATAATTACATCGATGATCCAAAATAAACGAAACATTCGAAATCCGTGACTATAAATTTTATCCGTTCAAAAAAAGTAAGGCTAACTAACCATCACGTTTTTTCGCAAAAAACTGAAAACTTTTTGTTGTTGAAATTCCGGTTCAAAATGATTATAGGTACAGTATACAACACGTTGAGCATGAAACCACCGGTAGGATGCTTAGGGAAAGCAGTGGTTACTGGAAGTTTCGTATTTTGAAATTCGGCCACATTGTGTTTCGAACCTGAATTGCAGGCGAACGAGGCGACATATTGAAGCAAACTAAACGTTGATCTACTCATAATTACATCGATGATCCAAAATAAACGAAACATTCGAAATCCGTGACTATAAATTTTATCCGTTCAAAAAAAGTAAGGCTAACTAACCATCACGTTTTTTCGCAAAAAACTGAAAACTTTTTGTTGTTGAAATTCCGGTTCAAAATGATTATAGGTACAGTATACGACACGTTGAGCAAGGAACTACCGGTAGGATGCTTAAGGAAAGCAGTGGTTACTGGAAGTTTCGTATTTTGAAATTCGGCCACATTGTGTTTCGAACCTGAATTGCAGGCGAACGAGGCGACATATTGAAGCAAACTAAACGTTGATCTACTCATAATTACATCGATGATCCAAAATAAACGAAACATTCGAAATCCGTGACTATAAATTTTATCCGTTCAAAAAAAGTAAGGCTAACCATCACGTTTTTTCGCAAAAAACTGAAAACTTTTTGTTGTTGAAATTTCGGTTCAAAATGATTATAGGTACAGTATACAACACGTTGAGCAAGAAACTACCGGTAGGATGCTTAAGGAAAGCAGTGGTTACTGGAAGTTTCGTATTTTGAAATTCGGCCACATTGTGTTTCGAACCTGAATTGCAGGCGAACGAGGCGACATATTGAAGCAAACTAAACGTTGATCTACTCATAATTACATCGATGATCCAAAATAAACGAAACATTCGAAATCCGTGACTATAAATTTTATCCGTTCAAAAAAAGTAAGGCTAACCATCACGTTTTTTCGCAAAAAACTGAAAACTTTTTGTTGTTGAAATTCCGGTTCAAAATGATTATAGGTACAGTATACAACACGTTGAGCACGAAACCACCGGTAGGATGCTTAGGGAAAGCAGTGGTTACTGGAAGTTTCGTATTTTGAAATTCGGCCACATTGTGTTTCGAACCTGAATTGCAGGCAAACGAGGCGACATATTGAAGCAAACTAAACGTTGATCTACTCATAATTACATCGATGATCCAAAATAAACGAAACATTCGAAATCCGTGACTATAAATTTTATCCGTTCAAAAAAAGTAAGGCTAACCATCACGTTTTTCGCGAAAAACTGAAAACTTTTTGTTGTAGAAATTCCGGTTCAAAATGATTATAGGTACAGTATACAACACGTTGAGCACGAAACCACCGGTAGGATGCTTAGGGAAAGCAGTGGTTACTGGAAGTTTCGTATTTTGAAATTCGGCCACATTGTGTTTCGAACCTGAATTGCAGGCGAACGAGGCGACATATTGAAGCAAACTAAACGTTGATCTACTCATAATTACATCGATGATCCAAAATAAACGAAACATTCGAAATCCGTGACTATAAATTTTATCCGTTCAAAAAAAGTAAGGCTAACCATCACGTTTTTTCGCAAAAAACTGAAAACTTTTTGTTGTTGAAATTCCGGTTCAAAATGATTATAGGTACAGTATACAACACGTTGAGCACGAAACCACCGGTAGGATGATTAGGGAAAGCAGTGGTTACTGGAAGTTTCGTATTTTGAAATTCGGCCACATTGTGTTTCGAACCTGAATTGCAGGCGAACGAGGCGACATATTGAAGCAAACTAAACGTTGATCTACTCATAATTACATCGATGATCCAAAATAAACGAAACATTCGAAATCCGTGACTATAAATTTTATCCGTTCAAAAAAAGTAAGGCTAACCATCACGTTTTTTCGCAAAAAACTGAAAACTTTTTGTTGTTGAAATTCCGGTTCAAAATGATTATAGGTACAGTATACAACACGTTGAGCACGAAACCACCGGTAGGATGCTTAGGGAAAGCAGTGGTTACTGGAAGTTTCGTATTTTGAAATTCGGCCACATTGTGTTTCGAACCTGAATTGCAGGCAAACGAGGCGACATATTGAAGCAAACTAAACGTTGATCTACTCATAATTACATCGATGATCCAAAATAAACGAAACATTCGAAATCCGTGACTATAAATTTTATCCGTTCAAAAAAAGTAAGGCTAACCATCACGTTTTTTCGCAAAAAACTGAAAACTTTTTGTTGTTGAAATTCCGGTTCAAAATGATTATAGGTACAGTATACAACACGTTGAGCACGAAACCACCGGTAGGATGATTAGGGAAAGCAGTGGTTACTGGAAGTTTCGTATTTTGAAATTCGGCCACATTGTGTTTCGAACCTGAATTGCAGGCGAACGAGGCGACATATTGAAGCAAACTAAACGTTGATCTACTCATAATTACATCGATGATCCAAAATAAACGAAACATTCGAAATCCGTGACTATAAATTTTATCCGTTCAAAAAAAGTAAGGCTAACTAACCATCACGTTTTTTCGCAAAAAACTGAAAACTTTTTGTTGTTGAAATTTCGGTTCAAAATGATTATAGGTACAGTATACAACACGTTGAGCAAGAAACTACCGGTAGGATGCTTAAGGAAAGCAGTGGTTACTGGAAGTTTCGTATTTTGAAATTCGGCCACATTGTGTTTCGAACCTGAATTGCAGGCAAACGAGGCGACATATTGAAGCAAACTAAACGTTGATCTACTCATAATTACATCGATGATCCAAAATAAACGAAACATTCGAAATCCGTGACTATAAATTTTATCCGTTCAAAAAAAGTAAGGCTAACCATCACGTTTTTCGCGAAAAACTGAAAACTTTTTGTTGTAGAAATTCCGGTTCAAAATGATTATAGGTACAGTATACAACACGTTGAGCACGAAACCACCGGTAGGATGCTTAGGGAAAGCAGTGGTTACTGGAAGTTTCGTATTTTGAAATTCGGCCACATTGTGTTTCGAACCTGAATTGCAGGCGAACGAGGCGACATATTGAAGCAAACTAAACGTTGATCTACTCATAATTACATCGATGATCCAAAATAAACGAAACATTTTAAATCCGTGACTATAAATTTTATCCGTTCAAAAAAAGTAAGGCTAACCATCACGTTTTTCGCGAAAAACTGAAAACTTTTTGTTGTAGAAATTCCGGTTCAAAATGATTATAGGTACAGTATACAACACGTTGAGCACGAAACCACCGGTAGGATGCTTAGGGAAAGCAGTGGTTACTGGAAGTTTCGTATTTTGAAATTCGGCCACATTGTGTTTCGAACCTGAATTGCAGGCGAACGAGGCGACATATTGAAGCAAACTAAACGTTGATCTACTCATAATTACATCGATGATCCAAAATAAACGAAACATTCGAAATCCGTGACTATAAATTTTATCCGTTCAAAAAAAGTAAGGCTAACTAACCATCACGTTTTTTCGCAAAAAACTGAAAACTTTTTGTTGTTGAAATTCCGGTTCAAAATGATTATAGGTACAGTATACAACACGTTGAGCATGAAACCACCGGTAGGATGCTTAGGGAAAGCAGTGGTTACTGGAAGTTTCGTATTTTGAAATTCGGCCACATTGTGTTTCGAACCTGAATTGCAGGCGAACGAGGCGACATATTGAAGCAAACTAAACGTTGATCTACTCATAATTACATCGATGATCCAAAATAAACGAAACATTCGAAATCCGTGACTATAAATTTTATCCGTTCAAAAAAAGTAAGGCTAACTAACCATCACGTTTTTTCGCAAAAAACTGAAAACTTTTTGTTGTTGAAATTCCGGTTCAAAATGATTATAGGTACAGTATACGACACGTTGAGCAAGGAACTACCGGTAGGATGCTTAAGGAAAGCAGTGGTTACTGGAAGTTTCGTATTTTGAAATTCGGCCACATTGTGTTTCGAACCTGAATTGCAGGCGAACGAGGCGACATATTGAAGCAAACTAAACGTTGATCTACTCATAATTACATCGATGATCCAAAATAAACGAAACATTCGAAATCCGTGACTATAAATTTTATCCGTTCAAAAAAAGTAAGGCTAACTAACCATCACGTTTTTTCGCAAAAAACTGAAAACTTTTTGTTGTTGAAATTCCGGTTCAAAATGATTATAGGTACAGTATACAACACGTTGAGCATGAAACCACCGGTAGGATGCTTAGGGAAAGCAGTGGTTACTGGAAGTTTCGTATTTTGAAATTCGGCCACATTGTGTTTCGAACCTGAATTGCAGGCGAACGAGGCGACATATTGAAGCAAACTAAACGTTGATCTACTCATAATTACATCGATGATCCAAAATAAACGAAACATTCGAAATCCGTGACTATAAATTTTATCCGTTCAAAAAAAGTAAGGCTAACTAACCATCACGTTTTTTCGCAAAAAACTGAAAACTTTTTGTTGTTGAAATTCCGGTTCAAAATGATTATAGGTACAGTATACGACACGTTGAGCAAGGAACTACCGGTAGGATGCTTAAGGAAAGCAGTGGTTACTGGAAGTTTCGTATTTTGAAATTCGGCCACATTGTGTTTCGAACCTGAATTGCAGGCGAACGAGGCGACATATTGAAGCAAACTAAACGTTGATCTACTCATAATTACATCGATGATCCAAAATAAACGAAACATTCGAAATCCGTGACTATAAATTTTATCCGTTCAAAAAAAGTAAGGCTAACCATCACGTTTTTTCGCAAAAAACTGAAAACTTTTTGTTGTTGAAATTTCGGTTCAAAATGATTATAGGTACAGTATACAACACGTTGAGCAAGAAACTACCGGTAGGATGCTTAAGGAAAGCAGTGGTTACTGGAAGTTTCGTATTTTGAAATTCGGCCACATTGTGTTTCGAACCTGAATTGCAGGCGAACGAGGCGACATATTGAAGCAAACTAAACGTTGATCTACTCATAATTACATCGATGATCCAAAATAAACGAAACATTCGAAATCCGTGACTATAAATTTTATCCGTTCAAAAAAAGTAAGGCTAACCATCACGTTTTTTCGCAAAAAACTGAAAACTTTTTGTTGTTGAAATTCCGGTTCAAAATGATTATAGGTACAGTATACAACACGTTGAGCACGAAACCACCGGTAGGATGCTTAGGGAAAGCAGTGGTTACTGGAAGTTTCGTATTTTGAAATTCGGCCACATTGTGTTTCGAACCTGAATTGCAGGCAAACGAGGCGACATATTGAAGCAAACTAAACGTTGATCTACTCATAATTACATCGATGATCCAAAATAAACGAAACATTCGAAATCCGTGACTATAAATTTTATCCGTTCAAAAAAAGTAAGGCTAACCATCACGTTTTTCGCGAAAAACTGAAAACTTTTTGTTGTAGAAATTCCGGTTCAAAATGATTATAGGTACAGTATACAACACGTTGAGCACGAAACCACCGGTAGGATGCTTAGGGAAAGCAGTGGTTACTGGAAGTTTCGTATTTTGAAATTCGGCCACATTGTGTTTCGAACCTGAATTGCAGGCGAACGAGGCGACATATTGAAGCAAACTAAACGTTGATCTACTCATAATTACATCGATGATCCAAAATAAACGAAACATTCGAAATCCGTGACTATAAATTTTATCCGTTCAAAAAAAGTAAGGCTAACCATCACGTTTTTTCGCAAAAAACTGAAAACTTTTTGTTGTTGAAATTCCGGTTCAAAATGATTATAGGTACAGTATACAACACGTTGAGCACGAAACCACCGGTAGGATGATTAGGGAAAGCAGTGGTTACTGGAAGTTTCGTATTTTGAAATTCGGCCACATTGTGTTTCGAACCTGAATTGCAGGCGAACGAGGCGACATATTGAAGCAAACTAAACGTTGATCTACTCATAATTACATCGATGATCCAAAATAAACGAAACATTCGAAATCCGTGACTATAAATTTTATCCGTTCAAAAAAAGTAAGGCTAACCATCACGTTTTTTCGCAAAAAACTGAAAACTTTTTGTTGTTGAAATTCCGGTTCAAAATGATTATAGGTACAGTATACAACACGTTGAGCACGAAACCACCGGTAGGATGCTTAGGGAAAGCAGTGGTTACTGGAAGTTTCGTATTTTGAAATTCGGCCACATTGTGTTTCGAACCTGAATTGCAGGCAAACGAGGCGACATATTGAAGCAAACTAAACGTTGATCTACTCATAATTACATCGATGATCCAAAATAAACGAAACATTCGAAATCCGTGACTATAAATTTTATCCGTTCAAAAAAAGTAAGGCTAACCATCACGTTTTTTCGCAAAAAACTGAAAACTTTTTGTTGTTGAAATTCCGGTTCAAAATGATTATAGGTACAGTATACAACACGTTGAGCACGAAACCACCGGTAGGATGATTAGGGAAAGCAGTGGTTACTGGAAGTTTCGTATTTTGAAATTCGGCCACATTGTGTTTCGAACCTGAATTGCAGGCGAACGAGGCGACATATTGAAGCAAACTAAACGTTGATCTACTCATAATTACATCGATGATCCAAAATAAACGAAACATTCGAAATCCGTGACTATAAATTTTATCCGTTCAAAAAAAGTAAGGCTAACTAACCATCACGTTTTTTCGCAAAAAACTGAAAACTTTTTGTTGTTGAAATTTCGGTTCAAAATGATTATAGGTACAGTATACAACACGTTGAGCAAGAAACTACCGGTAGGATGCTTAAGGAAAGCAGTGGTTACTGGAAGTTTCGTATTTTGAAATTCGGCCACATTGTGTTTCGAACCTGAATTGCAGGCAAACGAGGCGACATATTGAAGCAAACTAAACGTTGATCTACTCATAATTACATCGATGATCCAAAATAAACGAAACATTCGAAATCCGTGACTATAAATTTTATCCGTTCAAAAAAAGTAAGGCTAACCATCACGTTTTTCGCGAAAAACTGAAAACTTTTTGTTGTAGAAATTCCGGTTCAAAATGATTATAGGTACAGTATACAACACGTTGAGCACGAAACCACCGGTAGGATGCTTAGGGAAAGCAGTGGTTACTGGAAGTTTCGTATTTTGAAATTCGGCCACATTGTGTTTCGAACCTGAATTGCAGGCGAACGAGGCGACATATTGAAGCAAACTAAACGTTGATCTACTCATAATTACATCGATGATCCAAAATAAACGAAACATTTTAAATCCGTGACTATAAATTTTATCCGTTCAAAAAAAGTAAGGCTAACCATCACGTTTTTCGCGAAAAACTGAAAACTTTTTGTTGTAGAAATTCCGGTTCAAAATGATTATAGGTACAGTATACAACACGTTGAGCACGAAACCACCGGTAGGATGCTTAGGGAAAGCAGTGGTTACTGGAAGTTTCGTATTTTGAAATTCGGCCACATTGTGTTTCGAACCTGAATTGCAGGCGAACGAGGCGACATATTGAAGCAAACTAAACGTTGATCTACTCATAATTACATCGATGATCCAAAATAAACGAAACATTCGAAATCCGTGACTATAAATTTTATCCGTTCAAAAAAAGTAAGGCTAACCATCACGTTTTTTCGCAAAAAACTGAAAACTTTTTGTTGTTGAAATTTCGGTTCAAAATGATTATAGGTACAGTATACAACACGTTGAGCAAGAAACCACCGGTAGGATGCTTAAGGAAAGCAGTGGTTACTGGAAGTTTCGTATTTTGAAATTCGGCCACATTGTGTTTCGAACCTGAATTGCAGGCAAACGAGGCGACATATTGAAGCAAACTAAACGTTGATCTACTCATAATTACATCGATGATCCAAAATAAACGAAACATTCGAAATCCGTGACTATAAATTTTATCCGTTCAAAAAAAGTAAGGCTAACCATCACGTTTTTTCGCAAAAAACTGAAAACTTTTTGTTGTTGAAATTCCGGTTCAAAATGATTATAGGTACAGTATACAACACGTTGAGCACGAAACCACCGGTAGGATGATTAGGGAAAGCAGTGGTTACTGGAAGTTTCGTATTTTGAAATTCGGCCACATTGTGTTTCGAACCTGAATTGCAGGCGAACGAGGCGACATATTGAAGCAAACTAAACGTTGATCTACTCATAATTACATCGATGATCCAAAATAAACGAAACATTCGAAATCCGTGACTATAAATTTTATCCGTTCAAAAAAAGTAAGGCTAACCATCACGTTTTTTCGCAAAAAACTGAAAACTTTTTGTTGTTGAAATTCCGGTTCAAAATGATTATAGGTACAGTATACAACACGTTGAGCACGAAACCACCGGTAGGATGCTTAGGGAAAGCAGTGGTTACTGGAAGTTTCGTATTTTGAAATTCGGCCACATTGTGTTTCGAACCTGAATTGCAGGCAAACGAGGCGACATATTGAAGCAAACTAAACGTTGATCTACTCATAATTACATCGATGATCCAAAATAAACGAAACATTCGAAATCCGTGACTATAAATTTTATCCGTTCAAAAAAAGTAAGGCTAACCATCACGTTTTTTCGCAAAAAACTGAAAACTTTTTGTTGTTGAAATTCCGGTTCAAAATGATTATAGGTACAGTATACAACACGTTGAGCACGAAACCACCGGTAGGATGATTAGGGAAAGCAGTGGTTACTGGAAGTTTCGTATTTTGAAATTCGGCCACATTGTGTTTCGAACCTGAATTGCAGGCGAACGAGGCGACATATTGAAGCAAACTAAACGTTGATCTACTCATAATTACATCGATGATCCAAAATAAACGAAACATTCGAAATCCGTGACTATAAATTTTATCCGTTCAAAAAAAGTAAGGCTAACCATCACGTTTTTCGCGAAAAACTGAAAACTTTTTGTTGTAGAAATTCCGGTTCAAAATGATTATAGGTACAGTATACAACACGTTGAGCACGAAACCACCGGTAGGATGCTTAGGGAAAGCAGTGGTTACTGGAAGTTTCGTATTTTGAAATTCGGCCACATTGTGTTTCGAACCTGAATTGCAGGCGAACGAGGCGACATATTGAAGCAAACTAAACGTTGATCTACTCATAATTACATCGATGATCCAAAATAAACGAAACATTTTAAATCCGTGACTATAAATTTTATCCGTTCAAAAAAAGTAAGGCTAACCATCACGTTTTTCGCGAAAAACTGAAAACTTTTTGTTGTAGAAATTCCGGTTCAAAATGATTATAGGTACAGTATACAACACGTTGAGCACGAAACCACCGGTAGGATGCTTAGGGAAAGCAGTGGTTACTGGAAGTTTCGTATTTTGAAATTCGGCCACATTGTGTTTCGAACCTGAATTGCAGGCGAACGAGGCGACATATTGAAGCAAACTAAACGTTGATCTACTCATAATTACATCGATGATCCAAAATAAACGAAACATTCGAAATCCGTGACTATAAATTTTATCCGTTCAAAAAAAGTAAGGCTAACCATCACGTTTTTTCGCAAAAAACTGAAAACTTTTTGTTGTTGAAATTTCGGTTCAAAATGATTATAGGTACAGTATACAACACGTTGAGCAAGAAACCACCGGTAGGATGCTTAAGGAAAGCAGTGGTTACTGGAAGTTTCGTATTTTGAAATTCGGCCACATTGTGTTTCGAACCTGAATTGCAGGCAAACGAGGCGACATATTGAAGCAAACTAAACGTTGATCTACTCATAATTACATCGATGATCCAAAATAAACGAAACATTCGAAATCCGTGACTATAAATTTTATCCGTTCAAAAAAAGTAAGGCTAACCATCACGTTTTTTCGCAAAAAACTGAAAACTTTTTGTTGTTGAAATTCCGGTTCAAAATGATTATAGGTACAGTATACAACACGTTGAGCACGAAACCACCGGTAGGATGATTAGGGAAAGCAGTGGTTACTGGAAGTTTCGTATTTTGAAATTCGGCCACATTGTGTTTCGAACCTGAATTGCAGGCGAACGAGGCGACATATTGAAGCAAACTAAACGTTGATCTACTCATAATTACATCGATGATCCAAAATAAACGAAACATTCGAAATCCGTGACTATAAATTTTATCCGTTCAAAAAAAGTAAGGCTAACCATCACGTTTTTTCGCAAAAAACTGAAAACTTTTTGTTGTTGAAATTCCGGTTCAAAATGATTATAGGTACAGTATACAACACGTTGAGCACGAAACCACCGGTAGGATGCTTAGGGAAAGCAGTGGTTACTGGAAGTTTCGTATTTTGAAATTCGGCCACATTGTGTTTCGAACCTGAATTGCAGGCAAACGAGGCGACATATTGAAGCAAACTAAACGTTGATCTACTCATAATTACATCGATGATCCAAAATAAACGAAACATTCGAAATCCGTGACTATAAATTTTATCCGTTCAAAAAAAGTAAGGCTAACCATCACGTTTTTTCGCAAAAAACTGAAAACTTTTTGTTGTTGAAATTCCGGTTCAAAATGATTATAGGTACAGTATACAACACGTTGAGCACGAAACCACCGGTAGGATGATTAGGGAAAGCAGTGGTTACTGGAAGTTTCGTATTTTGAAATTCGGCCACATTGTGTTTCGAACCTGAATTGCAGGCGAACGAGGCGACATATTGAAGCAAACTAAACGTTGATCTACTCATAATTACATCGATGATCCAAAATAAACGAAACATTCGAAATCCGTGACTATAAATTTTATCCGTTCAAAAAAAGTAAGGCTAACTAACCATCACGTTTTTTCGCAAAAAACTGAAAACTTTTTGTTGTTGAAATTTCGGTTCAAAATGATTATAGGTACAGTATACAACACGTTGAGCAAGAAACTACCGGTAGGATGCTTAAGGAAAGCAGTGGTTACTGGAAGTTTCGTATTTTGAAATTCGGCCACATTGTGTTTCGAACCTGAATTGCAGGCAAACGAGGCGACATATTGAAGCAAACTAAACGTTGATCTACTCATAATTACATCGATGATCCAAAATAAACGAAACATTCGAAATCCGTGACTATAAATTTTATCCGTTCAAAAAAAGTAAGGCTAACCATCACGTTTTTCGCGAAAAACTGAAAACTTTTTGTTGTAGAAATTCCGGTTCAAAATGATTATAGGTACAGTATACAACACGTTGAGCACGAAACCACCGGTAGGATGCTTAGGGAAAGCAGTGGTTACTGGAAGTTTCGTATTTTGAAATTCGGCCACATTGTGTTTCGAACCTGAATTGCAGGCGAACGAGGCGACATATTGAAGCAAACTAAACGTTGATCTACTCATAATTACATCGATGATCCAAAATAAACGAAACATTTTAAATCCGTGACTATAAATTTTATCCGTTCAAAAAAAGTAAGGCTAACCATCACGTTTTTCGCGAAAAACTGAAAACTTTTTGTTGTAGAAATTCCGGTTCAAAATGATTATAGGTACAGTATACAACACGTTGAGCACGAAACCACCGGTAGGATGCTTAGGGAAAGCAGTGGTTACTGGAAGTTTCGTATTTTGAAATTCGGCCACATTGTGTTTCGAACCTGAATTGCAGGCGAACGAGGCGACATATTGAAGCAAACTAAACGTTGATCTACTCATAATTACATCGATGATCCAAAATAAACGAAACATTCGAAATCCGTGACTATAAATTTTATCCGTTCAAAAAAAGTAAGGCTAACCATCACGTTTTTTCGCAAAAAACTGAAAACTTTTTGTTGTTGAAATTCCGGTTCAAAATGATTATAGGTACAGTATACAACACGTTGAGCACGAAACCACCGGTAGGATGATTAGGGAAAGCAGTGGTTACTGGAAGTTTCGTATTTTGAAATTCGGCCACATTGTGTTTCGAACCTGAATTGCAGTCGAACGAGGCGACATATTGAAGCAAACTAAACGTTGATCTACTCATAATTACATCGATGATCCAAAATAAACGAAACATTCGAAATCCGTGACTATAAATTTTATCCGTTCAAAAAAAGTAAGGCTAGCCATCACGTTTTTTCGCAAAAAACTGAAAACTTTTTGTTGTTGAAATTCCGGTTCAAAATGATTATAGGTACAGTATACAACACGTTGAGCACGAAACCACCGGTAGGATGCTTAGGGAAAGCAGTGGTTACTGGAAGTTTCGTATTTTGAAATTCGGCCACATTGTGTTTCGAACCTGAATTGCAGGCAAACGAGGCGACATATTGAAGCAAACTAAACGTTGATCTACTCATAATTACATCGATGATCCAAAATAAACGAAACATTCGAAATCCGTGACTATAAATTTTATCCGTTCAAAAAAAGTAAGGCTAACCATCACGTTTTTTCGCAAAAAACTGAAAACTTTTTGTTGTTGAAATTTCGGTTCAAAATGATTATAGGTACAGTATACAACACGTTGAGCAAGAAACCACCGGTAGGATGCTTAAGGAAAGCAGTGGTTACTGGAAGTTTCGTATTTTGAAATTCGGCCACATTGTGTTTCGAACCTGAATTGCAGGCAAACGAGGCGACATATTGAAGCAAACTAAACGTTGATCTACTCATAATTACATCGATGATCCAAAATAAACGAAACATTCGAAATCCGTGACTATAAATTTTATCCGTTCAAAAAAAGTAAGGCTAACCATCACGTTTTTTCGCAAAAAACTGAAAACTTTTTGTTGTTGAAATTCCGGTTCAAAATGATTATAGGTACAGTATACAACACGTTGAGCACGAAACCACCGGTAGGATGCTTAGGGAAAGCAGTGGTTACTGGAAGTTTCGTATTTTGAAATTCGGCCACATTGTGTTTCGAACCTGAATTGCAGGCAAACGAGGCGACATATTGAAGCAAACTAAACGTTGATCTACTCATAATTACATCGATGATCCAAAATAAACGAAACATTCGAAATCCGTGACTATAAATTTTATCCGTTCAAAAAAAGTAAGGCTAACCATCACGTTTTTTCGCAAAAAACTGAAAACTTTTTGTTGTTGAAATTTCGGTTCAAAATGATTATAGGTACAGTATACAACACGTTGAGCAAGAAACCACCGGTAGGATGCTTAAGGAAAGCAGTGGTTACTGGAAGTTTCGTATTTTGAAATTCGGCCACATTGTGTTTCGAACCTGAATTGCAGTCGAACGAGGCGACATATTGAAGCAAACTAAACGTTGATCTACTCATAATTACATCGATGATCCAAAATAAACGAAACATTCGAAATCCGTGACTATAAATTTTATCCGTTCAAAAAAAGTAAGGCTAACCATCACGTTTTTTCGCAAAAAACTGAAAACTTTTTGTTGTTGAAATTCCGGTTCAAAATGATTATAGGTACAGTATACAACACGTTGAGCAAGAAACCACCGGTAGGATGCTTAAGGAAAGCAGTGGTTACTGGAAGTTTCGTATTTTGAAATTCGGCCACATTGTGTTTCGAACCTGAATTGCAGGCAAACGAGGCGACATATTGAAGCAAACTAAACGTTGATCTACTCATAATTACATCGATGATCCAAAATAGACGAAACATTCGAAATCCGTGACTATAAATTTTATCCGTTCAAAAAAAGTAAGGCACCATCACGTTTTTTCGCAAAAAACTGAAAACTTTTTGTTGTTGAAATTCCGGTTCAAAATGATTATAGGTACAGTATACAACACGTTGAGCACGAAACCACCGGTAGGATGATTAGGGAAAGCAGTGGTTACTGGAAGTTTCGTATTTTGAAATTCGGCCACATTGTGTTTCGAACCTGAATTGCAGGCGAACGAGGCGACATATTGAAGCAAACTAAACGTTGATCTACTCATAATTACATCGATGATCCAAAATAAACGAAACATTCGAAATCCGTGACTATAAATTTTATCCGTTCAAAAAAAGTAAGGCTAACCATCACGTTTTTTCGCAAAAAACTGAAAACTTTTTGTTGTTGAAATTCCGGTTCAAAATGATTATAGGTACAGTATACAACACGTTGAGCAAGAAACCACCGGTAGGATGATTAGGGAAAGCAGTGGTTACTGGAAGTTTCGTATTTTGAAATTCGGCCACATTGTGTTTCGAACCTGAATTGCAGGCGAACGAGGCGACATATTGAAGCAAACTAAACGTTGATCTACTCATAATTACATCGATGATCCAAAATAAACGAAACATTCGAAATCCGTGACTATAAATTTTATCCGTTCAAAAAAAGTAAGGCTAACTAGCCATCACGTTTTTTCGCAAAAAACTGAAAACTTTTTGTTGTTGAAATTCCGGTTCAAAATGATTATAGGTACAGTATACAACACGTTGAGCATGAAACTACCGGTAGGATGCTTAAGGAAAGCAGTGGTTACTGGAAGTTTCGTATTTTGAAATTCGGCCACATTGTGTTTCGAACCTGAATTGCAGTCGAACGAGGCGACATATTGAAGCAAACTAAACGTTGATCTACTCATAATTACATCGATGATCCAAAATAAACGAAACATTCGAAATCCGTGACTATAAATTTTATCCGTTCAAAAAAAGTAAGGCACCATCACGTTTTTTCGCAAAAAACTGAAAACTTTTTGTTGTTGAAATTCCGGTTCAAAATGATTATAGGTACAGTATACAACACGTTGAGCACGAAACCACCGGTAGGATGATTAGGGAAAGCAGTGGTTACTGGAAGTTTCGTATTTTGAAATTCGGCCACATTGTGTTTCGAACCTGAATTGCAGGCGAACGAGGCGACATATTGAAGCAAACTAAACGTTGATCTACTCATAATTACATCGATGATCCAAAATAAACGAAACATTCGAAATCCGTGACTATAAATTTTATCCGTTCAAAAAAAGTAAGGCTAACCATCACGTTTTTTCGCAAAAAACTGAAAACTTTTTGTTGTTGAAATTCCGGTTCAAAATGATTATAGGTACAGTATACAACACGTTGAGCAAGAAACCACCGGTAGGATGATTAGGGAAAGCAGTGGTTACTGGAAGTTTCGTATTTTGAAATTCGGCCACATTGTGTTTCGAACCTGAATTGCAGGCGAACGAGGCGACATATTGAAGCAAACTAAACGTTGATCTACTCATAATTACATCGATGATCCAAAATAAACGAAACATTCGAAATCCGTGACTATAAATTTTATCCGTTCAAAAAAAGTAAGGCACCATCACGTTTTTTCGCAAAAAACTGAAAACTTTTTGTTGTTGAAATTCCGGTTCAAAATGATTATAGGTACAGTATACAACACGTTGAGCACGAAACCACCGGTAGGATGATTAGGGAAAGCAGTGGTTACTGGAAGTTTCGTATTTTGAAATTCGGCCACATTGTGTTTCGAACCTGAATTGCAGGCGAACGAGGCGACATATTGAAGCAAACTAAACGTTGATCTACTCATAATTACATCGATGATCCAAAATAAACGAAACATTCGAAATCCGTGACTATAAATTTTATCCGTTCAAAAAAAGTAAGGCACCATCACGTTTTTTCGCAAAAAACTGAAAACTTTTTGTTGTTGAAATTCCGGTTCAAAATGATTATAGGTACAGTATACAACACGTTGAGCACGAAACCACCGGTAGGATGATTAGGGAAAGCAGTGGTTACTGGAAGTTTCGTATTTTGAAATTCGGCCACATTGTGTTTCGAACCTGAATTGCAGGCGAACGAGGCGACATATTGAAGCAAACTAAACGTTGATCTACTCATAATTACATCGATGATCCAAAATAAACGAAACATTCGAAATCCGTGACTATAAATTTTATCCGTTCAAAAAAAGTAAGGCTAACCATCACGTTTTTTCGCAAAAAACTGAAAACTTTTTGTTGTTGAAATTCCGGTTCAAAATGATTATAGGTACAGTAGACAACACGTTGAGCAAGAAACTACCGGTAGGATGCTTAGGGAAAGCAGTGGTTACTGGAAGTTTCGTATTTTGAAATTCGGCCACATTGTGTTTCGAACCTGAATTGCAGGCGAACGAGGCGACATATTGAAGCAAACTAAACGTTGATCTACTCATAATTACATCGATGATCCAAAATAAACGAAACATTCGAAATCCGTGACTATAAATTTTATCCGTTCAAAAAAAGTAAGGCTAACCATCACGTTTTTTCGCAAAAAACTGAAAACTTTTTGTTGTTGAAATTCCGGTTCAAAATGATTATAGGTACAGTAGACAACACGTTGAGCAAGAAACTACCGGTAGGATGCTTAGGGAAAGCAGTGGTTACTGGAAGTTTCGTATTTTGAAATTCGGCCACATTGTGTTTCGAACCTGAATTGCAGGCGAACGAGGCGACATATTGAAGCAAACTAAACGTTGATCTACTCATAATTACATCGATGATCCAAAATAAACGAAACATTCGAAATCCGTGACTATAAATTTTATCCGTTCAAAAAAAGTAAGGCACCATCACGTTTTTTCGCAAAAAACTGAAAACTTTTTGTTGTTGAAATTCCGGTTCAAAATGATTATAGGTACAGTATACAACACGTTGAGCACGAAACCACCGGTAGGATGCTTAGGGAAAGCAGTGGTTACTGGAAGTTTCGTATTTTGAAATTCGGCCACATTGTGTTTCGAACCTGAATTGCAGGCGAACGAGGCGACATATTGAAGCAAACTAAACGTTGATCTACTCATAATTACATCGATGATCCAAAATAAACGAAACATTCGAAATCCGTGACTATAAATTTTATCCGTTCAAAAAAAGTAAGGCTAACCATCACGTTTTTTCGCAAAAAAATGAAAACTTTTTGTTGTTGAAATTTCGGTTCAAAATGATTATAGGTACAGTATACAACACGTTGAGCACGAAACCACCGGTAGGATGCTTAGGGAAAGTAGTGGTTACTGGAAGTTTCGTATTTTGAAATTCGGCCACATTGTGTTTCGAACCTGAATTGCAGGCGAACGAGGCGACATATTGAAGCAAACTAAACGTTGATCTACTCATAATTACATCGATGATCCAAAATAAACGAAACATTCGAAATCCGTGACTATAAATTTTATCCGTTCAAAAAAAGTAAGGCCATCACGTTTTTTCGCAAAAAACTGAAAACTTTTTGTTGTAGAAATTCCGGTTCAAAATGATTATAGGTACAGTATACAACACGTTGAGCACGAAACCACCGGTAGGATGCTTAGGGAAAGCAGTGGTTACTGGAAGTTTCGTATTTTGAAATTCGGCCACATTGTGTTTCGAACCTGAATTGCAGGCGAACGAGGCGACATATTGAAGCAAACTAAACGTTGATCTACTCATAATTACATCGATGATCCAAAATAAACGAAACATTCGAAATCCGTGACTATAAATTTTATCCGTTCAAAAAAAGTAAGGCTAACCATCACGTTTTTCGCGAAAAACTGAAAACTTTTTGTTGTAGAAATTCCGGTTCAAAATGATTATAGATACAGTATACAACACGTTGAGCACGAAACCACCGGTAGGATGCTTAGGGAAAGCAGTGGTTACTGGAAGTTTCGTATTTTGAAATTCGGCCACATTGTGTTTCGAACCTGAATTGCAGGCGAACGAGGCGACATATTGAAGCAAACTAAACGTTGATCTACTCATAATTACATCGATGATCCAAAATAAACGAAACATTCGAAATCCGTGACTATAAATTTTATCCGTTCAAAAAAAGTAAGGCTAACCATCACGTTTTTTCGCAAAAAACTGAAAACTTTTTGTTGTTGAAATTCCGGTTCAAAATGATTATAGGTACAGTATACAACACGTTGAGCAAGAAACCACCGGTAGGATGATTAGGGAAAGCAGTGGTTACTGGAAGTTTCGTATTTTGAAATTCGGCCACATTGTGTTTCGAACCTGAATTGCAGGCAAACGAGGCGACATATTGAAGCAAACTAAACGTTGATCTACTCATAATTACATCGATGATCCAAAATAAACGAAACATTCGAAATCCGTGACTATAAATTTTATCCGTTCAAAAAAAGTAAGGCTAACTAACCATCACGTTTTTTCGCAAAAAACTGAAAACTTTTTGTTGTTGAAATTCCGGTTCAAAATGATTATAGGTACAGTATACAACACGTTGAGCATGAAACTACCGGTAGGATGCTTAAGGAAAGCAGTGGTTACTGGAAGTTTCGTATTTTGAAATTCGGCCACATTGTGTTTCGAACCTGAATTGCAGGCGAACGAGGCGACATATTGAAGCAAACTAAACGTTGATCTACTCATAATTACATCGATGATCCAAAATAAACGAAACATTCGAAATCCGTGACTATAAATTTTATCCGTTCAAAAAAAGTAAGGCACCATCACGTTTTTTCGCAAAAAACTGAAAACTTTTTGTTGTTGAAATTCCGGTTCAAAATGATTATAGGTACAGTATACAACACGTTGAGCACGAAACCACCGGTAGGATGATTAGGGAAAGCAGTGGTTACTGGAAGTTTCGTATTTTGAAATTCGGCCACATTGTGTTTCGAACCTGAATTGCAGGCGAACGAGGCGACATATTGAAGCAAACTAAACGTTGATCTACTCATAATTACATCGATGATCCAAAATAAACGAAACATTCGAAATCCGTGACTATAAATTTTATCCGTTCAAAAAAAGTAAGGATAACCATCACGTTTTTTCGCAAAAAACTGAAAACTTTTTGTTGTTGAAATTCCGGTTCAAAATGATTATAGGTACAGTATACAACACGTTGAGCAAGAAACCACCGGTAGGATGCTTAAGGAAAGCAGTGGTTACTGGAAGTTTCGTATTTTGAAATTCGGCCACATTGTGTTTCGAACCTGAATTGCAGGCAAACGAGGCGACATATTGAAGCAAACTAAACGTTGATCTACTCATAATTACATCGATGATCCAAAATAAACGAAACATTCGAAATCCGTGACTATAAATTTTATCCGTTCAAAAAAAGTAAGGCACCATCACGTTTTTTCGCAAAAAACTGAAAACTTTTTGTTGTTGAAATTCCGGTTCAAAATGATTATAGGTACAGTATACAACACGTTGAGCACGAAACCACCGGTAGGATGATTAGGGAAAGCAGTGGTTACTGGAAGTTTCGTATTTTGAAATTCGGCCACATTGTGTTTCGAACCTGAATTGCAGGCGAACGAGGCGACATATTGAAGCAAACTAAACGTTGATCTACTCATAATTACATCGATGATCCAAAATAAACGAAACATTCGAAATCCGTGACTATAAATTTTATCCGTTCAAAAAAAGTAAGGCTAACCATCACGTTTTTTCGCAAAAAACTGAAAACTTTTTGTTGTTGAAATTCCGGTTCAAAATGATTATAGGTACAGTAGACAACACGTTGAGCAAGAAACTACCGGTAGGATGCTTAGGGAAAGCAGTGGTTACTGGAAGTTTCGTATTTTGAAATTCGGCCACATTGTGTTTCGAACCTGAATTGCAGGCGAACGAGGCGACATATTGAAGCAAACTAAACGTTGATCTACTCATAATTACATCGATGATCCAAAATAAACGAAACATTCGAAATCCGTGACTATAAATTTTATCCGTTCAAAAAAAGTAAGGCTAACCATCACGTTTTTTCGCAAAAAACTGAAAACTTTTTGTTGTTGAAATTCCGGTTCAAAATGATTATAGGTACAGTAGACAACACGTTGAGCAAGAAACTACCGGTAGGATGCTTAGGGAAAGCAGTGGTTACTGGAAGTTTCGTATTTTGAAATTCGGCCACATTGTGTTTCGAACCTGAATTGCAGGCGAACGAGGCGACATATTGAAGCAAACTAAACGTTGATCTACTCATAATTACATCGATGATCCAAAATAAACGAAACATTCGAAATCCGTGACTATAAATTTTATCCGTTCAAAAAAAGTAAGGCACCATCACGTTTTTTCGCAAAAAACTGAAAACTTTTTGTTGTTGAAATTCCGGTTCAAAATGATTATAGGTACAGTATACAACACGTTGAGCACGAAACCACCGGTAGGATGATTAGGGAAAGCAGTGGTTACTGGAAGTTTCGTATTTTGAAATTCGGCCACATTGTGTTTCGAACCTGAATTGCAGGCGAACGAGGCGACATATTGAAGCAAACTAAACGTTGATCTACTCATAATTACATCGATGATCCAAAATAAACGAAACATTCGAAATCCGTGACTATAAATTTTATCCGTTCAAAAAAAGTAAGGCTAACCATCACGTTTTTTCGCAAAAAACTGAAAACTTTTTGTTGTTGAAATTCCGGTTCAAAATGATTATAGGTACAGTATACAACACGTTGAGCAAGAAACCACCGGTAGGATGATTAGGGAAAGCAGTGGTTACTGGAAGTTTCGTATTTTGAAATTCGGCCACATTGTGTTTCGAACCTGAATTGCAGGCAAACGAGGCGACATATTGAAGCAAACTAAACGTTGATCTACTCATAATTACATCGATGATCCAAAATAAACGAAACATTCGAAATCCGTGACTATAAATTTTATCCGTTCAAAAAAAGTAAGGCACCATCACGTTTTTTCGCAAAAAACTGAAAACTTTTTGTTGTTGAAATTCCGGTTCAAAATGATTATAGGTACAGTATACAACACGTTGAGCACGAAACCACCGGTAGGATGATTAGGGAAAGCAGTGGTTACTGGAAGTTTCGTATTTTGAAATTCGGCCACATTGTGTTTCGAACCTGAATTGCAGGCGAACGAACCGACATATTGAAGCAAACTAAACGTTGATCTACTCATAATTACATCGATGATCCAAAATAAACGAAACATTCGAAATCCGTGACTATAAATTTTATCCGTTCAAAAAAAGTAAGGCTAACCATCACGTTTTTTCGCAAAAAACTGAAAACTTTTTGTTGTTGAAATTCCGGTTCAAAATGATTATAGGTACAGTATACAACACGTTGAGCAAGAAACCACCGGTAGGATGATTAGGGAAAGCAGTGGTTACTGGAAGTTTCGTATTTTGAAATTCGGCCACATTGTGTTTCGAACCTGAATTGCAGGCGAACGAGGCGACATATTGAAGCAAACTAAACGTTGATCTACTCATAATTACATCGATGATCCAAAATAAACGAAACATTCGAAATCCGTGACTATAAATTTTATCCGTTCAAAAAAAGTAAGGCTAACTAACCATCACGTTTTTTCGCAAAAAACTGAAAACTTTTTGTTGTTGAAATTCCGGTTCAAAATGATTATAGGTACAGTATACAACACGTTGAGCAAGAAACTACCGGTAGGATGCTTAAGGAAAGCAGTGGTTACTGGAAGTTTCGTATTTTGAAATTCGGCCACATTGTGTTTCGAACCTGAATTGCAGGCGAACGAGGCGACATATTGAAGCAAACTAAACGTTGATCTACTCATAATTACATCGATGATCCAAAATAAACGAAACATTCGAAATCCGTGACTATAAATTTTATCCGTTCAAAAAAAGTAAGGCACCATCACGTTTTTTCGCAAAAAACTGAAAACTTTTTGTTGTTGAAATTCCGGTTCAAAATGATTATAGGTACAGTATACAACACGTTGAGCAAGAAACTACCGGTAGGATGCTTAAGGAAAGCAGTGGTTACTGGAAGTTTCGTATTTTGAAATTCGGCCACATTGTGTTTCGAACCTGAATTGCAGGCGAACGAGGCGACATATTGAAGCAAACTAAACGTTGATCTACTCATAATTACATCGATGATCCAAAATAAACGAAACATTCGAAATCCGTGACTATAAATTTTATCCGTTCAAAAAAAGTAAGGCTAACTAACCATCACGTTTTTTCGCAAAAAACTGAAAACTTTTTGTTGTTGAAATTCCGGTTCAAAATGATTATAGGTACAGTATACAACACGTTGAGCAAGAAACTACCGGTAGGATGCTTAAGGAAAGCAGTGGTTACTGGAAGTTTCGTATTTTGAAATTCGGCCACATTGTGTTTCGAACCTGAATTGCAGGCGAACGAGGCGACATATTGAAGCAAACTAAACGTTGATCTACTCATAATTACATCGATGATCCAAAATAAACGAAACATTCGAAATCCGTGACTATAAATTTTATCCGTTCAAAAAAAGTAAGGCACCATCACGTTTTTTCGCAAAAAACTGAAAACTTTTTGTTGTTGAAATTCCGGTTCAAAATGATTATAGGTACAGTATACAACACGTTGAGCAAGAAACTACCGGTAGGATGCTTAAGGAAAGCAGTGGTTACTGGAAGTTTCGTATTTTGAAATTCGGCCACATTGTGTTTCGAACCTGAATTGCAGTCGAACGAGGCGACATATTGAAGCAAACTAAACGTTGATCTACTCATAATTACATCGATGATCCAAAATAAACGAAACATTCGAAATCCGTGACTATAAATTTTATCCATTAAAAAAAAGTAAGGCTAAAAACCATCACGTTTTTTCGCAAAAAACTGAAAACTTTTTGTTGTTGAAATTCCGGTTCAAAATGATTATAGGTACAGTATACAACACGTTGAGCAAGAAACTACCGGTAGGATGCTTAAGGAAAGTAGTGGTTACTGGAAGTTTCGTATTTTGAAATTCGGCCACATTGTGTTTCGAACCTGAATTGCAGTCGAACGAGGCGACATATTGAAGCAAACTAAACGTTGATCTACTCATAATTACATCGATGATCCAAAATAAACGAAACATTCGAAATCCGTGACTATAAATTTTATCCGTTCAAAAAAAGTAAGGCACCATCACGTTTTTTCGCAAAAAACTGAAAACTTTTTGTTGTTGAAATTCCGGTTCAAAATGATTATAGGTACAGTATACAACACGATGAGCATGAAACCACCGGTAGGATGCTTAGGGAAAGCAGTGGTTACTGGAAGTTTCGTATTTTGAAATTCGGCCACATTGTGTTTCGAACCTGAATTGCAGGCGAACGAGGCGACATATTGAAGCAAACTAAACGTTGATCTACTCATAATTACATCGATGATCCAAAATAAACGAAACATTCGAAATCCGTGACTATAAATTTTATCCGTTCAAAAAAAGTAAGGCTAACTAACCATCACGTTTTTTCGCAAAAAACTGAAAACTTTTTGTTGTTGAAATTCCGGTTCAAAATGATTATAGGTACAGTATACAACACGTTGAGCAAGAAACTACCGGTAGGATGCTTAAGGAAAGTAGTGGTTACTGGAAGTTTCGTATTTTGAAATTCGGCCACATTGTGTTTCGAACCTGAATTGCAGTCGAACGAGGCGACATATTGAAGCAAACTAAACGTTGATCTACTCATAATTACATCGATGATCCAAAATAAACGAAACATTCGAAATCCGTGACTATAAATTTTATCCGTTCAAAAAAAGTAAGGCACCATCACGTTTTTTCGCAAAAAACTGAAAACTTTTTGTTGTTGAAATTCCGGTTCAAAATGATTATAGGTACAGTATACAACACGATGAGCATGAAACCACCGGTAGGATGCTTAGGGAAAGCAGTGGTTACTGGAAGTTTCGTATTTTGAAATTCGGCCACATTGTGTTTCGAACCTGAATTGCAGGCGAACGAGGCGACATATTGAAGCAAACTAAACGTTGATCTACTCATAATTACATCGATGATCCAAAATAAACGAAACATTCGAAATCCGTGACTATAAATTTTATCCGTTCAAAAAAAGTAAGGCTAACTAACCATCACGTTTTTTCGCAAAAAACTGAAAACTTTTTGTTGTTGAAATTCCGGTTCAAAATGATTATAGGTACAGTATACAACACGTTGAGCAAGAAACTACCGGTAGGATGCTTAAGGAAAGTAGTGGTTACTGGAAGTTTCGTATTTTGAAATTCGGCCACATTGTGTTTCGAACCTGAATTGCAGGCAAACGAGGCGACATATTGAAGCAAACTAAACGTTGATCTACTCATAATTACATCGATGATCCAAAATAAACGAAACATTCGAAATCCGTGACTATAAATTTTATCCGTTCAAAAAAAGTAAGGCACCATCACGTTTTTTCGCAAAAAACTGAAAACTTTTTGTTGTTGAAATTCCGGTTCAAAATGATTATAGGTACAGTATACAACACGTTGAGCATGAAACTACCGGTAGGATGCTTAAGGAAAGCAGTGGTTACTGGAAGTTTCGTATTTTGAAATTCGGCCACATTGTGTTTCGAACCTGAATTGCAGTCGAACGAGGCGACATATTGAAGCAAACTAAACGTTGATCTACTCATAATTACATCGATGATCCAAAATAAACGAAACATTCGAAATCCGTGACTATAAATTTTATCCGTTCAAAAAAAGTAAGGCTAACCATCACGTTTTTTCGCAAAAAACTGAAAACTTTTTGTTGTTGAAATTCCGGTTCAAAATGATTATAGGTACAGTATACAACACGTTGAGCAAGAAACCACCGGTAGGATGCTTAAGGAAAGCAGTGGTTACTGGAAGTTTCGTATTTTGAAATTCGGCCACATTGTGTTTCGAACCTGAATTGCAGTCGAACGAGGCGACATATTGAAGCAAACTAAACGTTGATCTACTCATAATTACATCGATGATCCAAAATAAACGAAACATTCGAAATCCGTGACTATAAATTTTATCCGTTCAAAAAAAGTAAGGCTAACCATCACGTTTTTTCGCAAAAAACTGAAAACTTTTTGTTGTTGAAATTCCGGTTCAAAATGATTATAGGTACAGTATACAACACGTTGAGCAAGAAACCACCGGTAGGATGCTTAAGGAAAGCAGTGGTTACTGGAAGTTTCGTATTTTGAAATTCGGCCACATTGTGTTTCGAACCTGAATTGCAGGCGAACGAGGCGACATATTGAAGCAAACTAAACGTTGATCTACTCATAATTACATCGATGATCCAAAATAAACGAAACATTCGAAATCCGTGACTATAAATTTTATCCGTTCAAAAAAAGTAAGGCTAACCATCACGTTTTTTCGCAAAAAACTGAAAACTTTTTGTTGTTGAAATTCCGGTTCAAAATGATTATAGGTACAGTATACAACACGTTGAGCAAGAAACCACCGGTAGGATGATTAGGGAAAGCAGTGGTTACTGGAAGTTTCGTATTTTGAAATTCGGCCACATTGTGTTTCGAACCTGAATTGCAGGCAAACGAGGCGACATATTGAAGCAAACTAAACGTTGATCTACTCATAATTACATCGATGATCCAAAATAAACGAAACATTCGAAATCCGTGACTATAAATTTTATCCGTTCAAAAAAAGTAAGGCACCATCACGTTTTTTCGCAAAAAACTGAAAACTTTTTGTTGTTGAAATTCCGGTTCAAAATGATTATAGGTACAGTATACAACACGTTGAGCACGAAACCACCGGTAGGATGATTAGGGAAAGCAGTGGTTACTGGAAGTTTCGTATTTTGAAATTCGGCCACATTGTGTTTCGAACCTGAATTGCAGGCGAACGAACCGACATATTGAAGCAAACTAAACGTTGATCTACTCATAATTACATCGATGATCCAAAATAAACGAAACATTCGAAATCCGTGACTATAAATTTTATCCGTTCAAAAAAAGTAAGGCTAACCATCACGTTTTTTCGCAAAAAACTGAAAACTTTTTGTTGTTGAAATTTCGGTTCAAAATGATTATAGGTACAGTAGACAACACGTTGAGCAAGAAACTACCGGTAGGATGCTTAGGGAAAGCAGTGGTTACTGGAAGTTTCGTATTTTGAAATTCGGCCACATTGTGTTTCGAACCTGAATTGCAGGCGAACGAGGCGACATATTGAAGCAAACTAAACGTTGATCTACTCATAATTACATCGATGATCCAAAATAAACGAAACATTCGAAATCCGTGACTATAAATTTTATCCGTTCAAAAAAAGTAAGGCTAACTAACCATCACGTTTTTTCGCAAAAAACTGAAAACTTTTTGTTGTTGAAATTCCGGTTCAAAATGATTATAGGTACAGTATACAACACGTTGAGCAAGAAACTACCGGTAGGATGCTTAAGGAAAGCAGTGGTTACTGGAAGTTTCGTATTTTGAAATTCGGCCACATTGTGTTTCGAACCTGAATTGCAGGCGAACGAGGCGACATATTGAAGCAAACTAAACGTTGATCTACTCATAATTACATCGATGATCCAAAATAAACGAAACATTCGAAATCCGTGACTATAAATTTTATCCGTTCAAAAAAAGTAAGGCTAACTAACCATCACGTTTTTTCGCAAAAAACTGAAAACTTTTTGTTGTTGAAATTCCGGTTCAAAATGATTATAGGTACAGTATACAACACGTTGAGCAAGAAACCACCGGTAGGATGCTTAAGGAAAGCAGTGGTTACTGGAAGTTTCGTATTTTGAAATTCGGCCACATTGTGTTTCGAACCTGAATTGCAGGCAAACGAGGCGACATATTGAAGCAAACTAAACGTTGATCTACTCATAATTACATCGATGATCCAAAATAAACGAAACATTCGAAATCCGTGACTATAAATTTTATCCGTTCAAAAAAAGTAAGGCACCATCACGTTTTTTCGCAAAAAACTGAAAACTTTTTGTTGTTGAAATTCCGGTTCAAAATGATTATAGGTACAGTATACAACACGTTGAGCAAGAAACCACCGGTAGGATGATTAGGGAAAGCAGTGGTTACTGGAAGTTTCGTATTTTGAAATTCGGCCACATTGTGTTTCGAACCTGAATTGCAGGCGAACGAGGCGACATATTGAAGCAAACTAAACGTTGATCTACTCATAATTACATCGGTGATCCAAAATAAACGAAACATTCGAAATCCGTGACTATAAATTTTATCCGTTCAAAAAAAGTAAGGCTAACCATCACGTTTTTTCGCAAAAAACTGAAAACTTTTTGTTGTTGAAATTTCGGTTCAAAATGATTATAGGTACAGTAGACAACACGTTGAGCAAGAAACTACCGGTAGGATGCTTAGGGAAAGCAGTGGTTACTGGAAGTTTCTTATTTTGAAATTCGGCCACATTGTGTTTCGAACCTGAATTGCAGGCGAACGAGGCGACATATTGAAGCAAACTAAACGTTGATCTACTCATAATTACATCGATGATCCAAAATAAACGAAACATTCGAAATCCGTGACTATAAATTTTATCCGTTCAAAAAAAGTAAGGCTAACTAACCATCACGTTTTTTCGCAAAAAACTGAAAACTTTTTGTTGTTGAAATTCCGGTTCAAAATGATTATAGGTACAGTATACAACACGTTGAGCAAGAAACTACCGGTAGGATGCTTAAGGAAAGCAGTGGTTACTGGAAGTTTCGTATTTTGAAATTCGGCCACATTGTGTTTCGAACCTGAATTGCAGGCGAACGAGGCGACATATTGAAGCAAACTAAACGTTGATCTACTCATAATTACATCGATGATCCAAAATAAACGAAACATTCGAAATCCGTGACTATAAATTTTATCCGTTCAAAAAAAGTAAGGCTAACTAACCATCACGTTTTTTCGCAAAAAACTGAAAACTTTTTGTTGTTGAAATTCCGGTTCAAAATGATTATAGGTACAGTATACAACACGTTGAGCAAGAAACTACCGGTAGGATGCTTAAGGAAAGCAGTGGTTACTGGAAGTTTCGTATTTTGAAATTCGGCCACATTGTGTTTCGAACCTGAATTGCAGTCGAACGAGGCGACATATTGAAGCAAACTAAACGTTGATCTACTCATAATTACATCGATGATCCAAAATAAACGAAACATTCGAAATCCGTGACTATAAATTTTATCCATTAAAAAAAAGTAAGGCTAAAAACCATCACGTTTTTTCGCAAAAAACTGAAAACTTTTTGTTGTTGAAATTCCGGTTCAAAATGATTATAGGTACAGTATACAACACGTTGAGCATGAAACCACCGGTAGGATGCTTAGGGAAAGCAGTGGTTACTGGAAGTTTCGTATTTTGAAATTCGGCCACATTGTGTTTCGAACCTGAATTGCAGGCGAACGAGGCGACATATTGAAGCAAACTAAACGTTGATCTACTCATAATTACATCGATGATCCAAAATAAATGAAACATTCGAAATCCGTGACTATAAATTTTATCCGTTCAAAAAAAGTAAGGCACCATCACGTTTTTTCGCAAAAAACTGAAAACTTTTTGTTGTTGAAATTCCGGTTCAAAATGATTATAGGTACAGTATACAACACGTTGAGCAAGAAACTACCGGTAGGATGCTTAAGGAAAGCAGTGGTTACTGGAAGTTTCGTATTTTGAAATTCGGCCACATTGTGTTTCGAACCTGAATTGCAGTCGAACGAGGCGACATATTGAAGCAAACTAAACGTTGATCTACTCATAATTACATCGATGATCCAAAATAAACGAAACATTCGAAATCCGTGACTATAAATTTTATCCATTAAAAAAAAGTAAGGCTAAAAACCATCACGTTTTTTCGCAAAAAACTGAAAACTTTTTGTTGTTGAAATTCCGGTTCAAAATGATTATAGGTACAGTATACAACACGTTGAGCATGAAACCACCGGTAGGATGCTTAGGGAAAGCAGTGGTTACTGGAAGTTTCGTATTTTGAAATTCGGCCACATTGTGTTTCGAACCTGAATTGCAGGCGAACGAGGCGACATATTGAAGCAAACTAAACGTTGATCTACTCATAATTACATCGATGATCCAAAATAAACGAAACATTCGAAATCCGTGACTATAAATTTTATCCATTAAAAAAAAGTAAGGCTAAAAACCATCACGTTTTTTCGCAAAAAACTGAAAACTTTTTGTTGTTGAAATTCCGGTTCAAAATGATTATAGGTACAGTATACAACACGTTGAGCAAGAAACTACCGGTAGGATGCTTAGGGAAAGCAGTGGTTACTGGAAGTTTCGTATTTTGAAATTCGGCCACATTGTGTTTCGAACCTGAAATGCAGTCGAACGAGGCGACATATTGAAGCAAACTAAACGTTGATCTACTCATAATTACATCGATGATCCAAAATAAACGAAACATTCGAAATCCGTGACTATAAATTTTATCCGTTCAAAAAAAGTAAGGCTAACATAATATATATATCGACTTAAAGGTTTCCGATTGTGCGATGGATGTAATGCAATTTTTTTTAAAATACCAAAATGCGATTTTATATTAATGTAATCTGCTTGCAAATTCGACGCTGATTCCGAATCTGTAATCGGTTTTACGCTACGTTCACATCACGTATTTTCGCAAAAAACTGAAAACTTTTTGTTGTTGAAATTCCGGTTCAAAATGATTATAGGTACAGTATACAACACGTTGAGCAAGAAACTACCGGTAGGATGCTTAAGGAAAGCAGTGGTTACTGGAAGTTTCGTATTTTGAAATTCGGCCACATTGTGTTTCGAACCTGAATTGCAGGCGAACGAGGCGACATATTGAAGCAAACTAAACGTTGATCTACTCATAATTACATCGATGATCCAAAATAAACGAAACATTCGAAATCCGTGACTATAAATTTTATCCGTTCAAAAAAAGTAAGGCTAACCACCGGTAGGATGCTTAGGGAAAGCAGTGGTTACTGGAAGTTTCGTATTTTGAAATTCGGCCACATTGTGTTTCGAACCTGAATTGCAGGCGAACGAGGCGACATATTGAAGCAAACTAAACGTTGATCTACTCATAATTACATCGATGATCCAAAATAAACGAAACATTCGAAATCCGTGACTATAAATTTTATCCGTTCAAAAAAAGTAAGGCTAGCCATCACGTTTTTTCGCGAAAAACTGAAAATTTTTTGTTGTTGAAATTCCGGTTCAAAATGATTATAGGTACAGTATACAACACGTTGAGCATGAAACCACCGGTAGGATGCTTAGGGAAAGCAGTGGTTACTGGAAGTTTCGTATTTTGAAATTCGGCCACATTGTGTTTCGAACCTGAATTGCAGGCGAACGAGGCGACATATTGAAGCAAACTAAACGTTGATCTACTCATAATTACATCGATGATCCAAAATAAACGAAACATTCGAAATCCGTGACTATAAATTTTATCCGTTCAAAAAAAGTAAGGCTAACTAACCATCACGTTTTTTCGCAAAAAACTGAAAACTTTTTGTTGTTGAAATTCCGGTTCAAAATGATTATAGGTACAGTATACAACACGTTGAGCAAGAAACTACCGGTAGGATGCTTAAGGAAAGTAGTGGTTACTGGAAGTTTCGTATTTTGAAATTCGGCCACATTGTGTTTCGAACCTGAATTGCAGTCGAACGAGGCGACATATTGAAGCAAACTAAACGTTGATCTACTCATAATTACATCGATGATCCAAAATAAACGAAACATTCGAAATCCGTGACTATAAATTTTATCCGTTCAAAAAAAGTAAGGCTAACCATCACGTTTTTTCGCAAAAAACTGAAAACTTTTTGTTGTTGAAATTCCGGTTCAAAATGATTATAGGTACAGTATACAACACGTTGAGCATGAAACCACCGGTAGGATGCTTAGGGAAAGCAGTGGTTACTGGAAGTTTCGTATTTTGAAATTCGGCCACATTGTGTTTCGAACCTGAATTGCAGGCGAACGAGGCGACATATTGAAGCAAACTAAACGTTGATCTACTCATAATTACATCGATGATCCAAAATAAACGAAACATTCGAAATCCGTGACTATAAATTTTATCCGTTCAAAAAAAGTAAGGCTAACCATCACGTTTTTTCGCAAAAAACTGAAAACTTTTTGTTGTTGAAATTCCGGTTCAAAATGATTATAGGTACAGTAGACAACACGTTGAGCAAGAAACTACCGGTAGGATGCTTAGGGAAAGCAGTGGTTACTGGAAGTTTCGTATTTTGAAATTCGGCCACATTGTGTTTCGAACCTGAATTGCAGGCGAACGAGGCGACATATTGAAGCAAACTAAACGTTGATCTACTCATAATTACATCGATGATCCAAAATAAATGAAACATTCGAAATCCGTGACTATAAATTTTATCCGTTCAAAAAAAGTAAGGCACCATCACGTTTTTTCGCAAAAAACTGAAAACTTTTTGTTGTTGAAATTCCGGTTCAAAATGATTATAGGTACAGTATACAACACGTTGAGCACGAAACCACCGGTAGGATGATTAGGGAAAGCAGTGGTTACTGGAAGTTTCGTATTTTGAAATTCGGCCACATTGTGTTTCGAACCTGAATTGCAGGCGAACGAGGCGACATATTGAAGCAAACTAAACGTTGATCTACTCATAATTACATCGATGATCCAAAATAAATGAAACATTCGAAATCCGTGACTATAAATTTTATCCGTTCAAAAAAAGTAAGGCACCATCACGTTTTTTCGCAAAAAACTGAAAACTTTTTGTTGTTGAAATTCCGGTTCAAAATGATTATAGGTACAGTATACAACACGTTGAGCAAGAAACTACCGGTAGGATGCTTAAGGAAAGCAGTGGTTACTGGAAGTTTCGTATTTTGAAATTCGGCCACATTGTGTTTCGAACCTGAATTGCAGTCGAACGAGGCGACATATTGAAGCAAACTAAACGTTGATCTACTCATAATTACATCGATGATCCAAAATAAACGAAACATTCGAAATCCGTGACTATAAATTTTATCCGTTCAAAAAAAGTAAGGCTAACCATCACGTTTTTTCGCAAAAAACTGAAAACTTTTTGTTGTAGAAATTCCGGTTCAAAATGATTATAGGTACAGTATACAACACGTTGAGCACGAAACCACCGGTAGGATGCTTAGGGAAAGCAGTGGTTACTGGAAGTTTCGTATTTTGAAATTCGGCCACATTGTGTTTCGAACCTGAATTGCAGGCGAACGAGGCGACATATTGAAGCAAACTAAACGTTGATCTACTCATAATTACATCGATGATCCAAAATAAACGAAACATTCGAAATCCGTGACTATAAATTTTATCCGTTCAAAAAAAGTAAGGCTAACCATCACGTTTTTTCCCAAAAAACTGAAAACTTTTTGTTGTAGAAATTCCGGTTCAAAATGATTATAGGTACAGTATACAACACGTTGAGCACGAAACCACCGGTAGGATGCTTAGGGAAAGCAGTGGTTACTGGAAGTTTCGTATTTTGAAATTCGGCCACATTGTGTTTCGAACCTGAATTGCAGTCGAACGAGGCGACATATTGAAGCAAACTAAACGTTGATCTACTCATAATTACATCGATGATCCAAAATAAACGAAACATTCGAAATCCGTGACTATAAATTTTATCCGTTCAAAAAAAGTAAGGCTAACCATCACGTTTTTTCGCAAAAAACTGAAAACTTTTTGTTGTTGAAATTCCGGTTCAAAATGATTATAGGTACAGTATACAACACGTTGAGCAAGAAACTACCGGTAGGATGCTTAAGGAAAGTAGTGGTTACTGGAAGTTTCGTATTTTGAAATTCGGCCACATTGTGTTTCGAACCTGAATTGCAGTCGAACGAGGCGACATATTGAAGCAAACTAAACGTTGATCTACTCATAATTACATCGATGATCCAAAATAAACGAAACATTCGAAATCCGTGACTATAAATTTTATCCGTTCAAAAAAAGTAAGGCTAACCATCACGTTTTTTCGCAAAAAACTGAAAACTTTTTGTTGTTGAAATTCCGGTTCAAAATGATTATAGGTACAGTATACAACACGTTGAGCAAGAAACTACCGGTAGGATGCTTAAGGAAAGTAGTGGTTACTGGAAGTTTCGTATTTTGAAATTCGGCCACATTGTGTTTCGAACCTGAATTGCAGTCGAACGAGGCGACATATTGAAGCAAACTAAACGTTGATCTACTCATAATTACATCGATGATCCAAAATAAACGAAACATTCGAAATCCGTGACTATAAATTTTATCCGTTCAAAAAAAGTAAGGCTAACCATCACGTTTTTTCGCAAAAAACTGAAAACTTTTTGTTGTTGAAATTCCGGTTCAAAATGATTATAGGTACAGTAGACAACACGTTGAGCAAGAAACTACCGGTAGGATGCTTAGGGAAAGCAGTGGTTACTGGAAGTTTCGTATTTTGAAATTCGGCCACATTGTGTTTCGAACCTGAATTGCAGGCGAACGAGGCGACATATTGAAGCAAACTAAACGTTGATCTACTCATAATTACATCGATGATCCAAAATAAACGAAACATTCGAAATCCGTGACTATAAATTTTATCCGTTCAAAAAAAGTAAGGCTAACTAACCATCACGTTTTTTCGCAAAAAACTGAAAACTTTTTGTTGTTGAAATTCCGGTTCAAAATGATTATAGGTACAGTATACAACACGTTGAGCACGAAACCACCGGTAGGATGATTAGGGAAAGCAGTGGTTACTGGAAGTTTCGTATTTTGAAATTCGGCCACATTGTGTTTCGAACCTGAATTGCAGGCGAACGAGGCGACATATTGAAGCAAACTAAACGTTGATCTACTCATAATTACATCGATGATCCAAAATAAATGAAACATTCGAAATCCGTGACTATAAATTTTATCCGTTCAAAAAAAGTAAGGCACCATCACGTTTTTTCGCAAAAAACTGAAAACTTTTTGTTGTTGAAATTCCGGTTCAAAATGATTATAGGTACAGTATACAACACGTTGAGCACGAAACCACCGGTAGGATGATTAGGGAAAGCAGTGGTTACTGGAAGTTTCGTATTTTGAAATTCGGCCACATTGTGTTTCGAACCTGAATTGCAGGCGAACGAGGCGACATATTGAAGCAAACTAAACGTTGATCTACTCATAATTACATCGATGATCCAAAATAAATGAAACATTCGAAATCCGTGACTATAAATTTTATCCGTTCAAAAAAAGTAAGGCACCATCACGTTTTTTCGCAAAAAACTGAAAACTTTTTGTTGTTGAAATTCCGGTTCAAAATGATTATAGGTACAGTATACAACACGTTGAGCAAGAAACTACCGGTAGGATGCTTAAGGAAAGCAGTGGTTACTGGAAGTTTCGTATTTTGAAATTCGGCCACATTGTGTTTCGAACCTGAATTGCAGTCGAACGAGGCGACATATTGAAGCAAACTAAACGTTGATCTACTCATAATTACATCGATGATCCAAAATAAACGAAACATTCGAAATCCGTGACTATAAATTTTATCCGTTCAAAAAAAGTAAGGCTAACCATCACGTTTTTTCGCAAAAAACTGAAAACTTTTTGTTGTAGAAATTCCGGTTCAAAATGATTATAGGTACAGTATACAACACGTTGAGCACGAAACCACCGGTAGGATGCTTAGGGAAAGCAGTGGTTACTGGAAGTTTCGTATTTTGAAATTCGGCCACATTGTGTTTCGAACCTGAATTGCAGGCGAACGAGGCGACATATTGAAGCAAACTAAACGTTGATCTACTCATAATTACATCGATGATCCAAAATAAACGAAACATTCGAAATCCGTGACTATAAATTTTATCCGTTCAAAAAAAGTAAGGCTAACCATCACGTTTTTTCCCAAAAAACTGAAAACTTTTTGTTGTAGAAATTCCGGTTCAAAATGATTATAGGTACAGTATACAACACGTTGAGCACGAAACCACCGGTAGGATGCTTAGGGAAAGCAGTGGTTACTGGAAGTTTCGTATTTTGAAATTCGGCCACATTGTGTTTCGAACCTGAATTGCAGGCGAACGAGGCGACATATTGAAGCAAACTAAACGTTGATCTACTCATAATTACATCGATGATCCAAAATAAACGAAACATTCGAAATCCGTGACTATAAATTTTATCCATTAAAAAAAAGTAAGGCTAACCATCACGTTTTTTCGCAAAAAACTGAAAACTTTTTGTTGTTGAAATTCCGGTTCAAAATGATTATAGGTACAGTATACAACACGTTGAGCAAGAAACTACCGGTAGGATGCTTAAGGAAAGTAGTGGTTACTGGAAGTTTCGTATTTTGAAATTCGGCCACATTGTGTTTCGAACCTGAATTGCAGTCGAACGAGGCGACATATTGAAGCAAACTAAACGTTGATCTACTCATAATTACATCGATGATCCAAAATAAACGAAACATTCGAAATCCGTGACTATAAATTTTATCCGTTCAAAAAAAGTAAGGCTAACCATCACGTTTTTTCGCAAAAAACTGAAAACTTTTTGTTGTAGAAATTCCGGTTCAAAATGATTATAGGT
Source organism: Nephrotoma appendiculata (assembly GCA_947310385.1). Taxonomy (NCBI): domain Eukaryota; kingdom Metazoa; phylum Arthropoda; class Insecta; order Diptera; family Tipulidae; genus Nephrotoma; species Nephrotoma appendiculata. The sequence continues at coordinate 300,787,204 of OX371223.1, forward strand.
ACAGTATACAACACGTTGAGCACGAAACCACCGGTAGGATGCTTAGGGAAAGCAGTGGTTACTGGAAGTTTCGTATTTTGAAATTCGGCCACATTGTGTTTCGAACCTGAATTGCAGGCGAACGAGGCGACATATTGAAGCAAACTAAACGTTGATCTACTCATAATTACATCGATGATCCAAAATAAACGAAACATTCGAAATCCGTGACTATAAATTTTATCCGTTCAAAAAAAGTAAGGCTAACCATCACGTTTTTTCGCAAAAAACTGAAAACTTTTTGTTGTTGAAATTCCGGTTCAAAATGATTATAGGTACAGTAGACAACACGTTGAGCAAGAAACTACCGGTAGGATGCTTAGGGAAAGCAGTGGTTACTGGAAGTTTCGTATTTTGAAATTCGGCCACATTGTGTTTCGAACCTGAATTGCAGGCGAACGAGGCGACATATTGAAGCAAACTAAACGTTGATCTACTCATAATTACATCGATGATCCAAAATAAACGAAACATTCGAAATCCGTGACTATAAATTTTATCCATTAAAAAAAAGTAAGGCTAACCATCACGTTTTTTCGCAAAAAACTGAAAACTTTTTGTTGTTGAAATTCCGGTTCAAAATGATTATAGGTACAGTATACAACACGTTGAGCATGAAACCACCGGTAGGATGCTTAGGGAAAGCAGTGGTTACTGGAAGTTTCGTATTTTGAAATTCGGCCACATTGTGTTTCGAACCTGAATTGCAGGCGAACGAGGCGACATATTGAAGCAAACTAAACGTTGATCTACTCATAATTACATCGATGATCCAAAATAAACGAAACATTCGAAATCCGTGACTATAAATTTTATCCGTTCAAAAAAAGTAAGGCTAACTAACCATCACGTTTTTTCGCAAAAAACTGAAAACTTTTTGTTGTTGAAATTCCGGTTCAAAATGATTATAGGTACAGTATACAACACGTTGAGCAAGAAACTACCGGTAGGATGCTTAAGGAAAGTAGTGGTTACTGGAAGTTTCGTATTTTGAAATTCGGCCACATTGTGTTTCGAACCTGAATTGCAGTCGAACGAGGCGACATATTGAAGCAAACTAAACGTTGATCTACTCATAATTACATCGATGATCCAAAATAAACGAAACATTCGAAATCCGTGACTATAAATTTTATCCGTTCAAAAAAAGTAAGGCTAACCATCACGTTTTTTCGCAAAAAACTGAAAACTTTTTGTTGTAGAAATTCCGGTTCAAAATGATTATAGGTACAGTATACAACACGTTGAGCACGAAACCACCGGTAGGATGCTTAGGGAAAGCAGTGGTTACTGGAAGTTTCGTATTTTGAAATTCGGCCACATTGTGTTTCGAACCTGAATTGCAGGCGAACGAGGCGACATATTGAAGCAAACTAAACGTTGATCTACTCATAATTACATCGATGATCCAAAATAAACGAAACATTCGAAATCCGTGACTATAAATTTTATCCGTTCAAAAAAAGTAAGGCTAACCATCACGTTTTTTCGCAAAAAACTGAAAACTTTTTGTTGTAGAAATTCCGGTTCAAAATGATTATAGGTACAGTATACAACACGTTGAGCACGAAACCACCGGTAGGATGCTTAGGGAAAGCAGTGGTTACTGGAAGTTTCGTATTTTGAAATTCGGCCACATTGTGTTTCGAACCTGAATTGCAGGCAAACGAGGCGACATATTGAAGCAAACTAAACGTTGATCTACTCATAATTACATCGATGATCCAAAATAAACGAAACATTCGAAATCCGTGACTATAAATTTTATCCATTCAAAAAAAGTAAGGCTAACCATCACGTTTTTTCGCAAAAAACTGAAAACTTTTTGTTGTTGAAATTCCGGTTCAAAATGATTATAGGTACAGTATACAACACGTTGAGCAAGAAACCACCGGTAGGATGCTTAAGGAAAGCAGTGGTTACTGGAAGTTTCGTATTTTGAAATTCGGCCAACTTGTGTTTCGAACCTGAATTGCAGGCAAACGAGGCGACATATTGAAGCAAACTAAACGTTGATCTACTCATAATTACATCGATGATCCAAAATAAACGAAACATTCGAAATCCGTGACTATAAATTTTATCCGTTCAAAAAAAGTAAGGCACCATCACGTTTTTTCGCAAAAAACTGAAAACTTTTTGTTGTTGAAATTCCGGTTCAAAATGATCATAGGTACAGTATACAACACGTTGAGCACGAAACCACCGGTAGGATGATTAGGGAAAGCAGTGGTTACTGGAAGTTTCGTATTTTGAAATTCGGCCACATTGTGTTTCGAACCTGAATTGCAGGCGAACGAGGCGACATATTGAAGCAAACTAAACGTTGATCTACTCATAATTACATCGATGATCCAAAATAAACGAAACATTCGAAATCCGTGACTATAAATTTTATCCGTTCAAAAAAAGTAAGGCTAACCATCACGTTTTTTCGCAAAAAACTGAAAACTTTTTGTTGTTGAAATTTCGGTTCAAAATGATTATAGGTACAGTAGACAACACGTTGAGCAAGAAACTACCGGTAGGATGCTTAGGGAAAGCAGTGGTTACTGGAAGTTTCGTATTTTGAAATTCGGCCACATTGTGTTTCGAACCTGAATTGCAGGCGAACGAGGCGACATATTGAAGCAAACTAAACGTTGATCTACTCATAATTACATCGATGATCCAAAATAAACGAAACATTCGAAATCCGTGACTATAAATTTTATCCGTTCAAAAAAAGTAAGGCTAACCATCACGTTTTTTCGCAAAAAACTGAAAACTTTTTGTTGTTGAAATTCCGGTTCAAAATGATTATAGGTACAGTATACAACACGTTGAGCAAGGAACTACCGGTAGGATGCTTAAGGAAAGCAGTGGTTACTGGAAGTTTCGTATTTTGAAATTCGGCCACATTGTGTTTCGAACCTGAATTGCAGGCGAACGAGGCGACATATTGAAGCAAACTAAACGTTGATCTACTCATAATTACATCGATGATCCAAAATAAACGAAACATTCGAAATCCGTGACTATAAATTTTATCCGTTCAAAAAAAGTAAGGCTAACTAACCATCACGTTTTTTCGCAAAAATCTGAAAACTTTTTGTTGTTGAAATTCCGGTTCAAAATGATTATAGGTACAGTATACAACACGTTGAGCAAGAAACTACCGGTAGGATGCTTAAGGAAAGCAGTGGTTACTGGAAGTTTCGTATTTTGAAATTCGGCCACATTGTGTTTCGAACCTGAATTGCAGGCGAACGAGGCGACATATTGAAGCAAACTAAACGTTGATCTACTCATAATTACATCGATGATCCAAAATAAACGAAACATTCGAAATCCGTGACTATAAATTTTATCCGTTCAAAAAAAGTAAGGCTAACTAGCCATCACGTTTTTTCGCAAAAAACTGAAAACTTTTTGTTGTTGAAATTCCGGTTCAAAATGATTATAGGTACAGTATACAACACGTTGAGCAAGAAACTACCGGTAGGATGCTTAAGGAAAGCAGTGGTTACTGGAAGTTTCGTATTTTGAAATTCGGCCACATTGTGTTTCGAACCTGAATTGCAGGCGAACGAGGCGACATATTGAAGCAAACTAAACGTTGATCTACTCATAATTACATCGATGATCCAAAATAAACGAAACATTCGAAATCCGTGACTATAAATTTTATCCGTTCAAAAAAAGTAAGGCTAACTAACCATCACGTTTTTTCGCAAAAAACTGAAAACTTTTTGTTGTTGAAATTCCGGTTCAAAATGATTATAGGTACAGTATACAACACGTTGAGCAAGAAACTACCGGTAGGATGCTTAAGGAAAGCAGTGGTTACTGGAAGTTTCGTATTTTGAAATTCGGCCACATTGTGTTTCGAACCTGAATTGCAGGCGAACGAGGCGACATATTGAAGCAAACTAAACGTTGATCTACTCATAATTACATCGATGATCCAAAATAAACGAAACATTCGAAATCCGTGACTATAAATTTTATCCGTTCAAAAAAAGTAAGGCTAACTAACCATCACGTTTTTTCGCAAAAAACTGAAAACTTTTTGTTGTTGAAATTCCGGTTCAAAATGATTATAGGTACAGTATACAACACGTTGAGCAAGAAACTACCGGTAGGATGCTTAAGGAAAGCAGTGGTTACTGGAAGTTTCGTATTTTGAAATTCGGCCACATTGTGTTTCGAACCTGAATTGCAGGCGAACGAGGCGAAATATTGAAGCAAACTAAACGTTGATCTACTCATAATTACATCGATGATCCAAAATAAACGAAACATTCGAAATCCGTGACTATAAATTTTATCCGTTCAAAAAAAGTAAGGCTAACCATCACGTTTTTTCGCAAAAAACTGAAAACTTTTTGTTGTAGAAATTCCGGTTCAAAATGATTATAGGTACAGTATACAACACGTTGAGCAAGAAACTACCGGTAGGATGCTTAAGGAAAGCAGTGGTTACTGGAAGTTTCGTATTTTGAAATTCGGCCACATTGTGTTTCGAACCTGAATTGCAGTCGAACGAGGCGACATATTGAAGCAAACTAAACGTTGATCTACTCATAATTACATCGATGATCCAAAATAAACGAAACATTCGAAATCCGTGACTATAAATTTTATCCGTTCAAAAAAAGTAAGGCTAACCATCACGTTTTTTCGCAAAAAACTGAAAACTTTTTGTTGTAGAAATTCCGGTTCAAAATGATTATAGGTACAGTATACAACACGTTGAGCACGAAACCACCGGTAGGATGCTTAGGGAAAGCAGTGGTTACTGGAAGTTTCGTATTTTGAAATTCGGCCACATTGTGTTTCGAACCTGAATTGCAGGCAAACGAGGCGACATATTGAAGCAAACTAAACGTTGATCTACTCATAATTACATCGATGATCCAAAATAAACGAAACATTCGAAATCCGTGACTATAAATTTTATCCGTTCAAAAAAAGTAAGGCACCATCACGTTTTTTCGCAAAAAACTGAAAACTTTTTGTTGTTGAAATTCCGGTTCAAAATGATCATAGGTACAGTATACAACACGTTGAGCACGAAACCACCGGTAGGATGATTAGGGAAAGTAGTGGTTACTGGAAGTTTCGTATTTTGAAATTCGGCCACATTGTGTTTCGAACCTGAATTGCAGGCGAACGAGGCGACATATTGAAGCAAACTAAACGTTGATCTACTCATAATTACATCGATGATCCAAAATAAACGAAACATTCGAAATCCGTGACTATAAATTTTATCCGTTCAAAAAAAGTAAGGCTAACTAACCATCACGTTTTTTCGCAAAAAACTGAAAACTTTTTGTTGTTGAAATTTCGGTTCAAAATGATTATAGGTACAGTAGACAACACGTTGAGCAAGAAACTACCGGTAGGATGCTTAGGGAAAGCAGTGGTTACTGGAAGTTTCGTATTTTGAAATTCGGCCACATTGTGTTTCGAACCTGAATTGCAGGCGAACGAGGCGACATATTGAAGCAAACTAAACGTTGATCTACTCATAATTACATCGATGATCCAAAATAAACGAAACATTCGAAATCCGTGACTATAAATTTTATCCGTTCAAAAAAAGTAAGGCTAACTAACCATCACGTTTTTTCGCAAAAAACTGAAAACTTTTTGTTGTTGAAATTTCGGTTCAAAATGATTATAGGTACAGTAGACAACACGTTGAGCAAGAAACTACCGGTAGGATGCTTAGGGAAAGCAGTGGTTACTGGAAGTTTCGTATTTTGAAATTCGGCCACATTGTGTTTCGAACCTGAATTGCAGGCGAACGAGGCGACATATTGAAGCAAACTAAACGTTGATCTACTCATAATTACATCGATGATCCAAAATAAACGAAACATTCGAAATCCGTGACTATAAATTTTATCCGTTCAAAAAAAGTAAGGCTAACTAACCATCACGTTTTTTCGCAAAAAACTGAAAACTTTTTGTTGTTGAAATTTCGGTTCAAAATGATTATAGGTACAGTAGACAACACGTTGAGCAAGAAACTACCGGTAGGATGCTTAGGGAAAGCAGTGGTTACTGGAAGTTTCGTATTTTGAAATTCGGCCACATTGTGTTTCGAACCTGAATTGCAGGCGAACGAGGCGACATATTGAAGCAAACTAAACGTTGATCTACTCATAATTACATCGATGATCCAAAATAAACGAAACATTCGAAATCCGTGACTATAAATTTTATCCGTTCAAAAAAAGTAAGGCTAACTAACCATCACGTTTTTTCGCAAAAAACTGAAAACTTTTTGTTGTTGAAATTTCGGTTCAAAATGATTATAGGTACAGTAGACAACACGTTGAGCAAGAAACTACCGGTAGGATGCTTAGGGAAAGCAGTGGTTACTGGAAGTTTCGTATTTTGAAATTCGGCCACATTGTGTTTCGAACCTGAATTGCAGGTGAACGAGGCGACATATTGAAGCAAACTAAACGTTGATCTACTCATAATTACATCGATGATCCAAAATAAACGAAACATTCGAAATCCGTGACTATAAATTTTATCCGTTCAAAAAAAGTAAGGCTAACTAACCATCACGTTTTTTCGCAAAAAACTGAAAACTTTTTGTTGTTGAAATTTCGGTTCAAAATGATTATAGGTACAGTAGACAACACGTTGAGCAAGAAACTACCGGTAGGATGCTTAGGGAAAGCAGTGGTTACTGGAAGTTTCGTATTTTGAAATTCGGCCACATTGTGTTTCGAACCTGAATTGCAGGCGAACGAGGCGACATATTGAAGCAAACTAAACGTTGATCTACTCATAATTACATCGATGATCCAAAATAAACGAAACATTCGAAATCCGTGACTATAAATTTTATCCGTTCAAAAAAAGTAAGGCTAACTAACCATCACGTTTTTTCGCAAAAAACTGAAAACTTTTTGTTGTTGAAATTCCGGTTCAAAATGATTATAGGTACAGTATACAACACGTTGAGCAAGGAACTACCGGTAGGATGCTTAAGGAAAGCAGTGGTTACTGGAAGTTTCGTATTTTGAAATTCGGCCACATTGTGTTTCGAACCTGAATTGCAGGCGAACGAGGCGACATATTGAAGCAAACTAAACGTTGATCTACTCATAATTACATCGATGATCCAAAATAAACGAAACATTCGAAATCCGTGACTATAAATTTTATCCGTTCAAAAAAAGTAAGGCTAACTAACCATCACGTTTTTTCGCAAAAAACTGAAAACTTTTTGTTGTTGAAATTCCGGTTCAAAATGATTATAGGTACAGTATACAACACGTTGAGCAAGGAACTACCGGTAGGATGCTTAAGGAAAGCAGTGGTTACTGGAAGTTTCGTATTTTGAAATTCGGCCACATTGTGTTTCGAACCTGAATTGCAGGCGAACGAGGCGACATATTGAAGCAAACTAAACGTTGATCTACTCATAATTACATCGATGATCCAAAATAAACGAAACATTCGAAATCCGTGACTATAAATTTTATCCGTTCAAAAAAAGTAAGGCTAACTAACCATCACGTTTTTTCGCAAAAAACTGAAAACTTTTTGTTGTTGAAATTCCGGTTCAAAATGATTATAGGTACAGTATACAACACGTTGAGCAAGAAACTACCGGTAGGATGCTTAAGGAAAGCAGTGGTTACTGGAAGTTTCGTATTTTGAAATTCGGCCACATTGTGTTTCGAACCTGAATTGCAGGCGAACGAGGCGACATATTGAAGCAAACTAAACGTTGATCTACTCATAATTACATCGATGGTCCAAAATAAACGAAACATTCGAAATCCGTGACTATAAATTTTATCCGTTCAAAAAAAGTAAGGCTAACTAACCATCACGTTTTTTCGCAAAAAACTGAAAACTTTTTGTTGTTGAAATTCCGGTTCAAAATGATTATAGGTACAGTATACAACACGTTGAGCAAGAAACTACCGGTAGGATGCTTAAGGAAAGCAGTGGTTACTGGAAGTTTCGTATTTTGAAATTCGGCCACATTGTGTTTCGAACCTGAATTGCAGTCGAACGAGGCGACATATTGAAGCAAACTAAACGTTGATCTACTCATAATTACATCGATGATCCAAAATAAACGAAACATTCGAAATCCGTGACTATAAATTTTATCCGTTCAAAAAAAGTAAGGCTCATCACGTATTTTCGCAAAAAACTGAAAACTTTTTGTTGTTGAAATTTCGGTTCAAAATGATTATAGGTACAGTAGACAACACGTTGAGCAAGAAACTACCGGTAGGATGCTTAGGGAAAGCAGTGGTTACTGGAAGTTTCGTATTTTGAAATTCGGCCACATTGTGTTTCGAACCTGAATTGCAGGCGAACGAGGCGACATATTGAAGCAAACTAAACGTTGATCTACTCATAATTACATCGATGATCCAAAATAAACGAAACATTCGAAATCCGTGACTATAAATTTTATCCGTTCAAAAAAAGTAAGGCTAACTAACCATCACGTTTTTTCGCAAAAAACTGAAAACTTTTTGTTGTTGAAATTTCGGTTCAAAATGATTATAGGTACAGTAGACAACACGTTGAGCAAGAAACTACCGGTAGGATGCTTAAGGAAAGCAGTGGTTACTGGAAGTTTCGTATTTTGAAATTCGGCCACATTGTGTTTCGAACCTGAATTGCAGGCGAACGAGGCGACATATTGAAGCAAACTAAACGTTGATCTACTCATAATTACATCGATGATCCAAAATAAACGAAACATTCGAAATCCGTGACTATAAATTTTATCCGTTCAAAAAAAGTAAGGCTAACTAACCATCACGTTTTTTCGCAAAAAACTGAAAACTTTTTGTTGTTGAAATTCCGGTTCAAAATGATTATAGGTACAGTATACAACACGTTGAGCAAGAAACTACCGGTAGGATGCTTAAGGAAAGCAGTGGTTACTGGAAGTTTCGTATTTTGAAATTCGGCCACATTGTGTTTCGAACCTGAATTGCAGGCGAACGAGGCGACATATTGAAGCAAACTAAACGTTGATCTACTCATAATTACATCGATGATCCAAAATAAACGAAACATTCGAAATCCGTGACTATAAATTTTATCCGTTCAAAAAAAGTAAGGCTAACTAACCATCACGTTTTTTCGCAAAAAACTGAAAACTTTTTGTTGTTGAAATTTCGGTTCAAAATGATTATAGGTACAGTAGACAACACGTTGAGCAAGAAACTACCGGTAGGATGCTTAAGGAAAGCAGTGGTTACTGGAAGTTTCGTATTTTGAAATTCGGCCACATTGTGTTTCGAACCTGAATTGCAGGCGAACGAGGCGACATATTGAAGCAAACTAAACGTTGATCTACTCATAATTACATCGATGATCCAAAATAAACGAAACATTCGAAATCCGTGACTATAATTTTATCCGTTCAAAAAAAGTAAGGCTAACTAACCATCACGTTTTTTCGCAAAAAACTGAAAACTTTTTGTTGTTGAAATTCCGGTTCAAAATGATTATAGGTACAGTATACAACACGTTGAGCAAGAAACTACCGGTAGGATGCTTAAGGAAAGCAGTGGTTACTGGAAGTTTCGTATTTTGAAATTCGGCCACATTGTGTTTCGAACCTGAATTGCAGGCGAACGAGGCGACATATTGAAGCAAACTAAACGTTGATCTACTCATAATTACATCGATGGTCCAAAATAAACGAAACATTCGAAATCCGTGACTATAAATTTTATCCGTTCAAAAAAAGTAAGGCTAACCATCACGTTTTTTCGCAAAAAACTGAAAACTTTTTGTTGTTGAAATTCCGGTTCAAAATGATTATAGGTACAGTATACAACACGTTGAGCAAGAAACTACCGGTAGGATGCTTAAGGAAAGCAGTGGTTACTGGAAGTTTCGTATTTTGAAATTCGGCCACATTGTGTTTCGAACCTGAATTGCAGTCGAACGAGGCGACATATTGAAGCAAACTAAACGTTGATCTACTCATAATTACATCGATGATCCAAAATAAACGAAACATTCGAAATCCGTGACTATAAATTTTATCCGTTCAAAAAAAGTAAGGCTAACTAACCATCACGTTTTTTCGCAAAAAACTGAAAACTTTTTGTTGTTGAAATTCCGGTTCAAAATGATTATAGGTACAGTATACAACACGTTGAGCAAGAAACTACCGGTAGGATGCTTAAGGAAAGCAGTGGTTACTGGAAGTTTCGTATTTTGAAATTCGGCCACATTGTGTTTCGAACCTGAATTGCAGTCGAACAAGGCGACATATTGAAGCAAACTAAACGTTGATCTACTCATAATTACATCGATGATCCAAAATAAACGAAACATTCGAAATCCGTGACTATAAATTTTATCCGTTCAAAAAAAGTAAGGCTAACTAACCATCACGTTTTTTCGCAAAAAACTGAAAACTTTTTGTTGTTGAAATTTCGGTTCAAAATGATTATAGGTACAGTAGACAACACGTTGAGCAAGAAACTACCGGTAGGATGCTTAGGGAAAGCAGTGGTTACTGGAAGTTTCGTATTTTGAAATTCGGCCACATTGTGTTTCGAACCTGAATTGCAGGCGAACGAGGCGACATATTGAAGCAAACTAAACGTTGATCTACTCATAATTACATCGATGATCCAAAATAAACGAAACATTCGAAATCCGTGACTATAAATTGTATCCGTTCAAAAAAAGTAAGGCTAACTAACCATCACGTTTTTTCGCAAAAAACTGAAAACTTTTTGTTGTTGAAATTTCGGTTCAAAATGATTATAGGTACAGTATACAACACGTTGAGCACGAAACCACCGGTAGGATGCTTAGGGAAAGCAGTGGTTACTGGAAGTTTCGTATTTTGAAATTCGGCCACATTGTGTTTCGAACCTGAATTGCAGTCGAACAAGGCGACATATTGAAGCAAACTAAACGTTGATCTACTCATAATTACATCGATGATCCAAAATAAACGAAACATTCGAAATCCGTGACTATAAATTTTATCCGTTCAAAAAAAGTAAGGCTAACCATCACGTTTTTTCGCAAAAAACTGAAAACTTTTTGTTGTTGAAATTCCGGTTCAAAATGATTATAGGTACAGTAGACAACACGTTGAGCAAGAAACTACCGGTAGGATGCTTAGGGAAAGCAGTGGTTACTGGAAGTTTCGTATTTTGAAATTCGGCCACATTGTGTTTCGAACCTGAATTGCAGGCGAACGAGGCGACATATTGAAGCAAACTAAACGTTGATCTACTCATAATTACATCGATGATCCAAAATAAACGAAACATTCGAAATCCGTGACTATAAATTTTATCCGTTCAAAAAAAGTAAGGCTAACTAACCATCACGTTTTTTCGCAAAAAACTGAAAACTTTTTGTTGTTGAAATTCCGGTTCAAAATGATTATAGGTACAGTATACAACACGTTGAGCATGAAACCACCGGTAGGATGCTTAGGGAAAGCAGTGGTTACTGGAAGTTTCGTATTTTGAAATTCGGCCACATTGTGTTTCGAACCTGAATTGCAGGCGAACGAGGCGACATATTGAAGCAAACTAAACGTTGATCTACTCATAATTACATCGATGATCCAAAATAAACGAAACATTCGAAATCCGTGACTATAAATTTTATCCGTTCAAAAAAAGTAAGGCTAACTAACCATCACGTTTTTTCGCAAAAAACTGAAAACTTTTTGTTGTTGAAATTCCGGTTCAAAATGATTATAGGTACAGTATACAACACGTTGAGCAAGAAACTACCGGTAGGATGCTTAAGGAAAGCAGTGGTTACTGGAAGTTTCGTATTTTGAAATTCGGCCACATTGTGTTTCGAACCTGAATTGCAGGCGAACGAGGCGACATATTGAAGCAAACTAAACGTTGATCTACTCATAATTACATCGATGATCCAAAATAAACGAAACATTCGAAATCCGTGACTATAAATTTTATCCGTTCAAAAAAAGTAAGGCTAACTAACCATCACGTTTTTTCGCAAAAAACTGAAAACTTTTTGTTGTTGAAATTTCGGTTCAAAATGATTATAGGTACAGTAGACAACACGTTGAGCAAGAAACTACCGGTAGGATGCTTAAGGAAAGCAGTGGTTACTGGAAGTTTCGTATTTTGAAATTCGGCCACATTGTGTTTCGAACCTGAATTGCAGGCGAACGAGGCGACATATTGAAGCAAACTAAACGTTGATCTACTCATAATTACATCGATGATCCAAAATAAACGAAACATTCGAAATCCGTGACTATAAATTTTATCCGTTCAAAAAAAGTAAGGCTAACTAACCATCACGTTTTTTCGCAAAAAACTGAAAACTTTTTGTTGTTGAAATTCCGGTTCAAAATGATTATAGGTACAGTATACAACACGTTGAGCAAGAAACTACCGGTAGGATGCTTAAGGAAAGCAGTGGTTACTGGAAGTTTCGTATTTTGAAATTCGGCCACATTGTGTTTCGAACCTGAATTGCAGGCGAACGAGGCGACATATTGAAGCAAACTAAACGTTGATCTACTCATAATTACATCGATGATCCAAAATAAACGAAACATTCGAAATCCGTGACTATAAATTTTATCCGTTCAAAAAAAGTAAGGCTAACTAACCATCACGTTTTTTCGCAAAAAACTGAAAACTTTTTGTTGTTGAAATTTCGGTTCAAAATGATTATAGGTACAGTAGACAACACGTTGAGCAAGAAACTACCGGTAGGATGCTTAAGGAAAGCAGTGGTTACTGGAAGTTTCGTATTTTGAAATTCGGCCACATTGTGTTTCGAACCTGAATTGCAGGCGAACGAGGCGACATATTGAAGCAAACTAAACGTTGATCTACTCATAATTACATCGATGATCCAAAATAAACGAAACATTCGAAATCCGTGACTATAAATTTTATCCGTTCAAAAAAAGTAAGGCTAACTAACCATCACGTTTTTTCGCAAAAAACTGAAAACTTTTTGTTGTTGAAATTCCGGTTCAAAATGATTATAGGTACAGTATACAACACGTTGAGCAAGAAACTACCGGTAGGATGCTTAAGGAAAGCAGTGGTTACTGGAAGTTTCGTATTTTGAAATTCGGCCACATTGTGTTTCGAACCTGAATTGCAGGCGAACGAGGCGACATATTGAAGCAAACTAAACGTTGATCTACTCATAATTACATCGATGATCCAAAATAAACGAAACATTCGAAATCCGTGACTATAAATTTTATCCGTTCAAAAAAAGTAAGGCTAACTAACCATCACGTTTTTTCGCAAAAAACTGAAAACTTTTTGTTGTTGAAATTTCGGTTCAAAATGATTATAGGTACAGTAGACAACACGTTGAGCAAGAAACTACCGGTAGGATGCTTAGGGAAAGCAGTGGTTACTGGAAGTTTCGTATTTTGAAATTCGGCCACATTGTGTTTCGAACCTGAATTGCAGGCGAACGAGGCGACATATTGAAGCAAACTAAACGTTGATCTACTCATAATTACATCGATGATCCAAAATAAACGAAACATTCGAAATCCGTGACTATAAATTTTATCCGTTCAAAAAAAGTAAGGCTAACCATCACGTTTTTTCGCAAAAAACTGAAAACTTTTTGTTGTTGAAATTTCGGTTCAAAATGATTATAGGTACAGTATACAACACGTTGAGCACGAAACCACCGGTAGGATGCTTAGGGAAAGCAGTGGTTACTGGAAGTTTCGTATTTTGAAATTCGGCCACATTGTGTTTCGAACCTGAATTGCAGTCGAACGAGGCGACATATTGAAGCAAACTAAACGTTGATCTACTCATAATTACATCGATGATCCAAAATAAACGAAACATTCGAAATCCGTGACTATAAATTTTATCCGTTCAAAAAAAGTAAGGGTAACCATCACGTTTTTTCGTAAAAAACTGAAAACTTTTTGTTGTTGAAATTCCGGTTCAAAATGATTATAGGTACAGTATAGAACACGTTGAGCACGAAACCACCGGTAGGATGCTTAGGGAAAGCAGTGGTTACTGGAAGTTTCGTATTTTGAAATTCGGCCACATTGTGTTTCGAACCTGAATTGCAGGCGAACGAGGCGACATATTGAAGCAAACTAAACGTTGATCTACTCATAATTACATCGATGATCCAAAATAAACGAAACATTCGAAATCCGTGACTATAAATTTTATACGTTCAAAAAAAGTAAGGCTAACCATCACGTTTTTTCGCAAAAAACTGAAAACTTTTTGTTGTTGAAATTCCGGTTTAAAATGATTATAGGTGCAATATACAACACGTTGAGCAAGAAACTACCGGTAGGATGCTTAAGGAAAGCAGTGGTTACTGGAAGTTTCGTACTTTGAAATTCGGCCACATTGTGTTTCGAACCTGAATTGCAGGCGAACGAGGCGACATATTGAAGCAAACTAAACGTTGATCTACTCATAATTACATCGATGATCCAAAATAAACGAAACATTCGAAATGCGTGACTATAAATTTTATCCGTTCAAAAAAAGTAAGGCTAACCATCACGTTTTTTCGCAAAAAACTGAAAACTTTTTGTTGTTGAAATTCCGGTTCAAAATGATTATAGGTACAGTATACAACACGTTGAGCATGAAACCACCGGTAGGATGCTTAGGGAAAGCAGTGGTTACTGGAAGTTTCGTATTTTGAAATTCGGCCACATTGTGTTTCGAACCTGAATTGCAGGCGAACGAGGCGACATATTGAAGCAAACTAAACGTTGATCTACTCATAATTACATCGATGATCCAAAATAAACGAAACATTCGAAATCCGTGACTATAAATTTTATCCGTTCAAAAAAAGTAAGGCTAACTAACCATCACGTTTTTTCGCAAAAAAATGAAAACTTTTTGTTGTTGAAATTTCGGTTCAAAATGATTATAGGTACAGTAGACAACACGTTGAGCAAGAAACTACCGGTAGGATGCTTAGGGAAAGCAGTGGTTACTGGAAGTTTCGTATTTTGAAATTCGGCCACATTGTGTTTCGAACCTGAATTGCAGGCGAACGAGGCGACATATTGAAGCAAACTAAACGTTGATCTACTCATAATTACATCGATGATCCAAAATAAACGAAACATTCGAAATCCGTGAGTATAAATTTTATCCGTTCAAAAAAAGTAAGGCTAACCACCGGTAGGATGCTTAGGGAAAGCAGTGGTTACTGGAAGTTTCGTATTTTGAAATTCGGCCACATTGTGTTTCGAACCTGAATTGCAGGCGAACGAGGCGACATATTGAAGCAAACTAAACGTTGATCTACTCATAATTACATCGATGATCCAAAATAAACGAAACATTCGAAATGCGTGACTATAAATTTTATCCGTTCAAAAAAAGTAAGGCTAACCATCACGTTTTTTCGCAAAAAACTGAAAACTTTTTGTTGTTGAAATTCCGGTTCAAAATGATTATAGGTACAGTATACAACACGTTGAGCATGAAACCACCGGTAGGATGCTTAAGGAAAGCAGTGGTTACTGGAAGTTTCGTATTTTGAAATTCGGCCACATTGTGTTTCGTACCTGAAATGCAGTCGAACGAGGCGACATATTGAAGCAAACTAAACGTTGATCTACTCATAATTACATCGATGATCCAAAATAAACGAAACATTCGAAATGCGTGACTATAAATTTTATCCGTTCAAAAAAAGTAAGGCTAACATCACGTTTTTTCGCAAAAAACTGAAAACTTTTTGTTGTTGAAATTCCGGTTCAAAATGATTATAGGTACAGTATACAACACGTTGAGCATGAAACCACCGGTAGGATGCTTAGGGAAAGCAGTGGTTACTGGAAGTTTCGTATTTTGAAATTCGGCCACATTGTGTTTCGAACCTGAATTGCAGGCGAACGAGGCGACATATTGAAGCAAACTAAACGTTGATCTACTCATAATTACATCGATGATCCAAAATAAACGAAACATTCGAAATCCGTGACTATAAATTTTATCCGTTCAAAAAAAGTAAGGCTAACTAACCATCACGTTTTTCGCAAAAAAATGAAAACTTTTTGTTGTTGAAATTTCGGTTCAAAATGATTATAGGTACAGTAGACAACACGTTGAGCAAGAAACTACCGGTAGGATGCTTAGGGAAAGCAGTGGTTACTGGAAGTTTCGTATTTTGAAATTCGGCCACATTGTGTTTCGAACCTGAATTGCAGGCGAACGAGGCGACATATTGAAGCAAACTAAACGTTGATCTACTCATAATTACATCGATGATCCAAAATAAACGAAACATTCGAAATCCGTGACTATAAATTTTATCCGTTCAAAAAAAGTAAGGCTAACCATCACGTTTTTTCGCAAAAAACTGAAAACTTTTTGTTGTTGAAATTTCGGTTCAAAATGATTATAGGTACAGTATACAACACGTTGAGCACGAAACCACCGGTAGGATGCTTAAGGAAAGCAGTGGTTACTGGAAGTTTCGTATTTTGAAATTCGGCCACATTGTGTTTCGAACCTGAATTGCAGTCGAACGAGGCGACATATTGAAGCAAACTAAACGTTGATCTACTCATAATTACATCGATGATCCAAAATAAACGAAACATTCGAAATCCGTGACTATAAATTTTATCCGTTCAAAAAAAGTAAGGCTAACCACCGGTAGGATGCTTAGGGAAAGCAGTGGTTACTGGAAGTTTCGTATTTTGAAATTCGGCCACATTGTGTTTCGAACCTGAATTGCAGGCGAACGAGGCGACATATTGAAGCAAACTAAACGTTGATCTACTCATAATTACATCGATGATCCAAAATAAACGAAACATTCGAAATGCGTGACTATAAATTTTATCCGTTCAAAAAAAGTAAGGCTAACCATCACGTTTTTTCGCAAAAAACTGAAAACTTTTTGTTGTTGAAATTCCGGTTCAAAATGATTATAGGTACAGTATACAACACGTTGAGCATGAAACCACCGGTAGGATGCTTAAGGAAAGCAGTGGTTACTGGAAGTTTCGTATTTTGAAATTCGGCCACATTGTGTTTCGAACCTGAAATGCAGTCGAACGAGGCGACATATTGAAGCAAACTAAACGTTGATCTACTCATAATTACATCGATGATCCAAAATAAACGAAACATTCGAAATGCGTGACTATAAATTTTATCCGTTCAAAAAAAGTAAGGCTAACATCACGTTTTTTCGCAAAAAACTGAAAACTTTTTGTTGTTGAAATTCCGGTTCAAAATGATTATAGGTACAGTATACAACACGTTGAGCACGAAACCACCGGTAGGATGCTTAGGGAAAGCAGTGGTTACTGGAAGTTTCGTATTTTGAAATTCGGCCACATTGTGTTTCGAACCTGAATTGCAGTCGAACGAGGCGACATATTGAAGCAAACTAAACGTTGATCTACTCATAATTACATCGATGATCCAAAATAAACGAAACATTCGAAATCCGTGACTATAAATTTTATCCGTTCAAAAAAAGTAAGGCTAACCATCACGTTTTTTCGCAAAAAACTGAAAACTTTTTGTTGTTGAAATTCCGGTTCAAAATGATTATAGGTACAGTATACAACACGTTGAGCATGAAACCACCGGTAGGATGCTTAGGGAAAGCAGTGGTTACTGGAAGTTTCGTATTTTGAAATTCGGCCACATTGTGTTTCGAACCTGAATTGCAGTCGAACGAGGCGACATATTGAAGCAAACTAAACGTTTCTCTCTCTCTCTCTAGCATTTACATCATATGTAGGGATTTTGCCGCCCGCACTATGGTCCTCCATCCGTCTCGGTCCATCGCTCTCGTCCTCCAATTTCGACATCCTAATACGAGTAGGTTTTGTTCGACGTCGTCACGCCAGCGCAGTCGAGGTCTTCCTCTACGACGTACTCCTACTGGTTATTGATGGAACACTTTGTAAATCATTCGTTGTTGTGGAGACCTAGCAACGTGGCCGAGCCATCTCACTCGATTAGATTTGATGAAGCCGATAATATCGCTACCTCCGAGAAGTTGCTTTATTTCGTGGTTCATGCGAATCCGATATTCATTGTTCGCAACTTTAATAGGACCAAAAATTGATCGGATGGACTTCCTTTCAAAGGTAGATAATAATCTACAGTCGTTAGAGGTCATGGTCCAGCTCTCGCTTCCGAAAGTCAGCACAGGTCTTATAAGTGCTTTATAAAGTGCGAGCTTGCACGACTGCGATAGGTGTTTAAATCGCAATAATTTTGATTGGGCGTAGAAAACTCGTTGTCCGGCAGCGATTCGGGCTTTTATTTCTGCCTGCATATCATTCAAGGATGTTATAAGTGACCCGAGGTATTTAAAATTTTCGACGCTATCAAAGTTATGGTCGCCAATTTCGAGATTTGCCATGGAGATGTTCCTGGGTGTTGTTAAGAATTTCGTTTTTGTACTGTTCACCTCCAAACCAAGTCTTTTTACGCAGCGATTAAGCGGTATGAAACTGTCCTTGATGTCGCTAGGTCTTCGGCCAAGAAGCACGATATCATCTGCTTGATCCAAGAATTTGGCCTGATTTATTGAATATACAGCGCGAAGTTTCAATGTTGCTTTTCCTCACTACGTACTCAAGCGCCAAATTGAAGAGCACAGGCGCGAGTGCATCTCCCTGTCGAACACCAGATGTTATTTGAAAAGAGTCTGATACAGTTCCTTCAATTACAATTCTACATGCAGATCCCGACGTTGTTAATTTACACAAAGAAACAAGTTTCTCTGGTATACCTAGGCGTATGAGCGCGGCCCAAAGGTTGTCGCGGTTTATACTGTCATATGCCTGCCGGAACTCTATATATAGTTGATGAGTGGTTATGTTGTACTCCCAACATTTTTCCAAGATCATCCTTATGGTAAAACACTGGTCGGTGGTCGATCGGTTGGTACGAAACCACACTGATAGTCGCCAATGATGTTTTCGGCGAAAGGGATGAGCCTGGCAAGTACAACATTAGCCAACACTTTGTAAGCAGTGTTCAATAGAGCTATGCCACGAAAGTTTTCACATTTAAGACGGTCGCCTTTTTTATGCAACGGACATATGAGTGCGGTCTTCCAATTCTCCGGCAACTCTTCTTGGTCCCAAATACAAACGACGAGATCGTATAAACTTGTTGCAAGAGCAGCGCCTCCGCTGCCATCGAGACCGGGTGCCTTGCCGTTCTTCACCTGGCGGAGCTATTGCTCTAATGGGGGTCACGTCGTCATTCCGATTTAGTAGATTTTGAAAGTAGGTTTGCCATACTGCGAGAACATCAGCCACGTTTGTTCTCAATTCTCCATTCCCGTCTTTTATGGCTGTACTTCTTGGGTGGAAGTCTTTAGTGAGATTCCTGGCATTAGCAAAACAGTCTCTTGAATTTCCTACTTCCGCTTGGAAGCTGATGTTTTCAATGCATGACCTCATATGATCGCGTTTCTTTTGTCGAAGGTATTTAATCGTGGCTTTCCTAGCGCGTAGGTATTCTGCTTGAATGCTTCTAGTGTTGCAGACCAACCATTTTTCTCGAAGCTTTCGATTATTTTCGACGACCAGGCGGCATTGATCATCGAACCAATCCTTGCGGTATCTCGGCGGTCTTCTGCCGATAGTGTTATGCGCCGCGGTGGTTATGGCTGACTGTATAGCGTGCCACTGCTCCTGGGTATTAGGGGGAGCTTCTTCGTTCGTACCGCACGGTAATTCAACTGGAAGTAGAAACATGTTTCAAATTCAAATGTAGATTAAAGCGAAATGATGCAATATCAGATCCTAATTTAAACGCAGATCGTTCCAAGATGTCCTAGTATTTCGAAAACAATAAAAAATTTTAAGATTCAAGACAACATATTTCGCATTTTAAAAACCAGAAACGCAGGTAAATTTAAATAAAAACGATGAACGGGTTGTGAGAGGAGGTAGATTGATTTTAAAAATGCGAGATTGTCATTTCTTCTCTGAGGGAGGTAATGTTGGACATGTGGACATGTTGTCTCGCATATTGGCACTATGGCGTCTTGTGCTGGGACAACATTTATGCTGATTGAAGTTCATAGTGTATACTTCCAAGATGTTTAAAAACTTCTGTTTCTATATGGTACTACAATAGTGCAAGGTATAACCACCGCTATACCTCTACGCATATAATATTGAATCCAAATTTCGCTAATCACCATATCTACAAATGAAGTTTGTTTACAAATGATAAATAAATTCTGGAAATTCATTTAAATTTACATAAACGCACGTATCAAATTTAATAAGTAAATTTACATACTTTTACCTTTTGCTTTATTTTCCAATCAACAATATCAAACATATATTCACTTTTAGTAGCTGCAAGACTTTCAAACTGATAAGTAAAAGAAAGTGAATGATCTCGACGACTAAAATGTACCTAAAGTGATAACTATAAGATTTCGGGGTTATCTAATTATTGAATGAAAGGATCAATTATCAAAACAAAATTTGTGTGGAGTAAAAATCAATACTTGTGACTTTTACATTAGGACAATTTAAACTAAGTGATTTGAAATATAACACACAAATTAAAATGAAGTGTTTACCAGTGATCTCGGCCTCATTTATTTTCATGTGTTTATGTGGTGAGTTTAATTTTTATTTTGTTGTCTGATTTAAATACTTAAGAAAATTTAAACCCAAGTGAAGTGAATGTTTAATTATACATAAACATTTTATTTTAAGAGGGTAATTCACCAAGCCCTATACGCTCCTCCAATGAGTGCATAGTGGTATGGAATGAGTGGAATGAGTGCATAGTGGTATGTAGTGATAAAGTGGTTGTAATCGTTCAAACCCTTTGATTTTTAAAAGGTTTCGCTTATAGATTAAATGTTAGTAGTCATGAAGAAAGCATCATGTGATCTTAAGTCTGCCTATCCTCGCATCAAGGTGCATCCAGAGTTTAATGTTAGTCGAGTCTTGTATTATTGCTATAATGTTCATGTTAATTGATCAGCCAATTTATAGACTCATTAGACTCTCTGCTAGAATGGAAGTCGACAATTTCGTATTTTACGTTTAAGGTTACAAACTTTATTAGCCAACATCTATAACTTTTTCACCAAATTTACGATTTCACTATTTATCACTGATCACTATTTTAGTTTTACTATTCACACTGTTCACTCTTTACTTCTTAACTTACATTGTTCACTGGTTAAATTACAACTGTCTCTATACCACTTGCGTGTAGTAGTCATTGCAAACATTCCACGTCACAAATTGCCCTGTCAGTATTCTCCCGAAGTATTGGAGGAATTTCTCATCTGGTAACATCGATGAATGTTAAAATATTATTCGCTCAAAAGAAATATACACTCCGGCTGGATTCGAACTCTCGATTATTGAGATGATAACACTTCGTAGTGTACAACTTAACCACTCGACCACCAAGAATTTTAACTATCTTGAATAGAATTCATAAAACTACCCCCACCTTAAATCTGTTCGTCCAGTCTATAGCATTTGACGACTTTCCGGGCACCTCCAAGGCTTTCTTCTATTGATACGCATCGATAAAAATTCGTATGGACCTTTGCAAGTGCAACTCTTAAGTTCTGCCTTTTCGTCTTATGGAATTGTTGTTGCATCTAAGGCCACATGTTCTATTTTACTATTCCATCCATCGTATTCAGATCGTTTCTCTGTCTCGTTACATTCCAGCACTCCCATGGCACAGTGTATCCTCGAAACTTAAAATGAAATAGTGAACAGTGATAAATAGTGAATTAGTATCAAATAAAATTTGTAATTTTTGTTGTTTGAATTTATTATCAAATAAAATTTGTAACCTTAAAGGCCGAGTGTTTTATTTGCAAAATCCATTATGAATTCATATCGGACTCCCGAAATTCGTAACATTATTAATTTTGGATGAGATAGTAAGTCAGCATAATGGTTTTAGTTGTTCATTGGTTGGTGCTGCAGTTGGTTCAAATGTTAGTTAATAACTTGTGTTTTCTAACCAAATCGACCAGACCTTTCCCATTAAAGTATGTTGATTCGCAATTCTGAAGGAACCATTCCTGTGAGACCACATCTGCAAAATAAACAGAAATAAACACATAAATTAGATAAATTACTGCTGCAAATGCCCATTCTAACGTACGTTTAACAGAAATCTTGGAGCTTATTTTACCTTGCTGTTTATTGGCCATCTATCTCGGTATTGCAATGTTTTTATTGCATTTTTAACAGTCTCTAAATTGTATCTATACACCAAAAAGTTTTCATTAATGTGTTTGCCTGAATGATTATCGGTCCAAACCACTTTTTGAAATGGTTAGAATTCTCCTTTTCGTTGGTTCTTGCATTTATTTGAATGATCTTATCTGGAATTAGTGTAGTGTATCCATAAATAATTAAATACTCGTGTTTATAAATTGTATCGACTTCATTTATTAATTATAATATGTTTATTCACCTTGTACATATTCTTGTTTTTTTCTAACTAAAAAACTCTAACTCTTTTATACATATTCATAGATAACGCCAGTAGTGGCTAAAACTATAACTAAAAATGGGTTGCGTTCCACTACGCAACACCACAATCGTCACCCCTAAGTTTACATTATAACTAAATCTATTCTTAATTATATCGAGAAGGTTTTTGAATAGTTTTCCTATCCCTTAAATTAAAAGGAAGACTATTATTAATACTCTCAGTATTATTGGTTCTTATTATTACTACGTTTCTTTCCACTGTGTTGAGAGGATCCTGTGGTTCTACAACCACCCTTTTAGGTGATAGTGTATTGGGTTCCAATCTTGGGCGCATTTGATTCACATGTCGTTTAATGGTTCGCCCAGACTCTAATTTACAAATGTAACACAGTGGGCCTAAAATCTTTATTACAATTGCGTTCACCCACTCGTACGCGTTCGGATTCTTGTAACTTCTTATAATTACTGGTTGGTTTACCGAAAACGTACGTTTTGGTGTGACAAAATGTGCTTCGTTTTTCTCCATTTGCTTCTTTGGTCGTAAAAGGTCCAATTTAATCCTTGGCGTGTACCCGAGCATAATTGCTGCGGGAGATATACCCGTGGTCGAATGTTGTGTGATTCGATAATCTAACAAAAACCTGTGTATGATTACTTGCATGCTTTCCTTCATGTTCTTTCTCTTTCCCGTCTTCACTGCCTTCTTTATGGTTTTTACGGAGTTCTCGGCCGCACCATTAGTCGCTGGGTAGCCCGGAGGAGTCATGGTGTGCTTCATATGGCAGCTTCTTACAAATCTTTTGAAAACATCCGAGATAAATTGAGATCCATTGTCAGATACAATGTGATCCGGTAACCCAAATCGTGCAAAGAGTTCGATCAGTTTTTCTACCGTAAAATCGGTTATTGCGTTGTTCGTTATAAATATTTACTTCGGTCCACTTTGAGCGAGCATCGACCATAATTAATAGGTATTTACCAAACAACGGCCCTTCATAATCGATATGCACGCGGCTCCATGGGCGATCGGGTATTTCCCAAGTCATATTTGGCACCGTCGGAGGAGTCGGTAACACCGACAAGCACGACTCGCATGACTTTATAACACGTTCTATGTCATCGTCTATTCCCGGCCACCAAATATATGATCTTATTAATGCCTTGGTTTTGACGATGCCCATGTGTGAACTGTGGACTTCTTCTAATATTTCACTCCTCAAATTTTCCGGAATCACGACTATATAGCCCCACATCAATATATTATTCTCCGCCACCATCTCGTCTTTACGTTTAATAAAAGCTTTGAATTTGCCGTCTGTTAACTTTGTAAAATCGTTTTCACGTACTGCTTCAAGGACCGCCAACATTGTATCGTCGTTCGTTGTTTCAGCTTCGATCTTTGCGCAATCAATGGGCAATTCGCCATTTGCGCTTATGAAGTACAGGTAGGACTCACCCTCGTCCAAATCTTCCGCCTGTTTATCAGCCTCTGGTAGTCTTGAACACATATCTGCACAGTTACCAATGTAAAATGTCTGCCAATCAAGTATTGGAAAAATTTTTTTGTTCCGTTTATAATTACCAATGCCTCTTTCTGTACCATCCCGTATCCTTGTTCCGCTGGCGAAAGTACCTGTGATGCAAATTCGATTGGCCTTTCCGTTCCGTCTGGAAATATGTGAGAAATCACTGCACCTATTCCCCCTTTCGAGGCATCACAGGTTAAATTCAGCGGTAAATTCGGTTCATAATGCGTTAATACTGTGTCCGATACTATCTCTTTTTTTATATTCTCAAATGTAGTTTTACATTCGTCATTCCAACAGAATTCCGTGCCTTTTTTAGCAATTGATATAAGGGATACATTTTTACCGCCAAATTAGGGATAAATTTTCCAAAATAATTCACTAGCCCACAAAATGAACGAAGCTCAGAAACGTTCGTCGGTGGCGGTGCCTTTAAAATAGCGTCGTTTCTGTTTAACTTTGACAGCCCGTTAGCAGATATATTGTGTCCCAAAAACTCCACTTTATCTTTTGCAAAACTGCATTTACTTTTATTTAGCCTTAATCCATTTGTTCGTAATCTGTCGAACACTGCATATGCAGCCTTTCGTTATGCTGTTCAAATGATGGTGCTGCTATTATTATGTCGTCTAAAAAATTTATAACGCCTGGTATACCAAATAAAACTTTCTCGATTTCTCTTTGAAAAATTCCCGTTGCTGACTTAACGCCAAATGGGAGCCTGTTCATCGTGAAATTTCCAATATGCGTACTCCATGTAGCGATTTTTTTTGATTCGTCATCCAATTCGATTTGATTGTAAGCTTGTGCTAAATCAATCTGAGAAAAATATTTACTTCCACTTAACCGTGCGAATATATCCGAAATTCTTGGCAGTGGATAGTTCGTACTTTTACTGTACTGTACTTTTACTGTATACGTAATTAACTTTTTCTTTTTTTTATATTTTATTCTTTACATACACCATTAACAAACATAAATAAAATAAATCCTCGTCGCCAATGTAGTGTATCCATAAATAATTAAATACTCGTGTTTATAAATTGTATTGACTTCATTTATTAATTATAATATGTTTATTCACCTTGTACATATGCTTGTTTTTTTCTAACTAAAAAACTCTAACTCTTTTATACATATTCATAGATAACGCCAGTAGTGGCTAAAACTATAACTAAAAATGGGTTGCGTTCCACTACGCAACATCACAATTAGGATAGAAATAAAATCAGTTCATGAATTGTTGTTCGTATTTCCGCAAAAATCTCGAAAGGCTGATATGCTGGTTTATCCAAAATTAAAGAAAAGGAAGACTCCGTAAAACTCTTTTTTCATTTAGACTCCGTAAAGCAAGATTGTTACCCGTTAATGATAATGATTGCCTTGTGGAAGCCAGGAAAGTTTGCTTGAGTCAGTAGAGGATGAAGCTCCCAGGCTTATGGAATTTAAACACCTCAATTACTAGAACCGCACGTTTTATTCCCATTTCTTTTCCTTTCACTCAATTTTTCCTTTCCTTTCACGCTGTAGTAAGGTAATTACGACACATTTCGTTAAGGAGTTCAGACTACCGATATATACAAACCGATATAGTGCCAAGAGAGACCTCCAATTCTCAAGAAGTTAAGGTTAGCAAGTAATCGGCATATATTAAGAACACCGTAGAGAACAAGGTTGATCATTGTGGCACTCTAGAATTTACCTCATCCGAAGTAGGAAAAAAACCTGAACAACCTGAAGTTTTCGACTTGATAAATTACTTGTTAAAAGGATAAGAAAGGTATGCACACTCAGTGAATGACTTATTAAATTAATATACCATTATCAAATGCGTTTCAAAGCCATCCACTTATCAATACCTCCACAACACTTATCAATACCTTGCTGAAAGTTCATAAAGTTTTACCAGTAAAATTCCTTATATTAAAAATATCTGGTATGTCTCTGGTATATATTAACCTAGAAAATACGATATAGGAAAAACGATTTTTAGAGAAAAACAACCTTTAACTTTTCGGAATTTGCATATCTACAAATCAATAGAACGACTTCCTTCAGCCACAGAATTTGTACCACTTTTGCGATTGTCGTTTTAAAATCTTATACTTCTACCCTGCAATGTAATCATAATCGGATACATGACGGACATAGCACAGACGAGTTTCATTCAACATCAAACTCTGGAATAGAGTACGCAATCCCATTATACAAACTAAATTTGATAATTTATAATTCAATGAAACAGAAGTTCAAGCACTTCATTCCAAAACCCAGTTCACATTGTGAAATCCCAAAATTTCATATAAAATTCGATTTATAAGCCCAATCAGATTTGGAAAAAAGTCACGAAAATGAATTCACACTTACGTAAATTTAAAATTATAAAAATTAGTAAAACATTGTTCATAGATTTACCCTACACCCCACTGACCCTATAAATTATAATTATTTGCTCGAGTTACCCCTTGTTATCTTACTCCCACTCGTTATTCTTGTGTTAAATTAACTTCACGTATTTTACGAAGAAAAAAATGAATAACGTTTCTGTCAATTCGAATTTTTTATATTGTAGGCGGATTCTACTACCAATTTTTAATGGCCAAGTTTGATATTTATTGTAGGTTAGGTGAGGCGGGGTGCATTTCTAGAAATAAGCAATTTTTAGCAATCAGATTTTAGTCGATAAGTGATATTACGGGATCTGAGTATTCAATAAATCGAACGATGCTTATCAAAATAATATATAGTGCGTAAAGCGCAATCAAAATGCGGTCAAAATAAGAAATTCCCAATTATGCTAATTCAAATTTCAATTTATAAATTGATGCGCGCCCGTTGATACAAATATTGTAAAGAAGAAATCAAAATTAAAAATTCTAATAATTTTCGATAAATCGGTTTTGTTGTTACTTTCACGATCGCAATGTGCTAATGCCCATAATTATTATTATCAACAAAATATATTTTTTGTCTAGAAACTTTTTTTATGATGTTTAGGTTTATATAGTAAGTCAGTCGGTCGGTCGATCGATAACGTTTTAATGATGGAGAGATGGAATTTCACTTGTAAATTTGAATATTTTTATGTTACTAATAAATATAAACAAATTACATTTGATGATTTACTTTTGATTCTAGGACAGGTGTCATTTACTAATGCATCGTGCGTACTGGAGGCGAAAGATAATTTTTTGATGGATTGTGCATACAAAAAATCTGGATTAGTTCGTGTTAGGAATTTGGGAGGGTTAAAAGCCCACTTTTCAATAGGTAATCATAGACATTAATATATTTTAATTAACATTGCCTTTGAACAGTTATGCCTTGCTCCAGTTGTCATCAATAACCACCATTTTACACCATTTTTGAATATATACTTCAATTAACCCAAGTGATGGTTTTATTTTAAAGGTTTAGGCGTTGGAGATGATTTTGGATTTCGTAAATTACTTGAAGAACTCGGGGGGTACGATCGACGTTCATTAAATGTTGGCAGGAGTATTGAATCACGGCGTAAATTACCAGTAAGCAATCGCATTGATTACTATTTGTAGTTAATTAAAACATATAATAAATAATATTATTATTGTTATTATTTCTAGCCTGGAGAAATTCAGATAAATAGAGTTCCAAACGTAAACTCACGAGTCTCTCGCATATATACACCGAACCGTATGAGTATGACTTATGCCAATCCGATGCCATACGAGGTTCCTGCATTTAAACCTCTACGACCTGGAAGAGCAATTACACCAATCACCCAAGCACCGTATAACGCAGTGAACAGATTTAACCAAAATGATTTTGAAATTCAAAAATCAATCAGTTATGAGCTTGATTTGAATGCACCAACAAAACTATATCCGATAGACCAGAACACGCAGCCAGTTAATCAAGACCGGAAATCGATAACTAATCCAAACATTTTAAAACCAACTTATAGTAACATGATGACAATAGTTCCAAAGCAAAATCCAATATCAAAACTACCACCTAATGTGACCCGATTTAACGACGAGAAATTTACTATCCAAGGATTTAAACCGGATCCGATACGATTCGCGCCAAGTATTAAGCTTCCAGTAATCGATTTAATGGGTCATACGATAGAAGAGTTAGCAGCCGCCGCCAATGTCAGTGTAAGTAAAATAGAACACGCGATTAAAATACGACAACAGGAGCTAATCACGCAACAACGATCGGATGCGTATCGTAAATTGTGGACTAATGACGCAATAATATCAACTACAACCACTACGACTTCAACAACAACAACCAAAAAACCAAAGATCCAACATAAGGTCGCAGGACGCAGTAAGGTAATATAATTCTTATTTGTTCTTTCATTTCGTCATTTTCCTCTCCTTTGTTACAGGTAATGAACGCACCCAAAGAATACTATCCAGCCAAATATGAGAAAAACTTTGATGATAATTTTATGTCGAAAGTCGATCTCCCGAGAACTTCATTCCGATGTGGCAATCAAAAACATTTTCCCGGTTTGTACGCCGATCAAGACCTCGGTTGTATGGTAAGTGATAAGATTCATAATGAGACAAAGATCAATGTACGATCTAGATCGGAAAATCTAAGATCCGAAATAAGGTCGAGATTTCTCAATCAAGTTATACGGTTAACAAGGCGTCATAAAATCGCAATAAATATCTTCGCCACGACACACGTCACTTGGGAACTGAGGCAGTGGATGACCATATTGTTTACGGATGATTCCAAATTTAATTTACACTTGAATTGTGAAAGCATTGTGAAAACGAAACGAGCGCTACCAACAAGCCACCATGCAACCACAAGTATCTTTTGGTGACGGTTCAGCTATGATGTGAGGAAGAATTTCCATGGAAATAAAAGCGGATTTAACTACACGCAATATTGAGATCTTGGGTTGTGCACTTAGCACGTGCTAAGTGAGAGACGATGATTTCATCTTAATGCAAAAATTGCACGTCTTTGAGCCTATTACAAACAGTTTGTCCCAAAACGAGTACTTCAGTTGCATGTAAAAGATAAGTTTGAAGGTCGAGCACAGTTGAAAACTAATTTCGAAGAGCTTGAAGTTTTAAAAATCTGTCATCTTTTCGAGATCCTTTGACAACTTTTCCCATGACGTCTAGTGAAATGCGCTACATATTGAGGTTTACAGCCTATAGACCACAGATTGTGAAACTGCTGAGGTATAAGCAACATGGCGCTGTGATAGCCCGTGAAACCTCATTCATAAAATAATTAAAGGCTCTAAACCTGCACCGACCAAATTAGCCCGCCGCAATGAAACATGTACTATAATTTGTTACACATTTATTACAATTTATTACAACAACTCCTGATTTTATTACAGTTACCGTTTTCGAGGAACGAGTGGTCGGTTAGCTTGTAATTAAACCTACACCACCAAAATTGTAACTTTTGATGTAGCTGTGATATCGGGATGGTTCTTGGACCAGAATTTATTTCAAATTAATTACATTGATTAAATAGTTCAAGATCAACCCTATATCTAGACTAAGGGTAAATTTTACCCCAAATGGTTATTTATGACAAAAACATCGATTTTACCAATATTAATAAATTATTACAATAGACCGCCACCAGATATTGAGTCAAATGTTTCTCCTTGGACTTGGTGGAGGGCAGATCAACCTTATCCAGGTGTATAATAAAATATCTTTGGGTCAGGTTACATGGAATTGGCTCCAATCCGTAAAGGGTTCAAACGTTTAATTTAAAGTTCAATTTTATCACCTTCAACAATTTATTACACCAGACCGCCACCAGATATTGAGTCAAATGTTACTCCTTGGACTTTGTGGAGGGCAGATCAACCTTATCCAGGTGTGTAATAAATTATCTTTGTGTCAGGTTACACGGAATTGGCCCCAAACCGTAAAGGCGATAAACGTGTAATATAAAGTTCGGTTTGGAGACAATTCCGTGTAACCTGACACAAAGATAATTTATTACACACCTGGATAAGGTTGATCTGCCCTCCACAAAGTCCAAGGAGTAACATTTGACTCAATATCTGGTGGCGGTCTATTGTAATAATTTATTAATATTGGTAAAATCGATGTTTTTGTCATAAATAATCATTTGGGGTGAAATTTACCCTTAGTCTAGATATAGGGTTGATCTTGAACTATTTAATCAATGTAATTAATTTGAAATAAATTCTGGTCCAAGAACCATCCCGATATCACAGCTACATCAAAAGTTACAATTTTGGCGGTGTAGGTTTAATTACAAGCTAAACCGACCACTCGTTCCTCGAAAACGGTAACTGTAATAAAATCGGGAGTTGTTGTAATAAATTGTAATAAATGTGTAACAAATTATACTACATGTTCAATTGAGGCGGGCTAATTTGGTCGGTGCTGGTTAAGAGCACTAATAATTAATGTTGTAGTCACTTTGAATGCAAAAATCAAACTGAGCATTTTCAGCTTTCTTATTGCTATTACAATGCTCTTTACAGCTATTTGATCTCATTTTACCTAGACTATTTTGCACTTGCTTTGCTTCTGTCGATTCCCGCAAATATTAAGCCGTCTTTAATATGAAGGCCGCTTTGTATTTTTTCAGAGACACAATTTTACATCTGCCTTGGCTTGATTTGTAATATAAACTACGCTATGTTGAGCTGCCGAAACACATACTCTAACGCAGGCATGATATTGCCGATACTATAGTACTTTTTTCGATACTCTGGCTGTATAAAAAGTACTTAAATACTTTCGTGCCATTTTCAGTACTTATGAGAATATTCAAAAATTATCACTCGTAATCCGTTTATGGGACAACTTTTGTGGAAGAAACGAATAACAAAATGTAATCCTTTGGATTTTGTCTACTAACGGGTCGCCTATCTAACAATTGCCATTACAACTACCGATTATTTCGAGTGTGGCAACACTTACGTCATTCGTGTTATGACAGAAAATTAGTTTAATGTTTGACATTTACGAAATGAAAATACGCTTGAACAAAATTGGGAAATATTGAAAATTTACTTCAATAAAAATGAAATGCCTACAAAGCAATTTGTGAAGCTAGTTCGTGAAACTGGATTTTTATTGAATAAACCAACACTTGCACGTATATTTACAGTGCGTACAGCTGTTGCTTAAACTGAGCATCCATCAACATCAACTCGCCATCGTGCTCAAGAATTGAACACTCCACGTACTCGTATGTGTGGCTCAAAAAATTCACACGTAACCATGGAGAAGCCGATGCATCCACAACGAGTAACTGTTTGGTGTTGATTTTGAACCGGCGGCATCCTTAGTTCATTTTTTCGAAAATGAGCGAGGAGGCGCCCTTACAATCAATGGGAAGAGTTACCGAGGCTGTGGGCCAATTCTAAGGTAAATCTAGGGTAAATGCCGTTTTTAACAGTGTATGCGGTAAATTGAAATACTGTACTAAAAAGCAGGGTAAAGCGAAGTCACAAAAGGTAAATAGTAGTGGTTTTTGTTTTTGTTAAACAAATCATGCAAATATGGCGGCCATGTTTCTAGACATAATTTTTTTTATATTCACTAGCATTTCCCATGAAATAAAAATGCGCTTGTATATTTATGAACACAGTTTTATTTGTTAAAATTATTATTTATTTTTTCAATAAGTTTATTGTGTATATTGCACAACAAATTTGAGCAAATATACAATTTAAATTTATTCGCATAAACAATACGAATAATTGGAACAAGAACAATAACATTTATGACATTAGTTCGTGTACCTACATACCAATTTTTGTATATTCCTAGAAACCACCTAATTTTATTTACTAGAGAATTGGTACGATTTGAAAAGTAATTTGTACTAAAATTTCAATTTACTGTACTAATCGATTTACCTGAGAATTGGCCCACAGCCCGAGAATTAGAATCAAATTAAACTAAGTAACTGATTACCCTGTTTTTCCATTATAAGCCTCACACCGCTTGTAAGCCGCGGTTACTTAGAAGAAATTTTTTGCCAAAACTTTTAACAAAACGCTAATAAGCCGCATTTCTTTATTAGGCCGCGTTCTTCTTAAAAGCCGCGGCTAATTATCCCTCTATTTTCTTTCAAAATTACAAAACACCCAAGATTACCCAAGTAGGTAGGTATTTTGAACTTTTTAAAGCTGCGCACACCTTTAACCCTAACTCTGTCTATTGGGGTCATATTGACCCCAACCGTTTTTAATATCTAAAAAATCATAATTTTTGTATTATAAACAGAACCGGACAAGTGGTGCAGTGGTTAAAGCTTCGGCACTTGGACCGGGAGGTACTGGGTTCGAATCCCATCAGAGGCTAGATGCAAATCGAATTTTCATCATCATTTACGATCGGTGATGTTAATAAACACAACTAAGACCCTCTGATGGAGTGCAGAATTCAGCGCCGACCCACCGTCCATGTCAATGTACAGGTTGACATGGAGCTTGCAATGTGCAGGTGGTAATACTGTAGTTGTGTGAGTAGGTGAATAGGTGAATGGGTTAATGATGTAGCGTGAATGCGTGGTATCACAATGGGCCAAAAATGGCCTAAGTGTCAACCACTGAAACCTATTATAAACAGTGCGAATAATTTAGATAGCCTCAACTAAAAGCTTTGGGTTCTATGTAAAAGGTTTTAGTTGAGGCTATCTAAATTATTCGCACTGTTTATATTACAAAAATTATGATTTTTTAGATATTAAAAACGGTTGGGGTCAATATGACCCCAATGGACAGAGTTAGGGTTAATAAGCCGAGGCTAAAATTTTCCCTATTTGCCCTAAAATTGTAAGCATTCGTATAAATCGCACTCCTAAAATAGGCCGCACGCTTGTAATAAGCACATTTTTAAGAAAAATAAAACTTTTTTTTACTAAGAAGCCTCGGCTTATAATGGAAAAACAGGGTAGTTAAATATTTGTAATGCTTATATAAAATTACTTGAAGGGGTACGTATCGATAGTTTAATACATTTCGCTAATAGGTGTGGGTGACATATGCCAAATTGGGCCAATAAAATTGCTTATCTCATTAAATTTTAATTACATTGGACTCGAAGCCCTGGTACCTTTGCAAAGCATGCATTCTAGAAGGTCCGTTCTTACCGAATTTTCACAGTTAAGCGTAATAATTATTTTGGTTCATAGCGTGGTGAAATTACATAGAAATATCGACAATTTTCTACTTTTTCAGTTATCGCTAAAGCCAAATTTTTGTTACGCGCGTGTGCGTCAGAATTCTCCGGAAAATTTTTTAACACTTTGGAGTAAAAAATTTGCATTAAAATTTGTCGAAAGAAACATAATTTAATTCAAAGGGGAACAAAAGAAATATGAAGGGGAATTTTGTTTCCAAACAAAACGTTTGGGTTGACTAGTTTCACTCTCTTTCAATGCCCTCAGTCAGTGTATTACTTCGTAGACCGTCGGAATTACTACAACCACAATTCAACCAAATTTGACACAGGAAACGCACTTATACCGTTGAAAAATAAACAAAATTCTTGCCACTAGAACTTAAAAAATTTGGCACTAGAACTTTTCCACCCCTCAACGGAAAAATACGTTTCTCGTGTCACGCACATTTGAATTATGGTTAGTAACACGAACAACGGAACCCATCACTTGGGCTCGAGACAGCCATAAAGGTTCAGAACACAATCCTGCTGGAAAATCAGTCGACTCGAAAATGTGTCGGTTGATCGTGGAATGAGAAATACGAATGAGAAATACGTATTATATACAATTGAATAATATGGCTTGAGCTTTTTAACACTTTCAGTGCTAGTGGTATTCTTTTTCAAATTGCAGGATGAAAGCCTGTTATAACTTCAAGGTGGAGTATTTCGGTTGGCTCTTTCACTCTCTTTCAAAACTCTCAATCAAATTTGTCCAAAAAAATTTGAATCAGTTTAACATAAAATTGCCTTAATGGTGATTTTTATTAACCTGCGTCAAATTTAAAAAACTTTACGGAGGATATTGAAGAAGAGTGGCAATAACCAGCCAAATCTGGTTTCATTTCGGGGTGCGGTGGATTTTTCGGGAAAATTTGGATCACTTTACGGTGTAAACAAACACGAAATTGACGAGGGTCTCTCAACCAGGTTTCTCTCTCTCTAGCTTCACATACCATGAAGGGATTTTGCCGCCCACACTATGGTCCTCCAGCCGTCTCGGTCCATCGCTCTCGTCCTCCAGTTTCGACATCCTAGTGCATGTAGATCTTGTTCGACGTCGTCACGCCAGCGCAGTCGGGGTCTTCCTCTACGACGCACACCGGCTGGTTGTTGATGGAACACTTTATTGGTCATCCGTTGTTGTGGGGACCTTGTAACGTGGCCGAGCCATCTAACTCGATTGGATTTGATGAATCCGATAATATCGCAACCTCCAAGAATTTGCTTTATCTCGTGTTCATGCGAATCCGATATTCATTGTTCGCAACTTTAATTGGACCAAAGATTGAACGAATGACCTTCCTTTCGAAAGTTGATAACAATCTACAATCGTTAGTGGTCATGGTCCAGCTCTCGCTTCCGAAAGCCAGCACAGGTCTTATGAGTGCTTTATAAAGTGCGAGCTTGCACGACTGCGATAGATGTCTAGATCGCAATAATTTGATTGAGCGTAGAAAACTCGATGTGCGGCAGCGATTCGGGCTTTTATATCTGCCTGCATGTCATTTGATGATGTTATAACTGACCCGAGGTATTTGAAGTTTTCAACGCAATCAAAGTTATGGTCGCCAATTCCGAGATTTATCATGGAGATGTTCCTGGGTGTTGACACAAATTTGGTTTTGCTACTGTTCACCTTCAAACCAAGTCTTCTTGCGCAGCGATCGAGCGGCACGAAACTGTCTTTGATATCGCTAGGTCTTCGGCCAAGAAGCACGATATCATCTGCATATCCAAGAATTTGGCCTGATTTATTAAATATACAGTGCGAAGTTTCGAAGTTTCGAACACCAGATATTATTTCAAAGGAGTCTGACATGGTTCCTTCGATTACAATTCTACATACAGACCCAGACGTTGTTAATTTGCACAGAGAAACGAGTTTCTCTGGAATTCCTAGACATATGAGCGCGGCCCAAAGGTTATCGCGGTTTATACTGTCATATGCCTGACGGAAGTCTATATATAATTGATGTATGGTTATGTTGTACTCCCAACATTTTTCCAAGATCATCCTCATGGTGAAACACTGGTCAGTGGTCGATCGGTTGGGACGAAAACCACACTGATAGTCGCCAATGATGTTTTCGGCGAAAGGGATGAGGCTGGCAAGCACAACATTAGCCAACACTTTGTAAGCAGTGTTCAATAGAGCTATGCTACGAAAGTTTTCACATTTAAGACGGTCGCCTTTTTTATGCAACGGACATATGAGTGCGGTCTTCCAATTCTCCGGCAACTCTTCTTGGTCCCAAATACAAACGACGAGATCGTATAAACTTGTTGCAAGAGTAGCGCCTCCGAGTTTAATTAATTCTGTGGGGATTCCATCGAGACCGGGTGCCTTGCCGTTTTTCAATCGACTAATAGCTGCGTCTACTTCCTCTGCTGTGGGATATTCGACGAAGACCTCATCACCTGGAGGAGCTATTGCTCTAATGGGGGTCACGTCGTCATTCCGATTTAGTAGATTTTGAAAGTAGGTTTGCCATACTGCGAGAACATCAGCCACGTTTGTTCTCAATTCTCCATTCCCGTTTTTGATGGCTGTACTTCTTGGGTGGAAGTCTTTAGTGATATTCCTGGCATTAGCAAAACAGTCCCTTGAATTTCCTACTTCCGCTTGGAAGCTGATGTTTTCGATGCATAATCTCATATGATCGCGTTTCTTTTGACGAAGGAATTTAGTCGTGGCTTTCCTGGCGCGGAGATATTCTGCATGTGTGCTTCTAGTGTTACGAGCCAACCATTTTTCACGAAGCTTTTGTTTATTTGCAACGATCAGGCGACATTGATCATCGAACCAATCATTGCGGGGTCTCGGAGGTCTTCTTCCGATAGTGTTTTGCGCCGCGGTGGTAATGGCTGACTGTATTGTGTGCCACTGCTCCTGGATGTTAGAAGGAGCTTCTTCGTTGTTGCTGGGCCGCTCTAGATAGTTAGTGACAGCTGATTGGTAACTCTGCAGTGACGTTTGGTCTTTTAGAGCATCAACATTCCATCGAACGGTTTTTTGTGCTTGTCTATTGAAAGTTGATGACAGTTTGCACTTATATTTAAATACGACAAGCATATGATCGCTATCCATGTCTGCACCCCTGTAGGATCTAACGTCAGATATACTGGTCGAGTGTCTCTTAGACACCATGACGTGATCAATTTGGTTTTCCGTTCTTCCATCATTCGATCTCCACGTTACTTTGTGGATTCTCTTATGTGGGAAAAACGTACTTGATATAACTAAGTTGTACATTAATGCCAGGTCGGTGACGCGTTGGCCGTTGTTGTTACTAGTTAGATGTAGACTGTTAGGACCGATGTGCCATGTATTTTCTGCACTCCTACTGATTTTTGCATTAAAGTCGCCCACGATGATTTTAATGTCGTGGTGCGGTATGTTATTGATGACTTCCTCCAGCTCGACAAAGAATAAATCTTTGATGTCATCCGATTTATCTTCGGTGGGTGCATGCGCGAAGTCTGACCGTGCACATCCGATGGATTAGGAAGCCAACCCCAAATTCTCCTCCGTTCTGATGGCCGCTGTAGTGAAGAGTGTAACCATTGGTGGTGTCATGGATCCCACTCCCAGACCATCTAAGCTCTTGTAGTGTAAGTACGTCTAATGTGTAACTCTTTGCTTGGTTCGAAAGGTTCGGGAGATCTCCAGGTCTTAAGAGGCTAAGCACGTTCCATGTTCCCATTTTTAAAGCGTTGTCCGTGTACAATTGTGTCGAGTTTGTAATGAATCCGATATGGTAATCCGAGGCCTTTGTTCAGGGTTCATAACTAAATTGTTTTTATGAGGGAAGGTTGTTGGCCTGCCGCTCAACCCGCTTATTACGTGTGTGGGTCACGTACTGGTGAAAATCTTAAGGCATCCAGTCCTACCTTGAAACACATTTATATAGCGAGAAGCTTGATTCAAGACAGACGCCCGCTTCAGCCGCTCCTAACCTGGAGAACAGACGCTGGTTTGGTATTGGTTTTAGGGCGCCAATAACCCGCCCTGACATGTAGTGTCCATGACTATAAACAGGTTTTAGTCTGCTCGTCTCCACTACATCGCCTGATTCATTTAGCGTTACCCAGGGAGCACCGGCGAGGAGGTATGAATCTCGGACTTCGCCCCCCCCCCCCCCCCCCTCAGCCAGGTTACTGGTAATAAATAAATAGTATTCTTTCAAAACGAGCCATTTTAACTTTCTGTATATAAAAACTTGATGAGCCTATCTGTCTATATTGAAATAAACCAGTAGAAATCAAATTACCCACAAATACGAAAGAATTGTAAGAATTTCTTCTTTCAGCTCCACTACAGTAAAATGCTATTTTGATGTGCGTCAAAACAGACTGAATTGCATTTGTCTTGACATTTACTTGTTTAGTTAGCCAATTATTGGTGAAGTAGGTAAATTTGCGGAAAGTACTTTCATATTAGATTCAGTCCTCTGTTCCTTAAAAATTCCGTACTTTTGATATCTTAGCAATATCATCCCTGCTCTAACGATGAGATGAATGGATGTTATTTTGAATGTCCCTGAGAGTTCAAAATCGATTAATTGCTCGCTTTCAGAGCCACATATATACTATTTTACACAAAGCTATCACTACTATTGTACTAACCGACAAATAATCCACAATTTATTTTTTTAGGTTAGGTTTCATATAGATATGGGTATTCCTCGTTTGTTCGAAAACTAAACTATTTATATTGAGGGCATTACAATACGCAGGTTGGATAGAAAATAATACAATACAACCCTCAGGGATAACATTTGGCCAGTTGTTAACCTGTTGGTCATGTAACTCAATAAACACATTTTATTAAACATTTTAATTAAAAATTTGTTCAAAAAGTTTAAAAAATCAATCGATCAATTATTAGGTTATCATCAGGAGTATCTACTCTGTGATGATGACCCCTGATGATGACCTAACATGACGAAATCGATCGAGTGATTTTTTAAATTTTTTGAACAAATTTTTTAATTAAAATATTCAAAAATCTTATTTTTGCGAAATAAAAAATAAGTGTTTAATAAAATGTGTTTATTAAGTGTAAGTGTGTTTCGCCAAGTGCCTGTGCCAAATAGTGTAAAAAGCCTTATGTAACCGGTGTTGAGCAGAACTATTCCTCGATAGTTGTTGCTCAACCGTTCTTCTTTTTTTTTGTAGTCCATATTAGTGCTAATTTCCACTCTTCTGGGATTAGCTCTGCAAATCAACTAAAGGAAACGCCTGCCTGTTTAAGACTGACAGGAACGCCGCTCTGTTAGGGTTGCATTAGTGTCGATTGTCCAGATTCATTGCGAGCCACGCTACTTCAGGATGTAAGGCTGTAGCGATTTATTTTACTGACTGGTATTCGGGCCCTGAACTGATATGTTTCTAGCACCTGCTGTTTATGCCAGTCGCGTTTTTCCCTTCTGCAAGGTCGAGTGTTAAAGAGTTTCCTCGCAATTTTGTATATTTGTTGTGTGACTGCTTTACCGGACAAGTGGTGCAGTGGTTAAGGCTTCGGCACTTGGACCGGGAGGTACTTTGTTCGAATCCCATCAGAGGCTAGATACAAATCGAATTTTCATCATCGATTACAATCGGTGATGTTAACAAACACAACTAAGACCCTCTGATGGAGTGCAGAATTCAGCACCGTCCATGTCAATGGTACAGGTTGACATGGAGCTTGCAATGTGCAGGTGGTTGTATACTGTAGTTGCGTGAGTGAGTAGGGTGAATGGGTTAATGTAAATGTAAATGTCAACCACTGAAACCTGTGTGAGCCTTGTTCCTAGGTTTAGATGTATGTTACATAATTTACCGCTGAATCATTTGTTAACAACGCTAATTTAAATTACGTTCCACTATTCTTCCTTAGAACGGGGTAATGGTTGCCAGTTCAGTCAATTCGCCGAATAACATTAACCGAAAATGTTATTATCTACACCCGCTTTACTGAAAATCATATTATTCAATCTCGAAATTAGCTCCTACGGGACCGAAAGAGACTTGTTCGACTTCATATGATTAACATATATTATAGATTTATTTAATTTTAGACTTATTTTCTTATATCCCGCAGGTATTCCATGTGTGTGCAATCACCGACGAAGGTCTCATAATGAAATCGTTTTTATGCCCCGAACATACGATATTTGATCAAACAATCCTGAAATGTAACTGGTGGTACTTTGTCGACTGTCGAGCGAGTAAAAATCTCTACGTTTCTAATATACCAGTATCGAAAAGCTACCAGCTAATGAAGGCCCTGACATTCTTCTCAAACTACAAAACGCAAGGCAGTGATAAAAAAGCAGAGGCTAATCAAACATTTAAAAATTCTGTAGATCATCGTAGTAAATGACCTTAAATAAATTTAAGTAAACTAGTTATAAGTAGATTAATTTATATTTAAACAAATTAACTGTAATTGTAATTTAATATTTATTAAGTAATTTATTGTTAATTTAAATGAAATTAATAAATCACCAAAAATGATTTGTAAAATTAAACAATTGTCGTGTAATCACCAAAGACACTTTGCTTATTGCGAGCAATGGTGGAATATCGTACTATTGAAAGGTCAACTGATTTCGAAGAGCTGGTACCCAGAACCAATATATGGTATAGCAGCCACGAAAGAAAATAAAAATAATCACAAATTATATCCAAATATCCTCGAGATATTCAAATTTTTTTATTTTATCCTTAACAATATCATTAGCAACCATTTCATCCACCTTACACTCCTCTCGTATACAATTAACAATAACATTTTTAACATCCGGTAATATTCTATTGCCATCACCACAAACATACAACAATGTATTTTCATCCAAAAACAATCGAATAAAATCACTTCGATGCGGGCCATTCATAATATCCTGAACATAATTATAATTTGCATCAGAATCTCGTGAAAACGCCTGAAATAATTCCGTTAAAATTGCCTCACTTCGATACGAACATATTTTCTCGATGTATAAATTATTTCGTTCGGCATATCGATGCCCCGTTAATAACCAAGTGATCGGATACGATGGTTTATTCACACGGCGCATTAATTCCCGGCGATGATCCAGAAAACCGATGAATGGTGCTAACCCAGTTCCAAAACTTATCATAATCACGTTACGATCGAGATGCACATCACTGTACTGAAATCGTTTTAGATTTTGTCGAAAATAAAATCGAATTTTCGTATCGCGATCGTTGCGCATAATGATATTTTCAAGATACGTTGTGGTGAGTACATCAGGGCTATTTAGCTTCGAAAACACAATTGTTATGCGATTTGGATTTTGTAGTGGACTTGATGCAATTGAATATGGTCGTGGCATTAAACGGGGCAAATGCTCGAGTAAAACGGTAAATGGTGGTTCGCATGATTTGAAGGTCTTTAATAACCTTAGGATATTGGTTTTATTAGCAACAACGTATTTATCGTACTCCGATTTACCTTCCGACGATGATAATATATTTAAAATCAATTTTTCGTGCTCGTCACTAGTGTAGTCCGATAAAGAGCGAAGAAATAGCTGCAATTATAAGCGTACAGGGATTACTTATTCGATCAAAAATATTTCGTCATTTTACCTTTTTCGGTACGCTTTTAAAATCAAGACATTCCGTAAGAACTTTCCGCATTGTATACACTTTAGGGATGAAATTCGGTAGCGATGCTTTTTTCTTTTGGGTATTTTTTGCGATTTCTAGTTGAAACGGTTGATCGGCCAGCGTTAATCCCAGCCGATCGATGATATACTGTACATCGTCGTTACAGTTTTCAGGTAGAACTCCAATTGTATCACCAGGCAAATATTCTAAATTATCGTTAACTGATAGCTGTATATCCAGTTTAAACTCATAAACTGTTTTGATATCTTCAGCTTTGGCCAAAATTTGCGGCTCGATCAGTGTCGATTCAAATAAACAGCTCTGGCCGAACGGCAATACACAATCATATTTTAAAACTGGATTTTCATCTATGAATGTTAGCTGAATATATTCACTTGGTACATTTGGAAGTGTTAATTTAATATTTTGATAATATTCAATATTTAGATCACGGAATAAATCCATTTCACAGCCGATTGTCAGTCAACTAATGACACATAAACAGAAAACATGTTCTTGACAGTGACAGATGAGGCAAACCTATATTATCGACAATTTAATGAAATGTCAGAATCGTGCAAACGCTATTGTAGAGCGCCATCTTTGGTAGATTAGCAATATTTTGTCCAAGATACGAACCAACCAAAATTAAACCGTTACAAATGATAAATTTGACAATTGTGGGGTTGAATCATGAAAATTTCAAAGCTACGAAAATTCGCTAAATTAAGCAGGTAAAGTAAATTGAGCAGTCAGAACCCAATCAATTTAAATTGTATTTGATGCAAGAACGTGTTATATAAAAAAAACACTGAAAGACTTATTCCTTCGCTTTGAGGCCAAACTTTTCCTTAGGTTAAGTTCGGTTAGGGTAGAAAAACAAAGGATTGTTTTGTCCAGATTATTGCGTGTGTTTATTTTTCTCATAGAACTGAGAAAATTTATTGTTTGTTTCGATCCACAAACACAACATTCCTCCTTCCTTATTTTGATGAAATCCTCAACCATGATGAAGCATACAATTTTACCACACGTCGTCGAATACTTGCTGGTACGGCATTATAACTCTTGACCAGATTATGACTATTCAAAATTCCAGCGACAATAAACGGATCAGCTATTGGAGCACGAGTTGTGATTTGATGTCGTTACACCAAACCATTCTGTGTAACAACACTATATACCTCGGGCGTCTGTCTTGTACCAAGCGGCTCAACAACCTTATCTCATACAAACAATTAAGTTATGAACCAGGCGGCAAAATCTCTTCATGGGATGTGAAAGCTAGAGAGAGGGAGAGTTTCAGTGGTTTTATGATTTTATCATTTTTATTGCAACTCAGATCTGTTTATCCAAATCACAATTATAAATGAAACCGATGACATTCGAAGTGTCGGCAGCCGGATTCAATAAGATTTTTAATATTTCGAACGCAGTTTGTGCCTTCGATGACCAAGAAAGTTCATCAGATTTTTAAAGAGAGTTGTAAAAAAGGCAGTAAGATAGGAGCAACCGAGGAAATGAATGCTTGAGTGGACCAAACCCCTACAACTGCTGCGCCTGAAAGGCAATTTATGGCAGATTTGTATAACACAAAGTTACCTCAGATGGGTACCGATCGAATCGGAAAAAAGCAGCGGAAGCGGAAACAGAAGAAGAAATGTCATAGTTAAGAGATAATCGCTTTCAAAAAGACAAGGCAAACAACATTATGATCCAATTGACGGGTGATAAGAATAAAGCTGAAAGTTTGAGGAAGTCAATTTTCAGAAAAAAAAAAGCTATAGAATTGGTCATAAACCACAACGAACGGTCGAGTCAGATGTGAAAAAGGGCGTTTAAGGTGGCTTTAGCCGAGTTTAACGTCGTTATAATATTGGTCACCTCACTGAGACCCATAAACTTGAACACTAAGAATGTGACAGTAAACCCGCCAAAGCAGTTTGTAAAACTGCTGGTAAATAAAAGGCGCATCTGGATCGGTTGAATATTTTATATGCAAACGAGGGGTGAAGCTCATCGCTTCTATAAATGCTGGGAAAGTAGGCATACAGTAATGAGCTGCATAGGCCAGACCGTAATAATCTTTATTTC
Source organism: Nephrotoma appendiculata (assembly GCA_947310385.1). Classification (NCBI taxonomy): domain Eukaryota; kingdom Metazoa; phylum Arthropoda; class Insecta; order Diptera; family Tipulidae; genus Nephrotoma; species Nephrotoma appendiculata. The sequence goes on from OX371223.1 coordinate 300,830,151, forward strand.
AGGTACACAAGACCATGTGTGATTCAGCTCAATACACATCGTAGTATACTGGTCCAGGATCTGCTATAGTTGTCACGGCTAACAATAGGCCGGTACTTGTGGTCTTATTATATATGTTATTTTCAGTTTTTGGCTAATATCTCAAAAACTTCCACTAGTAACTAATACTTTCGCTTGTTTTTATAATAGTCTAGGTCATACTGAGATTACATGGAAAATTTGGGGAAAATTTATGGACTAGAATTTTCACTATAAATTTTTGGGCAATATATCTTATTTTTATGTTAAAATATTATTAGTCCGGCCGGCCGGAATATATAAAAAATATTTTTTCCAAAATCAAGCCTTTAAAACTTTAAAAGAAAAGAAAACCGAGATTTTAAAAACCTGGATTTTGAAAACCGGGATTTCGTAGTACACCCAAATTTTTGATTTTCTGCGGCCATTTAAGTTATTTTCAGTTTTGGGCTACAGAAAATCAAAAATTTATAGTGAAAATTCTAGTCCATAAATTTTTCCCAAATTTTCCACATAGTCTCAACACTCTCTTGGTTACTCCATGTTCCCATTTTTAAAGCGTTGTCCGTGTACGATTACCATGGTCGAGTTTGTGATGAATCCGATATGGCAATCCGAGGCCTTTGATTAGGGTTCATAACTTAACTGTTTTTATGAGAGAAGGTTGTTGACCTGCCACCTAACCCGTTTGTTACGTGTGTGGATCACGTGCTGGTGAGAATCTTAAGGCATCCAGTTCTACCTTGAACACATTTATATAGCGATCCGCTTGATACAAAACAAACAAGATTTGCTTCAGAAACATACCCAAATACGGTGCAGGACGTGATGAACCTGACTATTAAAAACGACCATCATCTTCACAAGAAACGATTTGAAACCTTTGTGGAGGTTATTTACAATTAAATTGAATTAAAACCAAACCAAGCAATTTGAAAAAAACATAAAACCTTCAAGCATTAACGCAGAGCTAAAAGGTAGAAGTTCCACTATGACCGCTATATAGATACATAGGTTATGTTTCAAATGACACGTATTTCGTGAGCTCATAGGTCGGTAAATCATATCCGATATTGAAACTGCAAAATCTCCTATGAATCCATCGCGAATGTTGGTTCTGGGCCAGTTATTACTGAAACGGAATAGAAGGTTATAATGGCCCTATATATGAATGACAAGTTCTCAAAGCGACACACAAAGCAACCGCTGCCATAAATTTCACTGCCGGACAAAGGAACCGGTTAATTTTCCATTTTGACATACATCGGGTGGCTGAATTTATTTATTTTTACCACGCATGGACTATTAAAATAGCAAAAGAAAGATCTAACTGTTAACTTATTTATTTTATATTTGTGTTAATAAAAATAGTAAAATGAAGATTAGTATTTTTATCACATGTTTTTTACGTAAGTAAACGTCATATCTCGTGTCTTTAACGAACATGTTTCATGGTTCAAAATTTACGATCGTTTGTTTTTTTGTTTTTCTTTGTTGGTCTTCTAGTATTTTTACACATTTCTACAACACACGGATGGAATTATAATAATCGGTATGATAGAATGTTAACGAATAGTGGCCGAACAAGAAAGTTGCATCACGGTAAACGTGACACATCTAACTCGTTTATGTCACCTTTTAATGATGGGAGAAGTACTCTTGAAGGAGGTGGCGGGACAGGTCCTGGTGGCGGTCCAACTTGTAGTGATAATGCAGCATTGCGTGTTCAAAGTGGAAGTGGCAGTAGTAAACAGAAAGCATCCAGCATAGCTCAAAAAGCGGCACAAGAAGCGAAAGCAGCATCAGATGCTCAACAGGTAGCTGGCCAACAAGCATCTCATCAAGTGAAAGCGCAATTAGCGGAAAAAGCTTTGCAGGCAGCTAAAGCGGCTGAAGCGGCTCTGGCTGGCAAGCAGGCAATTGTCGAGCAACTCGAAACCGAGGTTAAAGAGGCTGAATCCGTGGTGCAAGAAGAAAGTGCTTCGCTGCAACAAGCTCAGGCGAATGTAAATGCGGCAATGCAGGCTGCACAACAGGCAACCACCCAATTAAAGACATTAACAGGTGCCGTTCAAACGGCTCAAGCAAATGTAGGAAACTCTGAGACGGCGGCACAAGGGGCACAACAAGAATTAGCTGAAAAGACTCAGCTAATGGAGGCGGCAAAAAATCGTGTGGAACAACTTTTACGGCAATTAAGTGCGGCTCGGTCAGATTATGCGAATACAAAACAGGCCGCATACAAAGCATCAGCGGCTGCGCATGAGGCAAAGGTGAATGCAGCTCGTAATAAGAGAATGTCAACGATACGGCAACGTGATCGTTATAATAGACGACGAAATGCAAAACTGTTGAACCGCTTTGATTGAAAAACATTATTTTGTTATACGATCGATTATGGCTTAGGTGTAATATAGCGTTAAATATAAGAATCTTTATTTTATATCAATTATATTTTCGCGGAGTTTTACTTCGATTCTGTATTCTCTTCAATCCATTCCAAAAACGAACTTATCCTCGTATAAACACCCGGTTTACCTGTTCCGCATTCTAGCCCAAATGATGTTATGCCAAAAACTAGTTCAACTGCTTCAGCATTGCGTTCGACTAAACCGGACAAAGATGCGCCTGAATCCCCGCTACACGTGTCCTCTTGATGCATACCGCGGGCACAAATTTGTGTTCCATCAATCTCAATGCCATACTCTGTATAGATTTTCTGACACTCAGCCTGCGATATAATTTGTACATTGGCTTGCAGTTTTTTATCACTTATGGTTGCATTTTCAGTTTGTCCCCAGCCTGCAATTACAAAATTTTCAATTGAATTTATATCCCATCGACGTTCGATGGGTAATGTTGGAATGCATCCGATTACTATATCTAGCGGAGAAAAAAATTTAATCATTATTAAACACTAAATTGACCTTAATTTCTATACTTACGAGAAGAGCTTGTATAATTCGATGGTAATCGTATGAGCGCGATATCATTTTTCTTTGTGTTTTCATTGTAGTGCTCGTGTATTTTTATATCGGTTAGTAAATTTATTGAAAAATCTTGTTCGCAAATTTTTTTTCGAGTGCAATCCGGTTTACTAAGCGTTACCTCTCCTAAGCGAAGTCCAATTCTATTAAAGTAGTAAAAAAGATTAAATGGATTCGAAAAGGCTCGATTCATGATCTTTCTGGAATTAACTAACGAAACGACAGGTTAGATAACTATAGTGAGCACATAGTAGACAGCTAAATTACTCTTACGAGTGATAATCGTGTGCGTTATTAGAAATTAATCCGCCGAATGGGCAAAACCAACTGTCCACCGTCTATTATACAGTTAATAAACTTGGGCGCTCGTCACCACGCCAGCCCTCATTTCATTTGTTAAGATATGCTCCATCCTTATATCCTATACCAGACTCCAAATTTTGTTGTACCCAAATCATTTGCACTTTTGTTATCACAATACATGACAGTTACAAGTGCTGTACTCTTTTAAAGCTCCTTTTCAAGTGAGTAAAAAGAGAGAGCTTCCTGAATTGCACATACCAGTAGACTTCAAATAGTATAATCTAACTTTTGGTATCATCGGTTAAGAAATAACCGAGTTAATGGTAAGATAGAGAACTTCATCTAAAATACTTAAATACTAATCCCAATAAAATCTTACAAACCAAATTGCATCAAATTTTTTTAAGAAATAGCCGGGTATCGTCAAGCATTTTAAATAAAGCATCTGAAGGTAGCATAGTTTTTCATAACGCAAAAAAAAATCCTCAAACAATATTATTTTATCTCATCCCAGTTTTTTATGTTTAAATTTATATAAGAAAAACTAAAATTTTAAATTTTTAACTCAAAACACTTCACATCAAAAAATAATCCGCACCATTCATAATTCCCAGCTGATTACCTTACGCTATGATAATCCTCATTTTCCTCAGCCCAGGAAGCCTTTACGACAAATCACATATGCTAAAAATATAATCATATGTTAAATTAACACTTACGTTTTCAAATTCGTTGGAAAATCGGACAAACAATGGGCCGCCGTCAACACATATTTTTCACTAATCAGGACACCACTACAAAATAAATTGCGCGGTTCTCCTAACAAATATTAATTCAAGTTAATATAAATAAGTTTCCATACGGTTGTGTTATATCATAAATATACAAACCAGTATAAAGTGTTGCAAGCCAAGCGTAATCAAACGTTCCAGCAATATTTCCACCGATAATCGATAGCCGCAAACTAATGCATTTTCCCAATGTGGAATTAAATTTGGAAGTATTGAGCCGAATTTTCTCTGTCTGGCAACAAATCTACGAATAAAATAAATATTTTAATCGGAACATTTTGATTTTTACTTAAGTACCATTGGCCAATCATTGTAATATCCGCACTGATTCGCTTTCAACGCTTCTCGTTTGTATTCCAAATGGTGTGCAATATTCAAAAATACGTTGCTGCATCGATTAATTGGCATACACTCGCCGAGTGCACCATGGCTCGTAATACACTTTCCGAATAAATTTTCAATTTGTGGATTAACACCGTAAAGTAGAACGGCGCCGAAGTACAACCCAAACCATAAATGGTAGTAATTTAATGTCATCTAAAACTGGTAATACTACAAGTACAATTTTGTAAACAGATAAGAACTCTACTATTGCTCAGTCCCCAGAAAACTAAATTTTATATTTTACTAAATAACATTCTGAATTCAATATCGTGGCTTACCACGCTTGTATGTATAGAAATGATCATTACGTCATGAAATTTTATCTCAGTGTGACCGGATGGAATATTTACATTTCAAGGAGAATCAAAACGTTTACAAAATATGTTTATAACAAATTTATATATGAGCGCTAGGCCGTTATCTGCTGATTAATCCTATGCACACATACAAGATTTTGTTTGTTCTGACCCCATGCGAATATTAATTTTGGTAGTTAATATTTTGACTTCATACATCGTTGTCATAATAAAAAAACTCCTAAAGTGGGGAATCACAAAACTTTGTTAATGCACATAAGCTATTATGTGCCGTTAGACAATGAACGACAACACGTTTTGGTGGAAAAATTAAAAAAGTAAATGTAATTTAAATAATAAATAATCCCACCTATATCCATCCTATCCACTCTCGGTGTTTTATACGTGGCTATAACAAACTTGCGAACAAATTATCGAATTTTTTGCGCTTTGCTTCATTCTAGCAAATATAGTTATGTCCACTTTCTTTGTACATATATTGAAAAGATGAGTCTAATTTAGTTCTTTTTGATGTAGATACATCAGAATCTGAATTTGATGAAAATGGGTCGGGAATTATTTGGGTCGAATCATTATTCTGATTCTCCTCGTTTATAACTTTCTCCACCGTGTTGTCAATTATATAAAAGAAATTAAATCCTTCAAACTACTAAAGCTTACCCGATAATTAACTATTATATGAAATCACTATAACAAAAATTTAACTTATTACTGTTTTCAATAAAATTATGTATAAACTTAACACTATATTTAAATTAATCACCAAAATACAAGATGGTTCAATGAATGCTCAAAGAATAATGATCAACGCGTTTGTGTAACATTTTTGTGACCTACCTAGTATTGCAGAGAATCCGTGGTTCACACTTTGATTCTTTCGTCGTGATTCTTTTCTTGTTTCCTTCCCCGTCATCTACAAAGTGTTTTTAGTTTGTTGGTGAAGGTCAAGGAAACGAGGAAAGAATCACGACGAAAGAATCAAAGTATGGAATGGCGGAATTATTGACAATAATCAACCATCACTTGTCGACAAACGTTGAAAAAGTTTTTGTACATTTGTGTATTGACGATTCTAAAAGTTGGAAAAGCGCCGCTGGCGAATCAGATTGAAACTAACTTAACTACAAAAAGTGACATGTTTGATCGATATGCCGAAAAATCAAGTAAATATATAGATTCATGTTTTTTATATTATATAAGCCTCAAAATTACTAACTACATTTTTAATTAAATATATTAAACCAAGCAAAACTAGCACAGTAAAAAGATGAATTATCGCGAATTTTTGCCGATTGTTTATTTTTATTATGCATACGGCATTTATACCAAATTTGTAGTTATCATAGTTCAAAAAAAATCCGCTACGTGGAAACCGTGATGCTCCAATCGTCAATACAACAGTAAGGCGATATCAACACGATATGGATGATTCAGTAGTTAACGGTTCAACCATGCGTCAACGACAGCGGAAACCACACGAACACCACGAGAACATTGGAGATTGAAAGTCTGGCTTAGGATCAGGTGAGGAGAATGCTATTAACTATTACAACTAAGAAACTATCAGGATTGTCGTTAGAAGTAAACAACAATTGATAGGCAATTTTGAGAGCCCTTACTCTGAAACTTACTCAACTCATGTCCCAGGATTCCAAGGTTTGGTTCCACATTGTCGAATCCAATTTTCCCTTGGTAAAATCAATAGAGAATCCTCTCAGTATAATTATCTTGTCGGTACATTAAACGACCGAGTAAATAATGACGAAGGCGATGTCATTATAGGTCTCAAGTCCAATGCACCATAAATTGAAATGCTATTCTAGGAAGGTTGTGTGATTCAAAACGAGTACAGAACCCGAGATTGTTCCAGGTTCTTGCACTAGGTGATATAAAACCATCACAGTTACTCTGTCAAATGAAAGCCAATGGCGGGGATAAAGTAAACGGTGTATTCATCAATATGATTTGATTTGAATGATTACCAATTCGTGTTCAAGAGATATAACCACCAAATATATATGGATCCATTAAACACAACTAAACTTGCGAAATTAGCAGATCAAGTCACAATCTCAGGTTATGGCGGTATCAACCAACCAACTTATAATCAAATTGAATCCACTATCTGCATCTGGTTGCAAATTAATAAAAGAAATCGTCGTGTTGATGAGGGAGAAATCGACAATGTAAACATTCCAGATAGATTCCCGATACCTTATCTCCTGGGTTTTACTCATCAGTTGTAACGATGAAGAATTCCATTTCGCGAAGGATCTAATTCAACTTTTCGGATACGAAAACAATTCAACAGAAATCAAACCATCCACTGACCGTTTTAACGAAATTCTAAAATTCAACAGACTATAAAAGTGTTAAACAGCTTAGCCGATTTTTAAGTATGTTGAATTTCTATCGCACATTTTTACCGAATGCCGTGCTGGGAACTAAGTAATCCTGTGCAGTTATCTTAACGATCAAGAAAAATGATTCTCGAAGATAAATAATTAGCAGACCCTGACATCGCTCAGAATATGACTGATGTTAGCTATGCTTCTATCCAACACGCTTAAATAAAGTATTTAACAAAATTAGGGCATACGATCGGCTTGATCAAAGCTGCACGAGATCGCTTCCATTTATTACGGCACTGCAAATTATAATGAGAAACTGTGGTATCTAAACATAGCTCACTATGCCCAAAAAACATAGCTCACGCAAGTGTACAACGGGCTTTAATCTCGCCAAAAAATAACTAAGTGTAGCTGTTATGTTAGCACACCCATCACCCACCGCCGAGCTTGCAGTAATGGTATATGCACTGGACAAAGCTATTGGAGCAGTTATTCAACAAAAAATGGCATGCAACCGCTACAGTTCTATTAATCGAAGTAAACGGAAACTCACCAACGATATAGCATTTACGACAGAGAATTATTTGATAAGACATCACCATGTCAATTCCGATACTTGGATTACACAGATCAATTTACAGGCAATATATAATAAATACATATCCGGGGTGGAAAATGTTTTCGCAGATACTTTGTCAAGAATCAATTCATTAACATTACTCACCATAAGCTAAAAAAATATAGCAGAAGTACAACAATCAAATGAGGAATTAAGAAATCTCTGGGAGGCCAACGTTACATTGCAATTCGTGAAAGCTCCATTAGTTTTCAATTCAAATATGAGCATCTATATATAGTGACTGGTTTTGGTTTTTGGTTTGTTTGTATTTAAATCTATACTTGACCAATCCAATCCAGGTAATTCAAACGACCTTAAAGCTAAGTCAGACCAACTTAATTTTACTAATAAAAAGAGTAATGTTAAAAAATGGCCCAATGTTACATTGCCTACCGAAAAGCAAGAGTTAATCAACACATACCACAAGGAAATTTCGCCCCAGTTATGAGAGTATTCAGCGAACTACATCAAGATATATTCGGCCCATTACTAGAGTCCGAAGGACACCATCACTGTGTATTAACCATTGTAGACCACTTTACGAGATGGGTGGAAGCTACATTTGTTCCAAACATCAAATCAGAAACTGTAGACGCAGCAGTATTTAATACATGAAGCCGTTCAGGTATACCGGCAGTTATTGGACGGATCAAGAAACGCAGTTCGACTTCAAAGTATTCAACGAATTCTCAAAAATATTGCGGTTAGAATATAAAAGAACAACCAGTTATAACCCCAAAATGCTGCAATCATGCGCCAACAAACCAAACAATGGACACCTATACTATCAGTATCTATTAGGTCTTCGCCCTACGTGTCGCGAAGATTATAAAATCACTTCAGCATAACTTGTTTTTGGAGAGCAGATCGGGATACCTGACCAGATGAAATTGTGCTACCTTGAGAAAATAAGTTCAACTTCATCAACGAACGAACGAGTATAGCATCCAAAGACCAACTAAAAAATAATGTCGTTTCACAAAAGGTTAAGCTCGCGTTAGATGTCCAAAATCAACCACACATCCGAATCAACCCGCTAAAGTCAACAAGAGCCGGTCGAGTCATCAAAATACCTATTCGTTTCACGACCAACTCATGATCACTGCAACACTAGTAACAACACGACGTCAAATTATCATGGAATTTACACCAATAGTTAGCCACCAATAGTTTTTACAAATAGCCAGAGGTCCGTCTAGCGGGAAAGTCGTTATAATACAAGATTTGCAAACATAACCAAAATTGATCAGTTGATGTAAAATCAAAATTTATCGCGTTGCCATGTAGTTAAAATAGAGAAAACGTGATCCCGGATCAAAAATAAAATCCAAAAAAGTTGTTGGATTTTCTTTTTACGTTTACACAAACATATAAAAATACTAAACGTCATGTAAAATTGTCAAAAAAGACGTCACGCAATTTCTATTTTATTATATTTGTGATTGTTTAAAGAGCAAGTTGTGTTTAATAAAATAAAAATTGTGTTTTATTCAAAGTGTAATACAAATTGTGTTCTGTGGGACAAAAAAATCTTGATCCAAGTGGGATCAAGTTTTTTTGTCAACGAATTCACTATTAAAATGTCGAACGTGTAGAAACGATAATGCAGAGTAAATATAACATTTTTGACATTTCCAAATCTGCGGTACACAGATTTTCCAACGTTTTTCAAAAAAAGGAATAAATTCGACAGCTATTATAATTTGATTAAAATATTTATATATTTTTCTCCATATAAAATGGAAATTGAAATCAAGTTAAATTCATGCCGTGTTTGCTTGAAAAATGTTGGGGTAATTCCATTTTTTAACGATGAGAGCGACGAGATTGCTGCCGAGCTGATAAGTACCCTGTTTAATATTTTTGTAAAATTGAAGACCTACCGTAGACTAACAACAAATTAATAGTTTGCTGGCTTTTTAGGTAGTCTGTGATCCAAATTTACCAGACACATTATGCGCAAGTTGTATGGATAATCTAAAAATTGCTGCCGCTATCAAAGATGCCATTATTAACTCAGAGGATGTTCTGAACTCCCTCTTGAAGCTGGTCATTGGACCAGCTAAAACCGAATGTAAAGAAGAATACGATATCGAGCAGAGAAACAATACAAACTTTCAAGACACATCACGGTTGGTTGCTTTAAATGTGGAGCATGTTAACAGTGAAACAGACGACAGGTTTATAACCGAACAATTTAATACTTTTGCTTATTTATTATATTATTGTTTATTCTTTAGTTTAGAGGGTCGTTTAATTTTATCGACTCCATCGGAGCATGAATTTGAATTGGATGAGGAATACTTGAGTTGCGAAATTCCTTTACCACCGCCGGTTATTGTGGATTCTTCATTGTCCCACTTTAATATTTATGATTGCTGGAGTGAGAGCTGCGATTTTAAAACTGATACGTATAAACGGGTAATTCATCATATGAGAACTCACGCAGGTAAACTAAACCGGCCTCAACTTGCAATATGTATATATTTTCCATTTTTTTTTTTTTTAGAAATAAAAATGTATGAATGTGAAGATTGTGGTAAAGAATTTAAGAAAAGGTCAAAATATGGTGTACATATCGCAGGACACCGACCCGAAAGGCCTTATGAATGCCACTACTGTACCAAAAAATTTAAGGGCCAATTTAATCTTCGCCAACATATTTTTACTCACAACACCGAGCGTATATTTAAATGCCAGCATTGTGAAAAATCATTTTGCCACATGAAAGCATTAAAACAGCATTTATATATGCACGGTGAAAAAAACGTTGTCTGCGAAATTTGCCACAAAACGTTTAAGCATTCAATAAACTTGGGCAATCATCAATTGGTGATCCATGGTCTTAGTGTTGAACAAAAGCCAAGCATAGTAATCAAAAAGACGTTTCCAGCGTCGAAACATGATAAGGCTCCATGTGAATTTTGTGGTAAAGTATTCTCAATCCAAAATTTAAAAACTCATGTCAAAGCGGTTCATTACAAGGAAAAACCACACAAATGTGCATATTGCGATAAATCATTTTCATCATCATGCAATTTAAGTACCCACATGCACTATCACATTAATTCGAAGCACGTTTCATTAGATGCTAAAACAACCGATTTATATCTAAAATATAAATGTGATGAGTGCGATAAGGGATTTTCAAGTAAAACTTGTTTGAAATTGCATAAGGTTTTGCATTCAGGTGTGAAAGAGCACGTATGTCCACACTGCGGTAAAGAATTCGCATTAAAGGTGTATTTAACGCGTCACGTTAGATTATTGCATAATAGAGCCGATCCAAGAAATTGTGTTTGTAACGTTTGTGGTAAAATTTCAGCCGATATGTCCGGATTAAAATCGCATATGCTGCAACATACAGGAGAAGCCCCATTCCATTGTGCAATTTGTAGTTCTAATTTCAGGTATGCAAAATCACTGCGAATTCATGTTAAAAATAAACATAACGTCAACCATTAAAACTGGTTCAAAAGACTTAGATAAATATAAATTGATGTTAATAAATATGATGTTCGGGACTAGCATAATTTATCCCAATTAAGCGGGTGTCCCGATTTAGCGGAATCCACTGTTCAAATTAGGGCTACATAGGTAGTCTAGTCGCATAGTCAAAATTGACTGTCGCGACATTTTTTTCAAAACGGTCTTAATTTTAACTAAAAATGTAAACATTACCAGACGCCCGATCTTATAGCATTTTCTGTGGCAGCAAAATATTGATCCCGGTGATGTCATTTTTGATCTTACATGGCTTGTTAAATTTTTTGTCTTTATTTTTTGATCCCGGACCAAATAAAAAAATTAAAAAAATTTGGATTTTTTTGACGTTTACTCACACAATTTCACAATATGTGTGAGTAAACGTCAAAAAAACCCAAATTTTTTGGATTTTTTAATTGATCCGGGATCAAAAAGTAAAAAGACAAAATCTAAACAAGAAGCCATGTAGGATCAAAAATGACATCACCGGGATCAATATTTTGCTGCCACAGAAAATGCTATTACACATAAGCTGTGTTTCTTATTTAAATCCGTAGATCGAGCAGATTTTGAAATTAGATCGATCTAATTGATCTGAAATAAGAAACAGGTTTCAGATTTGGTAGATCAAAAAACTATCAACTGTCATCGAGTGTCAACAAAATGCACTATTTAAAACAAATAAATTGGTATTACTTATTATTTGTTCTGTGAAAATTGTTGTCTTAAGACCTGGAGATCTCCAGAACCTTTCGAACCAAGCAAAGAGTTACACATTAGACGTACTTACACTACAAGAGCTTAGATGGTCTGGAAGTGGGATCCATGACACCACCATGATTACACTCTTCAGTACAGCGGCCATCAGAACGGAGGAGAATTTGGAGTTGCATCATGTCATCGATTTCCGCCCTATCAACATGTGGATGTGCACGGTGAGAATTCGCACTAAGAAATTTAATATCACAATCGTTAATGTGCATGCACCCACCGAAGATAAATCGGATGACATCAAAGATTTATTCTTTGTCGAACTGGAGGAAGTCATCAATAACATACCGCACCACGGCATTAAAATCATCGTGGGCGACTTCAATGCAAAAATCGGTAGGAGTGCAGAAAATACATCGCACATCGGTCCTAACAGCCTGCATCTAACTAGTAACAACAACGGCCAACGCGTCACCGACTTGGCATTAATGTACAACCTAGTTGTATCAAATACGTTTTTTCCACATAAGAGAATCCACAAAGTAACGTGGAGATCGAATGATGGAAAAACGGAAAACCAAATCGATCACGTCATGGTGTCTAAGAGACACTCTACCAGCATATCTGACGTTAGATCCTACAGGGGTGCAGACATGGACAGCGATCATATGCTTGTCGTATTTAAATATAAGTGCAAACTGTCATCTACTTTCAACAGACAAGCACAAAAAACCGTTCGATGGAATGTTGATGCTCTAAAAGACCAAACGTCACTGCAGAGTTACCAATCAGCTGTCACTAACTATCTAGAGCGGCCCAGCAACAACGAAGAAGCTCCTTCCAACATCCAGGAGCAGTGGCATACAGTCAGCCATTACCACCGCGGCGCAAAACACTATCGGAAGAAGACGCGGCGCAAAACACTGTCGAAAATAAACGAAAGCTTCGTGAAAAATGGTTGGGTCGCAACACTAGAAGCACACAAGTAGAATATCTCCGCGCCAGGAAAGCCACGATTAAATACCTTCGACAAAAGAAACGCGATCATATGAGGTCATGCATTGAAAACATCAGCTTCCAAGCGGAAGTAGGAAATTCAATGGACTCTATTGCTAATGCCAGGAATCTCACTAAAGACTTCCACCCAAGAAGTACAGCCATCAAAGACGGAAATGGAGAATTGAGAACAAACGTGGTTGATGTTCTCTCAGTATGGCAACCCTACTTTCAAAATCTGCTAAATCGGAATGATGACGTGACCCCCATTAGAGCAATAGCTCCTCCAGGTGAAGAGGTCTTTGTCAAATATCCCACAGCAGAGGAAGTAGACGCAGCTATTAGTCGATTGAAAAACGGCAAGGCACCCGGTCTCGATGGAATCCCCGCAGAATTAATTAAACTAAGAGGCGCTACTCTTGTAACAAGTTTATACGATCTCGTCGTTTGTATTTGGGACCAAGAAGAGCTGCTGGAGAATTGAAAGACCGCGCTCATATGTCCGTTGCATAAAAAAGGCGACCGTCTTAAATGTGATAACTATCGTGGTATAGCTCTATTGAACACTGCTTACAAAGTGTTGGCTAATGTTGTACTTGCCAGACTCATCCCTTTCGCCGAAAACATCATTGGCGATTATCAGTGTGGTTTTCGTCCCAACCGATCGACCACTGACCAGTGTTTCACCATGAGGATGATCTTGGAAAAATGTTGGGAGTACAACATAACCATACATCAATTATATATAGACTTTCGACAGGCATATGACAGTATAAACCGCAATAGCCTTTGGGCCGCGCTTATATGCCTAGAAATTCCAGAGAAACTTGTTTCTCTGTGCAAACTAACAACGTCTGGGTCTGTATGTAGAATCGTAATCGAAGGAACTGTGTCAGACTCTTTGCAAATAACATCTGGTGTTCGACTATAATTTAATCCAAAAAATTTTCTACAATTTTTTTTAGGTGGTTATAATTTTAACTAAAAAATTGTTGATTATCCCCTTAAGGGCAAAACCCGAGATATCTCGGGGACATACGATATGGTCCAAAAAGACCAAACCCGAGATAACTCAGGCGTTCACATGGTATACTTTCCATTATGTATTTGCTCGAAATAACTTGTGAAAATAATCTTATAACAATATTATTATATTAAATCAACTAAGAATGATATATTTTATTCTCTACCACCTACGTTCATGCTTCCAGTTGCCCTATTCCTGAATACGATACGAAAACGAAAGTTCAAGATTCTTATTCAATTTTAAATAAGAATCGTACGAATCTGATTCAATTCAAATATGAATCTTGTATTTTCGTTTTCGTATCGTATTCAGGAATGTGGCCGCAGGTTTACCAGAAATTTAATTAGAAAGCATTAAATTATTGATTATTTTAATTTTTCTACCTATTATTTTCTTATATATGTATTATATTTTTTCCTATATGTATCTATCTATGTATATGTATTTTAATCACATGTATCATTTTTACATTTGTTTGAAATAAAAAAAAACATATTTATAAAAATAAAGTTTATGTTTTAAACAGATTTTTTTTTTGTGCATGTATGTCAAAATATTAGTTCTAATTATTAAAAAAATTGATTTTAGTTCTAATTTTAAAAAAAATCAATCGATCCTTACGGGGTTAAATTGACTGCCATCTTAAAGATATTTTTGTAAATAAAATAAATTTGAATTTGTAACATATGAAATATTTTTAAATATTTAGTAAAATAAATAATTTTAAATGATTAATATAAAAAAAAAAGGAAAATTAAAAAATATATTTAATTTTTTTATTTTTTTTTTATTTTAGGTTTAGGTACCCTTCACCTCATGGAATTTTGGTATGCTGTTGGTGCAAAATAATTTGAAATATTCCTAGTGTTCACTCATGTACAAGAGGATAAAAATTATCCGGGTTTTTTTGAGCTACAAAACGAGCGCACCCTATAACTCGGTATATTTTTAACTCCACTTTGTTTTGGATTTTTTCGGGGTTTTTTTGACATCTGAGTTTTGGTTTGAAAAAACTCAATTTTTAACAGCCGGCTAAACTTGATTCAATTATAAACATTTTCGTTAATATTTTATTAAAATTTAAACAACACTTTAGGAAATATATTAAATTCACTTGTAAAGGAAATTAACGTTAAAATACTGAATGTCAAATGTATATACCAAGCCAAAAACAAACGCGTTCACTCGTGCAATAAAAAAAATTGGGATATTTTACTGAAGCGAAGTTAGCCGGGGTAAAATATGTCAAAAATATACGGATATTTTATGTCAGAAAACCATCAGTGAACACGACGATTATAGGACTTCCCAAGTATAACAAGACGAAACTCAAAATTGAGCTATCGTATTTGCCTGCGTAATATTAGAAAAAAGTCGAAGAATCAATACTTTAGTATTGGTGCGTATATGTATACTATCCCAAGTATAACAAGATGAAACGAAATAGAGCTACGTATCGTATTTATTTTACATGTTCACGACATGAGTTTGGTAATTTTATAAAAGTGATTTTCTTAAAAAAATTTAAAGATGTGCGTAATTTAAATAAAATTACACCAAAATTTATTTTTATTTCTATTCAATTTTTTTTTTTGTATAAATTAATTAATTTATAGTTCAGTTTTAAATTATTAAGTGGAAAATAAATGCAAAATAATATACTTGATATGAGCTATATGGAAAATATTTAAACTTTTAATATTACAATCAAGGAATAATATCATCAAATCATTGTTTAATAATAAAATATTAAAAAACTAATTATACATAATATAACTTAGATGTGAATATATGTATATATTTTTTTTATAACTACAATAAAATATTCATTGTTCTAAAACTAAATTTTTTGTTTTGCTTTACATTTGGACGCCATCTTTTTCCTCTAAAATGAATTTTCAATTATAGCCTTTTACATATGGCATTACACAAGATCGTTCCCGCCATATTGTTTTTTGTTGTATTGTTCACACATACATGTATACAATTCTATTTATTGAGTTTCGTCCAGTTTCGAATAATCGCGACACTTTACATACAGGATCTTATTCTAAGTCGAAAGCAAAACTATCTCAAAGTCGAAACTAAATATAAGTTTTTACTTCGAAATATGACAAAAAAGTCGAATCTTGTTATACTTGGGTTACGCAACGAAATAAGCTAACATTTATGCCCGGTTTACATAATACCAACATTTTTCTTCTGCAAAATGAATAAGATATAACATTGACTTTTTGCAGATGAAAGACAAGAAAAGAAATATATCCCCCAAAATTTTGCAGAAGATTTTTAAGCCACTACACTGTAAACCACTATAAAATGTTGCCATAAAATATATTCGATCCGAGTATTTTTATGGCAACATTTTTAAAATCAACAAGAAAAAAAATTACAAATAAGTTAAAGGTACAGAATGAGCCTTAGCAACTGTCAAGTGTCACAAATTCGGAGGGTAAAAGAGAAAGCATCTAAATCAACGGGATTACAACAACAAGAAATCAATATAGGCACCCCACGCCAACAGCCAAAATTGTTTTCTTAATTTTTTCTGATTTTTAACATAAAGTAAGGATAAATTTATCACAAATCACTTGTTTCTTAGCACAATTTACATTTTACTTTATACAAACACTTATAGATGGTAAAATATTCTTTTTCGAATTTTTCGATGCGCATTTAGCAACATTTCACCAGACACTTCATTTTATTTAAAATTGTTTATAATTTTAATTATCAAATGATGCACTACCACGCACTCTACATAAACTACTAATTATTTTATAATTTTTTTATTATTTTAATGAATTTTAATTAATAATTTTAAAACCACAAAATTAAGTCGTCAACATACGTTGTTACTGCGCACATAAATAAACAGATGATTTGGGGTGCATATAGCGAGATATGAGTAAACCATATGGATTTTTTATATAACCATCCTATTCTGGCTTGTGACAGATGAGATAGCAAATTTTATATGGGTAAAATATTGCCACCTATTCTTCAGTATTTAACCTTCTTTGAAAAATTATTTCACATTTATAAATGTTGAGGATTCATAATAAAAACAGACGCCATAGATAAAAATGTAATTTTCGCATTTGAATTCTTTTTAAGCTTTTCAGTATCCATAATCCATATATCCAATTCTACCAATATTTCCTTCCCTTCCCACTCCTAATTTTATATATTCATAAAAAAATATTAAATTTTTTTTTTTTTTTTAAATGAAATTTAATATTTTTTTTATTATGGTATATGACACTGGCTTTTTTTATAACTTTTTCAGCCGCTGAAAAATCCAATTGAACGGAGAAAAATAACAGGTACACATAATTTTAATGAAAGTGAGTATATACACAGTAGCCATGACAAAAAAAAATGAAATGTCAGAAAAAAGTTGTTGCTCAATATTTTCTAGCAGTTAATCGAGCAAGAAGAATTCAATTTTGATTCTTTTTTTTTTGACATCTCTTATGGTGTTATGAACTGACTAGTTTTCAAGTGCTGTAATGTGCTGTAAAACTATTAAAGCGAAAAAGAGAAACAACTAATTTAAACAGTAGACAACACTATGCGCATTTATTTTGATGTTTGAAAATAAAATAATATACCTGTGCAGCGTGCGCTGCAATATTTTGTTTTGAAATATGTTTGTACTATACACGTACACACACAATCACATTACTAAAAAATGAATATACGCCAAAAAAAATAATTAAAATTGATTTTTTTTTTTTAGATTTGCCCAATTTAAACTGCTGCAAAAGTAAGCTATATCATTTGTTGCTGAATTTATTTTTATTTTTTGTTTATATGTTGCATACACTCATACTTTCAAGTGATTTGTATTCACATTACTTGTCCCTTTCTATTTTCATTTTTAATCACATCAACCATTTGAAAAACTAGTCAGTGTCATAACACCATTACTTTTTTTATCAAATACAGTCAAAACGAATATTTTTATGCAAATTAAACAAAAATATTGTATTCTAAAACTATTTAAAGTGATTTGATAACCGTTTCGAATAATTTTTAATATTTTTATTGGTACATAAAATGTTTGTTTACCAACAAAATGAACATGACATTTGAAAAATTGTGTTGTCTCATTCGTTTTAGTTGTTTCTGTCCTAGTCACCGTTTACTTTTTTTACTGCACTTTTTTCAAGCCACCCTCTAAGTAAAGCGTAACATAAGCGCAACAAAAAATGAGTCAACTTCATATATAAGACTTCGCAAATGTAACGTTTTGGCGTTAAGAAAGCGAACCGTTTCCGTAAATTTTGAACTATGAATTTTAAAATAAAAATCGTACCACTGATGTATCACGTTTTCGGTACGCCAAAGAGGCCTATTTGCGTACCGTAAAAACGAAATGATTTTATATCGAAAAAATGAAGGTTTTTTATAACGCCAAGGCGATATGTTTGCGTTGTGCAAAAGAGGAATGTCTGTATCGCAAAACAGAACTTTTTTTATAACGCCAAAACGTATTATTTTCGATTCCATTTGGGTAAATTTAGAATAAAATGAAATAATTTTTATGTGTAAAATATAACAAATTTATTATTTAAATAATAAAAAATTAAATATTTTAAAAATTAATTTATGTACTGTACTTATTTACTAACTAGAAAATTCAAAAATTCATTAATGCTTATTTACTAACTATAAAATTCAAAACTTAATTATTGCACTTATTTACTAAACTAAATCGATTATTCCATAATTAATATGTAGATGATTTTTTAATTTTTCGTTGCCGGTCCTTTGAATATTGAAATCATTTTTTAATTATGGTGATAATGTCGCCAACCCTTGCCGATGGGTATTTCTTCATTGCGGTTTCTGAAAGGCTATATAATAACGAACTAGAAGTTGAAATTAGATTATTTATTTGTTAGTTCTTACCTTTAATAATATTCATTAAGCAATATGATCAAACGGCAAAAATTGATGATTTAACAAAAATACGATTGAAAAGAATGACAAAAACAAAAGGTATAATTACAAATGGCGGACTACTTTATAACCTTTATGTATGCATACGATGACGTTTTGCCATATTGTCAGTAAAAACCACGTCACGTAAACGTTCAGTTTTCATGCCGTTTTAAGCGGCTCGCTTTTTTCTTTAGAGGGCAGTGTCATTGGCGTCGGCACCTTTTTTAGTTATAAAAAATCCGCTTTTGATCAAAGTGGCGCTACCGTCGCTTAGACTGTCAAAAAATTGTATGCTACAAATCCCCAATAGAATTCCGAGCATCCCCAATAGAATTTAGAAAAAAGTATGAAAAATATTTGAGGAAAAAAAAATTATTTTCTGTTTCAAAATGGAAATTGAAATCAAGTTAAATTCTTGCCGTGTTTGCTTGAAAAATGTTGGTGTAATTCCATTTTTTAACGATGAGGGCGACGGGATTGCAGCCGAGTTGATAAGTACCCTGTTTAATATTTCTGTAAAATTGAAGGCCTACCATAGACTAATAACAAATTAATAGTTTGTTGGCTTTTTAGGTAGTTTGTTACCCAAATTTACCCGACACAATATGTGCAAGTTGTATGGATAATCTAAAAAAAGCTGCCGCTATCAAAGAAGCCATTATTAACTCAGAGGATGTCCTGAACTCCCTCTTGAAGCTGGTCATTGGACCAGCTAAAATTGAATTTAAAGAAGAGTGCGAAATCGAGCAGAGCACCAATACAAACTTTCAAGACACATCACAATTGGGTACTTTAAATGTGGGGCATGTTAACAGTGAAACGTTAGACAACAGGTTTATAACGGAACAATTTAATACTTTTGGTTGTTCATTATATGTATTATTGTTTGTTTTAGTTTAGCGAATCGTTTAATTTTATCAACCCCATCGGAGCATAAATTTGAATTGGATGAGAAATACTTGAGTAGCGAAATTCCTTTACCACCGCCGGTTAGTGTGGATTTTTCATTGTCCCACTTTAATATTTATCATTGTTGGAGTGAGAGCTGCGATTTTAGAACTGTTATGTATAAACGGCTAATTTATCATTTGAGAACTCACGCAGGTAAACCAAATCGGCCTAGTTTATCATCTAATATATGCAATATGTATATACATATTTTCCATTTTTTTTTTTTTTTTTTTTTTTTAGAAATAAAAATGTATGAATGTGAAGATTGTGGTGAAGAATTTAAGCTAAGGTCAATGTATCGTAAACATGTCGCAGGACACCGACCCGAAAGGCTTTATGAATGCCACCAATGTAACAAAAAGTTTAAGCGCCAAGTAAATCTTCGCCAACATATTTTTATTCACAACACTGAGCCTATATTTAAATGCCAGCATTGTGAAAAATCATTTCACAACATGAAAGCATTAAACCTACATTTATTAATGCACGGTAAACCTACATTTATTAAAAACGTTGTCTGCGAAATATGTCATAAAACGTTTAAGCATTCAAGATATTTAGCAAATCATCGATTAAATATCCATGGTCTTAGTGCTTCCAGCGTCAAAAAGACGTTTCCAGCGTCGAAACATAAAAGGGTACCATGTGAATTTTGTGATAAAGTATTCTCAATCAAAAATATAAGACCTCATGTCAAAGCGGTTCATTACAAGGAAAAACCACACAAATGTGTATTATGCGATAAATCATTTTCAACGGCAGGCAATTTAAGCACCCACATGCACTTTCACAGTAATTCGAAATACGTTTCATTAGATCCTAAAATATCCGATTTATATCTAAAATATAAATGTGATGAGTGCGATAAGCGATTTTCAAATACAACTTTTTTGAAAAAGCACAAGGTTTTGCACTCAGGTGTGAAAGAGCACGTATGTCCACATCCACACTGCGGTAAAGAATTCGCATTGAAAATGTATTTAACGCGTCACGTTAAATTAGTGCATACTACAGCCGAAGTGCATACTAGAGCCGATCCAAGAAATTGTAACAATTGTGGTAAAATTGTAGCCGATATGCTGCAAGATACAGAAGGAACCCTCGTCCATTGTAAAATTTGTCGTTATAAATTCAGGTATGCAAAATCACTGTGAATTCATGTCAAAAATAAACGTAGCATCAACTATTAAAACTAGTTCAATGGGCTTAGATAAATAACAATTATGTTTTTTTTGATGTTAATAAATACAGCGGATTCCACTTAATCGGGATACATCGGGACTAGTACAATTTCCCAATTAAGTGGGTGTCCCGATTAAGTGGAAAAAACAGTGGAATCTGTTTAATCGGGACGCCAAATTTGTCGCAATTAAGCGGAATCCACTGTATTTCAAATTGGTAACTCATACGGATACGTTTTTCATCGTACATATACATTTTATTGTTTGTTGTGATAGAGCTGTTGCCATATTTCTCTCTAGTTTCACATTCCTTCAAAATTAGTTACCATTTTTTATAGTTTGTGGAAAGTTTTGAGATCTACTGAAAAACTGCGAATCTCTATAAAATTGTCTCCTGGGCTGACTAACGCTGCTCATTAAACAACTGCATCTCTGCAAATTCCACGATGGTTAAAGTTTTAAACTTATTTGAGAGAGGTTTATAGGATAATTGGATCCTTGAAGTAAAATCTTTATTATTATTAATTAGATTATTTGTAGTCGACACTAGGTCTTAATCGCAGGAAAAATGGGGTTAAGGTTTAATTAAAAATAAAATATGAGACTTGAGATAGCATCTTTATACAAGCAGCTTTTTAAAAAACAAGAATACAATGAATAACGCCTCAAGCGGCCAATGGTAAAAGTTAAATCAAGGCTCTCTCACTTTGAAATTCAATACCTCCACTAGAGCCTTACTTTCCAAAACTCAATTCTTCACAAGATTGACTTCCATCGACCATAATTTTTGCTTCTTTGCTGTCACCTGTATGGAAGGACCATATATTATAAAGTATATATATACGCTACTTAGTGGGACCAAAAAAATATTTGACTACCCTTATTGAATGTAGAAAAGTTCAGTGCACAATTTTTTTCACTACTATATTCTACCCTTTTCCATACAAATCAAGGATAAAAAAAACGGTCGAAATTTTTTCATAGAAAAATCATGCTTCTTGCAATTGCTTCTTGATAAGGCACTCTTTTCATTGAATCCCATTCTGATTGTTTCTTTGGTGACATTTCTGAAATGATTTCGATCCGCTGGTACACTCATACTTTTACAATCTGCCATTTGAAAACGATGAAGCGCTTTCTGGATATAATGGCTTTGATTTATCGAAATTGTTCCCGACTTGCGGTCTCGCGTAGTCTGCATGCTCAACTAATATTTAGCCTCGTAAATGTCCTTAATTTTAAACTTTCTGTAGACACGATTTCAAATCAGCTTTCACAGTTTTATCGTTGGAAAAATAAGCAAGTCGTCAACGTATACTCCCACAATCAACATATTACTAGTAGCATCAATGAGATAGTAAATATACGCGTCTTCGTAATTTCAGCACTTTATGCCAAAATTCTTCAAAGCAGTATCTAAACTATGATTTCAAACACGACTCGATTGTTGAGCCCGTATAATGACTTCTTCAGACAACAACCACGTTGACTATCCAACTTTTCATGCTGAATCATATAGATTTCTTCGATAAATCGCCATAAAGGAACACTTCCTGCTTTCCCGTTGCACTTGTTCGTAAAATCACATTTGCACTGGTTACTTGACGATCAGGTGACAAATCTGTAAGCGACCATGTCCCGTTTTAAAATGAACGATATTCCTCTTCCATAACTGTTTTCCAGTGAGACGCATTCGAACTGCTCATAGCTTCCTCCACTGACAATGTATCATCTATTTGAATGCGTGACACAACATAAACAAAATACTCTTCATCGATTTATGCTGTCTGGTTGAACGATGCGGTTGCAAATCATCTTTAATCTGACGGTTCATAAATACTACCAGAAGCGTCAATTGAATCTTCGTCTATCAGATACTCACTGTTTATGTTGTATTGGGACATGACTGCTGTGCTGTAGCATTCATAAATATTTTCTCTTGTATTTCCTAAACGGGAAACCCCCAAAACATTTTCTTGCTTCTACATTACATAGAATTTTATATTTCATGTACTAACAATCACTAAAGTTTAGAAAGAATAATATGTAAATAGAGAATTCTCCGTATTTAGGATTCCACTCTGCATTTTTCCCTTGTTTCTTGAAAACTCATTTTCTTCACTTTTGGGCACTTTAATTTGTCACTATTTTTTGATTTGGTTTTTAGTAGTTTTATTCTTCATAGTGACAATATATTATTTTTTTAGTTTATAATAAAATCGATTTCGGATTGTTTATCCTTCCTCAGTTGTTTTTACTATTACCAATATCACAACTTTATTCCAGAAAGGAAACTCTAACATCAGCAATTTCTTACAATGGAAATGATCACATATTAGAAAAAAACCCACCACCGGCAGGACACAAACGAAAATCGTACTATTTAAGTTGCAAACGATGTTACACCAACCAGAGGAATAAACAAACTTGTTACAGATGTCAAGCATGTCCACACAAACCAGCATTATGTTTAGAATGTTTTGCGGTCTATCATATTGAGACTAGGGAAAGTATAGAAAACGCTACCAGGGGAAAAAACTGAAGTTTGTGCTTCAGATACACCCGAGACACTTTCCATTTTTAAATTGATAATTTTAATTAATTGTAAATAAATTTATAGTTTTTATATTTTAATGCAATATACAATTTTATCAATTCTATGCATATTGATACTTTCCGCGATAAAATACCTAAACAACTGTAAAAGATATAAAAAGTGTGTTTCCGAGTAACTCAACGATTCAAAAAGTGTCAGCGAACGTGTTGTTATAACAACAACACTTATGCTATCAAATTATGACATTGAATATATCAATTTTTCCATATACATATACATTCGTTAAATACTGATGACATGGAATATGTATATCGGTTTTCATATTGATTAGGGCATTTACATTTAATTTTACATTTATTTTGCATAGTCCATAGTTTTATAAATGATTTTTTTTGTATATAAATCAAATAAATTATGGAATAAATATTAGTTCTTACACAACAGTCAACGTGTTTCTGTCCAGCCCTGACCAACAGCAAGCGAGAAATATTTTAAGTAATTGTCAACTATCAAATTTGTGATTTGACCAAAAATACGGTCAAACATTGGTCCTTCGAGGAAAAAGAATCACGCTAGGTGAAACGCTCCACAACAACAACAATAACAAAAATTTATTATGGAGAAATTATTAAAACAACAAAGTGATCTGGGCGAACAAATACAAAAACTAATCTCAAATATAAGGATGGATCCAGCTCCCCGGAAAGCAAAGGCCCACCTGGAGAAAAGAAGAGAAGAAGTCGCGGATATCTACACAAGATATAAAGACAACGAAAAGCTATTAATTGACTAAGAAGGCATAGACAACTTGCCTTACATAGAAGAACGCAAACATATAAAACATGCTAGTGATAGCATAACAGCTGATATCAACTATAACCTGGAAACTGCCGCAACATCTCCAACTATAAAAGCAGCAGATGACAACGCAATTGAAAAACTACCGATAGCAACAACAACTAAGCTAGCAGAACTGAATGACTTGCATATCGAAAGCACTCATACAGCCAGCATAACTACGGCACAACAAAAAGTAGTATCCAAGTTGGTAATCCCGACGATTCAAGTTAACAGCGATGATCCCAAGGAAAGGCTGCTCAGAAAGCAGTTAATAAAAATAAATCACTTGGAGAATATCATCATTCAAGCATACGGGCTAATAAACGGAAGAAAAGAAGCTGAAGACCTGAGACAAAAAAGTAAACAACTAAATACAACGATGGAAAAAATAGATGAGCTGCACGAAGAAATACTGCTAGAAACAACTGAAGAAGACTTAGAACAACAAGAATATTTTAAAAACAACATTTACTTCGAGATTAGCAGCCGTGCAGAAGAGTGTACTGCTAATCTACAACAGGCGGTACATAAGATGCTTGAAACAAGTGAAACAAACACCAACAATCAGCAATCAAAAAATTACAGGTTAAAGGAAATTGAGATACCAAAGTTCAATGGGAACTATCAAGATTGGGTTGGAATCCATGAACTGTTCTCAAAATTGGTAGATCAAAACGTTAGTCTAACAGATACACACAAAATCATGTATCTCAAAACACATTTGGAGGGAGCAGCGAGCAAAATCATCCAACATTTGCAGCCAATAGGAAACAATTATAAAAGCGCTATGGAAATACTAGGCAACAAATATCAAAACAAAAGGTTGCTAGTAAACAACCATATTAACGCTATTTTTGCCCTACACAATATTCAACAAGAAGCAGCATCTGCAATTAGAATATTGCATGACACCGTCAGGGAAAATCTACATGCAATAAAGAATTTAGGAGTCGACACTGCGACCTGGGGTGCTTGGCTAGTTCCATTTCTAACGAAAAAACTTGACAACGAGACTCTTAAATCATATGAGATGTCATTAGAGAATCCAAAGGAGATTCAATCTACCAACGGACTTCTCAAGTTTCTGGAACAGCGATATCAACTGCTAGAAAAATTACGACTACCAAAATTAACGCCGGCAAACGATAGCATTCGCCATAAACAACAAGCATTCAGTGCAACAATAGTAAAAAATCAATCGTGTATCTTGTGTTCAGGCAATCATAATTTAGAATGCTGCCACAAGTTTAACAAAATGAGTCACATAGAACGAATACCGCTTGTCGAACTTACATGATTTATGAAGAAGGTGCCTAGCCAATGGACACAATTTTCAACAATGTTATATTCAATCAAGATGTAAAGAATACAATGTAATGAATGTAATTTAATATGTAATTTACCGGACAAGTGGTGCAGTGGTTAAAGCTACGGCACTTGGACCGGGAGGTACTGGGTTCGAATCCCACCAGAGGCTGGATGCAAAAGCGAATTTTCCTCATCGATTACGATCGTTGATGTTAATAAACACAACTAAGACCCTCTGTTGGAGTGCAGAATTCAGCGCCGACCCACCGTCCATGTCAGTTTACAGGTTGACATGGAGCTTGCAATGTACAGGTGGTAATACTGTAATTGTGTGAATGGGTGGTCTGTGCGTGAATGAAAGGGGGGTATTAATTGACCTTCAAAGGATATTAAATCCACTGGACAATTAATACTTCCTTTTATTAAAA
The DNA here is from genome assembly GCA_947310385.1 of Nephrotoma appendiculata. Lineage (NCBI taxonomy): Eukaryota > Metazoa > Arthropoda > Insecta > Diptera > Tipulidae > Nephrotoma > Nephrotoma appendiculata. The sequence continues at coordinate 300,856,356 of OX371223.1, forward strand.
AAAAAAATAAAGAATGCAATGGCAAGCACCACAGTCTACTTCATACAAAGCAGTCTACAACTACAACTTCAAGAAGCATTTCATCCAACAGTGCGATGAAAACGCATGAGACAACACTTTTAGCAACCGCCCTTGTCAAAACCACAAGGTTTGATGGAAGGGAAGAGCTTTTAAGATTGCTGATCGACACCGGTTCACAAACATCATTCATAACAACAGAAGCCAAACAACGTTTAAATCTAGTAGGTCGTAAAATCAGAGGTCCATGGTGTAGGCGGGCAAGTTGCTGGCAGAGTCAATAGTATTGTAAATATCAACCTACAACCAAGATATCCGTCAACATTTTCAATAGAAATTGAAGCTCTAGTACTAACCAAAATAAGCAAAAATCTGCCAGAAAAACCGTTTATGTTTGAAAAATGGAAACATTTGAATGAGCTGCTATTGGCCGATCCGAACTACAACATTCCCGCACCGATTGATATACTACTGGGTGCAGATTATTACACGCAGATCTTGAAGCCACAGTGCATCAAAGGAAATAAAAACGAACCAGCAGCACAGCTCACGGAATTCGGATGGGTAATTTTAGGAAGAATATCTACACCCAACAGGACAACAGAGCTAAAATACAACTCACACGTCTCATCGACTGAGATAGATGAATAACTAAAAAAATTTTGGGAGTTAGAAGAAATGCATCCCCCACGCATTCACACAAAGCCAGAGAAGGAGTGTGAAGAATTCTTTCGTGACACGCACAGGCGACTGAAAAATGGGCGCTACGAATTACGTATCCCATTTCAGAAGGACCCAGCTAAACATTTGGGAGATTCTAAACGCATGGCAATAGCAAGGTTCCTTCAAGGAAATTAGGAATTATGCGGTGGCGTACTATTGGCAAAGTTATTAAAAACAGTTCAAGATTCTATAGATTTGGAACACGCTACTACCTATGCGTGGACGGATTCGATGATAACGCTTGGATGGATAAAAGGCGATCCCAGTAAATACAAAACTTTTGTGGGTAACAGAATAGCTGAAATTCAGTCGCTTATGCAAACAAGTCAGTGGCATTATGTATAAAATCCAATTATAACCCCGCAGATGTAGGCATGAACGCACAAAACTTGCGAAACTATAAACTTTGGTGGGAAGGACCAAGCTGGTTAAAAAACTCAAATTATCCATTAGCGCTTGAACCAACTGAAAAGGCAGCCAATGAGGAACTAAAAACAAATTGCTTATTTATCAATGCACCTCCTCAACCAGAGTTCATAGACTTTTCACGATTTTCATCGGCTCTTAAAATCAAAAGAACTATAGCGTACTGCTACAGATTTATTACTATCATTAAAAATCGAATACGTCAAGTTCCTGGAGAGATACACAGTTTTCTAACAGTAGATGAACTAACCAGATCACACAATGTAATCATAAAAACAATACAAGATTCGGAATTTGCCGCAGATATTAAACTCCTCAAATCAATGAGTAAAGCCAGAAAAAACAGCAAACTATCATCACTAAATCCATTCATGAACGAAAATGGTTTGTTGAGGGTCGGCGGTAGATTACAAAAATCTCAACTTAAGTATGATCAAAAGCATCAACTAATTCTACCAAAAAATCATATTTACTCAAACCTAATCACAATTGAAGCACACCATCTTGCATTACACGGAGGCGTACAAGCAACTCTAGCACAAATACGTTCAAAATATTGGATTTTGGATGGTAAACGTCTAGTACGCACAACAATCCACAATTGTGTAAAATGTTTTCGATTCAGAAGTGCAGCATCAGAACAGTTAATGGGTATGTTACGGGAACTAGAGTCACTCCATCGGCCCCATTTTCCAATACGGGCATTGACTACGCAGGTCCATTTGCAATTCGTGTAACCAAAGGAAGAGGAAACAAGTCCTACAAGGAATATATCGCATTGTTCATTTGTTTCTCTACGAAAGCAATTCACTTGGAACTGGTGAGTGAGCTAACAACAGCAGCATTCCTGGCAGCATTTAGAAGATTTACTTCAAGAAGTGGAACGCCTTTAAACATATACAGTGACAACGGCACCAACTCCGTTGGAGCTCGGAACGCACTAAGTAAGGAGCTACAGGTGGCTATACAACAAGCAAACAACAACGCAGCTCAGGAAGCAGCTAACCATGGAACAAACTGGCATTTCATCCCGCCCGGTAGTCCCCACTTCGGAGGCATTTGGGACTCTGGAGTCAAATCAACGAAAGGCCACTTAAAGAAAGTGATCGTTGAAACAACACTGACCTACGAGGAGTTCAGCACCGTATTATCACAAATTGAAGCATGTTTAAATTTCAGACCGATTCTTTCACTGTCAAGCGATTTAGATGATTTTGATGCTTTGACATCTGGACATTTTTTAATCGGGAGGTCACTGATTTCACCCCCTGAGTCAGACAAAACCAACATAAGCCCAAAACAGGTGGACTCTACTTTCAAAGATGACTCAAGGATTTTGGAAAATATGGTCTAAGGATTACTTGAACAGTCTACAACAAAGATACAAATGGAAAGAACTAAAAGCAAACTACAGGATTGGTCAGCTAGTTCTAATAAAGGATGAACAACTTCCACCAACAAAGTGGGCAATGGGAAGGATAACAGATACTCATCCAGGGTCAGATGGTCTAACCAGAGTGGTATCAATAAAGGGTCCAAAAAACACCATCTTCAAGAGACCGATTACAAAGATAAGTCTCTTTCCAACTGAGGATAATCAAAATCCAACAAGCAAATCACATGAAGATGTAACAGTAGACGACAACAAGGTTGGCAGGTCTCGAGTTGCCAGGGTTACCAAGAAGATTTATGCACCACTGCTCATATTACTAATTACGTTCAATTGTTGTAATTCGAGTGCACTACCATACAATATCACAACGTTCGAAAATCAACCAGGTATCTATTTTGAATCCATTGGAGAGCTCAAACTTACAAACAACGATTGGAATATAATAGTGTATAATAATCTAACCAACTATTATGCGGAACTGACTGCCTATAAGCGTTCCATAGACAGACTAGCTAAATATTGTTCATATCCTGACGACAACTTCACAAACTCGAGTATTGCTAAAAGATCAAGAGAAAATACATGTGGACTAATAGAACCATCATTCGAGCAATCTTTACAAGAAATGGAGCACAAGGATGAATTGCTTCACCACCATAAGGTGAGTTTTGGAAGAAGCAAACGTGGACTTTTTAACTTAGGAGGAAATATAGCCAACGAGTTATTTGGGGTGCTAGATGACAGGGCCGCGGTGCGATATGAGGAAGAAATAGAAAAACTCAAGATGAACAACAACCATTTCACGGCATTATTAAAGAATCAAACGTCAATCATAGATGCGACTATAAAAGTCTTCAAAAATAGACAAGAAGATGTCAACAAGCATTGGCTGGTGTTCAAGAATCAGTTAGAGGAGGCGTTGGAGAGCAACGATGAACAAAGCAACTTTCTACCTCTATCAATACATACAATGTTACGCATGATTGCATTCAAGGAGATTCAAGATACACTGATAGAAGCAGTATTGGATACGCACAATAGAGTCATTACCACGAGGCTTTTAACGACCCAACAACTGAAAAAAGAAATAGATTTTATGACGAGAAATCTACCACCCGAACTAATGCTTCCCAATATCGATGACACAGATGACATATTGGCACTATACCAGCTAATGACAGCCAAGACAAGGCTGCAAGGCAAATATTTGATATTTGAAGTGAAGCTGCCATTAGTATATAAGGAAATATACCAAATATATAAGCCCATACCGCTGCCTACCCCCAACAGTCCATCTATATTTATACGGCCACAAATGGAACTTCTTGTGACAGATTTGCATCGGCACACATATTCTTCAATGACAACTTCTGAATGGCAAAACTGTATCAGCACCAACGACTTTAGCGTATGCCAGTTAAACCAGGCTATGCATCAGAATCAAGAAGATGATGTTTTATGTGAGCTGCTCCTGCTACGACAAGAAAAAGTGAATAACAAATGCGAGGTGGTTGAAAAGAAGACGAACAACATGCTCGATACATGGATCCAACTAAGAGATTACAGATGGCTTTATTCAGTACCAGCTGAACGTAAGATCAGTATCGTTTGTCAACAAGAGCCATTTTCTACAAAGATATCAAGAAGCGGAATGCTAAGCTTAGGCTCTGGTTGTACACTGAAGGGAAGAACCATAAGCATACCAGCGAAGCAATCGTACTATCACAAAGTATATTCCTCAATATTACCAACATTTAATCTCTCAATAGAAATGACCAAGCAACCACAAGGTTACTCCCATTACTTTCAAGACTTGTCAAAGGTACAAGGAATCGAAGAACTACAGCAAAGAATAAAGGCAGTAGCGATGAATACAGGAGAAAGCTTATCTCATCACCACGTGCACTACTATGCACTCACGTATGGACTCCTTGCGCTCGTACTCATAGGCATAGTCTTCGTGGCAATCAAAAGGAGAATTGATGCAACCAAAAATAAACCAGCCAGAGTCACTCCTCTAGAGGCTCTGGTATAAAGCACGATAATCTTCACATCTTGGCCGGGGAGAATGTTATAACAACAACACTTATGCTATCAAATTATGACATTGAATATATCAATTTTTCCATATACATATACATCCGTTAAATACTGATGACATGGAATATGTATATCGGTTTTCATATTGATTAGGGCATTTACATTTAATTTTACATTTATTTTGCATAGTCAATAGTTTTATAAATGATTTTTTTTTGTATATAAATCAAATAAATTATGGAATAAATATTAGTTCTTACACAACAGTCAACGTGTTTCTGTCCAGCCCTGACCAACAGCAAGCGAGAAATATTTTAAGTAATTGTCAACTATCAAATTTGTGATTTGACCAAAAATACGGTCAAACACGTGTCGAACATCTTTCATGGTTCAAAATTTACGATCGTTTGTTTTTTTTTTGTTTTCTTTGTTCGTATTCTAATATTTTTACATATTTGTACAATACACGGATGGAATTATATTAATCGCTATGACAGAATGTTAACGAATAGTGGCCGAACAAGAAAGTTGCATCACGGTAAACGTGACACATCTGACTCGTTAATGTCACCTTTTAATGATGGGAGAAGTACTCTTGAAGAAGGTGGCGGGACAGGTCCTGGTGGCGGTCCATCTTGTGATAATGCAGCATTGCATATCTCGCTCAAAAAGCTGAAATCATATTTTTCGTTATTTTTCATTTATTTATTTATTTATTCATTTATTCATTGGCATTACAATTTTGGTAAAGGAAAATCACATATGGAAGCAATATAAATGAAGAACAACAACCACCAAAAAAAAAATAAAAAAATACTTCCATTAGGCATAAAAATCTCAGATTTTTTCAAAAAACAAATCCACTCCATGCTAGTACCCTCGGTATTAAGCTCAAGCTCATTTGTTACAGAGGACACTGCAAGAAGTGAATACTTACACATACAAAAATAATACAAATGAAAAAATTATTACAAAAATAGTACTACATGTATTATCATTCAAGCGCGCCACGCTAAATAATACGCTTTAAAAGATTTAGGCGACGCTGATACATGAAGCTCACGTTCAGGTGTACCGGCAGTTATTATGGACGGACTAAGGAATGCAGTTCGACTTCAAGTTATTCAACGAATTCTCAAAAATGTTGAGAATAGAACGTTAGAGAACCAGACAACTATTCTACCACTAATTCTATTAGGCGTTCGTCCTACGTGTCGCTAGTTTTAAATCCACTTCAACAGAAATTGTTTTTGGCGAAATTGGCGTTTCTGACCGGATGCTTGCAGAATCAAAGATAGATCAAAATAAGTCAGAATTTGTCGACCACCTCTAACATTTAGATATCGCCAGGATACAATAAAATATTTATATATAAAGATATAATTCCATATCAACCAAAAAACAATATCGTTCCTTTAGAGGTAGTTCGCGTTAGATGTCTAAAATCAACCATACATCCCAATCAACCTACCAAAATCAACGAGAGCGGGTCGAGTCATCAAAATAACTATTAGTTTCACGACCAATTCGTGATATCTGCATCACTAAGGACTAAGGAGACCGTAACGCAGTTGAGCTCAATGTCTATTTGACAAAACACAACGTCAAATTATCATGGAATTTACACCAATAGTTTTTATACAAAGAATTTAAAACTCTGTAGAACGGGTGTCAATGGGTGTATCCAGCCCATGTAGGCCTCACTAAAAAATAGTCGGCGTGTTCAGTCCGACCAAAATGATAAAAATTATCATGATATTTTTTGTGACGCTAACTTCACTCCTTATAATTTTATGTTAAACCCGAGTGAACAACCAAATCGAAAAAATAATTATAAATTGATTCTGCACGTCAAAACATTGTTGACGCTGTCATAACAAAAATTTACTATTTACTAATGCCTAAGTGCCTTTCACAATAATTACACTTCACATCTTTTCTTAGCTAATAAAACAAACCCGCGCAGTACATATAGTAATTGTAATTCACTCATTTAAACATGCATTCAATTATAATTCACGTAGCGGAGATTTACAGATACATATTTGATTGCGCTAAAAACTTTCACAATTCGTGAATACACGAATAATTTTAACCACACAACGTCACCTAATCAATCATTCAGAGGAAATGAAATGGACATTGGACAAGAACAGTGATCACAAAAAAGAAACTATACACACAAATCATACACAAACAATATTTGTTGTTGATTTTATTCACACTGAGTTGATCCATTCATTGCTTTTAATGTGTTATTGTGTAATATAACATTAAAGAAAATAGAACATTAAAGTTGAACAAAATGTTGCTCCTGTTCGTATAAAAACCTAACGAAAAATATTAGAAATAAAATGTACACAAATTTTGACAGCCAGAATCGAAAATATTCTTGGTTTTTTTTGTGATAAATGAGTGCGTTTAATGGCAAAAGCTGATAAAAAATATCATGATATTTTTAATCATTTTTGCCCGACTGAACACTAGGAATAGGCCTCACACATAATATGGGCTGGATGCAAAATATCTCACTCAAAAAATGTAGATATCTCACTGTTTAGTGAGGCAAAAATTTTCTGTCTACTTTTGAGTAGATATATTTTGAGTGAACCTGTACTTTAAATAACAATTTATTTTGTTCCATTTTCATTTCTTTTTATTGTTTTTACCATCATCGTCTGAAGTTTAATAAATTAAGGAAGCTCATATTTACTTACATAAATAATACGAAATATTGCATCCAGCCCATGTAGAATTCTACAACTGAGGAAAATCTACAAGTGAGACATCACGTAGGCCTACTTGGGCTGGAGGCTGTTCGTAAACTTTACATTGTTATCATTGTTACAACTGTCATTGTTAGTATGACGTATGTGCTTAACAATGATTTTGTTACAAATGTCAATGATTTTACAGATGATTGACGAAATCCGTAAACAGAGTATTAAAATTATAATTTTTAAATAATACTCAATTATATGCATAGTACTTTTATCAAATACATTGACCACATAAAAGAGTTTATTAAAAAATTATTTTGTTCTGATAGTGATGTGAAAAAATATTTTTTTTTTCGCTTGATTGTAGCATAATTAGTATTTTGACAGCTGGAAAGGCAGTCTCGAGTAGGGTTGAGAATGACATTTGTAACAATGTTAAAACGAGTTTACGAACGACAAAAACCACGTGCTCGTTGTTACAATGATAGTTTCAGAACGATTTAGAACTGTCATTGTTAACAATATCGTAACAATGTAGAGTATACGAACAGCCTCCTGGATATACCCAATATTTTACCCAAAGAATTTAAAATACTGAAGAATGGGTGACAATATTTTACCCATATAAAATTTGCTATATTATCTGTCACAAGCCAGAGCAGGATTGTTATATAAAAAATCCATATGGCTTACTCATATTTCGCTATAAGAACCCGTCAAACCCGTTTTTTTAATTGTATGATGTGCCGTTTTAATTATGCGCAGTAAAAATATAAATTATAAATTTTTAAAATTATTATTTAAAATACATCAAAACAATAAAAACTTTATCAAATAGTTATTTGTTTATGTAGTGGTGGATTATATGATAACAAAAATTACAGACTTTTGTGCAAAATGAAGTGTATCGTGAAAAAATGCCAAAATACGCCTAAAAATACAAGAAGAAAGATCTTACCATCAGTAAGTTTACCAATTGTTTATATAAAAGAAAATGTAAATTATGTTAAGAATCTAGTGATTTGTGGTAAAAAAATTAAAATAACGGTTATTTAGCTCTTTTAGTAATTTATTTATTACTACTTAAGCTTTCGGAGCCATTTCGGTTCCATTCTCATAAGTATGTTAAACATTTTAATTGATTTGTGGTAAAGTTATCCTTAATTTAAGTTATAAATCAGAGAAAATTAAGAAAACAATTTTGGTTGTTGGCGTGGGGTTCTTATATTGGTTTTTGTTTTCGTAATCCCGTTGATTTAGATGCTTTCTCTTTTACCCTCCGAATTTGTGACACTTGACAGTTGCTTACAATCATTCTCGACTTTTAAATTCTTTTTGTACTACTAGACTCGAATAAAACGGAACTGCCATATTGCTAATGCGTTTGTACTCTTAAAATGTCGATCAAAGTTGTAGAAACGATAATGCAGTGTAAATATAACATTTTTGACATTTATTATTCTGCAGTGCACAGAATATGTCCAACGTTTTTAAGAAAAAAGGAAAAAATTCGATAGATATTATAATTTGATTAAAATATTTTTCACTATATAAAATGGAAATTGAAATCAAGTTAAATTCTTGCCGTGTTTGCTTGAAAAATGTTGGGGTAATTCCATTTTTTAACGATGAGGGCGACGGGATTGCTGCCGAGTTGATAAGTACCCTATTTAATATTTCTGTAAAATTGAAGGCCTACCATAGACTAACAATAAATTAATAGTTTGCTGGGTTTTTAGGTAGTCTGTTATCCAAATTTACCAGACACATTATGCGTAAGTTGTATGGATAATCTAAAAATTGCTGCCGCTACCAAAGAGACCATTATTAACTCAGAGGATGTTCTGAACTCCGCCATGAAACTGGTCATTGGACCAGTTAAAATGGAATGTAAAGAAGAGTGTGATATCGAGCAGAACAGCAATACAAACTTTCTAGACCCACCACAGTTGAGTGCTTTATATGTGGATCATGTTAACAGTGAAACGTTAAACGACAGGTTTATAACCGAACAATTTAATACTTTTGGTTGTTCATTATATGTATTATTGTTTATTTTTTAGTTCCGAGGATTGTATAATTTTATCGACCCCATCGGAGTCTGAATTTGAATTGGATGAGGAATACTTGAGTTGCGAAAGTCCTTTACCACTGCCGATTATTGTGGATTGTTCATTGTCCCTTTTTAATATTTATGATTGCTGGAGAGAGAGCTGCGATTTTAAAACTCATACGTATAAACGGCTACTTCATCATATGGGAACTCACGCAGGTAAACCAAATCGGCCTAATTTATCATCTTTCAAAATGTATCAATGTATCAAATGTATTGTTTCAGAAATAAAAATGTATGAATGTGAAGATTGTGGCAAAGAATTTAAAAACAGGGCAAAGCATCGTGAACATGTCGCAGGACACCGACCCGAAAGGCCTTATGAATGCTACTACTGTAACAAAAAATTTAAGCGCAAATTAAATCTTCGCCAACATATTTTTACCCACAACACCGAGCGTATATTTAAATGCCAGCATTGTGAAAAATCATTTCACAACATGAAAGCATTACAACAACATGTATATACTCACCGTGAGAAAAACGTTGTCTGCGAAATATGTCATAAGAAGTTTAACCAATCAGGAAACTTAGGTAGACATCAATTGAAGATCCATGGTATTGGTGTTGAACAAAAGCCAAGCACATTAACCAAAAAGACTTTTCCAGCATCGAACGATGATAAGGTACCATGTGAATTTTGTGGTAAATTATTATCAATCCAAAATTTAAAAAAGCATGTCAAAGCGGTTCATTATAAGGAAAAACCACACAAATGTGCATATTGCGATAAATCATTTTCATCGTCAGCCAGTATAAATAGCCACATGCACTATCACATTAATTCGAAACACGTTTCATTAGATGCTAAAACAACAGATTTATATCTAAAATATAAATGTGATGAATGCGATAAGGGATTTTCAAGTAAAAATTGTTTGAAATTGCATAAGGTTTTGCATTCAGGTGTGAAAGAGCACATATGTCCTCACTGCGGTAAAGAATTCGCATTAAAGGGGTATTTAACGCGTCACGTTAGATTATTGCATAATAGAGCCGATCCAAGAAATTTTGTTTGTAACGTTTGTGGTAAAATTTCAGCCGATATGACCGGATTAAAATCACACATGCTGCAACATACAGGAGAAACCCCATTCCATTGTGAAATTTGTGAATCTAAATTCAGGTATGCAAAATCACTGCGAATTCATGTCAAAAATAAACATAGCGTTATGTTTAGTCCATTAAAACTGGTCCAACGGACTTAGATAAATAACAATTATGGATTGTTTGTACGTTAATAAATATTTCAAATTGTACCTACTTAGGTATTTCAGCGTACATAAAATTGTTATTGTTTGTTGTGCTATCAGCTATTGCCCTATTCCTTCCTAGTTCCAAATTCCTTCATACTTAGTTTTTATTTCTTATAGTTTGTGGAAAGTTTTGGGATCCACAAAATGCGAACCTCTATAAAATTGTCTGTGGAACTGACTAGCGCTGCTCATTAAATAACTGCACTTCTGCAATTTCTACGATGATTAAAGATCATAACCCATAAATGCCCATTGTATCTTAAAAGATACAACCATATTTTTCAATCACATCTCTATTTTGGTCCTGGATCACAATTTTTCACAATTGTCCCCAATTGCTTTAAGAATCATGTCATAAATTTAATTTTGTATATATTTTGGACCAACATACACATTTGTGCATACCAGTTAATCTTTTTCGTCCGAAAAATAACATTACATTATAACTATAATAATAGTAAAATAATTAATGTTATCAAAAACAAAAATGATTATGTGATATAATTTATGTTATCAAATTATGCTTATTTTCAAAAAGAATTTCGATTTAACTAACATCCGTAATCCGGAAGACCACCTGCCAGGTTGTAATGTCTTCCGGATTTTATCGGATGTTAGTTGAATCGGAATTATTTTTGAATAAAACATTATAATTTGATTACATAAAAATTATATAACTTATTAATTAGTTGTTTTATTATTATTATAGTTAGTGTTATTGCTGGTCTTCAATTTACACATAATTCTGTGTTGACATATTCGTTTCACGTTTAAGAGAAATTGTCATACACAATTGTGTATACGTGCTGAAAAACCCGACATGTTTAATGTCAGCCCAAATATAAATCATGAAAGCAATCTATTACTTAATCCAATAAAGAAAACGAAATTTGGGGGCCTACTATAGAAATCGACCGCCGTCGATTTTTGTTCGTTGTTTATATTCAGCAATAGTAATTACTACATAATTTTTTATTAAATTGTAAAATTTGCAAGTTGGTATCTTAATATTTTCTATCACGATAGTTTTCAGGACATTTTAGTGGTACCAGCTTTTAAATCCGTAATTTTTTGGGCTAGAATTTCGGGTCAACTTCATAAAGGTTCACCTACCCCTCATCATTTTTAGAGTTGTCCAATTTTGTAGCACAGTTTTTCATCCCAGAAAACAAAATCTTCAAACAACACTATTTCATCACATCCCAGTTTTTTCTGTTTAAACTTGTATAAGACGAAAACAAATTTTAAATTTTTAAATCAAAAACGAAACATCCAATCCTGAAAAAATCTGGGATAGATATTTTGTTTTTGAGCTAAAAATTTAACAACAAATTTCATCTTATACATGTTTAAAGAGAAAACAAAACTGATGAGATAAAATAGTTGAAAAATTGTTTTGTTAAGGGTTCAATACGATTAATAGTCACTGATGTACATACGTAAAGAGCTCCCTGAAATTTTTTTGAAAATAGTATCGAATAAAAATACTGAAACTGACAATTTCCCGCAATTTATCACTCAATGAAACATTCTAGATATTTCTTAACTTTCTTAACTGAACATTATTCGAAGCAGGCTGAAAACTTCAGAACGAAATGGTTCCGAATGTCGCTAGTCCATCTACTTTCACAAAAATACATCGACCAGCTGTTATAGAAAAGTATGAAAAAAAACTTAAAAAAAAATAAAAAAATCTCAAGTTTTTTTTCATACTTTTCTGTAAGGAAAAAGTTAAAGGAATTCTATTGGGGATGCGCTGTAACAAAACGAAACTCAAAATTGAGCTATCGTATTTGCCTTCGAAATATTAGAAAAAAGTCGAAAAATCAATATTTTAGTATTGGTGCGTATACATATGTACACTAAGAATGGAGACGTCATAATTATAAGTGACATGAAGGACGAAGTGCAAATTTAACATTTTAATTTAAAATGTAAGTATTACAAAATTAAATACTTATTAAGTAATTAATTGTCTGGGTATTAATGGTTTAAATTATGTCCATCAAAATTTCGGCACAAAACTTAATTCAATTTGTCGGCCTCTAAATTAAACTTACATATTGAGGAGATAATGAAATTGTTATCATGAATGAAAGTGAATTGTGTATAATATAGCACATAAAGTGTATATGCCCGTGTTATAATATATGAATACAAAAAATATGGAAAAAATTTAAATAGATAATATTTTTCATCAATCAACAGATTTATGTTAGTCGTATGGTCAATTTAAATGTGAATTTTAATAAAATTCTCTGAAGTGTCAAAATAGTAGTTTTTTATTCCGCCAGTATCTCGTCCTCTAATAGTTTCGGTTGTGACGTTTCACACACATACTTACACCAAATTGTTTCACCAATTTTTATTTACACACATACTTAAGCACAATTCTATTATATCGAGTTTCGTCCAGTTTCGAATAATCGCGACACTTTTCATACAGGATCTTATTCTAAGTCGAAAGCAAAACTATGGCAAAATCGAAACTAAATATAAGTTTTTATTTCGAAAAATCACAAAAAAGTCGAATTTTGTTATACTTGGGTACTCCTGTCCTATGAAAAATACATGTATGTAACAATGTTTTTTTTTTGTTTGATACGATACGTAAAGGAACTGAAAGACACGGATAATATAAATCGACCTTTAAAATGTCGATCGTGTGGTTGCAGAAACGATAATGCAGTGTAAATATAACATTTTTGACATTTATTATTCTGCAGTACACAGAATATGTCCAACGTTTTTAAGAAAAAAGGAAAAAATTCGATAGATATTATAATTTGATTAAAATATTTTTCACTATATAAAATGGAAATTGAAATCAAGTTAAATTCTTGCCGTGTTTGCTTGAAAAATGTTGGGGTAATTCCATTTTTTAACGATGAGGGTGACGGGATTGCAGCCGAGTTGATAAGTACCCTATTTAATATTTCTGTAAAATTGAAGGCCTACCATAGACTAACAACAAATTAATAGTTTGCTGGCTTTTTAGGTAGTCTGTTATCCAAATTTACCCGACACATTATGCGCAAGTTGTATGGATAATCTAAAAATTGCTGCCGCTACCAAAGAGACCATTATTAACTCAGAGGATGTCCTGAACTCCGTCATGAAACTGGTCATTGGACCAGTTAAAATGGAATGTAAAGAAGAGTGTGATATCGAGCAGAACAGCAATACAAACTTTCTAGACCCACAACAGTTGGGTGCTTCTTATGTGGAGCATGTTAACAGTGAAACGTTAGACAAAATTTGATTCTTTTGATTGTTTATGATATTATTAATAATCGTTAAGCACTTTGTTAGTGAACACCTTTTTAAAACCACTTAAATTAATAAAACAAAAAGTTTACATTAAATTAATTTATTTACAAAGAATGAACGTTTTCGACCACTTAGTGGTCATCTTCAGATTTACATTTGCAATTGAATTAAATATGCTAAAATCGCCCGCTTTAAAAGTTTGCATGTTTATGTGTAGCGTATATACCATTATACATAAACACTTGTCCGATGCTTTATAGGTATGAACTATGTACATACATATATAAAATATTATCAGTAATTTACAAATTGAAATTTAAAAAACAAAAATAAAAATATTTAACTGTGTGTGTTAGGGAAATTATTTAACATAAAAAATATTAAGTGAAATTTTATACAACAACAAAAACAAAATTTAATTTCCCAAAACAATATAAAAAGTCAAAAAATAAACAAATAGAAATTTTGTCAAAACATTACTGTAAACAAATAGCTAGTTTTTGTGAAAGGTATCAGTGACTAAAAAATTTTTTCGAGTTAACAAAATTAATAACAAAAAACAAAACAAAATATTTTGTGGTTGCCTTTCTGTGTGTTGTGTGAATTTAGTGTGTTACACTGCATCCCCAATGAAATTCCTTTAACTTTTTCCTTACAGAAAAGTATGAAAAAAATTTTGAGAAAAAAAAAATTTTTTTTTGTTAGGTTGGTGATTTCCTTATGAAAAATGTTATCAAACTTTTAACTTTTTCCTTATGAGACATACAATGAAGTAAACCGCATTTGCAAAATTGGTTGTTGTTGTTGTTTTTCTGTTTGTCACAAATTAAAAAATATTCAATGCATATTTGTATTTTAACAATTAGTGTTGTATTTTGTGTCCTGTGAAAAAGTAATAAATAATATATAATATAATAATATAAAATAACAGGTAAACAAAAAATAATTTTGTAAAATGAAGTTAGCTTTACTTTGACTTTTCCCTATTCATTGGGTATGCTCTTCATAAGGAAAAAGTTAAAGGAAAAAGTTAAAGGAAAAAGTTTTTTGCATTGGGGATGCGCTGTTAGGCTGTTAACCAAATTAAACAGATTGGATGAAATTGGTACCTTCTCTTGATTCATTATGCCGATTTCGTGTTTGTAAATATACAGTGATTCCATGGCATCCAGTTCCCAACTTTTTTGTTCCCAACACAAAAAAGTTGGGAACTGGATGCCATGGAATCACTGTATATTTACAAACACGAAATCGGCATAATGAATCAAGAGAAGGTACCAATTTCATCCAATCTGTTTAATTTGGTTAACAGCCTAACACACTAAATTCACACAACACACAGAAAGGCAACCACAAAATATTTTGTTTTGTTTTTTGTTATTAATTTTGTTAACTCGAAAAAATTTTTTAGTCACTGATACCTTTCACAAAAACTAGCTATTTGTTTACAGTAATGTTTTGACAAAATTTCTATTTGTTTATTTTTTGACTTTTTATATTGTTTTGGGAAATTAAATTTTGTTTTTGTTGTTGTATAAAATTTCACTTAATATTTTTTATGTTAAATAATTTCCCTAACACACACAGTTAAATATTTTTATTTTTGTTTTTTAAATTTCAATTTGTAAATTACTGATAATATTTTATATATGTATGTACATAGTTCATACCTATAAAGCATCGGACAAGTGTTTATGTATAATGGTATATACGCTACACATAAACATGCAAACTTTTAAAGCGGGCGATTTTAGCATATTTAATTCAATTGCAAATGTAAATCTGAAGATGACCACTAAGTGGTCGAAAACGTTCATTCTTTGTAAATAAATTAATTTAATGTAAACTTTTTGTTTTATTAATTTAAGTGGTTTTAAAAAGGTGTTCACTAACAAAGTGCTTAACGATTACAAATGGAAACCACGGCGGCTTCGCAATACAATAATATGTATGATATTATTGTTTATTTTTTAGTTTAGAGGATTGTTTAATTTTATCGACCCCATCGGCGCATGCATTTGAATTGGATGAGGAATACTTGAGTTGCGAAATTCCTTTACCACCGCCGGTTATTGTGGATTGTTCATTGTCCCTTTTTAATATTTATGATTGCTGGAGTGAGAGCTGCGATTTTAAAACTAATACGTATAAACGGCTAATTCATCATATGAGAACTCACGCAGGTAAAACCAAATCGGCCTATTTTACCATCTTGGAATATGTATATACATACCTATTTTCCTCTTTTTCCAGAAATAAAAATGTATGAATGTGAAGATTGTGGCAAAGACTTTAAGAAAGGGGCAAAGTATCGTGTGCATGCCGAAAGACACCGACCCGAAAGGCTTTATAAATGCCACTACTGTACCAAAAAATTTAAGCGCCAATTAAATCTTCGCCAACATATTTTAACCCACAACACCGAGCGTATATTTAAATGCCAGCATTGTGAAAAAACATTTCACAACATGAAATCATTATATCAACATGTATATACTCACAGTGAAAAACAGGTTGACTGCGAAATATGCCATAAAACGTTTAAGCATTCAAGATACTTAGGTAATCATCGATTGATGATCCATGGTATTGGTGTTGACCAAAAGCCAAGCACAGTAACCAAAAGGACGTGGAAAAAGGTCCCATGTGAATTTTGTGGTAAAGTATTACACATTACAAGTTTAAAAAAGCATGTCAAAGCGGTTCATTTCAAGGAAAAACCACACAAATGTGCACATTGCGATAAATCATTTTCATCGTTAGCCGGTTTCAATAGCCACATGCACTATCACATTAATTCGAAACACGTTTCATTAGATGCTAAAACAACCGATTTATATCTAAAATATAAATGTGATGAGTGCGATAAGGGATTTTCTAGTAAAACTTTTTTGAAATCGCACAAGGTTTTGCACTCACGTGTGAAAAAGCACGTATGCCCACAGTGCGGAAAAGAATTCGCATTCAAGGTGCATTTAACGCGTCACGTAAAATTATTGCATACTAGAGCCGATTAAAATCACACATGCTGCAGCATACAGGAGAAACCCCATTCCGTTGTGATTCTAAATTCAGGTATGTAAAATCACTGGAGAATTCATGTCAAAAATAAACATAGCATCAACCAGTAGAACTGGTCCAACGAACTTAGCTAAATAACAATTATGGATTGTTTGTATGTTAATAAATAGTTCAAATTGGTAACTCATATAAGGATACCTTTTTCATCGTACATATAAATTTTATTGTTTGTTGTGATAGAGCTGTTGCCCTATTCCTCCCTAGTTCTAAATTCCTTCAAAATTAGTTACATTTTTTATAGATTGTGGAAAGTAAATGGGAACCTCTATAAAATTGTCTCCTAAACTGACTAGCGCTGCTCATTAAACAACTGAATCTCTGCAAATCCCACGATGAATAGAGTTTTTAACTTATTTGAGAGTATCTCGATATTATAATTGGTGACCCCGACGCGCGAGTAAACGGTTAGGAACAGTTAGACCGTTATAAAAATTCCGCGCAAGAGCAGATGTTTTTTTATTGCAATGTGCTAAGAAAGTATAATTAATAACTAAAATATAAACTTAACTAACATATATAAATAGTGCAACATATAAAATGCGTATAATAAAAAAAAAATTAAAATGCTAACGAACAAAAATAACAGGCGCACATAAACGCCAAGTGAGTGATAAAAAAAAATTATGAAATAAAACACAAGTCTTCGGAAAACCGCTAAATCCTGCTGTCTCTGCGGCAATCAGTGGGATTGGGTTGTCTCGTCGTCTTTTCATCAAAGATCACTAAAACAACTTGTTATTTCTGATCGATTCGGGGCTGAAGTATCTGTGATACCCGTAAACAAGTTTGCCCGACATGCTAAAACACCGTTTGATTTCTTACCGCAGCAAACGGATCCCCAATTTCCACTTACGGTACAAAACTTTTGAAGGTTAATCTCGATCTCAGGCGTTCGTTCACACATCCCTTCATCATTGCGGCAGTAGACAGGCCCTTTATAGGTGCTGACTTTCTGTCCAAATATGATCTCGTGGTCGATATAAAAAACAGAAGACTCTCTGATTCATTTACTACCCTCACTGTGAACGCAATCATCGCCCAAGTTGATACGCCATCTGCAAAACATTTCAGCGTCAACAAAGATTACGGCGCTCTTTTAAAGAAATACCCCTCGCTCACTGAGGCTCCGAATTAAAATCTCCCAGTGAAGTATAGCGTAGTCCACTACGTCGTCACGCAAGGTAGGTTACCTTGCGCTAAACCGCAACAACTTGACGCAACGAAATTAAAAGGTGCAAAAACTTAATTTCAGTTTATGACAGACATCAGAATCTGCCGCCCCTCATCATCACAAGTCTCCTCACCATTACATATGGTGCAAAAGAGAGACAAGGACTGGCACCCTTGTGGAGACTATCGACAGCTAAACACTGTCACTGTCCCAGATAGATATCCTATCCCCAACACACACAGTTTCTCGTACTATTATCTCTAACCACTTAATAAAATAATCTACCAATATTAGATAACAACTAACCTCTATTTCACAAATGTCAACGGCAAATTTTTCAAATGGTCTGGTCAAACGGGATCGACACATTTATAAACTGAAGACACAAATCTAGTACCCAGTTGGAAATCTGTCAACATCCATGTGGATTATTTTGTCTTTTGATGAGGAAAGATTACTATAAGACATGTCAAGTACACAGTTTTTTTGACAATGTCTTGAGCGAAACACGTAAGGCGAGTCTTCGATAATTCTCATTACATCGCCATTTTTAAAAAAAACGTAAACAATCGAGAAAAACAAAATATTTTGCGTGACATCTTCAGTCTGTCTTATATGCAATAATTTTTCATTTTATATTTTTTATTATATTTGTAGTGAAATCTTATAAGATTGTATATCCTATCCACTTGAATCAATATTTCACCTGAAAAATATCCACCATTATTTTGGTATTTCTTATATAGCAACTGATTAAAAATTTATTTCTAATTAATTTGCATATTTACACAGAATAATCACAAAATATGTCTACTTCCCTATGAAATATAATTGGTTGGACATGTCATTTCGAAAAATAAAAGAAAATGTTAAAAACGCGTACAATTGACGATTGGAAATGGGGAGAAAACACTACCTATCGGAATAAAATAAAACTGTACGGCCAACTAGATGTGACCGCCAGCGCTTAAAATACGACATAAAAGTTGTATACCGGAGAAATTTAAAAGCTTAGAAGCAAACAAAAATAGTATTAAGATCACGGCTCCATTCGTCAATATTTTGTATCAGAGGATATTTATAGTAGAAAATGGAGATTTAACTATGAATGCTAGTACTTTTTTTATCAGACAATGTTTAATATACTTTGATAGGGGTATAATGCAAAGGCAATTTTCATCAACAGATTACGATCTCTGATGAAATAGAACACATCTATGACCTCCTGTCGGAGTGCAAAACTCAGGGGTCGACCCATCTTCCATGCCACTATAGGCTGGCATGGAGCTATGCAATGTGCAGATGGTAATAAAATCGGCCTTTACGTCCTCGAATTGGCTGGCAGCGGCATAAAAGCAAGGACGGAAAAAGCAAACGGCGAAAGGGTTGTAAGAGTCTTGGTCCCAGAACAGATTGCAGGGATAATAAAATAAAAAATTTGAATAAAAAAAAAATTAAAAAAAAATCGCTTCTTAGATTTATTTTGGTTGACATGGTAAATATTTTGGTGTGCCAGTCTCTCGATTTTTCTTGGGACAATTAATGTATTTGGAATACAAATTAATTCGGTTCGTTTTCAAAAAGTGGCCCTGATTATATTAAATTTTTAATAGGGACAGCTGATCTCCGTTGTTTCAGACAGATTAAACATCTGCCGTTAACATTCAGTTTGCATTGGTTTGAGTATCATACAAAACGTGTTTTTTACGGTGTTGAATATGTCGGGTTTTGTGATAACTAAACAGCATTTGCGGGAAGTGTTTATTATTTTTTTAATTTGGAAAACCGTGCGGCTGAAGCACATCGAATGCTTGTGGAAGTTTACGGTGACAATGCTCCAATCGATAAATCATGTAGAGAATGGTTTCGACGCTTCAAAAATGATGATTTCAATGTTGCTTGGAACAGCCAAAAAATTTGCAGACGATGAATTAGAGGCATTACACGATGAAGATCCAACTCAAACGCAAGAGGAGCTTACTGGTACATTGGAGGTGATCCAATAAACTGTTTCCGTGCGATTGAAATCTATGAGCATGATTCAAAAGTAGGGCAATTGGAACTCTTATGAATTTAAACTAAGGGACGTGGAAAGGTGATTTCCTTCATGCGGTGACGAGAAGTAGATTTTCTACGATAACCCCAAGAGGAAAAAATACTATGCTTTGCCTGGCCAATCGTTGCCATCAACCTCAACATTAACACCAAAGACGAACATTCATATGGTTCGAAGGTTATGCTATGTATCTGGTGGGAACAAAGAGGTCACCATTACGAGAAAAACGACCGGAGTATGAGGAATGGCATGATACAGTTATTCTTCTGCATGCAAACGCTCGGCCTCATGTTGTAAAAATCGTAAAAAAATATTTGGAAACGCTATATTCTCCTTCTGATTACTGGTTGTTCGACTACTGGTTCGACGGATGCAACACGATTTGGCAGGTCACCGGCTCACTTCTTTCAAAGAAATTTAAAATTGGCTTTAAACTTAGATCGCTTCAAAAGACGAAATGTTTTTTCGAGATGGGATTCGAAAATTGCCTGAGAGGTGGAAAAAGGACAATACAGTCAAACCTGTTTTTGTGCGGTGAATTGGGACCGCATAAAAAAGTTTCATGTAGAATGACTCAAAACATTACGCAACCTGACGCAATACTTATACGCAATGTGATGAACTTATTATTATTTACTTATTATTATTTATAAATGGTGCCTACAGTAACTACAATCGGCATAACAAAACAATTGGTAAAAACACATTACATAAGCTTGACTACAAAAGATTATATAAAGCTTTCTTAAATGAATCTCTCAACAAGTTATAATCAAAAGCTTCGTAGACCTTATTAAATATCCGCGATATCCTCGGAATTGGATCAGAATGACCGTAGTTGGTTACCGCTCGGTCGTTGAATAAAGCTCCATCGCGTTGACGCATCCGACGTTTGGGAGCATACAAGCTGATACGTACTAGTAACTCGATACAATCGACACGGGAATTAATGATATCACGCACAAAAAGCGCGGAAGCTACATCTCGGCGATTATCTAGACGTTGCAGTTTCAAAAGATTGCATCGATTCCGATAAGGCGGAAGAACGTAATCCACAGCACGCATGGATAGTAAACGTCGTAGCGCGAACAAAATAAACTCTTTCTTGATATTCTCAATCCTCTCGAAATGACATTGGTAGGGGAGTGACCAAACTGGAGACGCATACTCGAAAATAGAGCAAACAAAGCAAACGTATAATGATGTCAAAGTTAATGGGTCACTAAAATCTTTGCAGTTTCGTTTAATGAAACCATGCATAATGTACGACTTTGAAATAATGGCATTAACATGTCTGGTAAATGTAGCGTCAGATTCAAAGATTACGCCAAGATCCGAGATGAACTCAACCCGATCAATGGTTTCGTTGTACAGTTGATATTGATAAAAAACGGGCGGGCGGATACGGAAGAAAGAAAGAGTTTTACATTTTCTCATACGTTTAAAGGGTGTACGTTGTTAATTGACCAACTGCAGAACCGGTTTAAGTCATCTTGTAACAATTTGCAGTCTAACACGCTAGAGACCCGGGCGAAAATCTTCATATCATCCGCGAAGAAGATTCAGTTGGCAAACTTACAACATTTTACAACGCCGTCAATAAATAGTGAAAATAACAGTGGGCCGATATGACTACCCTGAGGCACACCGGATGGCACCCGAAATAATGGGGAGAAAGAATCCCTAATCCTAACGTATTGCCAGCGATCTGAGAGGCAAGAACGCAACCAGTCGATGGGAATGAAATGACAATCGAGACTCTACAACTTGCTAATAAGAATAGAGTGATCAATCACATCGAAAGCCTTTGCAGACCCTTTAAATGACCACAAAAAGAGGACAAGTTAGTCACGGTAGACCTACCGGAATAAAATCCATGCTGAAAAGGAGAAATAAGTCTCTTGGTATGGAAGTGCAATACTCTGTAAACCATGGACTCAAGCAGTTTGGGTAAGACAGAGAGGATGGCGATCCCACGATAATTACTAACCTCACTTCTATTACCCGCCTTGAAAATTGGATGAATACATGAGATTTTCCAGATATCCAGAAAATAAACACGACGAAGGCTTTCGTTAAACAAAAAGGTAACTGCAGGGGCCAGACTTACAGCACAACGTTTGAATAGGATCGGTGGAAGACCGTCGTGACCCGCTCCCTTACTAACGTCGAGAAGGAGCAGTTGATCCTGAACCTCCTGTTCGGTAAATTTTAAATGATCAAATACAATGGAGATGAAAGTAGTAGGAGACCCGGTGTCTATCGGTCGAATCGGCTTGTAGACCGATGCATCGAATTTGGCAAACAAATTGCAAATATCAGACGGGTGACTGGCGGTGGAGGTCTGGTAAGACATATTCGACGGAAAACCAGATACCTTTTTCTTACTGTTAATGAAGCTCCAAAATTTTTTGGGATTGGAGGTCAAAACTTGCTAGATTTGCACTACGTATTTATTGACAAAATCGGGATAGTAATCTACGCCGTAAAGCCTGTATACAGGGAATGAAACTTGTTGCCTGATTTATTATTGATAACCCGCGGAACGTGTCTCTCGATATCACTCCCGAGAAGCTCCTTGAATCTGTGCACCGTATCATTCAAATCCGCACCGCGCTTTAAAAAGTCCCAATCGGCAGTGCTGAGAAATTCACTCAAGGATGTGTAGTCGACCATTCTAAAATTAAAGTGAAAATCATTAGAAAAACAATTAGTTGTACATTTAGTATAAAAAATATTTATCGTAATTGGTGTGTGGTAAATGCTCTCACGTCCAGTGCCAAGCACGGATCAACATCGGCATGCAAGACATCGTTGGCAAACAGCAGGTCCAGGAATTTCTCTCGACTGTTACTGAAACGGTTAAGCTACGTTGTTGATATGGAAGCGAAGTAATCGATGATATTCACTGCTTTCTCATCAGTTGGTGATGGAGAGAACACACCGTCAACATCATTCCAAGATATACCAGGTAAGTTAAAGTCACCCACGATGATAATTTGATCGCAAGGACGAACTGAAGGTATAACGGCTGAGTCGATGTAGTTGATAAACGTGTTTTAGACATCCCGGTCGGATCCATAAGGAATGTAAATGGTGACGACAACAATCGAGGTATTGTATTGATGAAATATCAAAAATCGAAAAAACAAAATGGCAAACGACAATTGATTAATTAGATTAATCACATTCAATTATGTTCTAATTTGATTGAAATTTCGAAAGAACTTAAGTAGATTGTACCGAATAAATTATTTCCACACCGCACAAAAAAGACCGCACAAAAACAGGTTTGACTGTATTTTAATTAATCTGTCCTTTCATTCTATTTTAAAATGAATGTTCGGGTCTTCTGACTTTCAAATATCCAAACTGCGAATGAGATTGATGCCTTACCTTACGCCAACTAACATTTCTTATTGTAAGAACACAAACCAATTTCGACAAGCCTGTGAGAACCTTTAATGTACACTTACGTAAATTTTAAATTATCAAAAATTTGTAAAGAACTTCGCACCAGTTGACCGGAAATTGTTAACCAACTTAGCGATAAGTTATATTGCGTTAAAACCTGTACAGTATGTCACTTCAGTTAGTTACGGTTATTTACGGTAGCTCTGATAAATTATAAATGTGGGGTTTTGTTTTCTATTCCATAAAGTAATTTTATTTGGAAAACTATGCTTGAGATTACCTAGAAAAATATCGAATACCTTTACTAATTTTACCATCAACAATTGCATTTTGTGACCATTAGTGAAATGAACTTTTACTGTAACACATTGGGCACGGATAAGGTCAGCAGTGGCACAAATTTAGAAACATTTTGCTTTCATAACGCTTTTGTTATTATTGTGAGGCGGCACGCGTATCAAAATTAGAGGTCGCGTAATTCTTCTATATATGAGTAAAGTAGCCGAAAATAATAACCCTGACCAAATTGGTTTCTATACTTACCATTATCAAGGTATTTGTAGTATTATAGAACTTATAAATTATCTTAAATTTGATTTTTGGACCAAGTACATTTCTATTTGTAAAAACTCTTTACGTATATTCAGTAATTTTGTTCTTGGAACAATTTAAGAAATTTGTGCATATAGTCGTGCTATGCGTAAATAATTTTATTTCCAAAGCAAATTTAAAGGTAAAATTTTAATTATTTTATCGACATGTAAATATAACATAAAAGACAAAATATATTGTGTAATTCAATAAAACTACTGTTACGAATTTCAATTTAATTAACGTACAACCGAACATATCTGTAATTATATTTTATTACAGAGTGACCACTAAAAAAATTAGGCCCGTTTTTTCGCTGGTAAAGATATTTCTATTTGTCCGTCAATAGATAGAAAGCGTTTAAGTTTAAGTGCCGGAAAGATATATAGACCAATTGTCAGAAAAATAATCCATCGTGATGGAAGAGAATGGAGGGGACTATTTCAAGGTAAAAATAAATTGCTGCAGAGGCGTTTTGAACGCAATTATTAATTAGCGGGGTATCATCACCGTAGGTTAGCTCATTCGTTCCAAAAGCGACACTATTACCTCGTCCTAAAACGATGTCACCTATTTCTTTGTTCCTTATTTCCTTACATTTTCCGGAAAAACTGTGATCTCATATTTTATTTTTTTTTTTATTTTTTTTATAAAAGGAAGTATTAATTGTCCAGTGGATTTAATGTCCTTTGATGGTCAATTAATACCCCCCTTTCATTCGCGCACAGACCACCCATTCACACAATTGCAGTATACCACCTGCACATTGCAAGCTCCATGTCAACCTGTACACTGACATGGACGGTGGGTCGGCGCTGAATTTGCACTCCAACAGAGGGTCTTAGTTGTGTTTATTAACATTACCGATCGTAATCGATGGCGAAAATTTGCTTTGCATCCAGCCCCTGATGGGATTCGAACCCAGTACCTCCCGGTCCAAGTGCCGAAGCTTTAACCACTGCACCACTTGTCCGGTTTTGCACCACCATCCACCAGTTCGAGGTTTTTTTAGGGCACTCGCATGCTAAGTTCGTTAGAAGCTGTTGCAGTTTCCTAGGTAATCCCAATTTTAGTTTAATCCCCACAACCGTACTAGTTTCGTTGAGTTAAAACCCGATGCACATAAACCCGAGTTAACCTAGGTTAACTCTGTCATGGAAACATGATATATTATTAGGAATTCTTCCATCGGTCATCCTCGACCTCATCACTGAGGGATTTTCAAAATATAACCGCTCTCTAGGTTTAATGCCTACCTTCAGCGCATTATTTGCATCCCTGTACATTTGACAGAGGCTTGAGGAAAACTTGGTATTGCTCATTCGTTGAGAATTGGAACAATCCAATGAAACTTCGAGCCTTTTGTAAGACCAATGCTCCATATGTCCAGATTGTGGCCTCACTGCTACAGTCGCTAGCTCATACACAATCAGCTAGTTCATCATCTGGCTTTATCCACCTCCGGAAAACTTTTCTCTTTTCATTTCTCTTCTTCTTAAGTTCAGTTTAAGATTTCGCCAATGTGTTTTATTTAACAACGAATATTAATAATCGAAGATCCCGGCGAGGCATAATCCTATTAAAGATAAAATTGGTAAAGCCTTACCATAGCCATTTTGCCAATGTCCGTGGACTCGTGACTGACGAAAATTGGGCACATTAATAATATCCCGAACGACGCAGATCCAACATACTATTATTAACGGAAACCAAAATATCTCATAACATTTACGAGAATGAATGCTAGTGCAAGCGCTACCAACAACAATCCACCATTAGGGAGCGCGTGTCTAGGCTTAAATTGGGAATTCTGACCATAACCTGATAACCACAAAAATATCAGTCGATACACCTCCGGAATCCAGTTAGACAGGAAAGCCATTGTTTCTATACATGGAATGAATAAATATATCCCATCATTTTCTAATCCCAATCCAAATTTTAAAATCTTTTCAAAAGAAGCCGCCATAGCTGCCAGACAAAATAAAACTGCTCACAAGTAATATAAGCGCAATGGAATTTCTTTTGAAGAATATAAGGCCACACGGAGCAATTTTTAAGAAAACCTATGCTACAGGTCAGACGGTCGCATCGGTTGCCAGTATTTCTAAAACATCCCACTGAAATATGCAGACGGTGTTTTGGTGGTGAATCCATATTTGCAGGCGACTTACTGGCAAATGCCTTCAGTTCGAGCTCGACCTTAGTTGTAGACGATTGTATTACACTTCCGTCAATTCCATATCGTAGTTCCAAAATGGACCCTATCAATTTCTCGGAGGAAATTGTCTTCAGGAACCTAAAGACAATGAACGTAAGTAAGGACATCGAAATTCCAGTTCAAATATGAAAGATGTGCATGGAGAAATGCATAAACCAACATCTAGTGAAATATCTTGAAATTAATAAAATAATTTCAGATAAACCGCACCCTTGTTCTCTTGACATATGTTGCAAATAAATGGAATCTTGCCTTAGAACAACATGGAGAGGGCTTTGCAATCGCCTTGGATAACAATCTTTGGTATGAGAATCTCATTTGTAAACTTGTGGCATACGACTTGGATTCCATGACCATCAAGTTTATAAAAAGCTTCCTCAAAGAACGAAAGATCAACGTTGGTTTAGCACAAATCATCAAAGACATGCACTCCTCAAATGCCGGAGTGCATACACTTGCTTACATTGCACTTTTCTATTTCATTCGAGGTGGAACCTAAACCTCAAAACTAAATGACTAGAACTTATCATTTCGCTTAATTCCGTCTAGTTTAACGAGAAAAAAAAAACAGAAATATGAACATTCTGGCGCAAAAGAAGTCTCAACGAATACCTTTTTCTGGTAAAAGGTTATTTACTCGTGGGTCGTGAATTCGTCTGCTTGATGTTCAAATTAGCAACAATTTAAAATGGAATGAACACATTGTTGCATTGGCTAAGTCAGCTTAACGAAATCATGAGTTCTTCATTAGATGCAGAAGATTCTTTAAATCGCATTAGGTTTTTCTGATATTGTCCTGCAGTAACTGGATAGGATTCAGCGGCGTGACGTCCGCAGTGCACAACCCCAGACTTACAAAAGATCTAGACAACCTACAACACAGCCGAGATGATGCAGAACTTAGCGTGCTCTAGAGATTAATGTATGGTAAATATTTTGCAGAACTAAAGGAGAAAGTATACTAACCATTCGTAACGCCAGGAAGGGTGTTACGACTGTGTTGTCGTCAACAATAACAATTTTTTTTCTGTAGAATGAATATCCCTTTTATTGAGTATACCCCCACCTGTGGTAAATGTTTGCGTATTCTTTTTGGTGTGTGTCTTTGCCCATTAATGATAGTGTGCGCGGCCTTGTTACGTTTTATTTATTTTTATAATAACAACGTTGAATGATGAGAGGCGAGAGCAATGCGCATCAAGTGTGTGGAAAGTAAAACGTTTTAGAAAAATGTTTTTCTTATATGCTTCTCGTTTATATCAATGCGAATTGATATAAACGAGAAACAGAGAAGAAAGACATTCTTCTAGAACGTTTTACGCGTCGCTGTGTGGCGCAAGATTTTTTTTTTCTTGTGTCGAGCTTGGTTTTTTGATGATATAAAGTTGAGTTTTTATTTTGATTAAAAAAAAAAAAAATTATAAAGAGTTTGGTGTTGAATTTTTGTGGAGAAAAGGTTCCATTTTGTTTGGGAATTTTATACATATATTGTTAACGCCAAATATATATATATAGTTTTTATATATAAAATTGTAAAAAACAAAAAATTTGTTTTTTTATATATAAACTTGTAAAAAACAAAAAATTTGTTTTATTATATATAAACTTGTAAAAAAAAAAAAATCGTTTTAAAAATAAAGTGTTATATGGTGGATAAAACAATTTTGAAAAAAATAGTAATCGAAGTTTGTTTTATATGAAAATTATCAAACTGATGATATTCACAGTATGTATTACTGTATAGTGATGTAACGGAACTAACGCGGTTAGGTGTGCGTACCGTTACCTAGATGTTGTATATAAAATATGGGCGGTTTATTTGTGACCAGGGGGTCTATTATGAAATTTATCCGTCTTGGATTTTTCCGTTAACGGATATATCCGTGCTATTATGAAGCTAAAAAGTAAAATCGAATCGGATTTTTCCGTTCACACTACAAAAAATCCGACTGCTATTTAGTTGACGTATTTGTATCCGATTGATGTCATTTTGTTTTTGTAACCTCAAATTATTTAAAAAAAAATAATGTTGCTAACTTCAATTTGTTTATTACCAATCCGATAATACAAGTTTCATAGTAGGGTAAATCCGTGTCGAATCGGGTATATCCGTTAACGGAAAAATAGAGACGGATAAATTTCATAATAGACCCCCAGTTAATTTGTATATTGGCGAGTGGGTGCATGGTTTATCATTGTCTAACGCGGCCTCACAGTCTTCGGCTTTCGAGAGAACGGTGTACGACGCAACTTACGGATAAACACCCAACCTTTTAGACGGCCGATCAAAGCCAGATTTTATCAACGGGTGGACCTCAATATTTATAGTTAACGGCCAAGGTGTGCCGCAACGGTACCGTACCGGATGGCCAGTTGAGGCCACTCATAATTTTTTTGGATTTTTGAGGTGAGGCAAAGCCCAACTTTTGGCGGCCGATCAAGGCGAAAGGACGCCCCACGTTTGTTATAGTGCCCAACCAGGCAAGCGCTCGAGCGCAAGGCGGGAGTCGCCCAACGACGGCACCAAGGCCGCATCGGTGGGGTAACGGCACATCAAGCCGCAACGGTCCGGGCAGGGGTGCCTGTGGCATGACGGCCGCGCAAGGCCGCAACATTTTTTTCTTTTTATATATTAAGGTACGATTTTTTTTGTTTTATTTTTCTTTACATTATTTTACCTTTTTTTTAAATTTTTTTGACTTTATTTATATATACATATTTAAATTTTATTTTAAAATTTCAAATTTAAATTTTGTAATCGAGCGCCGCACAGCGGGTGCACGCTCGATGCATATTGGTCTCGCTGCTTCTCCATTTTGTTTCGGCGATTATCCTTTTATTGTATTTTTTTCTGATTGTTGTTTTAGTAAAATGAATTGCTAATTTCGCAGGTCGGTATGATGAGGGGGGGTTTCTCAGTCTGTGTCGGCATAGTGTCTGCAGTCCCTTGGTGCCCGCATCCGAAATCGAAGCCGGTGCTTTGCACTGTTTGAGTTCGGACGGATGCGCGCACCAAGGCACCTCTCTCGGTTTATAATTATTGTGTTGTTCGTTCCTCAGGTTCCGACCGACAAATTTCGGCGGAACTCCGGGTTTTATTATTATTTGCGTTCCCCCTAAATTTCTGTATTCATCCCGGTGTAAGCCAGGAGCGTCATGCAAGCCTCAAACCCCACGACCTTAGCACTTCTCCCTGAGAACGTAGCCGGCAAAAATCACTGTGGAGGCCTCTGCATGCGCTTAGTGATATCCGCAGGATGGCAGTAGCCAGCCTGTAACAAGGGTAACAAATGGAGCGGTTAATGCAAATAGGTTTAAGGAACAGCTTCCGAAACCTTGAGAAGGTCTACTTAGCGCGAATTTATATATCGAACATCCAAGAAGTGGAGGTCGTTAAAACATTTCGAATTTCCGTTGGAGTATAAAATACAAATTTACGGCAACTATCAACCTTTATTTCAAGAATCGCGCAAAAATAGAATCATTTATAGTCTGCGATAGGAGCTTGCGGACTACTTTGCAGCACTTAAAGCAAAGATTTGACATGTCATCCTTGCTCATCCTCGCTTTTGCGTTTGATTGTTCTATGACTAAGTTTTGAGCATTTATAACATCCACTGAGCTTACTAGTTTGATGAATTTGGCATTCAATCCGTCTATACAAATCTACAATTAAGCCTGTTCCATCCGAGTCTGATGCTATTGCAACGCCTACGTCAAGGAGCAATGTTGTCACACAATTGCTGACTTTGAAAGCTGTGCCGGTAAAGAAATATATCTACACTTTGAGGTTTTCGATTTTGACAACTGCTGATGCTGTACGAAAACAACTTATTTCAAACTTCAGATTCATAAGAGCGAGTTGGAATGTCGTTTACTTGCAGCAGCGTCGTACTATCGCAAGTGCAACAGGTACAATCGCAATGGGCCTCCTATTTTTGAGGCCTCCAAATATTAAATAAATTAGTAAAAAACTTCTCCAATAGCAAAAAATACCACGAATTGAAAGAAAAAACAAAGATGAAAATTCAAAATTCGTTTAACTTTCAAACAAATCTAGTTGGCTACAATTTAATTTGAAACAAATATACCCAGTACCTACTCTAACAACAACAAAAATGTATTGAGAACTATAAATGTTCGGAGTAGTGACATCTAGCGCATTAAAAATAAGCTGATTAGGTTTTTTTTTATGAAATTTTAGCACGGCATACTTTATGAAAATAAAAATTAACATACAAAAATAGTCCCAATCAGGTTAATTGTTTTGCCGTCAGATCTACAAACAGTTCTCTATACATCTGTAACGATTATGTATGACCACCCTGTGTTTAGGCTTATCGATCATCGATAAGCATGACAGAGGGAGAAAAATATAGCTTTTAAGTCAGTCAGTCGAGTATAAGCATAAAAGATAGATTAAAATAAAACCAGAAAATAAAAGTCAATCAGTTAAGTGGTGTTTTTTTTCGACAAGTTGATCAGAAAATTCTAAGTTTGAAAAGAATAAGAATTTTTATTTCTGTGGTTGTGCTACATCAAACTTTATTTCAAAAAAAAAAAAAAAAATTAAACCAAATTTAATAAAAACGAAATAAAAATTAGAAATAGTGGAACGATGAAGATGTGTTATACAGTATGTACCTACTATTATGATTGTAATAAATGAACTGTAAAATGTACATAATTATCTACCTATAATTCTAAATAAATCAAAATAAAAAAAATTCAAATAAAAAAAAAAATTATTGATTATTAGTTACAACTATAACAAAAATAAAAGTTTTATAATTCCTAATAAAGAAATATATTTGTGAAAAATAACGGCTTCGGCTAATACGAGTTGCAGATTCAATCGACTATTTATGAAACGGTTAATGCAAAACTATTAATCGGCTGCAATAAGGCAACCAACGAATGTTTTCCCGCCAATACTTAACGCTTATTGAGTGAATCATCGCTGTGAAAAAAAATAATAATTTTTTAAAAATCGGCCATTTTGTATTATTTTAAATTGTTCAACATAGAGATCATTCCTCTTCTCGACTAGTTCGGCTAACCTCGGGTACCAACCCGACTCGGGTTGGAGTATACAGTCCAACAGGTGTATTTAGTATTGGCTGTATGCCACCGTTCATAACCAGCAATAGACAAGAAGTTTAACAAAAGACACTTGTCTCAAATTTTGATAACAATAATGTAGTGACTGAACTCCTGTATGTGACTGAACTCCTCCTAAACGGCTGGACCGATTTTAATGAAACTTCGTGTGTGTGTGGGTTTGAGAGGGTTCCTGGATCGTTTAGATTCACAATTAAACCCGGTAGGTGGCATTGCGATCGGGTTCTATAACCCCATATAACCCCAAAATTTCACCACTCTCCCCACTCTTCCATTACCCCACTACCCTCCATCATTACCCCCTCCACTACCCCTCCACTACCCCACCACTACCCCACCACTACCCCACCACTCCCCCACCACTCCCCCCACCACTCCCCCCACCACTCTCCCCATCACTCTCCCCACCATTCCTCCTACCACCCAAACGACAGAGACCCTGCTGTTATACATTTGGCCGTGCACCTTGACAATGGACAGCGTGTTTTTTTCACTGAAGATACTGTTCTACAACAAGCATTAACTGCCCAAAAAACACACTGAGTTTTTTGAACTATGAAACCGACCAAGGATTTTCGGTCAATTCGCAAAGACATTAATGTATACTGATGTGTCACGATTTTGGACGTGGAACGAACAGTGAAAAATGTGAGTCCCACTCAAGAGAGTGTTTGTTATTGTTTAACGTTCCTGGACCGGTTTTCATCCAATTCTTGCGAACAGTTCTTGGTATTTTGTATGACACGTACCACGATGCATATCGCGAATTACATTTGCTGAAAGATAACAACCTTTGGGGTTTCACACTTGCAGATGCAGTACTGAGTTCCTCTTCTCATCGAATTCGTCATATTTTTCACGACAACTTTTCCGTCGCAATCTTCTATTCTCTACAAATATAAAGATTCAATAAGCGACGACACTTTGCATCGCATTCCGATCACTGATCAAGATCCCAATATCGATTTTTCGCCGGAAATATACAACGAGGCGTTAATAAAGATTGAGGATATTTGCATTCTCATTTCGAATATGTCACTCATTCATTTTGGTACGTTAGTGCCTAACCACCCAGCAACAGACATCATTAACAACGATGTTCTCAATGATAATACCAGACTTTTCGGTGGCGCTCTACTGTTGCTGTCCGGTGATTTCAGAGAGACATTGCCAAATTAACGCATGTTTGAACAATCATACCTCTGGCGAAATGTCAATACAGTACGCCATAACATAAATATCCGTGTTCGACTAGAAAACCATACATTGACACTGTCATTCTCCGAACAATTGCTTAACATTGGCATTGGAAAAATTCGATTGCATGGAAATACACAATGCATGAAATTGTCAGACAATTTTTGAAACATGGTAGCCACGAAGGATACTTGGATTGGAAGCTATTTCCAGATTTGCACGCTAAATACATAAATCATGCGTGGCTACGAGAGCGAGCTATTTTGGCCGCATAAAATATCGATGATAACGCAATCAATTTTAAAATACAACATTGCCTTGCAATGAAATGTCGTTCAAATCTATCAACAGCAACGCTGTTCTCGATCCTGCAGAAGCAGTCAACCTGTTGAACCCTATACTATTGAACGCTTGAATGCACTTAATTTACCGGGAATGCCCCTACATAACTTGCGATTATAAATTAGTTAATAAAAATGAAAATTGTCCAAATTTGAATAATATGTTATTGGAAAGGCGTCACATTTCTTCACTCCTAGAAGCGTCCATTTTGTTGAGTCGCCACATCTTCAGTCACCTGTAAATTCATTATGAGCTCACGGACCAAATGAGTTCCATCCAGTCTTCTCCAAACAGCTATAATACATATGAAATAACACAACTGTCAAACAATCTCACGAAAAGTGCCGCCTCTTTTGCCACATGTGCCAATGACAAGCACCAAATATCGTCCGGCCATGAAACGAGAATTGAACGGCGCAGGATAATGAGAAATTCCACTTATTTTGTGATTTTGAACATTGAAATGTCAAACTCAATGTCAAATGTCACTTAGTATACATATAGTTATGCTGTGTGCCTCAGATCGATTTTAGCGACTAAATTATGAACTAAACTAAATTGCTCAGTAATACACAATAAACATTCATAGGTGGCAGTAACACCAACAAAACAAGCTGTGCCTGACAATTCGAAATACTAAATTGTCGACTTTTCGTGGATAAAGGAAATATTAAATTAAATTAAAATAATGGAAGATGATATGAAAGTTGCATTATTTGCAAATGTTATTATAAACTACTAAATGTTTAAAAATCAAAAAAGTGTCATGTAAAAATTTGTACATAATAACACATTTGCATTAAGACTATGTGCCTGAGAGCGATTTTTTCGACTAAATTGCC
This sequence comes from Nephrotoma appendiculata, assembly GCA_947310385.1. NCBI lineage: Eukaryota > Metazoa > Arthropoda > Insecta > Diptera > Tipulidae > Nephrotoma > Nephrotoma appendiculata. The sequence continues at coordinate 300,890,351 of OX371223.1, forward strand.
GACTAAACTAAATTAATGAACACTTATGCTATTAACCACCAGGTTTTATCATTTAGACTCCTGCTGAGGTTGCTTGACTATTTAGTTGTCATTTTCATTTTTTTGATTTTTTTATCGTGTGCATTCGAGCAAAAATGTCTAAAAGGAAATATTCTGATTCTTAAATTTCGATTGTAATTTATAATCACATGCCTGAATAATGCGATTTCCATATCCATATTTGTTTATTTTTGCTATTTTCTTGATTTTAAATAATAACAAATCGGTGTTGTTGAAAACAATATGACGTATGAAAAGTCATAATTTAGTTTAGTTTACAATTTAGTTTACAATCGGATCCACAGCATATTTAAAAGATACTAGTGCCACCTTTGAAATAATGATATGAATCAGTCATTAATTTAATTTAGTCAGCAATTTAGTCGAAAAAATCGCTCTCAGGCACACAGTCTTAATACCAAATAATGATATTTGACAACTAAATTGAAAAGTTACCTCGCGAGGAGACTTTTCGTTTGTAACCTAGTGGCGAATAGCGTAAGGTTACCTCAAAAACTTTAGTTCATAATTTAGCCGAAAAAAATCGACCTGATGCACACAGCATTAATCGAAAATTCGAATATCGAGAAAACGTTTGCTGAACTCACTAATAGTAGGCAAGCCAACGTTCGGGCATCAGGACAACGTTTGTCGGGCCCGCTAGTTTCACTATAAATTTAATTTAATTTTTTCGGTTGAATGATAAGTGACCAAATGGCAGAAATTAAATGATAATTTAATAAGAACCTCCATGGTGATAGATGGTCTTGTACAATCGAAACATTTTAGAGCTAATTAATCCAACATCTTGTGGTATGGATTGGAAACACAATAGAAAATCAAATAATTTTCAGAATGGAGTACCAAACGGTGAATTTTTTAATAGTGTCAAGCAATTTTGTTGAACTACCCTATTACATTTCTAACGCATTTTCTGCCATATATAGTTTTGGGGACACATATAATACAAATTCCCAAATTAACGCGTGTTGTATTTGCAATTAACCATAATTAATATTACACAAATACAGTATAAAGCGACAGACATTCTTAAGATTTACACAACACGGTACAAATCTTGAAGTATACAGAATATTAATTTAATTAAGTGAAAGCAATAAAAAGTGCATTATAAAAAACCGTTAAATACGGAAAATCAATTAAAATTATTTTTCTACTTTAATTTTTTGGGTATACATTTTTCTTGACAACAATTTTTTCTGTCGTTTTTGATTATCTGTACCAGCAGACTTTGTCTGGCTGATTAATTAAAAAAATTTCATAGTTGACTAGTTAGCTATGTCCAGAAAAAATTATTCACACCAAAGGTACAAAAAAAAAAAAAAATCTCGAAAGTGTTTTACTATCAGACGATTTAATATACAGACAGACAGACAATACAAAATTAACTTCCACTTATATGTTAAGATATCGCGTAAGATTTGTAATACGTTCGTATACTTGAGATTAATGATCTCTCGATATATTTTGTATGTGGCATGCATTTATTAGAGCGGATCCATTCTTAACGTAATCCCAATTTGTTACGATTAATTCCGAAAGAAAGAGGTATATCTATAATTGGATATTATCAGCAAATTTGCTTAAATCGTGTCGTGGATCAATGGGTTCATGAAAAATAAAATCTGGCCTACATGATTTATGCCTTGTGTTGATCTCAGGCCTTTACCTCGATGAAAAACTGAATAAATGTGGCATAATAATTTTATAGCACGGTGTCCAAACGCAACATTTTCCAACATTCCTGAACATAATGTCTAAATTTACAACCCTTGCCCTCACATTCAAAATTAAGGCAAAACTGTCCGAACATCGAATATAGTCACAGCAACAAAACTGGAAACCTGTACAGTTCTTTGGGAATTGCGGAAAGAACCAAGATAAAAAGTGAACCAGGTTCACAGGCAATATGGTCGCGGCTGCACTAGCGAAAACTAAGAGAGAAACAGATAAATAGATAGAGAGAGAGAGTGAGAGTGAGAGAGAGAGAGAGAGAGAGAGAGAGAGAGAGAGAGAGAGAGAGAGAGAGAGAGAGAGAGAGAAAACCTAATGTTGAGCGTTAATCTCTATCACTTCAAGGCAGCTTCGGCTGCGCTCATGCTCAATCTAAGAGCAGCGGAGATAGACATTGCTTTACTTTAAGAACTTTGGGCTAACAGTGTGAAAAGTTAAAGAAAAATTGATCATTAAAACTGAATTAGTGAATCAGTAAAAGTGGTGTTTGGAAAATCAAGTTTGCAACTTAAAATGCTGGGCGTTTTATTTGCAAAATCCAGTATACGAATCAGTATCGAACTAACTAACGGAAATTCTTTACATTTGGTCTCAGAAGTGCGATTTTGTAAATAGCAAATAGAGATAAACTTCTACAAGTCACTGTAATTAGAAAGGAAATACGAAATAACCCGCCGAAAATCAGTTAAAAAATGGGGAAATCGGATCGGTTTCTGAAATGAAAGGCATAATTTTTGAGCAATCGCTTACTGACAAACAACAAAAACAGCACTTGATTTGGGAGGCATGTTGAATACGTTTCTGCTTCAAATGGAGGGAATATCCAATAAACTAAACAAACTAGATTTAAAATTTGAGCAGCTAGATGATCGTCGAGCTGGATAATCAACAGAACGCGCAAATCAAGAAATTGGATCAACTTATATGGGCCCAAGAGCAAGAAATAGAAGGACTGAAAGATGTGTCTCTGTTTGGAAGTACAAGAAGTTGAAAATCGATTTGGTGATGAAATCCAGGTCGAGAATTTCAAGGTTCAAGATGGTGTATTTCACTTTGGTTCTAGCAAAAGGACAGCCGTTGCAGACGACAGCCAAAATTGAGAAACATACACAGGAGAGGGAAGTTTATCCACTGAACCAACATCGGAGAAAAAACTCAATTTGGACGACGTTCCAGTGATCGCGGTGTTAGTGGAAAGCCAAATGATATCAAAAGTAAAACAAGATGCTTCAGATGCAGGAAGCTAGGTTTCTACGCCCGAGATTGTTCGCAACGATAGAATGGTCATTTTGTGAGGCAGCCTGATTCTCGAGGAATTTAAAACCCCTATTATGGTTCTCGCCTCACCATCACTTCACCTCTCTTTCGCCGTGACAGTATGATTCGTGTGAGTAGTATTTTGGTATTATGGTTCTCACCTTTATTTTGGCGAACGACAGTATGCGCTGATGTGCGTTGTTTTTAAATTATAGAATTTTCTGTAGGTGGCTACAGTGTTATTGTTAGCAGTTTTGACATATTATGTGTTTATGTATTTACATTTTAATTAGTTGAAATAATAAAATATTCTAAAGCTAATAATTAAAAATATTAAATACGATTAACTAATAATGATCAGTATTATCGATTTATTTTTTCGTGATGAAATTGCCTGGATATTTGTAAATACATATATTTTGAAATAAAATAATGAAAAATATTATAAAATACACAAACAAATTATTTTTAGCATAAAAATAATTTAAAAATAAAAACTACATTATCACTGCCAGCCATTTTTAAATTAAAAAAAAAATCGCACATCACATAAAAATTTTAGGTGATCATTTTTGACATCACTCTTGCTCACTTCGTTTTCACGGCGAAAATCATAATACCAAAATTTGAATGAGGAGACTTGACGTCGCCAAGTGACGCGTAGGTGATAACCATAATAGGGGCTTAAGAAAACTGGCGTGAAGAGCTGAGAGCGGGAATACAGAAAACCTCGACGTGTTCAAGAAACTACCTCCCAGACCAGACACAAAGGACGATGCAGAAGGCAGCAAAAACTTATGCAAAAGTGGCATTGGACTTGGGAAGGACGTGTGCTGGAATGTGACGAGGCAGGGTAAAGACTAGGGACATGATGGGCCACTAGCAGAAGGCGTTCAGAAACTGAAGAAAAGTGCGACAAAGATAACGTAGCTGATCAACAACACGAGCGCGAGAAACAAATTGAAAGCACAACACGCCATAGTGGGATAATTGTAGATTTTCAACGAGGTGACTAAGTGTGGCTGTACAATTCCAGGAAGTGGAATAGCTGATCTCAAGTTGCACAGCGAGATAGATTGGAAAGGTTCATATAAAATTGTCAAGAGGATCAGCAACGGATGTGTCTGTTCGGGACGAACAGATTTAAGGTGGTTAAAATGTAACCACCTAGTGTTACGAACCTAAATGTGGCGAGTTCAAATCTCGCCAGAGTCCATAATTATATTGAGGTGATTATTATTCTTAACACGCGTCGATGTTGATGGATCAATTTTTTCTCTAATACCGATTGGTAATTGGTTTAAGACTGGCTTTTCGTGTGGAGGGGGTTATGGTAATAACGAATGTAAATGCAAATGGCAAGTTTTACTATGAACTATGTGGAACAAAAACCCGTAACTCAAAGAACTGGATATATGCGAGTTCCATGTCTTCCATGAAATATCTCAAAAATGTAACGAAAGTTGGAACTGTCAAAATGAGTTCCATTTTGTTATATTTGGGACGCATCAACAAAGCAAACAAAATGAGGCAGATGGCGAAAACAAAACAGCATCAAAGTGATGAAGAAGCTTTACTGACAGTGTCCATGGGTCAGACCATGCTTGATCATGATTCGAACAAAACACAAACAGTGGCCATGCACAACAGTATCTATAGGGATCGTTGCCAGAATGTACTCCGTCAACCTGAAAAATGAAGATCGTTTATACTTGAGACTTATGCTGCTTCATGTTCGAGGTGTAAACAGCTTTGAAGTCTGCAAACATTCAACGCTGCTCGACAGAATCCGTCACTTTCAAATTTCGCCTGAAAGACGAAATAAATAAAACATGATTTCTAGAAAAAAAAGGAATAATTTAAGCCTAATTTTAACACTTTCCAAAGGCGGCTAATCTGATAAAATGTGCTTACCATAGAAATATCATTTTCATAAATTTTCATTCATAAATTGAGGAAAACAAACTTGCCCCTAAAAGATACTATATTAAACACAAAAAATACAGAGGTATATCGTTCAATAATATTTGTATTGTTTGAACAACAAGTTAAACAAAAGAAGTAAAATGTTCTAAAATCCAAGAATAAGCAATTCAGTATAGGAACCATGCGCAGATTTTAGCGAAAAAAAAACTAGATATAATTTTTTTTCGATTAAATAAAAATAAATGATTGCAGCCAAACTACTATACAAATTTTGTGTATGCAACCAACATAAAAACTCAATAAATTTAGACAAAAATTTTATCAGTACATATGGAGGTACAGATAAAAATTTTTTTGTTATTTTCAAAGCAAAAATTATTTTGGTTGATAAAAAAAATAAAAACTCGATACTAACGTAATATAAACTTTATTTAAAAATACACAATTTTTTATATTTAATTTTATTTTTTTGAGAAACAAAATGACATTTGAAAATCGTGTGCATGATAATATACAAGTCACATTTAATTGAATGGGTACATCTCTTCAAAACTAATAAAAAATGAAAATCATATTCAGATAAATTTATTGAAATGAAAATTAAAATCATCTTACTTTTTATCAGTATATCGAAAGAGTTTAATCTAGCTCACATCCTTTCCCGTAAAATTATTCAATGTATCATGCGATATATTTCAATATTTGTGGCACTCGAAATGGACAACACTAATTTTGTTGATTAAATTAAAAGTATAGGCTTTGAATATATTAGTTTATAAAATAATAACTTAGATACTTTTTTAATTATTTAAGTGTGTTAAGATAAATTAAATTTAAAACACAACAAAAAATTTAACCGCCAATGCGAAACGTCAAATTGAATTATGTAAACATAAACAAAATGAACATACGTTGCACACACGTCTGCTTCAAAAAATGAAATATTCAAAATTGAACGTGCGTTTTTCTAGCAACTACAAGAAAATATATCGAATTTTTTTTTCGCTAAAATTTGCGCATGGTTCCTATACAGATGGCGTATTCCTATCAGGCATGTTCATTGCCATCAGAAAAATATAGTAACTGAATTTGTGCTAATCCCGAATTGGTCCTATTCAATTGAATAAACCAATGAAGTTGGAACTTCTACAAACCAATGAAGTTTCCACTTCTGATTACATATTCCTATCAGGTGTGTTCATTCCCATCAGGAATATGCAATCAGAAGTGCCAACTTCATAGGTTTATAGAACACTTTATGTCAGAAAATACTTAATTCAATGGTCTTTGTTGTTCAATGGAATTGGGACAATTCTGGATTAGCACAAATTCAGCCACTTTATATTTTTCGGATGGCAATGAACATGCTTATTCTTGGATTTTGTAATAAGTTATTTCTATTTTTTAATTTGTTGTTCAACATAATATAGTATCTTTCAGGGGCTACTTTGTTTTTCCTCAATTTATGACTATGATAAGCGCAAATTTCGTCAGTGTAGCCGCCTTTGTAAAGTTACCGGTAAAAGGAGCTTAAATTATTTCTGTTTTTTTTCTTCTAGAAATCAGGTTTTATTTGTTTTTATTTCAGGCGAAATTTGGAATTTTCTTTTCCCGTTTTCTCGGCTTCTGGACTAGCACTAATTTTTTCCCGTGAGCAGTAATTAACACAAATTGGGCTTAATTGGTATATGCAAAGTTTCATTTTGAAATTCGAAAGTCTCTCCACGGCAGTTACCCACACAGTGTTGCCTGATGACATTTTTTTCATTTTTCTGGGATCTGATGCTGATCTAACTTCATGGACATCGCAACAAGGACATTTGCTTGGTAATGATCTATAATTTACACTCATCATTATTTACTAAGAAATCTTTCAAAAGCTACCTGAATAAAGCAATTGACTGCCCAATTCTCATAGTCGTGTGAGTGACAATAGACATGACACGTGACATGAACATTGATATTCTTGAAGTCGATTCAAGTCACGCCGGTTGAATGGTTTAAAAACACAAAATAAAACTATATTTAGACACGATGTAATTCAATAATAAAAATGCTATTTACTTTTGATGAATTCGACAAAAAATGTTCTTTTTATTGCAATCTTCATTTCGCCTGAAATCACTCTCACTATATTGTCGGGATTAAAAAATCCAGCCTTCGTGATACGTGAAGTTGGCCACAGTTAATTTTTTGTAGATAAACAAACTTGGATTGATTTTGAAATCGACATCAACTCCATCAAATCTATGGTAAAATATTAGCTGCTATGCGAAGCAACACTAAAAAGAGTGCGAAGAAGCCCCGGGGTTGGGTTGCTTAGCGGCTAGGAGCGCCTAGTGTGTTTTGATGTTTTAATTTTCAAGTCAAATTTGTACACTCTTCTAATTAGTTAGTTATAGTCCACCCGAACTCTTTTGTAAAAAATATTTTAACTACAGGGTGTTCCAAAATTAATCACCCCATTTGTTTTTAATATATTTTGATTTTCTTTAATTTTATTTTTAAATTTCTGTCGGATTATTGTTAATTAATTCAAAAAGTTTTAAAATAAATCGATTCACAGCTCAGCACCGTGGCGCAATAGTTTTATATTCTACAGCCGAGAATTCCGAATGCACCTCGGTCGTTGGTAAATAATGAGCTTATTAGGGAAAGTGGGGTTGAAAATCATCGAACCTCTTTACGGTGAGGATTCCTATAACAACTATGCACAGAATAATACATTCCGATTTACACTTGTTCCTCTACAAGATGCAGCTAGACCAATCTTAGAACATCCATTAATTATGGATTAATTTTGAAACGCCCAGTGTAAAATAAACCGTTTTGTCACCTTTAATCCGAAATATTTCTCGGGTATGCATTTATCATTGAATTACTTAATTATATGTGATTCGACATGCAGACAGACATAACCTAAATACTCTTTTCATTGTACATTTTATTAATTAATTATTTGTTATTATTTTTATAGCACATTTTAAAACTCGAGACCGAATTTTGAACGCACACAAGACGGGAAGTAAGTTGATACTGAATGCCGAGATTTTACGACTCGGTTACCAGTAAGTCAGTAACCGAGTCCAAGACAATATCGATCACCGATCGGCCCTTAGTGGTATTATACGTAATGTTCAACGTCTGTCAATTCTCTAAATTACATGATATCGATTTTGGCTAACAAACACGGAAGCAATATCAGCCTATTGATTGATTTATTGTATAAGAACAAAATAATTTTTCGCTGCGCTATTTTTTGTACTCGATCGCGCGCGGATAAGTCGCAGTGTGAAGAATTCGATATAGGTCCAAAATCAAAACCCATTTCTTTAAACTAACAAAAAATACAAAATTATTTATTTTTTATTTGGTTCGAGTCAATAATTTTTCTTTCACTTTCTTATGTATAAAAACCGATCGTTTTCAGATTTTAGGTATCATTCGTATTCTCTCAGTCTTTCCATAAAGATCTAAGTGTTTTACATTTTCTTTAAAATAATTCGAGTTTAGCGCGAAATTTTAACGGTAAGTAATTTTTTTTGTGTATGTGCAAGTGTGTTGTTAACGAAACATAAACTATTAAAGTAATTAAGTTTCATATTTGCCATATGTGATGATTATAGTTTACGATCAAGTGATCTCGGTGTATAAAAAGTGAAATTAAAATAAAACTAAAAATAATATTTTTTTGTGTGATTTCAGTACAATTTATATCACAATGAAATTCGCCATTGCAATTGTTGTTCTTGTTTGTTTGGGTAAGTGGCTTCATTATTAAAAAGTGTCGTGACATAATTTAAACAATATTTTGTTTTGTTGTTTTTTATAGGATCAGTCACAGCCCGTTCAAAGTCCCAAAAGAAACAGGATTACGAGTACGAATATAGCCAGGCACAATCGCATCCAGACCAGCAGCCAGCCCAATCTCAACACGGTGGATCCGGTTCGTCCGGTGGATCGGGAAAAACTGGATACAGTGCTGGCAGTGGATTGCGATCAATTGCCCAGGGATCGGCCGATCAAGCCAATTCGGCTGTAGCAAATCAGTATGCTGCCGCTAGCCAAGCTGCATATGTTGCCAAAAATACACTTGCCCAAGCGGCCGCCCAAGCTTCAGCAACCGCACAAGCTGCATTAGCCGGTAAACAAGTTTTACTTCAAGGATTGGAGCAACAAAATGTCGAAGCTCATCGTGCATTAGACGGTGAAATACAACAACTTCAACAAGCGAAACGCGCGGCTAAAGCATCTCAACAATCGGCCCAGCAAGCAATGAATCATGTTGCTGTCTTGACAGCAGCCCTAAATAATGCCCAAGCGTCGCAAGAGCATGCTCAACAAGCTGCAAATGAAGCCGCCGCCGAATTAGCTTCACAAACCGCTATGGTTGGTGCAGCTAAGGCCCGTGTTGAAGCGCTCGAAGAAAATTTACATAGTGCTCGCATCGATTTCGAAGCAACACAAGCAGCTGCCCAAAACGCCGCCTCATCGGCACAAGAAGCACAAAATAATGCCGCCGAAGCCGCAGCCCATGCAGCAGCTACTGGAGCCCAAGGTGGTGGCGGTGGAGGAGATCATTATGGTGATGGTGGCCATCACAGCGGTGAACTTGTTGAATTGGCCTCAAACCATAATTATCAACATCAAAAACCAGCACCCCAACAATATCACTTGGCTGGCTATTAATAAACACACTCGTATAAAAGACTTAGAATGATAGATATATTTAAAAACTGCCCAAAGACCAGGTTTTATAATAAGTTTGACCAATTATTTATTTATTGTTGTTTTTTTATATATTTTATTATAGATTACCTCTCCAACCAACGCGAAGATATTAATACAAGTACTTTCACTTTCATCTTAAAACCCACTCGTTAATCAAGATTTCAAGTTCAATAGAACACTGTTTAACGATACAGTAATCTTTTTTGGTGTTTTGTATCATCCGATTAATAATCAATTTTTCATAAATGTCTGCAAGCACAAAAGAAAATTTTGTATTGTATAAGACAAAACAAAACACAAAACGTAATTCATTGAATCTCATCACAAAAGTGTAAATTTCTCTTAAACTTGAAAATATCATGAATAATTTCACTCTCTCGCTTCTTCATGTGTGATCATTCACACCAGACAATTAATTTTTTAATTTTTTTTAACGACATCTTCATACAATTAATAATTGGGTACTCAAACTTACTAAATTACAACTAACTTCACTTTCATAAATTTTTAAATCTCTTAAACCGTCCTCCCCCTCCCCATATCTATTTTATTGCATATATGTAAATGGATTGATAACGATCAAGCGTTATCGTTTTAGTAATTTTCTATCTGACGTATAATGTATGCACGTGATATAAACGATGTGTCAATGTGGCCAACGAATGAATATTCCTATATTTAATAATATTATTATTGTTTATATTTTATTTTATTATTAATTAATTATTTTATTTTGTTTTTTATATTTTTAATTATTATTATTTAATATTTTTTATAAATAAAATTAATTTTTAGATATAAATTCTAAATTTTTTTTACTAAATCCATCTTAAATGGAATAATAGGGGTTCTGCGTGTGTGTGCAGTGCTGGCACTTTGCTACAAATTTTGCAGATATGCTACAATTTTTTCATTTCAAGTTTCACTACCCACTAAACCGAATTTGCTACATTTTTAATGCCAAAAGTATACGCAGTTATTTAAAACATAATATTTCATATTATACGAGAAAATGCCTGATACTTAAATTTTAGCTAACTTCGTTACGCTACTATTTCTTCTATCACTTGTTTCTCGCGCGATTTCTTTTGTTATCAAACGTTGAATACGCAAATACCAAAATGTGAAAATTATTTCTCAAACGAAAAAATAAAAAATTTAAATAAAGCGGGTGCCATTTTTAGTTTAAAAGGTTTTCTAGTGTTATTACGAGTACTTTTAATTGTTTAATAGATATGAAACGGTATTTTCAAACGAATACAAAACCAAAGTAAGTGATTCATACCTTGTTGACGTGGTCCGTAGTGTAGTGTAGTGTATTATCACACCACGTGAACAGAGAAAAAACAGTACCATAGTGTATTTTATCAACTACGGTCAAAATGCTGTAGTGTAGTGTAGACTGTAGTGTATTTGCAAATACGCACCACGTGAACACTTAGCGTAGTGTAGTGTTCTTAGTTTTGACAGTTGTTGTTTGTTATGATTTTGAATTCAAAACTATTCGGTTTTTCGAGTTCCATATTTTACATTTGTATTTTTTTTTAATTTACATAGAAAACCCTTATTTACTTCGAATATGTAGTTTTATAGAGATTCAAGTAACTGAAGTTTTTAAATATTTTATATACCCAAATTTAACATTATTAAGCTTGGTGAAATGGAAAATATTTGCTAAAGCGAGCTCCCTGCTCCACCAATTTTTTAGTAAATAGGTTGGGTTGAATTATAATTTCATCTAGTTTTGAGGTGTAAACTAATTCGATTGTGGAAATAAATTCGGTTCAGATTAGCTTGTTTCATAAAACATTACAGAGCTGAGTAAGGCTAATAATTATTGTTTTTATTGACATTTAACTAAAAACAAAACTATTTCAGGCCTACTGATTCGAAAGATATCCATCAAACTAATCCTTTTTCTTCCACACACACACACACACACAAACACGTCTCACCTTCAGATGATCGGTTAGTGTGAAACGAGATTTAATTACATTATGATAATTTCAATATTTACAACTTTAATATTTTTAGAAATGATTTGGGACCAAATGGAGAGACAAATAGTTCTGATTCTGATTCCACTTTACCACAAACACAACGCAAACAATATAAGCAAAAATATAAAACCCAATGAGAAATTTTACATCCGTGGCTTAGGAAGGTAAACGACTAGACCTTTTATTCAATTTGTTTCAAAGTATTAGCCAATAATAAATCATATTATACGACACGAAACAAAAAGCAAAACGCATGCAAGAAAAATGAACATTCAGAGTACAACACCAAATATTGCACAAAGTATCCATTCAGTGAATCCGAACCGATATCGGAAAAGAGCAGCTGAGTTAGGTTGTGTGATGTACTGTGTTCGGTACGACCTCCATTTCCTTCCAGCGGCAATGTTGAATCAAATAATAGGACCTTACTCTAAGCAACAAATTACGAACTAATTGCAAAAATGCAAATTTACGATAATGTTAGATGAAGCAACCGATGTATCTACGGCAAAATGTTTGGTAATTGTAGCTCGGTATTTTGACATAGACAAAAATAAAGTTTTAGACTGCTTTTTGGGCTTAGTGGAATTAACGGCATCGATCGATGGCGCAAGAAATTTTCAATGTATCCAAACAAATTTTTTTGAATTCCAATATACCGATTGAAAATGTGATTGGTTTAGCTGTTGACAATGCCGCCGTTATGGCGGGCCAATTAAATGGAATAGTTTCAAAATTTTGAGAAATAAACAAATATTTGTTTCTTTTTTTACGTTGTACATGTCATTCATTGCATTTATGTGCATTAGCCGCTTGTAAAAAATTTTCAAATCACATTGAAAAAAATATTAAAAGCATTTTCAACCACTTCGCCTACAGTGCAAAACGCATAGGAGCGGGGATTTCAGGATTAGTTTAATATCAAAAATCATCGAATTTTACGACTTAGTTCCACTCGTTGGTTTTCATTTGAAAGTGTAGTCAACCGAATTTTAGAACAGATGGATTCTCTAAAATATTATTTTAGCCTATATAATTACGAAAATGTTCATAGTTCAAACGCAGGCGAAATTAAAGATTTCTTGATGGACCCTGTGAATAAATGTTATCTTTTATTCATGTCTTATGTTCTTAAATTAATAAATGACTTAAACATACTTTTCCAATCTGAGACAACGCAAATTCACGTTCTTTACACTCAATTGCATACTCTATACATCGAAATTATTAACAACTTTATAAAACCAGAACATTTGAACTTTACTCCATGATCAAATTTTTCCGAAAATTTTCTGTTATCAGAAAATTTAGAGGAAGAACAAATTAGACCTCTTAAAAATAGTCAAGTTTCGTATTACATTGAGCTTTGTGATCAAATTAAAAGCAGGTTTGATTTTAACGAAACAAAAGTAAAGCTCCTTAAATATATAAATGTGAATAAAATTGTAGCGGGAAGCCTTTCTTCTATATTGCCATTGATAAATAAATTTCTATTTTATGAAGGGGAAATAGAAAAGCTAAATAATCAGTTTCGTAGGCTAATAGGTAATGTGGCCTCAAAATTTTCGAGCGACGTTACAAAATTTTGGACAGAATTAAAACTATCAAAAGATGCCTTTGAAATACCAATTTTTGAGGAGCTGTTCAATTATATATTGATATTATGTTCTTTGCCGCACAGTACTGCTGCTGCGGAAAGAAAATTTTCAAAATTAAATTTAATAAAAACTAACACACATTAAAATTTTCTGATAAATCTAACACTGCATCCCCAATAGAATTCCTTATGACTTTTTACTTACAGAAAAGTATGAAAAAAAAACTTGACAAAAAAATATTTTTTTTGTCAAGTTTTTTTTTCGTACTTTTCTGTAAGTAAAAAGTCATAAGAAATTCTATTGGGGATGCAATGTTAGTTTGTCGACGGAAAATACCAAGTGGAACTCTGAGAAATTTGGGAAAATAAATTGAATTGTTTGTTATGACAAGTATTTAATTTTTTTCTTCTTAACTGAAAAATGTAATTTTGATAGTTTTCTCAATAAAAATTTAAAAATAAAACTTGTTGTACTCATCGCAATATTTACTACGAAAAATGAGCGTTTACTACACTTTTTCCGCTAATTCTGCTACAGATTTTATGTAGGGATATGGCAGCACTAAATGTGACATATAGCGCGTTAAAAATAAGCTCATTGAGTCTTTTTTTCCATGAAATTTTAGTACGGCATACTTTATCTTATTGCAAGCTCCATGTCAACCTGTACACTAACATGGACGGTGGGTCGGCGTTGAAATCTGTACTCCGATCTTAGTTGTGTTTATTAACATCACCGATCGTAATCGATAAAGAAAATTCGCTTTGCATCTTGCTTCTGCTGGGATTCAAACCCAGTACCTCCCGGTCCAAGTGCCGAAGCTTTAACCACTGCACCACTTGTCCGGTAAATGGTCCGTTAAAAATTTAAGGTTGACAGTAGTAGGGTACACTCCTCTTTTAGCACCACTCACAATACGGTGCGCGCCCATTTTATACCAAATGCCAAAAAAAGGGAAAATGGCCACCGAGCGATGTACACCAATTGTCATTTTTGCACTGCTGAATGATTGCGCTGCTTACTTATTGGTTTGTGTTTTTTCATTACATTTCCGTTAATTGTCTTTCGTTACATTTCCGTTATCAGTCCTCTTATGTATATTTTTTTCTTTTTTTTATGTTGTAATCTATGCAATCTGTTCTGGAGCCGAAACAATCCCAGCTCTTGCCAAATCGAGTACGTACGGCTGTAGGTCCGATTTACGTTGAACCATCTACATCTGGTCGGCCCATATGCACTCAGACAGCGGGTCATAGTCTTGTTCATTTCCATCACCGATCGTAATCATATGGTAAAAAAAATCCTTTTTGCATCCTGCCCCTATCGTGATTCGAACCCTGTACCTCCCGATCCAAACGCGAAAGTTTTAACACTGTGCCATTTGGTCGGTCTAAATATTTGTCTTATTTGTATTTTGTAGACATCCACTTGGAATAAATTGTTTTTTCCGAAACGTTGTGCAAACAACTCCTTTTTCCTTTTATATGTATTACACATGTTTTTTGAAAACTGCATACCGGATTTCAACTGCCGAACAAATAACACATGGAATCATTTTTTTTTTATAATACTGTGCCATTTTCAAACGTCGAAGACGAAGAAAGTCGAAATTGTGCTTGAGTTTTTGGTTTTAATAATAATGCTCGTAGAAGATGGTTGAAAATCTCATAAAGTGGAGAAAATATTAAAGGTAACGGTGATTTCTTTAAACATCTCTAATATCATGTTGACCATATGTCGAAGATGTTTAAGCGGGGTGGACTATGCTGATTAAATAATTATGCACATCGAAACATAATTATGATCGATGCTATACAAACGTGTAGTATAAAAGAGACTTGAAAGTATAACGACGAGGTCGATGAGTGTTGGCTTCACATAAGCGATGCGCTGAGTTCGCTTTGAATTGATAGAATATACGAGAAGAAGAATGAAATTAAGTTTTCACTTTAAATATTGTACCTGCATTATGAAAAAATCATTGAAATATAGTTTTGTTAATTTAATTTAACTGTTATGTATGTAGATGCATACGATTAAAAATGAATCATAAATAATCTGAATATGTTTATATTATGCTAATCAATTCAAAATAGTCATAATCATGTACATAATTATGATAATTTATTCATAAATTTAATCCAGTTTATAGATTAAAATTACATAAATAATTACTGATACGAGGGCAAATCAAAAAGTCTTGCAATATCATATGAAAAAAAAGAGTGAGTGAGACAGCAATATTTTTATTTTTCGACATAATCTCCTTTAAGGTTTATACATTTGTCACATCGATCAATTTACTTGCCTAAACCCTCTAAAAAAAAAGATTTCTTTTGCTCCATAAAATATTCATTTACAACAGACTGTACTTCATAGTCACTGGACAATTTTCGGCCCCTTAGTGTTTTTTTCAAATTAGGAAACAGAAAGTAATCACTGGGTGTCAAGTCTGGACTGTACGGTGGATTCGGAATTTCCACGAAGCCGCAGTCCTTTAATGCAGCTTGAGCAATATTAGCCTTGTCCACTGGTGCATTGTCGTGAAGAAGCAAGATTTTTTTCCTAACTTTCCTTGGCCGTTTTTTCCGGATCGCTTTTTTCAATTTTCGCAAAACCTCTTCGAAATATATGCCTGTGATTGTGGTTTTCGGTGGCATATAATCGATTATCAAAATTCCTACAGCATCCCAAAAAATTGTTGCCAAAACCTTACCAGCAGACGGTTGAGTTTTCAATTTCTTTGGTGGTAGTTCACTACGTTTAATCCATTGCAACGATTCTTGTTTAGATTCCGGATCCCAGTGATGAAGCCATATTTCATCGCCTGTTATTATGTTATCCAAGAAATTTTCTGCATCTTGTTTGTACATATCTAAAATCGCCTTTGAAGTTTGAACACGCATTTTTTTTGTTCTGCATTCAACAAACGAGGAGCCCATCGCGCACTTACTTTCGACATGTGAAGGTGGTCATGTAATATAGTATATGTGGTACCGTATGAAAGAGAAAGTCTCCACGCTAACCGCGGAACAGAAATACGCCGGTCCTCCAATACAGTAGATTCGGCCAAAATTACGTTTTCATGGCAAATAGCATCTGCTGGCCGACCCGAGCGATTGTCGTCTTCTAATGACTCCCGACCACTTTTGAATTTTTTTACTCACCCTGTTACTGTGGCATATGATGGTGCAAATTCGCCGTAAACTTTTGATATATAGTTGAATATATAAATTGCATTTCGTCCATCTTTACAGAAAAATTTAATAACGACGCGATATTCAATTTCATTTATTTTAAGAAAAATTCAAAACACGTGTTACTAAATTGACAAAAACAAACGAACTGTAAAATTTACATCGAAATGTTCTTCTAGAAGTTTCATCGCGACAAAAAATGGTTTTGAAAAATATATTGTTGTCTCACTCACTCTTTTTTTTCATATGATATTGCAAGACTTTTTGATATACCCTCGTACACATAACTATTTATTTAATACTATACCGGGTGTATTTGGATTCTGCTAATGAATCTAGAGACCAGCCAGTACTGCTTTATCATCAAATTTCTGTCGACAGTTTATTTTCTGAACTGTAGATGGCAGTAATGTGTAATGTACCAAATTTTGGGTAATCAATCCTAATGTTCAGTCGGGCAAAAATGATAAAAAATATCATGATATTTTTTATCAGCTTTTGCCATTAAACGCACTCATTTATCACAAAAAAACCAAGAAAATTTTTGATTCTGGCTGTCAAAATTTGTGTACATTTTATTTCTAATATTTTTGCGTTATGATTTTATATGGACAGGAGCAATATTTTGTTCAACTTTAATGTTATATTACACAATAATACATTAAAAGCAATGAATCGATCAAATCAGTGTCTTGAATAAAATCAACAACAAATATTGTTTGTGTATGATTTGTGTGTGTAGTTTCTTTTCTGTGTTCAGTGTTCTTGTCCAATGTCCATTTCATTTCCTCTGAATGATTGATTAGGTGACGTTGTGTGGTTAAAATTATTCGTGTATTCACGAATTGGGCGAGAATGTGATTTCCTTTACACTTATAAATGTAGCCTAAAAACGAGTAGTGAAAGTTTTTAGCGCAATCAAATATCTGTAAATATCCGCTACGTGAATTATAATTGGATGCATGTTTAAATGAGTGAATTACTATATGTACTGCGCGGGTTTGTTTTATTATCTAAGAAAAGATGTGAAGTGTAACTATTGTGTAAGACACTTAGGCATTAGTAAATAGTAAATTTTTGTTATGACAGGGTCAACAATGTTTTGACGTGCAGAATCAATTTATAATTATTTTTTCGATTTGGTTGTTCACTCGGGTTTGACTTAAAACTATACGGAGTGAAGTTAGGGTCACAAAAAATATCTTGATAATTTTTATCATTTTGGTCGGACTGAACACGCCGAATGTCTCTAAACCACGGATACGCATATTCAATATTATCCGTTGAGTAAACGATAATAACCAAATAACAATCAAAACAGATACCACAACAACAACAACAAAAATATAAAATAAAATTTGTGGAGTACACAGTGTGATTGTTATTGTTGTGCGTATACGGGTAACATCCGTAAAGCGTTTTTTTTGGACTTCTAGCTTGCATTTTTGATGGATTCAATTTTTGATATGTTAGAACAAACGCGAGTTAGACTCTACCTGTTCACTTTAAGAACGGTATTAACCAAACCAACAACCAATGTTTTGGTATTCAGTTAAGTTGCTACCGATCATTTGATTTTTGTGCTTGGAGCAGCATTATCATCATATCGAGTGCACAAATCAAGAAGATAATTCAGTTTATAATATAACTTAAAAATCAGTTTTCACAAAGAAAAAAACAAATAAATATGTGTTTTGGTCCCAATTAAATAATTGGTGACATCCTAGTAGTGAGTGCGTTGAAATAAAAAGTTAAAAACATTGATCCAGGTAGATGTAGAAATGATGTAGAATTTATACTAGTAAATCTCGGTAGATTTCTAACGAGCCGCATTTTTTTTTTTGAATATTTTTTTTTAATAGAGTACAAACGAAATTTCGTGTTCTTCCGGTGAATTCGGCGGGCCAGTGATCACCGTCATCAGTCACTGGAAATTTATTTAAACGTGGGTGGATAATCACGGCCCGCATATTTAATCCCGTACCCAAAAAATATCAATACGGTACAATTCCGCTGGCATACATTCAGCTCAACATAGCGGCCACGCACCTGGCTGGGGTGAAATAAACGTTCGCTTATTCTTCATTATTATATTAATCAGTTCATTCAAATTTATTTCCTACATTAATTTTTAAGTCATTCTTTAATTAGTTAAGTAGTGTTTAGTGTTTTCTTATAATTAATTCACATTTTTTTTATTAAGTGGTTTTTTTTGAGGTTTTTTTTTGTTTGAGTGATCTTGTTTGGTGGTGTGAATAAATATAATTAACGTGTGTTAAAAACAAAGGTCAGTGCACCTGTATGTGAGGGTGTCCATTCACTCGGAGGGAACGATGAGCGCTCGAGTTTCTACAGAAAGAGGGTAAGTTTCTTTTCAATATAAATAAATTAAAAATTATATATATTTACGCGCCACTTACTTACAAGCACATGGTAATTAAATACAGTTAACGTTACAATTTTTTTTTATTCCTAATTTTCTAATGCTAATTGCGAGATGTTTACTTCGAATTGATTTGCTGTTGAATGCTGACCGGTGGATAGGCTCGACTTCAATAAATATAATTGCTTCGCTTTACCTACGGTTTTTGTAATCTAGTAAATTAGATCAGCCAACACTTGTAGTTGCGTTAGACATTTTGTTGGTTTGGTTACAGGGAATGAATTCAGATTTTGTAATATTGTTTTTGGGTAGATTTGAATGTCATAGTTCGTTCCTCTTTAAAAGACAAATCATATAGTTTCTTTGTTCCTTGCTACTTGATTGACTTTATTATTATATTATACAGTTGCTTTATCAGATAAAATCAAACTCATGCACGGTGATAAGACAGAAATAAATAAATGTGAAATATTGTGCTCGATTCAGTGGGGATTATAAGTGTATCCATCACTTGATTTGATCTCATCTCCATTCCTATTATATATTGTATTATTATTTATATGATATATTTATAAACTTATTTTTTTATTATAATTATTTTTTTTGTGTTGTTTATCTTGTTTAAAATTATTTCATTCGGTAGAATTTGTTTACGATTAATATCTTGAATCATGTCGTCGGATCGAATAAGATATCTCGCGAAAGAAGAACTGTTAGTTGAATATGCGTTACGACAAATTTCTCCAGATGATAGTGAAGCTGAATTTAAGCTTATTAAATGTTGGTTGGAAGAAGAAAAAGACCAATCCAAACAATTAATTGATCCACACGTTAGCCCTACTGAGGGTAAACAGGAAGTGGATTTGTGTATTAAAACTACTAGATCATGGTTTCAGATAACTGATAAATACACTGCTGAAACTGCTTTACCTCTGTTAATCGAAGCCATAACTCGAATTACCCATTGGTTTCAAAGGGCTACCAGAGCCAAGAATTCATTTCGTGATATTCCCGAGCTTAACAAGATCATCGTTAAAAGCAGGCGTACATGTCAAATGTTAAAAAACTACCTAGAATTGCAGATGCATGTGGAGGCTAGTAAAGTGCAGAAAGTGCAAGCCCCCATAAGAGCACCACCCGAAACTTATTTGGTTCAAACGGACCAAGGGGGAGGTTCACATACTGCAAAAGTGGTTTCGGGTGATGAGTATCAAAATGGTTCTAGGTCCTTTGCTGATTCAAGTTGGTTGGAAGGTGCACTGATCGCTAGTAACTTTAAAGATCGTTTATCAGTTTCTAATCAGCTGATTCAGCCGGATCAATATCTCGAAGAAGCTAACAATAACTCACTTGGAGCTACTAAGAAATTTAATATGTCATCGTCGTCGAATATCGAGAATAGGAAGCGTCATTTGTTACCAAATCCTTTAATTTGTCACAAGTTAGACCCGAAAGATTCGATGAAGGTGGTAATGTTGAAATTGCTAACCAAAATACATTTAGGCCTACTTTGGTTGACGACCAAGTTAGCGGACGTATTCCTCCGGCCCCTAACGAAAGAGCAAACGTTTTGAGATCCCCTTTTAATTGTATGTTAAAATTGCCGAATTGGAATGTACCAAAATTTTCTGTACAACATACTCACCTGAGCCATAAAAACATTCATGTAAGCGACTTTGTATTTCAGCTGGAAAATCAAGCTTTCCTTAGTTGTTATCCTGCTGATCAGCTTCATCGTATTATTTGCAATTATCTGGAAGGTCAGACTTGGATGCTGCTTTTTATGCGGAAGAATGCCAATGCAACTTGGAATGAAATAAGAAATGCTTTTATTTCGCGTTTCTCAGATCCGGGTGGCGATGACCAAGAACGTTTGACTTTACAACAACGAAGACAAGGCAATCAATCCATAGATGATTACGTTATCGAGATGGACTCGTGGAATTATAGATTAAAACAACCATTTTCGGGCTTCCAGTTATTAAAAATTGTCCAGACGAATTTACACCCAGAATTAAAGACACAAGTCTTACTACATAATTACAATAGTGTTGAACATTTACGAAATTCGTGCAAACGGTTTGAGTGTCACTGAGCCGAAACGGGCCATGACCCTCGAAAGTTTTTTGATACCAATCGCCGTCGGATAGTATCTGCTCTTGAAAAAACTCGTCCTGTTCAAAATAACCTGGATGAATACCAGGATGATGATTCAGTAGAATTCAGGCAGCCCGAATATGTCCCTGATATATCAGCTGTCAACATCTCATCAGGAAGGCCGATACGGAAGGATACCGATTTCAACATATGTTGGAATTGTAAAGATATTGGCCAGTTTTTTAAGGATTGCCGTGAAATAATTACCAGTGTATTTTGTTTCGGATGTGGTAAAAAGGGGGTGATTAAGCCATTTTGTCTACAATGTAAAAATAAGCCCATACGGGGAAACAGGCAGGCGAACGTATTGAATTCTGGGACAATGCGTTCGGAGAAATCAGACCAACCACCCAGACCAATCAAGATCTATCAGAAGACGGGAGAAAGGTAAATGTAGATATCCGGCATAATAAGACTCATGCTACCTTACCATGCCAATCGTATTACCTTATTAAACAACCGTGTAAGAATGATTTCCCATTTAAAGCCGAAATATCCTCATTAGTTAAAAGGGGGAGTCATAATCTCGCCCGTAATATAATGTACTTCAAGATAAAACGTGGAATTCGAAGAGAGTGTGCAACAGTCGTGATAAATGAGATAGAGATGAGCAATCCCGATCCAAGACCATATACGGATGTTGAAATTGGTGGTATCACTAAACGAGATTTGATGCACAGTAGCGCGACAATTAGTATATTATATCATTGGATATATCAACGCACCAGTCAAATATCAAAATAAAGAAAAAATCCTTCGTATATTTATTGTACCTTCACTTCAAGGAGAATTATATTTAGGCATACATTTTTGGACCGCATTCGACATAGCCCCGGCTACAATCCAAGTTAATGAATTACTAATGGAACTCGATAACAACCCCAGGCATACACTTACTGAATTTCAAGCCTCTTTACTTCAGCTGGTGAAAGAGTCTTTTCCAACTTTCGAGAAACAAGGTTTAGGACGAACTACCTTATACGAGCACAAGATAGACGTAAGAGATGCCCAGCCCATAAAAGAGCGACATTACCCCATATCGCCAGCTGTTCAACAGGATATGGATACGATGGTCAAAGAGATGTTGGAGAAAGGCGTGATCGAGGAAAGCAATAGTGCTTGGAGTTCGCCGGTATTATTAGTGCTAAAACCAAATGGTAAAAAGCGGCTATGCCTTGACTCGCGTAAACTAAATTTAGTGACAAAGAAAGACGCATATCCGGCTCCCCATATAGAGGGATTGTTAGGTAGACTTGGAGATACAAAATGTATTACAAGTTTGGATCTAAAAGATGCCTTTTTATTTAAAAAAAAGACAACAAAAAACTATCCTAATAAATTTCGATTAAAATTAGATCCTCAAAATTTCGTAGGATAGTGTAGTATTAGTGGTACCGTGTAAGCATAATGTTAAAGAGTAATTAAGAAATATAATGCTTATAGGACCGTTTGTTATGAAACATTAAGTTTTTTCTTTGATTTGGAGATGAGACCAATGATGTCATGGTCATGATGGTAACTTTTGTATGGATATCTGATAAAGTCCGTTTTAGTATGTAGTTTTCTGTTGCTTAACCTTGCCCCAAACCGATGTGCTGTTATCCAGGTCCAAATTTAAAGGTGTATCTTTTCCTTAACAACAAAGATAGAAGAAATACTACAAATGTTCGTAGGAAGTTTTAGAGATTTAGAGGTGTAACGAAATGTTGAATACAGTAATAATTTAATACATTAATTTTTAGCAATGGCCTATGGGCAAATTCCGGTTCGCTGGCAATTTACCATTATGTCTTTTATTAGTCGAAAAAACTCAATTGGTATTAAAACCCAGAAAAGCGATTCCTGTCAAATGACTGAGAAACAAAGCCATGTCAATAAACACCATAAGAATTTTTTTCATGGGAATCGGTTTGTTTTGTATTTTTCAATTACAAAATATTATTTTGATAGCGGTAGCATCAAGATTTTTAGTAATTTAATGTACGAAAAGTTCTTACAGACTATTTACATATTATATTATATATATATATATATATATATATATATATATATATATATATATATATATATATATATATATATATATATATATATATATATGCTCCCCGTCAAAAGTTTTTGACCACCCAAAAAAAAGTTAGTTTAAGAGTTTTTAAATAAAATTCAACGTTTATTTCAATTTCTTTTTAATAAATTCAGTTTTTCAAATGTATATTTATTGAATTTAAACATATTTTTTTTCATAAATTTATATATTGGCTTCATTGAAATGTCCTCCGCGCACCTTTATAACCGCTGCACCTTTATAACCGCACCTTTATAATCTTGGCATTCTTAACAACAGTTTTTCGAGGGTCGATAGCTGAATTCCATTCCATGCAATTACCAATTTATTCCAGGGGTCTTCTTTTGAAGTAGGGCATATTTTTCGTTCTGCTTGGTCCAGTTCGTCCCACAAAAGCTCGATAGGGTTGAGGTCGGGACTTTAAGGTGGCCACACCATTATATTCAATTTTCGTCTTTGGAATTCGGTATTCAGATGATCTGTACATAACTTTAATTTGTGTTTAGGACCATTATCCTGTTGAAAAATGAATCCTTTTCCTATAATTCGAAGTCCAGAGGGGATAGCGTGCTCTCGTAGTATGAATAGATAACCTTCCTTGTTTAAAATTCTGTTTATTCGATTTAGGTCTCCCACTTTGTTGTTACCAAAACAATCCCATATGATGACGAAACCTTCTCCATGTTTTACGGATGGGATTAAACAGTCGTCCAGATACTTTTCGTCGCCGCGACAGCGAACATAGATGTTACGTTTTGTACCAAAAATTTGGGATGATGATTCATCAGTTCATATTACCTTTTGCCAATTTTTAAGTACCCAATCTTTATGCTGTTTTGCCCACTCAAGTCTCCATTTCTTATTTTGCTTTCTTAACAACGGTTTTTTGACAGCTTTTTTACCTTGCAGTCTCGATTTTGATTTGTAATGGCTGCGATTTCTGAAGCTGTTAATCTTCTATTCTGCTTTGATGCTATTACTATATCGGTATCTTCTTTGTTTGTTGATTATTGTGCATCTAGGGCGACCAGACCTTTCTTTATCCTTAATTTCCCCAGTGGTTTTAATTTTAATGATGGTATATTGCACTGTAGAGTATGGAATCTTGAGTTTACTCGCAATCTGGTGTAAGGAATTACCATCGTTGTATAAAGCTACAATTGATTGACTGTACAAAACTGAATGATTTCGTTTTTTTCCCATTTTGTTCTAATTTAAGTTAAAAAAATAGAAGAAATATAAATAATATTTAGGAAAAGTAAAGTTATTTTTTTAGTACTTACTTTTTGTAATAAAACAATGTACTACGAATATTTTATTAAATATTTATGAAGAGAATAATATATTTTATCTATTCACTACTACAACAAATATTCGCTTTGTTATTCAAATAGAATAGAAAAGTAAAACAAGAGAGTAGTAGATCCTGTTCGCCCACACAAAAAAAAATCATCAACCCTTATAGTTTTTTTATTATTCTCTCACTATTAAAAAAATTAGAAAGAAATCAGCGTAAAACACAATTCATTTAAAAATGAACAGAAAATGAATAATAAGCAACTGAAGAGTAGTGTAGAACCATATATTAAATAACTTATATATACGACGTTCGTGTTCTTTTTTTCTCTTAGCTTATCGCCGTAATTAGATTTTTTGTCACGTTGTCGCTTTTGTCGTTTTTTCGAACTTCGAAAAAATATTCGAAGTAAAATCAAATTGTCAAAAAGTTACGATTTTTGGTTATCAAAGTGTCGTTAGAAACGTTATGCATATGATGAATACCACATTACTAACATGTTTTGTTGATCGAAACATGTAATTACATAGTGGAAAGCTGCAAAGATTTATCTTAATTTGGCTTAACATTCTGATGCAATAAGAGTGGTTAATTCGAGTAATAAATAAAATAATGTTGGTTAAAAAAGTGTTTTAATTATCATTTATTCATGAAATTACATAATGGTGTTCCTTATCATGTAAGAATCGTCGAGGTTAATCTCATCACTTATGGAATTTGGATCAAAATCTTTCAAATCCACTGCGTTTAACGACAACGTACTGTCTATTGGTTTTTTAACATGAAACTTGATTTTTTTGCAATCGTAGAGTTGTTACCAGCTAAAGCTGTTTACAGATGTATCTCATCCGCAGATTTAATTTAGTTACACATATTCAACTGGCAGTCATCGGCATGAACTTTTATTAGCACATTCCTGTTCATCTTATATTGATGCCATTTCAGCTGAGTAATCCAAATTTAAAAGTTCGGTGGTTGACTTTTGTACATCTTTACTCAGTGCTCTGAACTTGCACCGACCAAATTAGCCCGCCTCAATAAAACCTGTACTATAATTTGTTACACATTTATTACAATTTATTACAACAACTCTCGATTTTATTACAGTTACCGTTTTCGACGAACGAGTGGTCGGTTTAGCTTGTAATTAAACCTACACCGCCAAAATTTTAACTTTTGATGTAGCTGTGATATCGAGATGATTCTTGCACCAGAATTTATTACAAATTAATTACATTGATTAAATAGTACAAGACCAACCCTAAATCTTGACTAAGGGTAACTTTCACCCCAAACGATTATTTATGACAAAAACATTCATTTTACCAATATTAATAAATTACTACAACAGACAGCCATCAGATATTGAGTCAAATAGACCTTCGAGAGGGCAGACCACCACCTTATACAGGTGTGTAATAAATTATCTCTGTGTCAGGTTACGCGCAAATGGCTGCAAATGGTAAAGGGTTCAAACGACTAATTTAAAGTTTGATTTTATCACCTTCAACAATTTATTACACCAAACCGCCACTAGATATTGAGTCAAATGTTACTCCTTGGACCCTTGTGGAGGGCAGATCAACCTTATACAGGTGTGTAATAAATTATCTTTGTATCAGGTTACGCACAAATGGCTCCAAATGGTAAAGGGTTCAAACGACTAATTTTTAGTTCGATTTTATCACCTTCAACAATTTATTACACCAGACCGCCACTAGATATTGAGTCAAATGTTACTCCTTGGACCTTATGGAGGGCAGATCAACTTTATACAGGTGTGTAATAAATTATCTTTGTATCAGGTTACGCGGAAATGGCTCCAAATGGTAAAGGGTTCAAACGACTAATTTAAAGTTCGATTTTATCACCTTCAACAATTTATTACACCAGACCGCCACTAGGTATTGAGTCAAATATTACTCCATGGACCTTGTGGAGGGCAGATCAACCTTATCTAGGTATGTAATAAATTATCTTTGTATCAGGTTACGCGGAAATGGCTCCAAATGGTAAAGGGTTCCAACGACTAATTTAAAGTTCGATTTTATCACCTTCAACAATTTATTACACCAGACCGCCACTAGATATTGAGTCAAATGTTACTCCTTGGACCTTATGGAGGGCAGATCAACTTTATACAGGTGTGTAATAAATTATCTTTGTATCAGGTTACGCGGAAATGGCTCCAAATGGTAAAGGGTTCAAACGACTAATTTAAAGTTCGATTTTATCACCTTCAACAATTTATTACACCAGACCGCCACTAGGTATTGAGTCAAATATTACTCCATGGACCTTGTGGAGGGCAGATCAACCTTATCTAGGTATGTAATAAATTATCTTTGTATCAGGTTACGCGGAAATGGCTCCAAATGGTAAAGGGTTCAAACGACTAATTTAAAGTTTGATTTTATCACCTTCAACAATTTATTACACCAAACCGCCACTAGATATTGAGTCAAATGATACTCCTTGGACCTTGTAGAGGGCAGACCAACCTTATACAGGTGTGTAATAAATTATCTTTGTATCAGGTTACGCGCAAATGGCTCCAAATGGTAAAGGGTTCCAACGACTAATTTAAAGTTCGATTTTATCACCTTCAACAATTTATTACACCAGACCGCCACTAGATATTGAGTCAAATGTTACTCCTTGGACCCTTGTGGAGGGCAGATCAACCTTATACAGGTGTGTAATAAATTATCTTTGTATCAGGTTACGCACAAATGGCTCCAAATGGTAAAGGGTTCAAACGACTAATTTTTAGTTCGATTTTATCACCTTCAACAATTTATTACACCAGACCGCCACTAGATATTGAGTCAAATGTTACTCCTTGGACCCTGTGGAGGGCAGATCAAACTTATCTAGGTGTGTAATAAATTATCTTTGTATCAGGTTACGCGGAAATGGCTCCAAATGGTAAAGGGTTCAAACGACTAATTTAAAGTTCGATTTTATCACCTTCAACAATTTATTACACCAGACCGCCACTAGGTATTGAGTCAAATGTTACTCCATGGACCTTGTGGAGGGCAGATCAACCTTATCTAGGTATGTAATAAATTATCTTTGTATCAGATTACGCGCAAATGGCTCCAAATGGTAAAGGGTTCAAACGACTAATTTTTAGTTCGATTTTATCACCTTCAACAATTTATTACACCAACCCGCCACTAGATATTGAGTTAAATGTTACTCCTTGGACCTTGTGGAGGGCAGATCAACTTTATACAGGTGTGTAATAAATTATCTTTGTATCAGGTTACGCGGAAATGGCTCCAAATGGTAAAGGGTTCAAACGACTAATTTAAAGTTCGATTTTATCACCTTCAACAATTTATTACACCAGACCGCCATCAGATATTGAGTCAAATGTTACTCCTTGGACCCTTGTGGAGGGCAGATCAACCTTATACAGGTGTGTAATAAATTATCTTTGTATCAGGTTACGCACAAATGGCTCCAAATGGTAAAGGGTTCAAACGACTAATTTTTAGTTCGATTTTATCACCTTCAACAATTTATTACACCAAACCGCTACTAGATATTGAGTCAAATGTTACTCCTTGGACCTTATGGAGGGCAGATCAACTTTATACAGGTGTGTAATAAATTATCTTTGTATCAGGTTACGCGGAAATGGCTCCAAATGGTAAAGGGTTCAAACGACTAATTTAAAGTTCGATTTTATCACCTTCAACAATTTATTACACCAACCCGCCACTAGATATTGAGTTAAATGTTACTCCTTGGACCTTGTGGAGGGCAGATCAACTTTATACAGGTGTGTAATAAATTATCTTTGTATCAGGTTACGCGGAAATGGCTCCAAATGGTAAAGGGTTCAAACGACTAATTTAAAGTTCGATTTTATCACCTTCAACAATTTATTACACCAGACCGCCATCAGATATTGAGTCAAATGTTACTCCTTGGACCCTTGTGGAGGGCAGATCAACCTTATACAGGTGTGTAATAAATTATCTTTGTATCAGGTTACGCACAAATGGCTCCAAATGGTAAAGGGTTCAAACGACTAATTTTTAGTTCGATTTTATCACCTTCAACAATTTATTACACCAAACCGCTACTAGATATTGAGTCAAATGTTACTCCTTGGACCTTATGGAGGGCAGATCAACTTTATACAGGTGTGTAATAAATTATCTTTGTATCAGGTTACGCGGAAATGGCTCCAAATGGTAAAGGGTTCAAACGACTAATTTAAAGTTCGATTTTATCACCTTCAACAATTTATTACACCAGACCGCCACTAGATATTGAGTCAAATGTTACTCCTTGGACCCTTGTGGAGGGCAGATCAACCTTATACAGGTGTGTAATAAATTATCTTTGTATCAGGTTACGCCCAAATGGCTCCAAATGGTAAAGGGTTCAAACGACTAATTTTTAGTTCGATTTTATCACCTTCAACAATTTATTACACCAAACCGCCACTAGATATTGAGTCAAATGTTACTCCTTGGACCCTGTGGAGGGCAGATCAAACTTATCTAGGTGTGTAATAAATTATCTTTGTATCAGGTTACGCCCAAATGGCTCCAAACGGTAAAGGGTTCAAACGACTAATTTAAAGTTCGATTTTATCACCTTCAACAATTTATTACACCAGACCGCCACTAGATATTGAGTCAAATGTTACTCCTTGGACCCTTGTGGAGGGCAGATCAACCTTATACAGGTGTGTAATAAATTATCTTTGTATCAGGTTACGCACAAATGGCTCCAAATGGTAAAGGGTTCAAACGACTAATTTTTAGTTCGATTTTATCACCTTCAACAATTTATTACACCAGACCGCCACTAGATATTGAGTCAAATGTTACTCCTTGGACCTTGTGGAGGGCAGATCAACTTTATACAGGTGTGTAATAAATTATCTTTGTATCAGGTTACGCGCAAATGGCTCCAAATGGTAAAGGGTTCAAACGACTAATTTAAAGTTCGATTTTATCACCTTCAACAATTTATTACACCAGACCGCCACTAGGTATTGAGTCAAATATTACTCCATGGACCTTGTGGAGGGCAGATCAACCTTATCTAGGTATGTAATAAATTATCTTTGTATCAGGTTACGCGGAAATGGCTCCAAATGGTAAAGGGTTCAAACGACTAATTTAAAGTTTGATTTTATCACCTTCAACAATTTATTACACCAAACCGCCACTAGATATTGAGTCAAATGATACTCCTTGGACCTTGTAGAGGGCAGACCAACCTTATACAGGTGTGTAATAAATTATCTTTGTATCAGGTTACGCGCAAATGGCTCCAAATGGTAAAGGGTTCAAACGACTAATTTAAAGTTCGATTTTATCACCTTCAACAATTTATTACACCAGACCGCCACTAGATATTGAGTCAAATGTTACTCCTTGGACCCTTGTGGAGGGCAGATCAACCTTATACAGGTGTGTAATAAATTATCTTTGTATCAGGTTACGCACAAATGGCTCCAAATGGTAAAGGGTTCAAACGACTAATTTTTAGTTCGATTTTATCACCTTCAACAATTTATTACACCAACCCGCCACTAGATATTGAGTTAAATGTTACTCCTTGGACCTTGTGGAGGGCAGATCAACTTTGTACAGGTGTGTAATAAATTATCTTTGTATCAGGTTACGCGGAAATGGCTCCAAATGGTAAAGGGTTCAAACGACTAATTTAAAGTTCGATTTTATCACCTTCAACAATTTATTACACCAGACCGCCATCAGATATTGAGTCAAATGTTACTCCTTGGACCCTGTGGAGGGCAGATCAAACTTATCTAGGTGTGTAATAAATTATCTTTGTATCAGGTTACGCCCAAATGGCTCCAAATGGTAAAGGGTTCAAACGTCTAATTTAAAGTTCGATTTTATAACCTTCAACAATTTTGCAATTTAATCAAACAATTTAATCAAATAAATTATGGAATAAACATTTGTTCTTACACAACAGTCAACGTGTTTCTGTCCAGCTCTGACCAACAGCAAGCGATAAACATTTAAAGTAATTGTCAACTATCAAATTTGTGATTTGACCAAAATACGGTCAAACACCCATTGTAAAACAACTTTCATGGCAGTACAACAACTTAATGTTGGACAATAAATTGCTGTTTGAAAGAAGCATAGAGCGAAGGAGAGTTAAACGTGGTTTTGGAGACACGGTGGGATTGGTCTTGGGAGATATGTTTTGCGTTCTGAGCCAGCACGAGGCTGAAGAGTACGAAGCACAATTTGAGAAAATGAGCAACAACGAAAACCATCTCTTAGCGCTCATTAAAAACCAAACGACAGTAATCGGTAACACCATCAAATTGGTGAAACATAATTCCGAGCTCACTGCTACAGCAATAAATAATTTAATGAAGGAACAACAACGTCTTAAAGCCTAATCGACGTAGTTTATCAGGCTAATCAAGAATACCTGTACTCGTCCATATTGACGCTTAGTCAGTTAGAAGAAGAATAACAACTAATTCACTAACATGTGGCAGCCTCCGTAACGATTCCAGGACATAACATACACGAACTTCAGCATCTATACCAAAACATGACCATAAGGGGCGGGTCACTCATAACAACATACTAATAGAGGTCACCCTTCCATTGTAGATTGCATGGGACTACTCGTTGTTGGCCGTTATCCCCGTCCCGGACATTAATCACAGCTGTTCACATTTCCGCGTAATCTGATACAAAGATAATTTATTACACACCTGTATAAGGTTGATCTGCCCTCCACAGAGTTCAAGGAGTAACATTTAACTCAATATCTGATGGCGGTCTGGTGTAATAAATTGTTGAAAGTGATAAAATCGAACTTTAAATTAGACGGTTGAACGCTTTACCGTTTGGAGCCATTTGCGCGTAACCTGATACAAAGATAATTTATTACACACCTGTATAAGGTTGGTCTGCCCTCCACAAGGTCCAAGGAGTAACATTTGACTCAATATCTGATGGCGGTCTGGTGTAATAAATTGTTGAAGGTGATAAAATCGAACTAAAAATTAGTCGTTTGAACCCTTTACCATTTGGAGCCATTTCCGCGTAACCTGATACAAAGATAATTTATTACACACCTGTATAAAGTTGATCTGCCCTCCACAAGGTCCAAGGAGTAACATTTAACTCAATATCTAGTGGCGGTTTGGTGTAATAAATTATTGAAGGTGATAAAATCGAACTTTAAATTAGTCGTTTGAACCCTTTACCATTTGGAGCCATTTGCGCGTAACCTGACACAGAGATAATTTATTACACACCTGTATAAGGTGGTGGTCTGCCCTCTCGAAGGTCTATTTGACTCAATATCTGATGGCTGTCTGTTGTAGTAATTTATTAATATTGGTAAAATCAATGTTTTTGTCATAAATAATCGTTTGGGGTGAAAGTTACCCTTAGTCAAGATTTAGGGTTGGTCTTGTACTATTTAATCAATGTAATTAATTTGTAATAAATTCTGGTGCAAGAATCATCTTGATATCACAGCTACATCAAAAGTTAAAATTTTGGCGGTGTAGGTTTAATTACAAGCTAAACCGACCACTCGTTCCTCGAAAACGGTAACTGTAATAAAATCGAGAGTTGTTGTAATAAATTGTAATAAATGTGTAACAAATTATAGTACAGGTTTTATTGAGGCGGGCTAATTTGGTCGGTGCAGGTTCAGAGCACTTCTTTACTCAAGGTTCCTTTCGTTTTAATATTTCTTAAGATTTTTTCGCTAATCTGCAGTTTGGATTTCAGGTCTAAACGAGCATTTTTTAATTTTTGGAATTTCTCAACTTGAAAACGTTTCAACTTTCTTAATAAACGTAACGGAATTTGTTCAAAAATATTTACGTATTGTTCTAGGATTTTTATATAATTCGAGCGGCCAGCTGATTGGGGTACTTTCCATATTCACTGAACAGGACAGATTATCATTAGATGTAATAGTGTCAGCGCTACAGCTGAACAATTTAACGGGAGAATAAGCATCCTTTACTTTGGCTAACTTTTCAAGATTTTTCTCTAATTGATCCTGGACGGACTTCAACAAGCTATTACCTGTGAGTAGCTTAAGCTTATCATCTATATTAAGCGGCGTTTCAGGATCCTCTCCTTCGGAAACATTAAACATCGATTTTTCATAGAGAATTTTGATGTCGTAGGACGTAGATGATTGAATTCGGTAACTTTTCCAACTTTCCCCCGACTGAAATAGAATATTAAGAACAATAATTAATACTTAATAAATGTATCAGTAAAATTGACGATATACTCACATTGCATTCGTCTGTATCACCATTTATTATTTATGTATTCTAGCATCTTTCTAGCATTTTCACAGACTATGAGACCACTAAAATTTAATTGAGAACGTTTTTGACATGACAATGACAGTACTTATTTACTTTTTTTTTACCTACACACAGTATTTTGCCCTAGCTGTGTTGATTTTCGAATTTTTTTCGAACTTATACTAAAACACCTAACTTCACTCTTAGCTTATAGAAAAATATTTTGGAACACGATTTTACAAGGCAGTGTCGTATATTGATACTATATAATATTTGGTAGAACGCTGAGCAACACCAATAACTCACTTGAACACATTATTTACTTTCGGTGATTCCCCGAAGTATGGAAAGAAAATCCATTAAGAAAAGGTTGTGTTTCAACATTAATCATTGCACTTAATTCAAATTCGCATAAAACAATTTTAATATTGATTTGTATATAAGTGAAATTGCAGAGGTTTAAAATGATATGCGGCCTTTACACTATCAGTAATACTATTATTACTCAAAACATCATAATTAAAAATATCCTATTCCCATTGCGATTTTATAATTTTTTATTCTTAAACTACTCACCTTACTTCATTAGGTATAATATGCCAGATTTAAATGGAAAGAAAATTTTGTGGAGATTGGTTTTTTTTAAGTAATGATGTTTTGATTAATGACGGATGTGAAGTTTGTCTTAAATTGTCCTAAACCAACAACAATGTTTATAATTAAATTTAACAGTGTAATTTGAGTGCATGTATTAGAGCAATGAAAATTAGTCTGGGACTGGTACTTCTATTAAAAGGTCCACCAATTCCACCAGAAAGTTCCGCCGATTGTGGGAATTTCCGCTATTCGAATATACGTGACACGGGAAAAGTATTGGTTGCGTTGAAAAGAAGAAAAAATCTTTAGCCTTAGGGTTTAAAAGGTCCGCCAATTTATTGATCTATAAAAGTTTTGGACTCCTCGGGTCATCATTCTCGCTCGGTAGATAGGCATAAGAGTCCAGAACTTATATAGATCAACTAACTGCCGGAAAAATTTATGAAGTAGTTCTTTATAATTGTAAAGTAAATTTACTTTCAAAATTTTTGATATTACATATTTAATTTAAAATGTAGTTGTAGTTGGTCTTCTTGTTTTAAATTGAACTGAAAATATAATTTAATAATAATTTACACTGTTAAATTACGTTTAAAAAGAAATTTTGCGCTTAGACAGTTTAGGACAAACTTCACGTGATTATATAGTCTCGGGGTCCCATTTGAAACGCGATATTTTAAAATGCGATTTTTCAAAACGTGATATGGTACAAAACGCGATATGGTACAAAACGCGAAATTTCAAAATGCGATATTTCAAAATGCGATATGGTACAAAACGCGATATGGTACAAAACGCGATATTTCAAAATGCGATATTTCAAAACGTGATATGGTACAAAACGCGATATGGTACAAAACGCGAAATTTCAAAATGCGATATTTCAAAATGCGATATGGTACAAAACGCGATATGGTACAAAACGCGATATTTCAAAACGTTATATTTCAAAATGCGATAAAGTACAAAACGCGATATGGTACAAAACGTGATATTTCAAAACGCGAGTTGGTCAAAACGCGATATTTCAAAACGCAATATTTCAAAATTTGATACGGCACAAAACGCGATATGGTACAAAACGTGATATTTTTTATCATTAAATCGGATTACTGATATTGAAGAAAAGTGTTCGTGTCCAATATATAAAGGGTAACCATTTTTGTAAAAATAAATATATGAAATTTCATGGGACTGAATGAAAGTGTCCAAGATACAGAAATGCCCAACATTGAAGGTTTTAATAAAATTCAACTTTTCATTCAATTTGCACCTGATATCAATTGATGGCCGAAAATTTTAACTGCGTGGTTATACTTCCGAATAGGTTATACACCTCCAAAAATTCTGAAAATCGGTATACTAAGGTACTTTAGAATGCTGATTACGAAAATGGCCATGAAAATATCCAGAAACGACCCCAAGTAGCTCTCAGTGATCCCAAGTGGCCCTAAATGCCCCAAATGGTCTTAAAAGACAACCCAAACGCGAAAAAATATTTTCTTTTTTCGAAGCACAAATGCTTTTATGATTATTTTAAATCATTTTATACCTTAAGATTGAGGGCTATCGCCCCAAATCCCAACTTTTATACAAATAAAAAAATTTACTGTTATTTCAATTATTTTATTTCAATTTTTTTATAATCCACATAGGGGACATTTAATTTTAGTTTAAAGGAATTTAAAAATTGATAGGAGTGGGAGTTTAGGATCGGGTTATATCAGGCGGGTCGGCCCCGGTCGCTTCGCTATGTACATTCTGGAAAAGGGGAAATTTAATTTCAGTATAGGGATTTAAAAACCGATATTAGCGTGAGTATAGGATCGGGTTATATCAGGTAAGCACTTCGCTCCTTAGTTAGGAAAAAAGACTTCAGTTTATACGCATTTAAAAATCGATAGAAACGGGAGGACAGCCCGTTGTTATATCAGGCGGGTCGCTGCGCTCCTGTCGCTTCGCAATGCACATTCTTCTGTACCATATCGCGTTTTGTACCATATCGCGTTTTGTACCATATCGCGTTTTGTACCATATCGCGTTTTGAAATATTGCGTTTTGAAATATCGCGTTTTAAAATATCGCGTTTTGTACCATATCGCGTTTTGTACCATATCGCGTTTTGAAATATCGCGTTTTGTACCATATCGCGTTTTGTACCATATCGCGTTTTGAAATATCGCGTTTTAAAATATCGCGTTTTGTACCATATCGCGTTTTGTACCAGATCGCGTTTTGAAATATCGCGTTTTGAAATATCGCATTTTGTACCATATCGCGTTTTGTACCATATCGTGTTTTGAAATATTGCATTTTGAAATATCGCGTTTCGAGTGGCTCCGATTGTCTCGTATGAAGTTTGTCCTAAATTTGTCCTAAAATTTGTTGTTGCATTAGGACAATTTAGGACAAACTTCACACGAATTAATGTCAGTATTACTGAGCTAGTTTACATCGCTAAAACATTTAGGGGATTGACCTAAATAGCGACCCATTTTAGTCCCGTTTACATCACAAAAGTTATAGGTTACATTTGGGTTACATAACGAGATTTATGTATACCATCTATTGAATAATACTAAAAGTATTGCTTATATTCTCATCGCAATTCATAATTTTCTCATAAATAATTCCTGTAACATTTTCGAATTTAGATTCTTTCATTTAATTTTTTTAAATTTGACTCATTTAATAACTGTAATACTAAATTTTATGCTGACAGGTTTAATTAACATCAATGCCGCTACTGACATCTATTTCATGTTACGAAAACCCTTTAGGTCGGTATCGTTTACATTACATATTTGATCGACCTAATTTGGGTCAGTCCACACAAAAAACCTAATTTGGGTAACTAGCGTTTACATCATGTGTTTAGGTTAGATATAGTGTATAGTCCTGGACCAAATATGTCGATGTAAACTTACTCACTGATAGTGTAAAGGCCAAAATACAGTTGTTGAAACTGTCAATATTGTTAAAGGTTTAACTATTGATTCAGCAGATGAAATTCTTCTTCATTTGAATTGTTATTACAAATTAATGCGATTAGTACGCGACATCTACAACACCTACTTTGAATTACTTACAAAATACCAAATATTCAAACCTTTGAGTACTAAAAATATTTTAATAAAAGCACTGTACATCGATTTTACCAATTTTATCAAAGCTCCTGCGTTTAATACGAATGTACTAAATCAAGCAAATAGAATAAAATAAGTTAAATGTATGGGTAAAATATGCAACAATCGTTACATTAAATTAAATATGTACATGTGTATTTATTTTAGATATTTTGTAAACAATTAAATTGCAATTTTATATTCATTAAATAACACTTAGGTATAAATTGTACACACTGTGGGTGTTTTATGAAAATGCGAAAATATTAAACCTGAAATTTGCGTATTGCGTACTCTTTGTATGTATACGAGAGTACTTGTTTATGTGCATACAATATTTTTATGTGTGGAAGTTAAAACCGGAAGTAGCTACATAATTACACATACCTACATACTATACATTATATAGTAAATATGAAAGTCTGTTTTCTTAAGATTTCATCATCATTCGTTAGAAATACGTTTTGTAATTAGTCGAGAATGCAAAGACTTCTTTCCAACAGACACTCATAAAAAGCATATAAAAAAATCGTGTTCTGGATTTTTGGATTCAGCTGTTACGGAAATGAGGGAAATACATACGTTTTTTTTTCTCCGTAATTTATGAATGGATTTCGTCGTATGAATTAAAAACAAAAATAACAAATTTATTATTTTTGTTTTTCTAAATTCATTCATTTTTTTTGCTTTTTACGTATTTATTTCCGATTGGTGGTGCGGTTGGTTGATCATCGTATTTCCCGTGCAAAATAAGTCCGAATATAGTTTTTGTTTTTTTTTTTTATAAAAAAAAAATTTGATTGATAAAAAATAAAAGAAAAAAAACGAAACAATCGAATCGAGCTAGAAAATTAATAAATAAAATAAACGAATTCGTTGTAAATGAAAAAAAAAATTCATTCATAATAAATTTCCGATTCGCACGTGCGATGTTTTATAGCAAAATACAAGCATCTAGAGTTCTATACAAACAAAAAATTTATTCACAAAAACCAAATGCGGAGTATGCGCGCTATCGGTCGACTTGTGTGAACACACAAAATTGATTATGTAGTCTGATTTATTTTATTTTTATTAACTAACAACAACAAAAACGGAATAGACTATATATTTCGTACAAAAAAGTACATATATAGAAAGATGAGCGAGATAGGAAATCCGAATTTTTATGAATTGAATTTTTTTTTATTATTATGCTTATTTCAAATATCAATGTATTTTTGGAATTGAAATGTGTATTCAGGTGAAAAGAATACACAATATTTTTATAATTTCCATTATCTTGCGTTCGGTCGGAATGAACATAGCTATATATGAGACGTTTTTACGATATTGGACACGATTATTATCGTCGATGGCCCAGAAATGAATATCTCGCTGACCTAGTTGTGAAAATTGTTTTTTTATGTGAGTGTGTGTTATACACAATGCGATAGGTATATACGCAAAGAAAATGTATGTGAAAATTGTTGTTGTGTATTCCAGACGAAAACGGAGCACAAATATGGTTGTTTGTGCTATTTTTGTATATAATGGGAAAATCGTTCACCTGGAATTGATTGCATTATTTCCGGGGAGGTTAATATGCGGTGGGAAAAAACTTTAGGGGCATAAAGCATGACGAGAAGAAATATTAATCTATACCTAGCCTAGCATAGATTGTTTGAAATTGCGTGGATATCACTATGGCTATGAGCCTTGACCCGCATTCTTGTAGCCATTATCGTACTTTGTTTTTAGCGTTCCTTCATAAAACTGTATCCAGACATTCTATGGGCAGGGTTGGCATCGTAGGACAGTGCCGAAATGAAAAAAGAAATTAATTATTTTGTGCATTTTGATAGAATTTTATGAAATGTTCGGGAATTAATATTGGTTTACCATGTCAGTCCAATCTGAATCGATTATGAAATCTGTTAAACAAGTAGGTTTGTATTTCAACATGAAAAATGGATTAACGAAAAATACCAGTTATTAGATCTAATCTCTCGGATCTGTAGGTGAAAGCTGTTACAATATTGGGGAATCAAAACTAACAACCATCTTAGGAGTAATATTCAATTTGTTTCAAAAATCCTCTAGGTAGATACTATAACAGCCAGTTTTGGAAAACCTTGGTCGCCACGTGTTTCCCTGTTAATGAGACATATAAACAATAATCATTAAATCGATATCTCACTAATTATAGAAAAAGGAAAACTTTTCAATAGTGTGAGTATCTCAGCTGGGAACTTAATAATATATATCGTAATCATATGACCTACTTCATAAGAGGTTTCATTCAGCATTGGGAAATTTACTGTTAAAAATTGGTCACCCCAAGTTTGATCCAGGTGCTGAAGCAAAATTAATGGGTGAAGTGACTATCTAAACAGATACTGTTGCAAAACTCCTAGCACCCCTTAATAAAGCTCCTTAAAGGTCATGGGTTCTTTCAGCACAACTCACTTGAGAATTTTGACGCCGTTTATCCTCAGCCTAGTACGAATCAAGCAAATATGCTAAAAAGTATTAATGTCGTCATTATCACACCGTTTAATGTTAAACATTATAATTCAAGCACGTATTAGGCCAGGGGTATGCAACCTACAACAACTCCGAAAGTTTTTTGAAGTGGAATCAAAGATGAAAATGTGGAAGAGTCGGGCGCAGATGCAGATAAACTTTTTATTAAGTTTCGAGCGGAGAGAAGAAGTAATAGCATAGAAAAAAATACTTTAAAAACCAAATTACTAAAATTCTAAGCACTTAGGATGTTCTGACAACCGACATCGGATGTATTCGTTAAAGATAATCTAGAATGAGCAACGAAAATGACAGTTTAATAGGCCATAGTTCGCATATTTGATCTACAAATATACAATTTCAGTCATTAGAAGTCATCTAACTAGAAATAGACAAGGAGTGCAAGACATTACACTTGTCTCAGATACCATTATGGATAAGTTTAGTGAATTGGAAGGTATTGGAAGATCATTCCTTTTCTGATCATTGTTCGCTCTAATTTGAATTGGAGACAATACCAATTCTAGAAAACCTAGCTATAGAAACAGGATGAAAACCGGCTGGGATATTTTTAGAACTGTTCTAAGTAAATCACTACAGGTACCGGTTTCAAACTTGATGTTCTAGTGGACAAGTCAAAAGGACTTGCTAGAAATGCTAGAACAAATACCTAGAGGTTATACTGTAGTAAAATAGATGATTCCTCTAAGACATCTGGGCTGCGTAAAGTATACTATATCTAAGTCCCACCACTTAGGGACCGGATGGTTCTTGGACCATAACAAGTGCAAAATCCTTGGATCTACTACTGAAAACTCATGTTCTAGGTAGCTCCGGGTCTACACTACAAAGGCCTAGGGATAACAGAGTTACATACATTGTTAGTCAGGTTATAAGCAGGATAAAAATCGCTTATTCATTATAAGTCGACAGGATCCGATGTCATTATACCAACGAATGCCCAAAAAACGAATGACCTATGCTGACCCTGGCTAGAAGTTATGTTCAAGAGCAGCCTAGAACTCTGTCACATTTCTAGTAAATGGACTGAAATAAATATTTATAGGTAATTTTTATACCTAAGCCTGGAATTTACATTGGTTTGGTGGCCAGCTAAAGTCCAATAAAGGCAATCATC
This sequence comes from Nephrotoma appendiculata, assembly GCA_947310385.1. NCBI lineage: Eukaryota > Metazoa > Arthropoda > Insecta > Diptera > Tipulidae > Nephrotoma > Nephrotoma appendiculata. The sequence goes on from OX371223.1 coordinate 300,930,432, forward strand.
TATTCTAAGTAATTGGAATATCCCAAATAATACCGACTATACCATCTTATCAGCATCTTTTGATCAGAGGTTTAGGGTTGATATTCCTTATCACTGAAGGTGTTAATTTCTTCACTGATGTTTCAAAATGGAAAGGTTGGGGTGGGTTGAGATATAATGTAATATCTGCAAGGAATATTTGCATTTTTACGGAGAATCAGTCTTCAATTAAGATGCTCAAATGAGATTTCCTTACGTTGAAAGTAGCCCAGAATTGTTTCACATAGCTTGACGAGATGGCAGATCAGTTCATCATCCACCTGATGTGGGTGCTGTGGCATTTAATATTGAAATTGGGGAATTAAAATGAGATTGAACTCGCTCGACAAGGGACAATGTCGCCCTAGATAGCATAGCAAGTAGAGCGCTTGCTCTGTAATTCCGGGGTCCCGGGTTCGATTCCTGGTGGTGACAAAAAGTTACGACTGGGCATTTTTAATGTGTTATATGTTACATTGTGCATTGTCTTATATATCTCAAGCCATAGTTATTGTAATATATTTTAAAATACAACATGGCTCATTTCACCAACAGGGCGAATGTTGATATACCGCTTATTAAGAGCAAATTGCTGATTCAAGAGGAAGCTAGAAGAACAACGAATGGCAGATGGTCCAATTGTACCTCTTGCGTAACTACCAGATCTGACCAAAACTACACCTGTCAAGATCCAGACAGTTGGTACCGGTGATGGTGGTGCGAGTTCTATTGCAAAACACGGTCTCATTGATAAGAATGCGAGCAGAATGAAAATCTCCTCACATGATTACTGTTGTAGTTGCAAAGGTGAATAGGAGGAAGAAACTGTTCTCCTCTTGCTTTGCACCTGTCTCAGTCTAGCGCTTAGCAGACTGAAATTCCCTGGAGCTACCCTCCTCCGCTTCGTTGCGAGCTCAAAATGGTTCGATGAGTAGGAGATGAGAAGAAACAATGTGGCACAGCTATGGACCTGATTGTATCTATGCCAGCCCTTTAGGACAACCACTCTAATCTAACCTAACCTACCTGAACAATGGCTGGTGATAATTTCTTTCTTTACAAAGCATTACGGCCATAGAGCAAAACAAAGTAGACATCTTTTCATCTGATCTTCAAAAAGTTTGAGGAATTTTTTTCACTCGTCATCAATATCAATTGAGCAAAACATGGCAAAGACAATTCAGCAGAGCATGAGAAATTTTTTATTTGAACGTGTTATTTGAGCGCCATCATTTTACAACGTTTTACATTTGGCTACATTTGCTAGTCTATTTAGATCTTGTGTTGATCTAAACACATCAATCATCATCATATCCTCTGTTCTTTTCGGAATCAATTTATACTGATACACGAATTTACAATTTTCACTCCCAACTTTATGATCGAATATAGTTCAGCCAAAATGGTATCTTCGCGGTGAGCTGCATCCAATTACTATAATTTTTCACTTGTCCAACGTATTTAAAAAAGGTTTCTATGTACACCTCTGTGCCATTAGAAGTTCCGTGGATTTGAGTTAATTTTAATTTACTAGAACTGTCTGAAAAGTTTCCGACCTCAGTATGAAGATGGCAGCACTTGTCAATAAAAGTGGGGAGTGTGTTTGCGCATGCGTTGAAAGGTATACTCACCGAAATATCAGCTATTTCGGTCACTCAGTTGTTGTTTACCAATCGTTTGAGTCAGTTCCATGTGAGTGTTTTTGTGAAAATGGAAAAAATCGAGTATCAAGCTGTAAAATATTTATTTTTGAAAGGCAATACGAGTTAGAAGAGGCTATGAATAAGTCCAGAGAACGTGGTTGCCACATATTGAATCAAGATTTGTGGGTTGCAATTTTACTCACTTTGGACCAGAAACGTTTTCGATTGAACATTTCCGACGCTCTGTTGGCGCAGTTTAGACGCAATAAATCACAATTTTGGCGCCGGCTAATTTTGATAAAACTTAGATAAACAATTACACTTCAGAGTCAAAAATACAATCAAAACAGTGGACTATCAAGGGGGAATCGGCTCCAAAAAATGCAAAGGCTGTTCCTTCGACTGGAAAGGTGTTGGCGACCGTTTTCTGGGGCAATCATGGAGTTATCTTAATCGTTTATCTTTAAAAAAAGAAAGTATTTACAAGACCATACTACCCATCATTGCTTGACAGGCAGAAATTGCTGCAAACCGGCCACATTTGCAGAAAAAATATCTTGCTTCACTAAGACAATACGCAGTCGCACACCTCAGCGGTTGCCATGGCAAAAATCCATGAATTAAGGCGAGAACTACTTGACCAGCCTCTTTACTCACCAGATCTAGCCCCAAGCGACTTTTTTCGCTAAGCTAAAAGTGACGCACGGAGGATCAAGATTTTCGTCGAATGAGGAGGCCATCGCCTTCGTAAAATTATTTTACAGAAACAGACGCCGAGTACTATTTGGACGGCTTAAAGAGATGGAAGCATCGCTGGAAAAAGGGTATATAAACTTACAAGGAGACTATTTGAAGAAAAAATGTTCTGTATCTTTATTAGGTCAGAAACTTTTCAGACAACCTTCGTATTATATTTAAGGTCACGTGAACTGACCACCGAGATCCATTAGGACTTACCTAGTATTTCAAATACTTTATTTCTGTTCGAAATAGTGAACATTTCTTGAACTTGATTCCCATGGCAATAATTGGCGTTTTTTTTATTACATCACACTACAGAGACCAGGCAGGTCAATATAAAAGGCTTTTGAAATGTTGAAGTTTTTCATGGCGATCAGATAAAAGATGTTTTGTTTTATTATTGTTTCTGGGCACCCGCAAATCAAGAAAATAGTTCTTAACTGATAAAGGCTCATCTAATATCTCTGTTCGCTCCAATTATATTTGCTCCAATGTAATAAAAAACACGACAATTATCGAAATATAAAATACGCACGTTCTCCATATTGTAAACCATTTAGCACGCATTCAAAATTTGAACAGTTTTAGATCTGATTTATAGAAATCAAGGCAAACTGGGCGGCCTAAATTATGAGGTCACCAATTTTGTCTGATTACTGTTTTTATCCCAAGCATCCCAACAAAACTAGACGGTACCAAATCACAGATATTGGTAACAGGTAGATCATTAAAAAATATTGTGGTGGTATTTTATAAAATTCACCACAACATTTTAGCTAGGAATTTTCTTCTTCCTACGTTTGAACTCCATCTAGGCTAGGATAATTTTTTATGTTTTGTTTGTTTGTGGTACAATATTTTTAGTGGATTTTACGCAACGGTGATAGGAACAAGTTCGGAGGTGGTTTTATCATTCATTCATCATCATTTGCCAACAAGTTTTAGACCGAATCTCTCTCTCTCTCTCTGGCACTATTATATCCCATCAAGGGATTTGGCCGCCTCACATGAGGTTTCATAATCATATTTTCATTTCGGATAATGAGTGATTAATTCATTGATCCTAAACCAGCCGTGAAATATTTTCTTTGTCACCACCGGGAATCGAACCCGGGACCTCCGGTCGCTGGAGCAAGCATGCTAACCACTTTGCCACCGGCGCGGCAACAGAATCGTTTCTGATAAATATACAATTTTCTAATGATTGCAAAAGTAGTTGCGGCCTAAGGAAACCAGTCTGACTGTGTTACCAGCAGAGAAACTTTAAAAAAACCCAGTGTTGAAGATTGAAATTATTTATACCTCGAGCACTGTTAAATTTGCAGGAACTCGTCACACGTTACGAATGCGACTATACCGGATTAAGTTCCTTACGGTGCTACGGATTATTTGCACTTATTATTCTCTAAATTAAAAATTACTTCATTCATTGGAAATTTAAATAAAAACATAAATAATTTGTGTTGCTATTTCCAAATCAATTCAACCGGTACACACCTTAATAATCAGTTGTTCGTGGAATTTGTTGAGTTTATATCACTGGCTTTATACCGGATGGCTAGCGAATATTTTTTCAGATCCATGAATATTTTTAGTAGACTAGCAGATAACCAGGTTTATAAATAACATTTTAAAATAATAATAAACTATAAATAAAACCGGGTATTGGATTTTTCGGTATTTGATCGTTTAATAGCAAAGTGGTACTTACTGAAACTTTCGAAATTAACCCCTACTTTGTTCCATTCCATTACTTCTCCTTTTTGTTTCAAATATCGTTATCAAAATGATCACGAGTTCAAAATGCTACCAGTTAGTCATCAATCTAACTATGAATATTCGATGAAGCATGGAATTACAGAAATTTTTTCGCAAGTTATGATTGGGGGTGGTTTGAAGAGTTTGTGGGTATGGAATTTCGAGTTTCATCAGTTGGTCATTAATCTTACTTTAGACAAAATATAGCATCGAAATCATTATAATGCTCTATAAGGTAACGGAAATTTGTCAGAAAATAAGAGATTATGCTACTCGTCACAAGTGGCCACACTATCCCAAAAAAGAATTTGTTTTTTTATATATTTAAGTACCAGCGGCAATTTTTCACAAAATACACCTTTCCAGCGGAATAAAAGTGATCCATAAAATGACAAATTGATTGATCTCGGTGTATGAAATCTTGAAATTTAACAATACCATTACGTCTTTGTGCCATTTCTTAAAGAATTACGCTGGAATTTGGCTAGTAGTATTGGTTAGGTTTTAAAGTGAGTTTTGGAAAAAATTCATGCTGCATAAGATAGCGGAATTTTGACAGCGGAAAATAAGAGATTACGCTACTCGCCGCAAGTGGCAGCGCTATCACTAAAGAGAATTAGTTTTGCTGTATGTATATATTTTTTCACTAAATAAAAGATCTCACCGGAATAAAATATTAAAAGTGATCCTTAAAATGGCAAATTAATTGATCTCCGAAGTAAAATCTTGAAATTTAACAATATTCCGTCTTTCCGGTATTTCTTCCACTAACCAATACTTTCGGTTGTTTTTCTAATAGCTTAGGTCATACTGAGACTATATGGGAATTGTGGGGAAAATTCATGGACTAGAATTTACACTAGAATTTTTTGATTTTCTGCGGCCAAATAAGTTATTCAGAATAATATATATACCTAAAAACACATATTTTCAAAAAGACAGATCATTTTAGTGGGACCCTCTACCTGTCAGGTGGTCGGGAATATTGTATTTAACACTAGATGAAAAAAGTATTATGTACATCTATTGATATGGGATGAAACTCAATAAATAGGGTATTTTTTATTTATCGTCTATTTAATTAAATTAAATTGTATTTTTATTTATTAAATAAAATATAATAAAATATAAAAGAATGAAAAATGATTAAAAACAAAAATAAAATTATATGATGAAATTTCTTAATCATCGTCACTATTTCTCGATTCATCATCATCATCAGCGAATTCTTCATCAGAGCTTGAACAATCTCCTTCTTCCGGTTCTTCTGCATTATCTAGAAATAATAATTCATATATATGTATTTAATGAATAGTAAAACAAATATAATGCAATAATGAAAGGAAACAGTAGCATAGTTAACAATAGCATTTAAAACTAATTGCGGCATACATTCCCCTTCGAGCCAATTAAATTCCGATGCATTTTGCAAACGCAAATGTGCATTCCGCCAAATACTTTGCAGATTAAATTTAATAGTGTCTTATACAGCTGTCAGTTACTCTAATATAAACAAATGACAAATGATTTGTAAGTATCTATATATGACGAAAAATTCCTGAAATCACAAATTTTTGGAAGTCATGTTTGAATTTCATGTTTTTTATATTTTCAATGTATAGTCTTGATTAAAAAAAATAGTTTGTGGAAATTTGTTGTTGTTGTTGTTGTTAAAGATACATGATGTCAAATTTTGATAAAAATGATGAACATGATGTTATATATATGGCTATAAAGCGAAAATTGATTATCCGACACTTATAAACCTAGGCTCATTTTAAAGATAAATAAATAGGGATTCTAAAAAAATTATAAAATTGGTACCATGTTTCAACTCTTCCTATTCAAAATGGCCGCCAAAATAGTATTTTAAAATTTTCTCAAAAACCTATTTTTTTTAAAATTTTTCTTTAATTCTATTGAACATACCAAAAAATTGTACTTGTGTTATTTTTTGTTTTCTTGCAAAAGACGTTTGAGTATGAAGATCTACCCATTTTTTGTATATAAAATCAAAGCAGAGCCATCTATGATTTTGAAGAGCCGTAATATTAAAAAGAGAGCTTTCAGTAGAGGGGAAGCTTTTATTGAATTACTATAAGAAACCGTGGTAATTGGAAAATTTTTTAACATGAATTTATGAATAAAAAATTAAACAAATCATCTAAATTTTAATTTTATATTTTTAATAAACTATTCAAAGAACACATATTTGAAAATCAGCCATCATAATGTAGTATTTATTTGGTAAATTTAAACTAAAACGGAGCATAAATTTATTAATTTTCTATAAAAATGAGCTTTCCGTTTAGTTGTGTAGATTTATAAAGTAAGATAATAAAGGGTGCTGCCGCGGATTCCTCTTACATCCAATTTAAAATTTAGTTTTATAAAAATTTAACTTATTTGGTAAATTCTGGTCACATGCACATCAGAATTTTTGAGATGAACGATGCACTTAATAGCAATCTAAACATTCTCCATTTATAACAGAATTAAAGAGAAAACGTGAGCTGAAACGAAATTTTATGAATCACCATGTAGAAACAATAATATTATTCATATAATAAAATTTTTACATCAAAATCTATTTACGAAAATTATTTTTGTATACAAAAAATCAACGTTGTCATGGTTTTCTTAATTAAATATTATTACAAAACAGAACAAAACGTAAACAACTTCAATTTTATTCGATTGCAAAACCGAGCTTTCTGTATTTTGAAAATCCGTTTACAGATGTCTCTGTAATAAATTTACTTGAAATTACAGAAAAGTGTAAAATAATTAAATAATTATTTACGAAAATAAACTATTATTATTGTAAGTTAAGCGCGAAATCTTTTAATATAATAATTTAACATAATTAATAAAACTCAAAACAATTATAATTTTTATTTATAAAACGGTTGGCATAAATAAAGCTTTTCATCACAAAATATTTATCATCGTAGTTGCTGCGCGCTGAAAAACAATAATAGAAAAATGTCACATCTTTTCGAAATTTTTTCTTTTCTTATTTCAATTCTCTCGTATTCGGTTATTTTCAGTTCCAGGAGATTTCAATAATCTATTGAACAATAATCTATTGCAGTATACATAATTAATTGTTAAATTTTATTTAACAAACGTTTAGGTTTTAATATTTAGTTTTAATTTATACTTAGCAACATCTTTTGATTGGTTTTTATTGCGAAAAGCTCTATAATATAATGTTTTTATTTTATGAAGCTCCGGTTTGTTTATATTACAGGATGAAACAATGTAGGCTGCGAATTTGTTGCGTTGAAAAATCAAATTTTTAACAAATAACGAAAAAAAAGTGTTCGAAGTTTGTTCATCAACAATGTTGTAATAGGATCCAGAACACAATAAACCCCATATTACATAGCTACTCAAAAAGCATTTTTTAACGAACGTTTGTTTTGGGAAAGAAATGCTGAAATTTTTGATGGAACACTCTATATTAATTTCTTACATACACATATAAACAAATTCTTATTTCTACAATAAAAAAAAAAATTGTGGTAGACTAATTTAAATGTTTTTGCGTTAATTCGACATAATATGACTCAATTTTAAAATATGCTTTTCCTGAATATTGAACTAACCATTCAAATTAAAAATTGAAACGAAGCATTAATGTTTTTATATACAAAAAAGCTTCTAAAAAAATATTAAAATACACTGATTGGTATGAAAAAGAACAAAAAGCTTCCCCTCTATGGAAAGCTCATGGAAAAAAAATGGCGGAATGTTACGGCTCTTATATTAAGGAGGCTCTGATCAAAGTCAATGTGGTATTTTTTATTTTCAACTAATTTTACGATCAACTTGATAAAGTAACTGTTTAGAATTATTCAGTTCACAAATCGTTCATAAATTACATCACCCTAGGTTTGATCATTTTTAACTTCCTTTCAGCGTTTTGCGTCTACGCGTGTTTATTTAGCAAAATTACTCCATTTGATTAAAATTTTTTGCGATTTTCAACGCTATCTTGTTCAAAAGATGGAACAATAGCTTCTAATTGCAAATTGTTATATTGAATGTTTATCCTATCAAAGTGACTGCGTAATCACTTATCCGTTTGCCAGCTTCGGGTGCTTAAAGGGTCAGTGACCCATTCTTGTTTTGAATATTTTTCGCTATTCGTACCATATACTGCGTTGTGTTAAATTCTTCCTGGATTTCTTGTATTGTTAGTGATTTCGGCAATGTAGACAGCAACTGTATTTTATCACAATTCTTCTCCAACTGTTGAAATTTGGCTTTTAGTTGATCCATGAATTCATCATAAAGGCGTGCTTTATGAGGATTTTCCGCTGAGTGAGTCAAAAAAGGCTCGATACCAGATACCGAAGATGTTGATGATGGCGTCAGTGAGGTAGTTAAATTTAGTAATTTTTGCTGCTCATAATGTTGCCTGGATTCCAACTTACTCGGATATATAGGAGACATGTAATATTTTATTAAGTTTTTCACGAGCGATAGCACTTTTTATTTGGCGCTCCTCACTTTCACTCCTACTCGAAATATTCTCGTCACTGCGTGTTGATAATGTCTCCGGGGTAACAAGTGAATTTGATGAATCAGTAACGGGTGACACTTCGCTTCCAATTTTCTGACGTTTAGAAGATACCAGGTAACACGTTGGTCAAATCGATGAATCTTCATTTACTTCAGTCGAGCGCGGGAAATGACTTTTTATATAATCAGAAAAGTTTCTCTAAATCTATCGAACATTTCGTCTCAGGAAACGGCTTACAACACTTTTTGAGCCCAGACATTATTACACTTATTAAATGAACTACTTTAAATTAATTTTTTGTTATTTAAACAAGCAAATGCTTCAAATAGAACTTCACAAGTTAAACTAACTGAAATATTATTTTAAACTCTAATTTATACAAAAATGTTAACAAAAGCCACTGGTTATGTTATTTTACAGGCCTACTCCCCTTTCTATAGAATCTCAAAAAAATTATTTCAGGAATACAAATAAATTTTTAAAAATTCGATCCAAAAGGTTATATTCAGGTACAGAAAATAGTGATTAAACCTAACAAAATAAATGAGTCATGACAAAATTTTATTGTTCTACTAATTGGATTAGGGGCTATCCATAAACTATCTCACATTTTTATGGGGGAAGGAGTATCGATTGTTGTGACGTGTGTCGCTGGAGGAGGAAGAGTTTTATAAAATGACAGATTGAGGCGTGACGTCACGTGTCTAATTATAATTACAGCATTCAATATAACAATTTGCAATCAGAAGCTATTGTTCCATCTTTAGAACAAGATAGCGTTGAAGATCGCAAAAAATTTTAATCAAATGGAATAATTTTGCTAACTAAACACGCGTAGACGCAAAACACTGAAAGGAAGTTAAAAATGATCAAACCTAGGGTGATGTAATTTATGAACGATTTGTGAACTGAATAATTCTAAACAGTTACTTTATCAAGTTGATCGTAAAAATAGTTGAAAATAAAAAATACCACATTGACTTTGATTTTATATACAAAAAATGGGTAGATCTTCATACTCAAACGTCTTTTGCAAAAAAACAAAAAATAACACAAGTACAATTTTTTGGTATGTTCAATAGAATTAAATGAGGAAAAATTAAAAAAAAAAAAAAAAAAAAAAAAAATAGGTTTTTGAGAAAATTTTAAAATACTATTTTGGCGGCCATTTTGAATAGGTAGAGTTGAAACATGGTACCAATTTTATAATTTTTTTAGAATCCCTATTCATTTATCTTTAAAATGAGCCCTCGTTTATAAATATCGGATAGTTAGTTTTCTTTTTATAGCCATATATATAACATCATGTTCATCATTTTTATCAAAATTTGACACCCTGTAACTTTAACAACAACAACTACAAAAAATTTTTTTGTTCTACAGTTTTTTTTTTAACAATTACTACACATTCAAAACATAAAAAGTAAAAAATTTAAACACGACTTCCGGTTCCATATACCAAATTTGTGATTTCACGTAATTTTCGTCATATATAAAAATGAATTCCTGTTTGTTTGTTCCGAATGGGCCTCTCAGCCGCTCAACCGATCGCCATGAAATTTTTACCATGTACAAATTGCATATCCAGAACCAACCTTACGATATTTTGGAAGGGGCTGAACCCGGGGGGTCTAGGGGCTGCGGTACAAATTTTTTCGAAAATTTTAATTTTCGTTAAATTTTTCCACGAAAATGAGTTTATGGGGCTGGTTATATGAAATTACTGACATGTTCAGCCCTGAATCAAAAATTAATTTTTACATGTATAGATACAAATATTTGATTATTCCAAAATGACTTCTCAGTCGCTCGATCGCCATGAAATTTTTACCATGTACAAGTTGCATATCCAGAACCAACCTTACGACATTTTGGAAGGGGCTGGACCCCGGGGTCTAGGGGCCATGGTACAAATTTTTTCAAAAATTTAAATTTTTTTACGAGAATGAGTTTTGAACAGGGGTTATATGAAATAAGAGACATGTTCGAATTCGGGGGGTCCGCCCCTCGATCAAAAATTCATTTTTACATGTAAAGATACAATTATTTGATTGTTCTGAAATAACGCCTTAGCCGCTTTACCGATCGCCATGAAATTTTTACCATGCATATGTTACATGTTCAGGACCAAGCCCACGATACTTTTGAAGGGGCTAGACCCCGGAGTCTAGGGGCTGTGGTACAAATTTTTTCTCAAATTTCAATTTTTTTAAGATTTTTTGACTGGAATGACTAAGGAAAGGGGTTATATGCAATTAGTGACATGCTCCAATCCGGAAGTCTGCCCTGGGTCAAGAATTCATTTTTACATGTATAGATACAATTATTTAAATGTTCCGAAATAGCGCCTTAGCTGCAAATTTAGATACCAAAAAGGATATCTAGCGTGCGATTGTTATACACAAATCATACCTCTACTATAATTGATTTAATTATTCAAATTAATTTTATTAATTTAAATTTAAGACAATCTTTCATCACTTTAACTGAAGACAAATCTCTAAACACTTATATTATCCATACTAATAATCCATTTTTACTGGTTTGACATGTACTGTGTAGTGATATCCTATTTATCATATCCTGTTTTGAAATGTACCATAGTCAGCGAGTTCTAATTTCTACATAACTTCAGAAATAATTAAAATTCTATTTTAATCCACTATTGTGGCTTTTAATGAAAATAGTATTGTAGTTTCATACTAAACGCCAATAGTTTATTACTTTATTTATTTTATTACTTAAACAATCAATGATTGTTTCATAAAATCAATTCTAGGAAAGGTACTAAAAATATTGTACGTATAAACTGATTTACTTTGAAAAGTACTAGCGTTTTATATTTGAAAATAGCATCTTCTACAAGAAAGATCCTTGGATTCAAATTATTGTACGTGTAAAATTGCCTTAGTTTGAACAAACTTCTTTTGTTTTTCGAAATGTCATTTTCAACCACAGTTCGCGGTAAAACGTATCGAAGTGGACGTAGTTTTAATCGTTTTGAATAAATTAATATTAATTTGTGTTTCGGATGCCGTTGTTCTCGATTAGTTAGCTATATTGCAATAAAATAATTGTTGGTGATTATTTTCCAGGTATTAAATATTATTTCAAATGAATATACATTCTTATTAGATTTAAGTTTTCAGTTTATAAACGTGTTAATCTATGATTAATTTTTGATTGTAGATAACAATTGATTTTGCTTAAAAAAAAATCCGTAAAGACATTTTCAAACACAGTTCGCGGTGAAATGTATCGAAGGGAACATTAAAATCGTTTTGATAAATTAATACTAATTTCTGTTTTGAATACCCGTCATTCCTGATTAACTAGCTACACGTTTCATTTTTGCTTAAAAATTGCCACCGAAAAAAAGATCAATTGGGCAGGTAACTGCAAAGTCGAAGAAGATTAGAGCCGCAAGGGTATGGCTGAATCAATCGAACAGTATGAAACACGACTTGCAAACGTTCGAAGCAGTACATCTTCTTCTAGAGCTAATGAAACAACTAAACAGCGCGAAATACGACTTGCAAACGTTCGAAGCAGGATGTCTTCTTCTAGAGCTACTGAAACCATTGAACATCGTGAGGCCCGGCTGGAAGTCAATCGGTTACGATATGGACGATTAATAGAAACTTTTAGAGGTGATTTAAAGTTAGCAGCATTCAATTACGAGAAAGACTATGATTACAATGTTTAAATTAGGCAAATGGAAAACATTCGTTTGTATTATCGTGCTTTAAAGTTTCACAATGAACCGCCTGGAATGTGTTGTTCAAATAGAAAAGTGAATTTGCCTCCTCTGGATGATCCACCTGAACTTCTAGCTTACGTCTCCGGAACTACTGAGTTATCCAGACATTTTCTACAAAATATTCGAAAATACAACTCATGCATATAGACCTCCCGTGCAACGCCGGGTAACTCAACTAGTTAACTAATATAAATAATAATTTGTTATGATAGTTTTCTTGTTATTTTTAAGTTATGATACGTATCAAGTATATACATATAATATTGGACCATCAAGATTTAAGCTAAGTATTTTTATAATGTCAAAAAGAAACTAAATCTAATATTTATATAATTTGATTCGTAGATAATTTGTTGATAATTTGCTGTTCCAACACTTGTTATGTATTGAGTTCTTAAGAGTTGTTGACGTAATTCTATTTTGCACAGTGGCAAACTGGAGGAATCACAATTTTTCAATGACTTTGTAATAGGCTCTTCGTTGTTGTTAGCTTTGTAAATTAAGCAGAATTTTCGAAATCTTGCTGTATTTATATCTACGATATTCTTAAATCCATAAATTTCACAAACAAATTTTTCAAGAATCTTAAGAGCAGCTAAAAGATCGCTTAATGCCGCTTGGTAATTTGAGTTTGTCATTAATACTTATAAAGGTCTTATCTTATGCCTTTTTGGAAAAATGAAGGATTGAAATCGCATCCCATGATTGCATGATAGCCAGGCAAACTCACGCACAATGATTGTCCTAATTCGATATACAATTTTGTTATATTTATATACCTTTTAGCATTTCCAGTGCCATACTCGATAAAAATATGTAGCAGGAATATCTGTCATTGTATGTAATATAAAAAACCCGTCGATTATGGCAACATCAAAGGAATTTGGTACACTGTCGCAACGATGTTTTTTTTCCCTAAAAATGTTACTATCGATGATTTCTCTGTCTGATATATACTTCCATCTAAACGGCACATTGACATAGGAAAAGGTGTTATAGGATAGTATAAAATTTTTTCAAAGTCAATATCGTATACAGTCCATAATTCCAAAAATCTTCAAAATTCCAAAAATCATTGTTAGACTCATTATAATTGAACCATTTTCGTCCCATAGACAGAGAATATTATAAACTGTTGAAATATATAGACGAGATTCCGTGGACATATACCGTGGGGTAATGGCAATACAAATGAAAACAAGAATGCTATTATAGGAATAGCAAAACCCATTAGAATTAGAGACCAATCAATATAACAGTAGAATATTGTGTAATCTATTCGAAATTGTGGGTAAGAACCTGTGGACATCTCTATGATCGGTGGTATAAAAAATGAAATTTTTTGTCCAGGACCTGTAAATATATTTATTAAACTAGAAATATTTGTCAAAATTGTGAAGTTTCTAACATCTTTAAAACATAGTAAAACCCATCATAATTTTATCCCATTGACAATAGACTCATTAGATTGGATGATAAATTTGAAAATGTTAGTTAGAATTGGCTGGAATATTATTTGAAACCCGTCAAAAATGCTTAATTTCTAAATATAATTTTTAATAGAAGAATCTCAAACATATACTTTACATACTTAAAAGTTAAATCTTAAGAAGGTCTATATGCTTTACTTCCACAAAAATATCAGCTAGAATCTGTAAATATTTCTAGATTTGACGGCACAACATTTAGAATTAGTCCAATTTAATAATTTTCTTTTGAAAAAAAATTCTAATAGGAAAAATAATAAATTTAACAGTGTAATTTTTTAGTAACTTTTTTAGCACAAACTTCACGCATTATTGTGAATGGAATTGCTCAAAACAAGTCAAACAAAATAACATTAGTAGGTACACTCGAACCTCTATAAATTGGCATATGTTATTCCAATAAAAATGATTGAACCCGTCTGACCATTTTCTAGATATGGTATAGTATTCTTATAATATTGCGAATGGGATAGCTCATAAATCATAGCAATTTATATAAATCTCAGATATGTCTGAGCATAATCACTAGTATACGAGTATATGAACAGAGAATGCTTAGGTCTATTTAAATTAGTATGTGTTATTAAAGTTATTCTTATAAAAATTGTTAAGAAAAAAGAAATCCCTCCAAACATTGCGTAACTTTTACGTACGGTTTACGAAGACTTGTTTATACTAAAGTCCTCGTAAATGTTACGCATATACGTAAAGAAAAAGTTGTGAAAACGAACACTTCGTCACAAGAGAAATGAAACTATTTTACGAATACTTGTATATGTGTTGGTAACAATAATTATCTTCGCAAATTCCGCGAGTTAGCGTAATGTTAACGAACGGTTTAAACATGTGAATGCGAACATATTTCATTTCGGGTTTTGCTCGTTTTTACGCGGGATTTATTACCATTTTAGATTATTTTTTTAATAAATATTTTTTCGAAAAATAAAAAAACCGAGAATTCTTTTCCAATGTTATTTTTTTTTATCTTGATTAAATTTATACTTATTACGATAAATATATACATATTAACATTTTAATAAGATTGATTAACAACAAGTGATATGGGTTTTTACCTTTTATAAGCTCCATGATATAGTATCCCTTTACAGCAATATTGCCATGTTGGTCATGCCATGAAAATGTTGATGCTGCTTCGTCTGTGATGATATCCTTCAAACAACCTCTCAAATATTTTTGAAGTGATAAATCACTAATTGCTTTAAAGTGACTGGTCTATAAAAGGTTCGAAAATAAATTATATAAACTTTGTTATTCAAGATGTTAAAATTTAATGTTGCTTACCAAAATATTTTCCTTTTCTAAATTAGTTTTAACTTCACATTCCAGAGCTTTAAATTGTTTTGGTGATTTGGCTGGTATATTTAAAATATGACACTGCTCTATATTTACTAAAATTATTAGTTATTTTTAATTAAACACAAAAAAACAAAATGGAGATCACAAACGTAATATATTTCACTAAACAACTTATCCGAATGAAGCACGTATAAAAATATTACATTTGTATACCATATGCGAATACCATACGAAATAAAAATATATATATATAAAAACAAACGAAATAGTTGTACGTGTATTGGTATTCCATTGTTAATGAGTGTACGTAAAGTTTACGTTTTCGTAAAGAATTTAACGTATACATTTTTTTGTTGGGAGGGTTCGGCTGAGAAAGCGAAGACACTATCTGCATTATCGACGTTCTTATCTTTCTGCTGGAAACTTTGGCTAACTTTAATAAGGTGATATGCAGTGTGGCATGTCGCACCGTCTTCTATAAACCAGTAACCGTTAAGACCTATTCCACGCATTTGCGGGCAGACATATTGAGCTAACACCCAACGATATAGATTTCCAATGATTGTTTCGTTTTCTCTGAGAAAATATGGCCAAATTATGGTTGGAGGCAATTTTGCTTATTAACGCCACCAGAGCATGTGAAATGGGCCACCTCGGTCATCAAAATTTGCTTCCATAATCTGGTTCAGTGTCAACCATTCGAGCGACTGGTTGGCCGTATTCCAAGTGACGTAGACTACTAGGAAACGTCTTAATCGTTGATCAACGGCATGTTGACGATCTCTCACTGTCCCGTGCTGAATAAAATTCGATACCAAACGACGAATAGTGTTGTCAGACGGTGCCTGTTGGCCACGATATTTTCGACGAAATGCATGTTGAGTTAACACAAATGAACGACTATTTTCTATTTGTGTAATTTCGGAGCTTGGTTTTGGTGTGATTAAAATTGATTCATGGTTAAAATTGTACTGAATTGACGATTCAAAAACAGGTCTAATCAAGTCAATCGGTTGACAAATGTCACAGTTATTCAATGTTTATATACCGACATAAAAGATGGCGCACCCTGTACAATTAATAAAAGCTATTCAGCGAACCGCATTGGTCAGCTCGGGTGTAGTGGTGTGCCTGATTAATTTGTAAACCCTGACCGGAACCTGCGAATATATTTAGCTCGTTTGTTATAAAACTTGAAATATACATCAAAATTGTGAAGTTTCTAAATTTTGAAATTTAAAAATATTCCGTCTTTCCGGCATTTCTTCCACTAGTAATCAATACTTTCGGTTGTGTTTCTAATAGCTTAGGTTATACTGAGACTATATGGAAAGTTTGGGGAAAATTCATGGACTAGAATTTTCACTAAAATTTTTTGATTTTCTGCGGTCATATAAGTTCTTTTCAGTTTTTGGCCAATATCTCAAAAACTCCCACTAGTAACCAATATTTTCGGAATGAAATTTATGGAACTGAAAATAACTTATTTGGCCGCAGAAAATCAAAAAATTCTAGTGAAAATTCTAGTCCAAGAATTTTCCCCACAATTCCCATATAGTCTCAGTATAACCTAAGCTATTAGAAAAACAACCGAAAGTATTGATTACTATTGGAAGAATTGCCGGAAAGAGGGAATATTTTTAAATTTCAAGATTTCATATACCGAGTTCCTTTACTTCGGAGATCAATAAATTTCCCATTTTAAGGATCACTTTTAATATTTTATTCCGCTCAGATCTTTTATTTAGTGAAAAAATATATACATACAACAAAATTAATTCTCTTTAGTGATAGTGCTGCCACTTGCGGCGAGTAGCATAATTTCTTATTTTCCGCTGTCAAAATTCCGCTATCTTATACAGCATAAAAATTCTAGGATCTATTCATGATGGACTAATAACTTGGCCATTTCATAACTAATCTTTATGAAATTTGGTTTCAAGATTGATTATCGATTGAAATAAAATTTTTAGATGAAAATGTGGTATCTGTACATTCTACACAATTAATGGATTTTGATAAAATGGAAAAATGGATTTTGACTGAAAAGAACTTGGCTGTAATTAATAATTGTAATATTTGCATCACATACCGGGATAGTTCGGACAATATTTATTGACTAAATTTTTACTATAATTTTTTGTATTTCTGAGGTCATATAAGATATTTTTTCTTAAACTTTTACTAGTAACCAATACTTTCGGTTACTTTTCTAATAGTTTAAGCCATATTGAGACTATTCTTTCCAATACATAAACTAACTTCAAATTTTCCTTGAAATATCAATATGACTTAAGCTATTAGAAAAACAACCGAAGGTATTGGTTACTATAGTTATTGAGATATTGACCAAAAGTTGAAAAAAGCTTTTATGGCCGCAGAAAATCAAAATTTAAAGTGAAAATTCTAATCCACAAATTTACCATGTAAGTTAGAAAATTAGAAATTTTCTTTTGTGAGAGTTCTGCCACTTGTGGCGATTAGCGTAATTTCTTATTTTCCAGCATATCGAAATTGCTTTGTTTTCTATTTTAGAGAAAATTCGCAACTGTTCCTAGATATTATAAGAAAGCGAAATACACGCCTACAGACATGATTGAATCATTTTTCAAAAATGTGAAATCTTTTCAAACTATGAAATTTTGCGCAAATGTATGCTTTATGCAATAGTCATAGTGAGATTGATAACTATCTTACAAAATTTTAAAACCGATGACAATTTTTAATCATTACTACTTTCAGATTTTACAAACAAAATTTCCTTATCGTAAATGAATCTCGACTGAATCTTCATTACCGACATTTCTTGTTTAAATCTTTCGGCTCTTGCAGAAGAAAGATGTGGGGTTTCGGCTAACCTTAACAATGCCATCTTTCATCAATTCAAAACAATTGGTGGGAGTGGTGTAATATCGAAAAAATATGGCTATGTTAGAAAAACATGTTTTCAACATGAGACAGCCAATTCAAATATTTTTATTCTGTTAAATAAAATAACCCACGACGTTATTCAAATGATATTTGTATTGATATTCAGCTCATCAGCTTGACATTCATTCTGTACTGATAGTTCAGCTTAAATTGTGTCAGTTTACAACGAATTATATTGTTGTCTGGATCCAGCAACTACATTTTCAAAAAGAAGATCCAATCTACTGTGTCTATAGCGAATGGTTTATAATTATGATGGATTTTACTATATTTTATGGATGTTAGAAACTTCACAATTTTGATGTATATTTCATGTTTTATAACAGACGAGCTAAATATATTCGCAGGTTCCGCTCAGGGTTTACAAGCACACCACTACAATGCGGTTCGCAGAATAGCTTTTATTAATTGTGCAGGGTGCGCGCCATCTTTTATGTCGGTATGTAAACATTGAATAACTGTGACATTTGTCAACCAATTGACTTGATTAGACCTGTTTTTGAAACGTCAATTCAGTACAATTTTAACCATGAATCGCTGTACATTGAAAATGATGAATTCATTTGTGTTAACTCAACGTGCATATCGTCGAAAATATCGTGGCCGAAAATACAGCCACCCTCTGACAACACTATTCGTTGTTTGGTGTCGAATTTAATTCAGCATCGGTCAGTGAGAGATCGTCGACATGTCGTTCATCAACCAGTCGCTCGAACGGTTAACACTTAACCAGATTTTGGAAGCAAATTTTGATGACCGAGGTGGCCCATTTCACACGCTCTGGCGGCGTTAATAAACAAAATTGTCTCATTTGGAAAACGGAAAATCTACACGAGATCCATGAAACGCCATTGTTTGACGAAAAAGTGACTGTTTGGGCCGTTTGCGCAGAAACCATATTTTCTGAGAGAAAATGAAACAATCATTGGAAATCTATATCGGTGGGTGTTAGCTCATTATGTCTGCCCTCAAATGCGTGAAATAGGTCTTGACGGTTACTGGTCTATACAAGACGGTGCCACATGCTACACTGCACATCAAAGAATTCAGTTTCTGCAATGAAAACTCCCTGGACGTCTGATGTCAAAAAGAGGCGACATTGGCTGGCCACCCAGATCTACAGATTTGATCTCTCGAAAAGGTAATGGAAAACGCAGCAAAAAGGGCCCATTTTGCTTTGGGTAATAAAGGCGGCCTCTTAATTGTTGTATTCAACTTCTCGAAAATCCTATGCGTTTTGAAGTATTTTACAAATATCTACGAATACTCCTGGAGATGTCCACGCGTATTGTCTTAATCACTGTCTTAATCATCTATCACTACTATATCTTAATGATTAAAAGATTTTTCGATTTTCGATTATTTTCAAAATTTTCTACCGTCAATATTTTCAGAAAGATTTCATTTTCCGGTAACTTTTTTATACATTGGTGTAGTGTGTGCATGATTACATTTGCTGTTGCTGCTGCTACTGCCTCGACAATATTGTCTAGCCCTATTTATCTGGTGGTAATTTCTGCCGATGGCGTACCTCAATTTTCTTACAAGTATCTACGGTAATTAATGGTCAGCATTATCTAATTCTTGGTAAACTAGCTAGCAATTTTGACATATTGTTTTACTTTTGGTTCTTATCTTTGATCAATAGTGCCGCTTCCATCAGTGACGAGATTGAATTGGAGCGTTTCTTTCAATGTATTTCTTGTGTCACTATTTTTCAATCAGTTTTGAATTTCCTCCAATTTTTTTCCGATTACTTTTTGTGACGTTTCAGCGCTGCTGAATTAACCTTTTTGTACAATTTTGATGTCATTTCGGTGCTAGCTATCTCGACAGTTTTTTTCCATCTGACAACACTGTATAGTCTATTATTTGTGATATTTGCGTTAGAGTTCTGTGTTCTATTTCATATCCGGGTACGACTGGCTGGTGTAAGCAATTTTTTCTTGTAACATTCCTTTCTACAATAACACAGTTTCGGATTAATACATATATCCCGTTCGTCACATATGAAGAATATCACACATGAAAAGATCAAAATGAATAGAAATTGCTATGAAAATCACAAAATCCATCAGAGTTCTACCAGTGCTCGCCAATTTTATCACAATGTACCTATTTATTTCAAAAAAGTGGTCGAATTACCATGAATATGTCCAGTTTTCCCAATTAATTAACTTTTGTATACGTTTGTGTCACCCGCGGGTGTGCATTTTGGATTTCAAATGCAAAACTGACCCTGAAAGAAAAGTCCTAATAAATTAAACTTTACAATAAAGTCCTCTTACAGAATTATAAGTAGTCTTTCTTTATTTAAATCACAAAAAATTTCGTTAAAATATGAATGCTTTAAAAAATCAGAAATCACTGCAAAGCTAGTAATCGGTTGTCACAGAACCTACACAGTAATAACGAAGAGCCCTCACCCAGCATCCAGAAGCATTGGCTTTATATACGTTCAACCAATACTAATACTGTGCTTAGATAGAGCAAATGGTGCGTGGCAGAAAGATCAAGTGCAAGAACAACTTCAACATTAACGTTAAGCAACCATTGTTTTTGGGTTAATACAAATTTGGGTGATCGCATAAGAACAGTCGTCGACGAGCACTTTAACATACACTGCACGTCCAAAATGGCGGAAGTATTTTTTAGAACCGTACTGTTGTAATTTAATCTTTTCCATAAATAAAACCTAAATTATGGAACAATGAGTAATTCTGTAATAAAACTGTAGCAAGCGACTCTAAACAGTTTGTTAAAAATTAAGCTAAAAATGAGATGAATGAGAGAGACGGCACACGTATCAAATTATTTTACTTTCCAATGGTTAATTCAAAATGAAATGGTCCCAATTTATGTAAAAGCATAAACATAAGTTTCCCTCTCCACCATTAAAACTGACAATTTGCACAAATGTATCAGTTCAGGGTCTATTTCCGCCATAGAGCTACTATTTAGCTACTGCTATTTAGAAACTTCAATAAAAATTTAGTTTCAATCCAATCAAGAAACTGACACATCCGGTGTGCCAATTATAACAAGAAATAACTCTGAGACCTATATTATATACTGTGGGAATTACAATGCAAACAACTTAATTATGATAATTTACGAATCTCTGATAATGTTACCGGACAACTTTTATGGCTTAACGGTTTTTTGAAAACTGTACAACAGTTTCGATTTCAACTAACTTCGATCAATCAACTTACAACTGACAACATTAATCTTGTATCGAATACTCTGAATTAATTTTGAGGCTATCCAATGAATTTAATACCCATGTATCAGCATGTACTGCTGAAGAAGCTAACTCGAGTAAAACCATTGACGTCATGAGCAACTTTTTCCTGCGACAGCTATCAATCATTAAAATAACAGCAAAGCCCCGGCCTTCATCTCAAATAATTCCTGCTAAAGTTGATACCAATTCCAGTAACTCTTAACACATTGGCAGCATCAATGTTAATTTTTTCACGTATAATTAGGAACGTTAATTTTATATTAAACCGGCACAGCATTCAAGGACAAAATGTCAAATGTGAAAATATATCCCGCTTCAATAGACAAGTGGCGTTATTTAAATTAACGATTTCTGAGGCTATATTTGGCCGATTCCTTTCTCCAGAATCATGGCCCGAAACAACTTATCTAATAACATGGTAGTACCAAAAAACTAAACGCTTGCACCTCTACTACCAGAACGTATAAGGGGGAACTAAAGACAAAATCTCGAGACATTTTCTCAGCAATTCAAAACTCTCATTTGATATTTTTGCAACTCACTGAGACTAATTTGAATAGTGATTTCAACAGTAACGAGTTTTTTCGAGATGGTTTTTATGGTCCAGATACAAATATAACTGATTGAAGAGTTCTGACATCTTTGTTGTGGGTGATTTCAATCACAATAGGATTGTTCAGAAGATAGCAGTCATTGACAACTTTATTCATTGACAATATCTTAAACGCTGGCCTATTTCAGATCAGCCACGTTAATCACAGTAGGCAGCTCGATTTGGTGTTTTACTCTGCTATCAACAATAGATGTATACCATCCTTCCATTTTAATCACCTTTTGTCTGGAACAAGATAGTCTTAATGTCGACTCTTAAACTCCACCAAGATTCAATTTTCATAAGGCCGACTTTGTGAAACTTATGTTGATTTCGATTGAACGAAAAATGTTACACTGAGTAACCCATTTTTTGTTGTTGTCGTACGCCATTTTTTCTATACTTGTCAAAACACAATATTTTCAAGCAATGTTAATTCGTTACTCATCGTAAAGATGAAACAAATATATTGTTTTGACATTTAAATGCGGTGTAGTTCATTTCTGTTTCATTGATACAAAATGAGGTTATAAAATACTATTACTATTTTTAGAGTAGAAAAGTATCAATCGAAATTAACATTAGTGATTAATTGGAAACATAAACTTTGATACCATTTTAAATGATATTCGATCGGCTAGCCATCAAGCAATTTGCTAGCTGAAATCCTGGCCGCTCAATCAATAATACCAAGGACATTTAAATTTCAAAATACATTTTTCAATACTATTAAAGTTAGCCGAAAGTTTCCAGCCGAAAGATGGTAATGCAGATATAAATTTTCTTATCCCAGCCGAAAATATTTTAAAATGTCGATAATGTAGATTGCATCGGTAAAGAAGGCTAACTTTAATATTCAAACCGAAAAATGCCAGCAATACAGATTTAAAAGTTACAAATGAATCATCAATTTTCTAAAAGAAAATGTCAATAACAGGCATCTATACAATATAGCCATGAGACGCAGTCACGTTTAGCTGATGATGGGTTTGTAAATCAAGATTTTGACAGATGAACTAACCATAATTTTTCTTGATTGACCACATAATATAAAAACTGCATTACCATCATGGTGTTGCATGCCTCATGGTCAAGGCTGGGTTTTATGTTCATGTGGTTATCTGGACTTTATTATTTTAATCAAACTGCAATATTTTTATATTTATTTCATAATTTTTATTGTTTTAAAGTTAATACTTCGAGGTACACAACAGACTGATCTTTTTATGATTTTTTAGCCAATTTACAATTTTATTATTAAAGAGTAATAAATTCATATTACATATTTTATTTGGTCAATACAATAAAAGATACTTTCTAAATGGTTGTAATCCAGGGATGTACAACTACTATTTCCTACAACTCCCTGCTTAAATCAAAAGTTATCCTAAGGAAAATCTTTTGATAGACTTACAAATGCATAACTATAATAATAATAGTTAATAATAATTAGCTATGCATTTTTCTAAAATTTAATAATAAATAAATTCGAATGCATATCATTTCTTTGATATACTTCCTTTAAAGATTTGTACATTTTTGCTTAGATTCATATTATTTACTTATACATTATTACAAATTTATTATTATTATTATTATTATTTTTATTTTTTTTATTTTTTTATACAAAATTTCATGAAAGATTACATTTATGCATATATACATATTTCAATCAATTATTTTATTCAATCCTTAAATAATTAATATAAATGTTTTACTCGTTTCGGAAAATTTTTAATCTGTTGTTATGAACTACCTTCGATGATTTTCCAATTTTAATGGAGGAATTTTCTGGAGATATTATTTCGTCTATCTCGAAAGGACCAAGCCACAGAGGAGATAATTTACTTTGGATGCTCTCGTTTTTTAGTAATACGTAATTTCCCTTTTGAAATTGAACAGGGTTAATAGTATGATCATAATAGGATTTAGCTTTTAACTTCTTTTCTACTAAGTTCTGTTTTGCAGTTGTAAAGGAAGTTTGCAGACGATATTTAAGGTCATGATAATAATCATCAAAAGTATAAACAGGATCAGGTTCTTTGGAAATTGACGAAGAAATATTGGGTTTAAATCCGAATACTAGCTCATAGGGCATAAATCCAGTTGAACTGTGTGGTGTTGTGTTATACGAAAATGTAAAGTAAGGTAACCACAAGTCCCAATTCAAAACATCAGTTTGAGAAAAGTTACGCAAGTACTCACCAAGAGTTCTGTGAAATCTTTCTAGAGCACCATTACTCTGAGGGTGGTAAGCTGTTGTAGCAATTTTTTTTATTTTCAGTAACTTGCAAACTTGTGTGAACAATTTACTCATGAAATTGGTACCCTGATCAGTTAAGATCTCATCAGGTATACCATACACACATATGAATTGTTCAACAAATGTCTGAGCTACAATATTTGCGTCTTGTGAAGGGATAGGAAAGGCAAGGGAGTATTTTGTAAGGTCATCTTCAAGAGTAAGTATATATTTATTATTTTTATATGAAGATGACATATAGGGCCAACGATGTCTAGGAAAATTTTTAGGAAGGATTTGGAGGACGTTGTTGTTATTTTTAGAGGTTCTTTAGTAGGTCTGCTATGTTTATTAATTTGGCAAAGTTTGCAATTTAATATAAATTTTTTAATTTTCGAGTGCATATTGGGGAAATTATAATATTGCCGCATTCGAATAAAAGTGCGATACACACCTTGGTGTCCACCAAGAGGTGATGTATGAAATTCGTTAATCAGTTGATTAACTTCAGATTCGTCTGTTATATATTTAATTTTACTATTTTCCTGGTTTATTACGGTATCATTATTTTTGTTTTCAAATGTAATTTCCGGAGAAGTATCTTCACTTTCAAATTCACGCTGATCATTTGACTCTCGTTTGCTTGAAAGTAAATTTAACGTATCGATATTGTCATTATCAGAATTAGGTTTTGATGACATCGATCGGGTGATAATATTACAATTATTAATGGATGATGTTGGCTCAGTAGGCAATTTTATTCGACTTAGAGAATCCGCGTTTTGTATAAGTCTGCCAGGCCTATGTTCAATTGTAAAATCATAATCTTCAAGACAAATTTGCCAATGAATTTCACGAGATTTCGGCGATTCTAAATTATGCAACCATATAAGTGCTCTGTGATCAGTTACAAGACGGAATTTATGGCCATATAAGTATGGTCGAAAATGCGACATTGACCATATTACTGCCAACAATTCTTTATTAGTCGGGGAATAATTAGATTCCGCTTTATTTAGAACGCGACTAGCGTACGCGATTGGGAGTTCAGAATCATTAACTTCTTGGGACAAAACAGAACCAATTGCAATATCGCTAGCATTACAAGTCAAAATAAACGGCTTACTAAAATTAGGCATTTGAAGAACAGGAGGAGTAGTAAGTGATTTTCGGTAATATCCGGCTAACCCTAAACATGATTTTATTTCCGTTGGGTTGTGAGGTACAGGAAAATTTTTAACGGCTGAAATTTTAATCTCGTCAGGTTTAATACCGTTCGGTGTTACAATATGTCCAAGATACCTAATTTCTTGTTTTAAAAATTGACACTTGCTAGGGTTTAATTTTAAATTAAACCGACGAAGACGTTTGAAAACTTCTTTAAGATTGTTGTTATGTTCATTTAGTGAGGCGCCATAAACAACAATGTTTTCGAGGTAAGCAAGACATTTAATATTATTTGATCCACAAAGAGCAGTATTTATCATGCGTTGGAAAGTGGCAGGTGCTCCTTTTAACCCGAATGGCATACACACGAATTCATAATGGCCTTCGTCCGTGCTGAAAGCAGTTTTGGGCCCGTCATCATGAGGTATCAATTTAATCTGGTGATAACCACTCTGTAAATTCAGGGTTGAAAAATATTGAGCCTTGCCTAATTTGTCGAGGATATCGGAAATGTTAGGCAAAGGGTAGGTATCATTAATAGAAATTTGAATTAGTTTCCGATAATCCACAACAACTCTCCATTTTCTTTCTGACGTTTCAGATCTTTTTGGCACAACTAAAACAGAGGAATTCCAGGGACTCATACTATCTTGGACTATTCCTTGAGAGATCATGTCATTAACTTGCCTTTGAATCTCCTCTTTAGTTGAATGAGGTTGTCTAAAGGGACGAACATGAATAGGCAATGGATTTGCAATGGTACGAATTTCGTGTTGCACAAGGTCTGTTGTACTAAGTATATCACCATCTACAAAAAATACATCGTTATACTCATTAAGAATTTCTTTTAAAGTTTCATTTTCTTCTGAATTTAGGTGATGAAAATCGATAACGGATTGAAGTATATTCATTCGATTATGATTACCGTTATCAATTTTTTTAAAAGTAAAAACTTCATAATTATTGATTGTTTCTATTTTAAATTTAAGTCGTTCGGTTCTAAAAATATCATCTGATAAGTTCAAAATAGGTAGAGTGATATAGTTATTATGAACTTTGTGAATTGAACTTGCTATAAATATACACGAAGCTGGCTCTTGTGCAGGACAAACAAATTCAAATTCATTAGGGAGGTTAATTGGGATTGAAATGTGTTCTTCACACCGAGGAAAAATTTCTATAATTTGTAAAACCTCAACTTCCATATCAGAAGATAAAGGTAAAGGTACTAATTCACGATTAATAGGAATTTCGACTCTTAGATTTTGGAAATTTATGTTGCATTTGTAATGATTTAGGAAGTTTTGTCCAATTATACCGCAAGCGCTAATTGGAAACGTATCATCTACGATTTGAAAATTCATTTTTATTTCACTGTCATTAGGTAATTTGATTATCGCATCGCATTCAGCAAGAGTTCCATGCGTTTCGTTTGATATACCCTTCATTTTGCATTTAGATTCCTTATAGACTGTTGTATCTTCGTACAGGACTGACTTCTTTATGAGACATATTTCATCTCCAGTATCTACCATAAAAGGAACATTTTTGAACTTGCAAATGTCGAGATTTAAATGAATATATTTATTAAAAGTATCAGAATGATTAGTGATTTTGTTCAATTCTACTGTCGAAAGTTTATTTTCGGAAGAGGTTAATGAAGGATTTGCAGTTTGTGTTTCATTTATTGCTGATTGATATTTGATCTGGAGGCACTCGTTAGATCTCGGACTTTCGAAGGAGTGCCCCTTTCTAGGCTCGAAAATCCTACAGCGTTTCCCGATTTAATTGCGCTTGATGATGATAGAGAATTTGAACGACCTTTCATTTCGTCATTTCGCTTTTTAAGGAAACATTCTTTAATGTGATGACCGTATTTTTTGCAATAAGCACAAGGAATAGATGAAACTGAATTAATGGACCTAACTTTTAAGGTTGATGTTGATGCATTGTTATGATTTGGGCTGATAGCAACATTTTTAAAACATTTTTCTATTGAGTGGCCAGATCTTCTGCAAATTTTACAAAATTCTGATTTTTTTCGGATATCAAATCTATCATTGGGAAATTTGAATGTTTGGTTGAGAGTAGCCTCTTCTTCCACTGCTCTATTGATCGCTTCAGAAATTTTTGTAAAACGACATGCTTTAACTATTAACTTAATAGAACCATCAAGGCCTTCTTGGAATGATTTCAAAGCTATGTTGGCATTAAGTTTTTTTATGGTTTCGGCTTCATTAGTCCCTACAGTAGCAATAAAAGCTTCATTTAAGTCATGAAGTAAGGATTCGACATGATTCGCATAGGTTTTGACACTTTCATTTTTCATTTTCCGATTAGAGGAAAGCTCCATCTGAAGATGCCCAATAGATCTGGTGTCAGAAAACTCATTTTCGAGAAGTTTTTTAAAATTTGACCATGTATCAAGTGTTTTGTACTTCATTAAATGATAAGCTTTTCCATCAAGCTTAAGTCTAATTGATTCTAAAAATTGACCATGATCTTGTTGAGGAAGGGTTTTATGAATAAATTCGCACGATGAAATAAATTTATGCAGTTCATTAGAATTTCCAGAAAAACTAGGTTCTAATCTGAGTACATACTTTGGATCTAAGGGTGAAGTCATTATTTCTAGATTATTAACTGTTTCAGTTGGATTTATTGTATTAAGATCTAATCTAAACCTCTATCTGAACATTACGTAATTCTAAAAAACTTGTTGAATCATCAGTATCTTCTTGTGGTGATTCGCTTCCTGACATATCAATATCAACAATTTTTTTTTTGTTTTTTTTTTTGCCAAATAACGTACATACGTGAATTATATTATTTAAGAATTAATTTGATTAAATGATGTGAAATATGTATATGGATATATGTATGTACATATTTTACGAGTATGTGAAATATTGTTAAATTGTAATTTAATGTAGGTATAAAAATATAATATAAGTATCTATTATAATGATAATTTTTTTCAAAGAAGGAATTATGAATTTTATTACGTTACGTAATTTTGAAAAAAAAACTTATTGTCTAAGTGTAAAAATTATTATCTTAGTCTACAGGGTTTTCATAAGTACGAGCATAATATATAATCGTACGAGTATGTACTAATTATGAAAATGTATTTAATTCAATAAATTTAATTTTAATAATTTTATCAATTTTCTAATTGAATTCTAAAAAGCGAAAAAATTGAAAATATATTTAATATCAAAGCAATACTTAATATGAGGGTTAAAATAGAACCACTGAAAAAGAATACGAGATTAATACCTCAATGCAAGAAATGCCAAGGTTATAACCAAACCCAAAAATATTGCGGGAGAGATGTTAGGTGCGTAAAATGTGCCGGCAGACACAACGCGAAAGACTGTTCTCTTTGTCGATCCGAACCTGCAAGGTGTATAAACTGTAAAGGACAACACCCAGCCAACTATAGAGGATGCGAAGTAGCGGTACAACTGCAAAGGTTAAGAAATAAAACACGCCAATCGACTCAAAACAGTAATGTTAGAAGAGAAAGGATTCCAACTACAACTAGAGCGCCGACGCAACCAGAGCCAATAGGGCCAGAGAGGAGATCCTACTCTCAGATAACGCAACAGAATACTATTGAAGAAAATCCACTAGAAAGGATATTTCGTAGTATAGAAACGATAAATGCACGGCTAGTAAAACAAGAACGTGGTCTAGAAGCTATATATAAGCGGCTGGATAGACAAGAAGCTACGAATGAGCTTACATCAATGCTATACTAATCAAATGAATAGATCACTTAGAATTGTTATTTGGAACGCGAATGGATTACCACAGCATGTTCCAGAACTAGAAACTTTTCTAAACTTAGAAAAAATAGATATATGTCTTGTCTCGGAAACTCATTTAACAGAAACTTCATTTATTAAAATACGTGACTATCAATGCTATCATGCTATTCATCCAGGAGGAAACGCTAGAGGCGGGTCTACCGTAATTGTTAAAAATAATATTAGACATTATGAAGTGCCCGGCATTGAGGAAGAAATTATGCAGGTTAAAACCATAATAGTTCAATCACTAAATAATAGGGAACTCAGTATCTCCTCTATTTACTGTCCCCCACGCCATCAATTAAAAAAAGAAGACTACAGTCGACTTTTTAAATCACTAGGATCAAATTTTATCATAGGCGGTGATTTTAATGCAAAGAATACCTATTGGGGATCTAGACTTACAACCTCTAAAGGGAAAGAGTTATTTTATGCAGCTCGCGAGAACAACTGTGAATTCTTCTCTGGCGATAAACCAACATATTGGCCTGCTGACATACATAAAATTCCAGATCTTCTTGACTTCTTTGTAACAAAAGGAGTTTTAGAGGACTACACATGCATTGAAAATAGTGAAGAACTATCATCTGACCACTCACCTGTGATCATGACGCTGAGTACAATGATAATAAAAAAAGATAATTCACCCAAGTTAACAAACAATAAAACCAATTGGGATCTATTCAAGAAATTAGTAGATGATCGAACAAATCTCGGCGAACCAATTAGAACGAAGGTGCAGCTGGAAGATGAACTAGAAATATTTAATAACAATATCCAGCAAGCGGCTTGGGAAAGTTCACCGATTTCTCATACCAACGCTATAATGAAACATAACTATCCTCTTGAAGTCAGAGAGCTACTCAAAGAGAAACGGAAAGCTCGCAAAATCTGGCAGCACTCTCGTGCACCGCAACACAAAACTATTTTAAATTTTTTGTGCAACAAATTAAAACAACTAATAAAGGAAATAAAGAACGAAAGCATAACTAAGCGACTACGAGGTCTTTCTGAATTAAAGGATGACGATTACTCGCTTTGGAAAGCAACGAAGGGACTAAAAAGATCCAAAATGCATGTGCCGCCTATCAAATGCGATGACGGATCATGGGCTAAAAGTGACAAGCAGAAAGTTTCTCTATTTGCTGCTTATTTAGAAGAGACTTTTCAACCGTTGCCGAGACAAACAGCAAATGAAAATACAACAGTCGTAAACAAAGCAGATGATCTTGACATAAGGCATGTGACTTTATTGGAGCTTAAAACTGAAATCAATAGTAATTTACGTATCAGAAAAGCTCAAGGTTATGATTTAATAACTGGGCAAATTATGAAAGCCATTCCCGAGAAAGGTTTGCGTAAATTAAATCAAATAATTAATGCAGCTTTCAGACTGAAATATGTTCCACGACAATGGAAGGTGGCCGAAGTAATAATGATTCCTAAACCAGGTAAACCAGGAAACGATAAAAAATCATATAGACCGATATCACTACTTCCCGTCATATCAAAAATATTTGAAAAACTGTTGCTGAAAAGACTCAAACCTATAATAGAAGAGAGATGCCTAATTCCACCACACCAATTTGGGTTTAGAGAAAATCACTCTACAGTTGAACAAGTTCACAGAATAACGGATGTCATTGAGGATGCACTCGAGAATAAGAAAATATGCTCCAGTATTTTCTTAGATGTAGCTCAAGCTTTCGACAAAGTTTGGCACCAAGGGCTTGAATTTAAACTGCATCGAGACCTGCCTAAGCAATTTTATCAAATTCTGAAATCGTACATAGCTGATCGACACTTTAGAGTCAAATTTGAAAATGAGTACTCTGAAATAAAAAGAATATCAGCAGGTATACCACAAGGTAGCGTACTTGGATCTATTCTGTTTATTCTTTATACGAGAGACTTACCGAATATTGAAGGTACCACAGTAGCAACATTTGCAGACGATCCAGCTATTCTAGCCGTTGGAAAAGATATTTCGGAAGCAACAAGCAAACTTCAAAGTGCAGTTAACACGGTGAGCAACTGGACTAAAAAATGGCGTATCTCATTAAATGAAGCCAAATCAGTACACGTCAACTTTACAAATCAAAATGTAAACTGTATTCCCGTGGTTCTAAACTCAAACCAGATTCCATATGCAAATACAGCTAAATACCTTGGCATAACCCTCGATGCTAAGCTAAGATAGAAAGAACACATCAAGAAGAAAAAAGAAGAGTTAAACATCAAATATAGAAAAATGTACTGGCTCATGGGTAGAAATTCCGAGCTCTCAATACACAACAAATTGCTTCTATACAGGGAAATGCTAAAACCAGTATGGACCTATGGTATCCAACTTTGTGGTTGTGCCAAGAAAACCAATGTACAAATGATACAATGCTTCCAAAATAAAGTGATACGAGGGATTGTGAACGCCCCATGGTACATTAGGAATGACAACATCCATAGAGACTTGAAGATGGAATACGTCACCGATGAAATAAAGAACCATGCAAGGAAACACGTACAGCGCTTATCTCTACACGAAAATGCAGATATCCGTCGTATGTTGGACACCACTAGCGGAGTGAGGAGACTCCAAAGGCAGAAACCGCTTGAGCTGGGCAGTTTGTTTTAGAAGAAATTATTATAAAATGAGTAACCAATAGGTTACTCATCTTAATCCGAGAACTTAATTTAAGAAAGATAAATTACTAGATGATCTCTGAATCACCCTATTAAAGTTAGCCGATATTTCCAGCCGATATTAAAAAAATCGATAATGCAGATAGTGTCTTTGGTATCTCAGCCGAAAATATAATCAGCCGAAAAGCATCAGCCGAAAGTTACCAGCCGACATTTTTCAGCCGACATATCTCAGCCGACATTTCTCAGCCGATATTTTTCGGCCGAAAGTATTTTTTTAAACCAAAATTATTTTGTTTTCTACAAAAAAAAAAAAAAAAAAATATCAACTGAAACGGTTAAAAATAAAACACTAAACTATATTTTTAATAGCATTATAGATTGTTAAGAAAATTCATTTTCCAATAGGGAAACTTGTATATTAATATATCGCACACACAAAATTTGAAAATTTCCAAATATTGACCATTTAAAGTGTCATGGTTGGAAATAGATTCAAATCAAAGGTCTTAGTGATGTTCACACCTGGAAAAAATTTCAGGTCAATTTCCATGTGGGGAGTTCGGGAAAACTCGATTGAATATATCGCAAACAAAAAATTTGAAAATTTCTCAATATTGACCATTTAAAGTGTCATGGTTGAAAATAGATTCAAATCAAAGGTCTTAATGATGTTCACACCTGGAAAAAATTTCAGGTCAATTTCCATGTAGGGAGCTCGGGAAAACTCGATTGAATATATCGCACACACAAATTTTGAAAATTTCTCAATATTGACCATTTAAAGTGTCATGGTTGGAAATAGATTCAAATCAAAGGCCTTAGTGATGTTCACACCTGGAAAAAATTTCAGATCAATTTCCATGTGGGGAGTTCGGGAAAACTCGGTTGAATATATCGCACACACAAAATTTGAAAATTTCTTAATATTGACCATTTAAAGTGTCATGGTTGGAAATAGATTCAAATCAAAGGTCTTAATGATTTTCACACCTGGAAATAATTTCAGGTCAATTTCCATGTGGGGAGCTCGGGAAAACTCGATTGAATATATCGCACACACAAAATTTGAAAATTTATCAATATTGACCATTTAAAGTGTCATGGTTGGAAATAGATTCAAATCAAAGGTCTTAGTGATGTTCACACCTGGAAAAAATTTTCAAATTTTGTGTGTGCGATATATTCAATCGAGTTTTCCCGAGCTCCCCACATGGAAATTAACCTGAAATTTTTTCCATGTGTGAACATCACTAAGACCTTTGATTTGAATCTATTTCCACCATGACACTTTAAATGGTCAATATTTGGAAATTTTCAAATTTTGTGTGTGCGATATATTAATATACAAGTTTCCCTATTGGAAAATGAATTTTCTTTACAATCTATAATGCTATTAAAAATATAGTTTAGTGTTTTATTTTTAACCGTTTCAGTTGATATTTTTTGTGTTTTTTTGTAGAGAACAAAATAATTTTGGTTTAAAAAAATACTTTCGGCCGAAAAATATCGGCTGAGAAATGTCGGCTGAGATATGTCGGCTGAAAAATGTCGGCTGGTAACTTTCGGCTGATGCTTTTCGGCTGATTATATTTTCGGCTGAGATAGCAAAGACACTATCTGCATTATCGATTTTTTTTACTTTCGGCTGGAAAATATCGGCTAACTTTAACAGTATCTCTGAATCAGTTGTAATATTGTATAAATTAAAAAAAAAAAAAAAAAAAAAATTCTAATTTTAAGTTTCATTTACTTATTTAAAGGTTTTATCTTTTTTTTTTTAAACATTTCTAAAATTAATTAGGATTAAGAAATTAGTTTAAATAATATTTTTTTTTTCATTTAGATCTATAAATATTTTGAAATTTTATGAAAATTAATTTACCAGTTTAAACCATGGTTAACGTTGAATCTCATCCTTGTAGTTAGTAGGTGTAATCCGTAATCCATGCATTGTATAAATTAATCCGTTTGAATGTTGCGACCTTGACGTCATCGTAGAACGTTTCTGCACATTTCGCCTTAATTTTGGTCAGTAACGTTAAATTTTGCTTTAAGGTCTTAGCAGAAGATTTATTGGCTTAGATTTGTTTAAATTCGTTACTATTCATTCAGCACCAATTATTTATTTATTTTTAAGAACAATTTTATTTTATTATGCTTTAAAGATTTTAACGAATTTTAGTACAGTTCGAACCTCAACGGTATCTCTTATGCATACATACGAGTAATATTGCACATTATTCATTATTATAATTTTTATTTTGTTCTAGCTAATTCAGTTCATAATCACAGAATTTTATTATTAGATTTTATGATTTTAACGTATTATGAAGATTATTGTGTTTGTACGACCGTACGTATCTAACTACGGTTTAATTTATCACAGAACTTTTGTTAAGTTTAATGTACACGGTACTTCTGTTTATAGTTTCGTTTACACGTTTTTAGGAAAAAAAAAATTGTTTTTGTGCACTCACTATTTAATATCTTATGATTTTGATTTCCGCAATTAACACTTTCATCACTTCATGATTGAATGTGATTTTTAATCGTTTTTTTAATCACTTTAATTTTTTTTTTTTTTCACGAATGAATCGTATCACGAAATGAATGCAACAGATTTTTTTTTAGAAAACTGTTTAAAAAAAACTATCTCGCCGCTGCCACCACTGTTGCGTGCCTCACGGTCAAGGCTGGGTTTTATGTTCATGTGGTTATCTGGACTTTATTATTTTAATCAAACTGCAATATTTTTGTATTTATTTCATAATTTTTATTGTTTTAAAGTTAATACTTCGAGGTACACAACAGACTGATCTTTTTATGATTTTTTAGCCAATTTACAATTTTATTATTAAAGAGTAATAAATTCATATTACATATTTTATTTGGTCAATACAATAAAAGATACTTTCTAAATGGTTGTAATCCAGGGATGTACAACTACTGTACCGGATAAGGCACGGTTGTGAACTGGCTGGTTCGTCAATCACCACTTAGAACTGTTTAAAATCGGTTTTCCACTTTACACCAAAACTTCAATTTATTAATTTTATATTTTTTATAATTTTTATTTTTGGTTGATTTGATTGAATTTACGCTGGTGGTTACGATACAAGTAAAGTAAAAAAGATCTGACTTTTTTATAAAACAAAAAAAAATACTAATCGACAATTCCGCTCGAAATAGTATTGCTTGTGCGCAAACCGTATACACCCAAATTTGACATTAAACTTCTGCAGAGGCAAGACCATTTCGAGCAAGCACAAATGTCAATCAAATTTTGGAGTATAAAGTTTTAGTATGCTCCAAACATACCGCCGACGTTGAACCGAAAGTTCAAGAAACTGGTAGCAGCACCAATTTGGTTATGGGCCGTTTGAATATTCCAGCCTTTGCCTGGATGGAAGCTACTCGTACTAGTCCATCTTGTCCCGGATGTATTTGTTGGATTTTGCCTAATGGCCACTGGGCTGGCGGTGTATTATCATCACGCAACAACACTATGTCACCTGGTTTTAAATTCGTATGTTTGTGTTGCCACTTGGAACGATTGTGCAAAGTGGTTAAATATTCGTGTCGAAAACGCTTCCAGAAATGCTGCATCATATATTGGATGTGCTGCCAGCGTGTCAATACATTTTGTTTCGTCGTGGTATGATCTTGATCGGGTGGTAACGCCATGGAGTGCCCGATTATAAAATGAGCTGGTGTGAGCATATCGATATCGTCTGCACTCGCTGGTAACGAACAGAGCGGACGAGAATTTAAAATGCCTTCGATTTGCGTCAATAGTGTCGTCATTTCCTCAAAGTTCAATACGGTATTGCCCACGACTCGTCGTAAATGGTACTTCATTGACTTCACCGCTGATTCATATAGCCCGCCGAAATTGGGCCCAGATGGTGGTGAGAAGTGCTATCTTGTTTGGTAATCTAATAAAAAGTTTGAAATAAGATTATTATGTTGTTTTGATCGGTTAAGGTTATGGATTTCATGCAATTGGTTTCTAGCACCGACAAAATTGGTGCCATTGTCACTATACATATCTGAGCATAGTCCTCTCCTGGACATGAATCGTTTCAGCGCCGCCAAAAAGGCGCTGGTGGATAAATCACTGACCAGCTCGATATGGACGGCCTTGCTGCTCATACATACGAAAATGGCAACGTATCCTTTATGCAATTTGGACCGCCGGCCTTCCATCGACCGAAGTGTAATAGGCCCAGCGTAATCAACCCCCGTTTGGTTAAAGACATATTTTAGATTCACTCGTGCAGGTGGCAAATCTCCCATCAGTTGATTCAGTCTTTCAGGCTTGTATCGCGTACATTGGACACAACGATGAATGTGTTGTCGAACCAAATTTTTACAATTGAGGATCCAATATCGTTGCCTTAATGTGGCCACCATCAATGATTGTGCTGCGTGCAGATATTTGGTATGGGTGTCACTGATGATCAGATCGGTAATAATGTGGTTCGCGGGTAATATGGTCGGAAACCGTGCGCTATACTCGATGTTTGCATGTTTAATGCGACTACCAACTCGTAAAATTCCATGCTCATCTATAAATGGATTCAAGGCCAGTAATTTACTATTCTTTGGTAACGATTTCTGGTTTTTAATGCAGGACCATTCCGTAGCCAAACCATTCTGCTGTACCCATTTGAGAATAACATTGGTCGATCGATCATATTCGTTGACCGATAATATCGTCGATTTGGGTTCCTTTTCTCTAGCCTTTCGAATATTATTGAGAAACTGATACAATCGCGCAATGATTCGTACGAGCTTGGTGAATGTTGAATATCTCGGTGCTAAGTTTTCCAGGAGGTTGTTGGTTGTAATGGTACTTAGGCCCTGCGTCGTTATTGGCCGTTCTTCGTTGGTGCGGTGATTTGGTTGACATAACTTTTCCTGATTCGGCCAAAATTCTTGATCTCGCTGCAACCACTCGGGTCCTTTCCACCACAGGCCGAAGTTTTGTAGCTTAGATGGTATAATGCCGCGCGAGGCGCAATCAGCCGGGTTTTCGGTGGTCGGTACATAGCGCCAATTGACTCGTGATGTGGATTCTAGGATTTCTGCCGTTCGATTTGCTACATAGCTTTTCCAACATCTTGGAAGAGAGGATAACCACCACAATACATTTGTTGAATCGGTCCAGTAGAAGACCTCAATATTTTCGACTTGCAATGACTCGATCACTGTTTTCATCAGCCTGGTTAGCAGTAAGGCAGCGCACAGTTCCAAACGTGGAATCGAAAGGTGCTTAATTGGTGCTACTCGAGTTTTTGCACAAACGATATTGGTCCGGAAGGTCCCATCTTCGGCTTTGGTTCTACTATATATTACAGCTGCATAAGCGAACTCGGAGGAATCAGAAAATCCGTGTAATTCGAACGGTTCACTCGCAGTACTTAACCATCGTGGAATTGAAATTGCATCTATATGGTTTAACTCTTGCCGAAGCTCGTGCCATTTCTTCGAAATACTGGTTGGCAATGGATCGTCCCAATGTAAATCTAGTAGCCACAAAGATTGAAATAAAATTTTAACCATAATTATGGATGGTGACAACCATCCCAGCGGGTCAAAAATTTTAGACGCCTCAGATAGTAACTCGCGCTTCGTCTTTGCCATTACTCCAGTGGACAAAACTTTAAAGTGAAACGAGTCAGTCGTTGGACGCCATTCCAGGCCTAGCAATTTAATTGACCGCGATCCCTCGGAGATTTCGATTGGTGAGACTTCTTGGCTATTCTGAGGTACATTTTGAAGCACTAATGGGCTATTTGAGGTCCATTTTCGTAAATGAAATCCTGCGTCCTGTAATAATTGAATAATCTGAGCTTGGAGTGCTGCAGCTTCGGTCTCGTTATTGGCCCCTGACATTAAATCGTCGATGTATATGTCTTGTCTGATTACTTTCGACGCTCTCGGAAACGTGGTAGAATTGGTATCGGCTATTGTGGTTAAAGTTTTAGTGGCCAAGTACGGTGCTGAGGCTGTACCATAGGTTACGGTCAACAGCCGGTAATCCTCGATTGGTGTGTCTGGAGATGCTCGCCACACGATTCGTTGGTAATCTGCGTCTTCCCTATCGATCAATATCTGGCGGTACATCTTTTCAATGTCGCTGGTGAATACGATAACATGCTTCCGAAAACGAACGAGAATCGCGAACAAGCACCTTGTTAAAGTTAGCCGAAAGTTGCCAGCCGAAAGATAATGCAGATAGTGTCTTGACTGATTCAACAGAAAGTTAAACTCTCTTTATACTCTCGCTCCTATCGATTTTTAAATTTCTATAAACTGAAATAATTTCTCCTTCACCCGAAGAATATAACCCGATCCTAAATTCATCCTAAATTCTAGTGTATGACTGATTTTTGCTGTATTCAAGACACTATCTGCATTATCTTTCGGCTGGCAACTTTCGGCTAACTTTAACAGTATCGAACAAGCTGTCTTGGACGGTAGGCCCTACCATTAGGTTGTCGTTTAGCGACACATTTGTCGTAGATTTCGCCGAAGCATCA
Organism: Nephrotoma appendiculata; assembly: GCA_947310385.1. Taxonomy (NCBI): domain Eukaryota; kingdom Metazoa; phylum Arthropoda; class Insecta; order Diptera; family Tipulidae; genus Nephrotoma; species Nephrotoma appendiculata. The sequence continues at coordinate 300,968,869 of OX371223.1, forward strand.
AAGACTACCCTGACCTTCGTAGTGGTACTGGATTGCTTCACAACTGCATGATGCGGCATGTAATATGAGGGTGTTGGTTTGTGGGATGATTCGTTGGGATCAATACGTTCCATGTGACCTAGCCTTGAATATTCGCGCATAAAATCCGTATATTCTCGTTTAAGTTCTGGGTTCCTGGTTAGTTTGGCTTCAACCGCAAATAATCGTTTAATGGCTCGATCTCTCGTATCTCCTATCGGTTTGATGTCCCTCTTGAATGGTAATTTTACAATAAACCGTCCCTTTGCTGTTCGTTGGAATGTCTCTGCGAAATGCGTTTCACATGATGCTTCCTCAGCTGTCAGATGTTTGGTAGCCGGAACTTCTTCGATTTCCCAGAAATTTCGTAAAAGCTGATCAAGCTCTGGTTCTGCACACACGGTCAATTGTGCTAAACAGTTGATCGGTTTAGTACTGGTCGTTCCTGCTACTATCCATCCGAAAATGGTGTTTTGGGCTACTGGTTGTCCCTGATCTCCTGGGATCTTACCCTCGATCAATACCTCGAAAAAATGCTCAGCGCCGATTAAGATGTCAATGACGCCAGATTCGTGAAACTTGGGATCTGCTAACTGCAGGTTCTTCACGCGGTCCCATAATTCCGGGTTCACGTTTGTGGATGGTAGTGTGGCTGTTATGGTTGGAAGGATTAGCGCATTAATCATTAATTTTGGTCCGATACCAAATCGTGGTGAGATTTCTAAATTAGTAGCGCTTTTGGTGGATCCCGCGGTCGATGAGCCAACACCCTTTATCGTGATGTTTGCCTTGTATCGGGGTAAGGCCAAACGGTTAACACAAGCTTCTGTGACGAAGGACGCCTGTGAGCCGGAATCGAGGAGTATCCGGCATGGTTGCATAAGTCCACGTGCATCGGTGACGTGTACCATCGCTGTCGGTAGTAGCGAGTGGAAGGTTGGTTGATTGGATGACGATTTATGGTTTAACGGTATGGTATGATGTGTGTTGATTGATGGTGTTTTCATGGTGGTAATTGAGATTAGGTGTGAAGCTGGTATTATGTTGATTGGAGACGTGTTCGTGTTGATTGGCTTTAATTGCGTGGTCGGTGTTCTGTCGATTGAAGCATGTGTTGATGTTGATTCAGGATTTGACGAGTTAGGAGTTATTTGTACTGTATTAACGACCGGTGTGGTTGGTGGTCGTGGTACGGATTGTGGATTTATCGGATTGGCCACGTGCAGCAAACTGTTATGACGTTTACGACAGATCTGGCACGACCGTTTGGATTTGCAGGTTCGAACGGTATGAGAATCGCTCAGACAGTTATAGCATCGCATTTTCTAGTTTATAAAATTTCGCCTCTCCAGCACGTTCATATTTCGGAATTTAGAACATTGGTACAACAGATGCTCAACGTCACACAACGGACAATTTAAATTTGTGGTGAACGTGGTATGTGCATTTCGTAGACTCGGCATGCGGACAATTGGCTTGTTCACTGTTTCTCGGATGCCTTCTAACGTGTCGGCTCGAATTTGTAGACAATCCATCAGGTTTTGGAAGGTAGGGTACTCGATTTTCGCTGACTCGTGTTGCCAAAACTGTCGACTATCATCGTCCAGTTTACTGACAATAATATAAATTAACCAAGGGTCTCGAACTTCTCCTGGGGGACCAATTGCTTTCAGTCCTCGGATCACTTCTTCCGCTGTATCGGCCAGATGTCGTATCGTCGACGCGTTCACCCGTGTAATCGAAGGTTGTTTAAAAAAGGTTTCAATATAGCGATTAATGGTCAACTTTTTTTTATCGTATCGTTTGATTAATATTTGATAAGCCTCGACGTAATTCGCATCCGTTACATTGAGGTGTTTGATCAATCCTGGTGGTTCACCCTTTAACAGACCCTTCAAATACTGCAGTTTTTGAGCTGCGGTTAGTGATACCTTTTCATGTACCGCACTATTGAACAAATCGAAGAAGCTTTGCCATTCTTGGAAATTGCCATCGAAAACTGGTATATTCATACGCGGTAGTTTAGTCTCGTGTGACCCCGCATGAAATTGACCCGTGTTCTCACCAACTGTTCCCGAGATATTCAGTGGAACCGTTGCAGTGTGAAAATGCCGAAGTGCGGCGGTGAGTTGAGCGACTGCGTGGTAATAGTTGTCGTCGAATTCCTCTGACAACGAGGGTGCATCCGAATCCAATTCAAACATTTTATCTTCCACTTTTACAAACTCGGACCACAACTCGTGAATTTTGTCTACCCGAGCTTTGATTTGCTCCATTTTGGTGGAGGCTTCGATCGAATCCGCAAAGGTTACGATTTTGGTCATTTGACCTTTCAAAACGGACCGACGTCTTTTAAGAGCCTCCATTGAAACCGATAAACTCACAATCCCACAATTTTTGTATAATACACGACAATTTTAAATATAAGCGTACGACTATTCACGGAATCTGAATTTTCAAAATGGTGGACCCACGCTTTGGTTGAAGGACGAAATTTTTGTGCCGACCATCCGGCTCGAAGGACCAAAAAATGTACCGGATAAGGCACGGTTGTGAACTGGCTGGTTCGTCAATCACCACTTAGAACTGTTTAAAATCGGTTTTCCACTTTACACCAAAACTTCAATTTATTAATTTTATATTTTTTATAATTTTTATTTTTGGTTGATTTGATTGAATTTACGCTGGTGGTTACGATACAAGTAAAGTAAAAAAGATCTGACTTTTTTATAAAACAAAAAAAAATACTAATCGACAATTCCGCTCGAAATAGTATTGCTTGTGCGCAAACCGTATACACCCAAATTTGACATTAAACTTCTGCAGAGGCAAGACCATTTCGAGCAAGCACAAATGTCAATCAAATTTTGGAGTATAAAGTTTTAGTATGCTCCAAACAACTACTATTTCCTACAATGGGATAATACCGAATTATTACAAAAGTCAAGCAGCATAGAACTTAACACTGCGGTGGTGGTAGTTAGAAATAAAGATAAATCGTTTTTTCTGAATAATTGGAATTTCTTTGTACCTATCAGCATGAGCTCTAGCCGGCCCTTGATGACCGCCCCGAAATTTCTGTTAACGGACCAATAATCTCCTTGGTCCCGTTACAGATGGCGCCCAACATGGGGCCGAATCAAAAGCACTAACGCACAACAGATTATCTACTGTTATCAACCGTTTATACGGTTAACAAATTATTAAAATGGCTAACTTATTCGTAATAATTCTTTTTGCTTCTTTTTAAACATACATTTTGTAATTCCAAATTTTTTACCCTCCTCTCCCCTTTATATTCCCATTGAAATATGTATTTCCAATTTTTCTGCTTTATTGACCTGATAGAATTGTTCGCGTTATTCCCGTTTATTAAAATGTAGATTTTTAGACTGTATTGTTTGGTAAAGCATGGAAAGAAAAAGAGTACCTTACTATCGCAAATGAATCCGAAACAAGTGGTTTCGTAGAATTGTTTGTTTGGCGTTTTAAGACATTCTATATTTTTCAATCCCTATTCATGAACCCTTCTGGCGCAAATGCTTCCAAATATCCTAATTGATTACGTTGACTCATTTGTTAGTATCCAGATTACCTTTCCTAATCCTAATATCGCTGCAATAGTGACACAACTCAAAATTCACTCATTTCTAACAGTTCATGTTTATCCAGCAAATTAGGTAAAATGCCATATAAAAAATCACTCAATTCGCGAAAGAAATTAACATTTTAAGATATTGGAAACTATCCTAATAAAATTTCCAAAGAATTAAAGAATTATAAAAATTGAGACCCGTTTCAGAATGTAGTTTTATTTACTTTTAGAAAACGCCGTTTTACAAACAATTTTGAGTGATATTTTCAAATCGCTCTATTGAAAAATGAAAAGTTTTGGATTATGTCACTGTTATCCATTCAAATCATTCTTATCTTAGAAAATAGTTGGTATTATTTTTAATCGTAACAACAGTACAAGTACTAGTTTATTTACTTTGGATTTATTTTGTCAATCATCATTAGTGAAGATGGACATTGAACATCTAAACTTCGACGAATTTGAACTTGAATGTCAAATACGGAATATCGATGGTAATTCAGATAATGAAAAACTTCTCAATCTTAAAGAACGTGTAAAATTAGAGAAGGAACATTCGTGTCTTGTTCCTAATAGACCTCATGAGGCAACTAAAAAAAATCCGAAACGAGAAGTTGCCAAACTTTCAGCAAAATTAAGGGATCTTTTTGAATTAATTCAAACGGCTGTTAACGGTGATGTTAGAAATGATTTACCTAAATTTAACTCTCGATTGTTACATGTCCTAGCTCGTTTAACGCGGTTAAGTAAATCGAAGATAGTAGCTGCATAAATTGTTGAAACGATTAATCAAACTAATCAATTGATTAAATTTATAGATGCAGTTAGTACTACACAGACCCATTTAAATGAAAGTATAGCTAAATTAGAACAAATCGTCCTTATAGAGGATCCTAAGGATACCACAAGTGACTCAGATGAAGAAACTGAAAAAAGATAAGAATCTGAATCACAATTGGCTATTGATACGAATATCTCTGATGAAAATGTATCGCCTCCAAAATTATTAGACAACGCGGTTCCTGGATCTTCCAAAATGACTCAACAGATGAACTCAACTACTCATTTTGCACATCAGCTAGAAAATAATACGGCTCATAAAAATATTCCAAAAATGCCACAACAAAATATCCATCAATATGGCATTTTCCCTCCACACATGCCTATTTATAATTATCCTCCGCCACCGATATACTCAAATAGTATAAATCGATCTCTTTCGAAATGGGACATTAAATTTGATGGTACTCCTACATGTATACATGTCAAAAGATTCCTGGTAAGGGTTGATCACTTGGCAAAATCTGAAAATCTTTCTGAATCTCGGCTTGTCAACGAACTACACTATATTCTTCGCGGTACCGCAGTGGCATGGTACTGGACGATTATAAAACGCAATAAGGAAATTTCTTGGCATGAACTTAAATCAGAATTTAAAAAGCGTTTTCAAGATCGTCAATCTGATTTCGATATTCGATATCAGATTGAGTCTAGGAAATAAAGACCAAAAGAACCTTTCTATGAGTTCTGCACCGGTATTTTATCTTTATATCTGCAACTAGAATGCGTCCGGGATTGCAGGATCGGTTGACCGAATTTAAATTTGCAAACGCAGATGAGTTGGTTTGGCGGTGTGTTGCACACGAAGATACGTGGAATCGAACTGGTTTCGTTCCTGAACTATTGTGTCAAACAAAACGCTACGTAAATGTAAGCGAAATAACAACCGACGAAGCTCATACTCCATCGGGATCTTTCGAGGAAGAATGTGTAACTGAACTTCATTTAAAACCTGCTACTCGTTTTAATAAACCTACGTCCGATTGTAAAATTTCGACACCACCGCTCAAAACCTGCTGTTGGAATTGCTTGCAACCGCAACATTTCTATCATGATTGTCCTATGCCAATTTACGAAAGATTCTGTTTCGGGTGTGGTACGAAGGGATATATCAAACCAGATTGCCCTCATTGTCGCCAACGTGCGGGAACCGCGCAATTGGCGTTTCGGAGAACGCATTCAGGACAAAAACAATTTTAGTCGACTCTGTATGCAACGGGTCCCATTTGAAACGCGATATTTTAAAACGCGATTTTTCAAAACGCGATATTTCAAAATGCGATATTTCAAAACGTGATATGGTACAAAACGCGATATGGTACAAAACGCGATATTTCAAAATGCGATATTTCAAAACGTGATATGGTACAAAACGCGATATGGTACAAAACGCGATATGGTACAAAACGCGATATTTCAAAACGAGATATTTCAAAACGCGATATGGTACAAAATGCTATATGGTACAAAACGCGATATTGCAAAAAGTGATATTTCAAAATGCGATAAAGTACAAAACGCGATATGGTACAAAGCGCGATATTTCAAAACGCGATATTTCTAAACGCGAGATGGTACAAAACGCGATACGGTACAAAACGCGATATTTCAAAACGCAATATTTCAAAACGCGATATGGTACAAAACACGATATTTCGAAACGCGATACGGCACAAAACGCGATATGGTACAAAACGTGATATTTTTTATCATTAAATCGAATTACTGATATTGAACAAAAGTGTTCGTGTCCAATATATAAAGGGTAATTTATTAAAGACTAGAGGAAAATTTTCAAAGTGTCCAAGTTACAATATAAAGAGGTTATCAATATACAGAATATTTTTACCATTTTTGTAAAAATAAAAATATGAAATTTCAAGGGACTGAATGAAAGTGTCCAAGATACAGAAATGCCCAACATTGAAGGTTTTAATAAAATTCAATTTTTGATTCAATTTGCACCTGATATCAATTGACGGCTGAAAATTTTAACTGCTTGGTTATACTTCCGAATAGCTTATATACCTCCAAAAATTCTGAAAATCGGTATACTAAGGTACTTTAGAATGCTGATTACGAATATAGCCATTAAATATCCAGAAACGACCCCAAGTAGCTCTCAATGATCCCAAGTGGCCCTAAATGCCTCAAATGGTCTTAAAAGACAACCCAAACGCGAAAAAATATTTTCTTTTTTCGAAGCACAAATGCTTTTATGATTATTTTAAATCATTTTATACCTTAAGATTGAGGGCTATCGCCCCAAATCCCAACTTTTATACAAATAAAAAAATTAACTGTTAATTCAATTATTTTATTTCAATTTTTTTTATAATCCACATAGGGGACATTTAATTTTAGTTTAAAGGAATTTAAAAATCGATAGGAGTGGCAGTTTAGGATTGGGTTATATCAGGCGGGTCTGCTCCGGTCACTTCGCAACGTACATTCTGGAAAAGGGGAAATTTAATTTCAGTTTATAAAAATTTAAAAATCGATAGAAGAGGGAGTTTAGGATCGGGTTATATTAGGAGGGTGGAGGGGAAATTAAATTTCAGTTTATAAGAATTTAAAAATGGATAGGAGCGGAAGTATAGGATCGGGTTACATCAGGCGAGTGGCTGCGCTCCCTTTGCTTCGCAATGTATATTCTGGAGAAGGGGAAATTTAATTTCAGTTTATAAGAATTTAAAAATCGATATTAGCGGGAGAATAGGATCGGGTTATATCAGGTGAGGGCTTTGCTCCCTAGTTAGAAAAAAAACTTCAGTTTATAGCAATTTCAAAATCGATAAGAGTGGGAGTATAAGATCGGGTTATATCAGGTGAGGACTTCGCTTCTTAGTTAGAAAGAAAAACTTCGGAAGTTCGGGAGTACAGCAACGGATTATACCAGGCGGGTCACTGCGCTTCTTAGAAAAAATTTCAGTTTATAGGAATTTAAAAATCGATAAAAGCGGGAGTATAGGACCGGGTGATATCAGGCGGGTCGTTGCGCTCCTGTCGCTTCGCAATGCACATTCTTCTGTACCATATCGCGTTTTGTACCATATCGCGTTTTGAAGTATCGCGTTTTTTTACCATGTCGCGTTTTGTACCATATCGCGTTTTGTACCATATCGCGTTTTGAAATATCGTGTTTTGAAATATCGCGTTTTGTACCATTTCTCGTTTTGTCATATCTCGTTTCGAAATATCGCATTTTGAAATATTACGTTTCGAGCGGCTCCGGTATGCAACACGGATCCGGAATTTTACGAGCTACTACGTCATTCGAAAGAAAGTCAATAAATCATCCGTTCCACACTATGAAATCGAATTCAGAACCAATTATGCCTATACCAAAAGCATGTAAGCCCAAATTAGTAATCCGAGTTTATAATTATTGGAGTCAGAAAACAACAATGCAAAAGAAGATTAATGAATCTATAATAACTAACGGTGTCGATGGCAGACCATATGCTAATATAAAAAATTTTGGGAAGACATTTACTGGATTACTAGACAGCGGTGCCAGCATCTCTTTGTTTGGCAAAGTATGCGAAACTCTGCTTAATGATCCCAATAATAAACTTCACTCGTTTCCGTCCTCCATGAAAACCGCTAGTGGCCACGTTGAGTCAATAATCGGATACGTAAAGGTTCCCGTCTGTATGGCAGATAAAACTGGTCTCGTCACATTTTTTCTCGCTACTAATTTAACTCAACAGCTATATCTTGGAGTAGATTTTTGGCAAGTTTTTGGTTTAATTTTTTTTTTTATCTCCAAACACTTCATCTTGTGATCAACATCCTAATAATCCCTTGTTTGTCCGTCCGATGGATTCTTGAAAAGAATCGGCATAGTCAGATTGGTATCTATATGTCAAAATCTCGAATGACGAACTATTTTATCTATGAAAAATGGGGAAAATCAAAAATCAGACCCACCCCAACCCTATACTCAGTATCTACCTATGGTCATGGGCTATTGAATCGGCATAGTCAGATTGTTGTCCATCTGGCAAAATCTCTAATGATAATGTTGGTTTTATTGCCAAAAGAAAGGAAAATCAGAATTTCACAATTGATATGAAACAATACGCTTTCGGCTGATTTTGTAGGTTAGTCACTTACGGCTGGGACACTTTAAATTATTTAACTTTCGATAAATATAATTTTATTAAGTTTCGGCTGAACTAGTCAAGAAACTATCTGCATTATCGGTTTTTTCACTTTCGGCTGGCAACATTCGGCTAACTTTAACAAGGTCATTTTTCATAATTTTTTTGTTTTATTTTGCGATGTTGCAGTATAATTTACGGCTTCAAAAATAAACAGCAAATTTTTGTGTGGTTCTACTGTGCAATCGAAAAAAAAACAGAAATAGCTTATTGAAAATATAATTTGAAATTTAAATTTCCTTGATAAAATTGATCGAGTAGTCAGGATTTCGGCTAAAAAATTGCTTGCTTGCTAGCCAATCGAGTACCTTGGCAAAGATTCCTAAAAACTAAATTCTGATTACTCTAACTATTTAAATAGTTATAATGAGTTCAGTAGATTGTCTGACGAAATTTATGGGAATTATATCAGACTTAGGCAATCCGCGACTGTTAACCTTCTCACTCTGAAGTATAAAGGTTATTCCTCTACTGATCCTCAAGTCATAACAAATCATTTTGTTAACTTTTTCAGTCTGGCTTTTATAAAAAGCGATTTTGCTTGGAATTTTTCCATCTACATATTTGGAAAAATTCCGATTGCAAAATTATCTTGCATTCATTAGCGGTTTGAAAATATTGTGTATGATTTGCTGTTTTTTTTATTGTAAACCGTTATTTTCTGACAATCAGCAAGGTTTTTTCAAAGAACGGTTCACGACCACAAACCTTATTAAATTCTCTTTACAAACATTAAATATCAAGGAGGCAGGGAATAAGGTTGATGTTATCTTCACCGATTTTAGTAAGGCATTTGACCGGATTTCTCATGGTTATTTTCTTTAGGCTTAAGGCTCTTGACTTTCTTCCCCAAATTCTCCTCCCGTGGGTTCTTATCTTAAACACCGTATGGTGTGCTGTTCAGGCCATCAGTATCAGCTCATTTCTCAGCAACATCTAGAATACCCCGAGGCAGAGAAGAACAAGCAAAGAGTTGAACGTGGACAAATGCCAAACAATCACTTACTCCCGAAAACATGCACAGTTCATTTTTCGTGATTATTATATTAACAACGATGCCGTTACCAGAGCCAGTTCTGTTCGTGATACTATCGTATTATCAATCAAGCAAACTCTGCGCTCGGTTTCATCAAGCGTTGGTCAAAAGACTTCGACGATTCCTATTTTACGAAGGCCCTTTATTCAACATGCGTTCGTCCGCTACTCGTGTATGCTAGCCAGGTATGGTCGCCTTATCATGAGGTGGACGGGTTCGGATATCGTTTTGCTTAACTATCCACTTAGTTTGCCTTTTTATAATCAATATTTGATATTTATACTAATACATGTTTTGTCGCTTGTTAACTTTCAAATTTCCTTGAATTTCACAAAATGACGATTTTTTTCTTCTGGATTTTTCCACAAGAGATGAATGACGGAACGAACACCAACCATAAATGAGCCATTAGTTATGAATTTTTTCAGAGTTATGATGATTATTTAATTGATTTAACAATGCTTTCGTTAAATGAATGATTCTTTTTATTAAAATGAGTGTAAAAATTCTTTAATTTAATTTGAATCATTTTGATCAACCGATTTCAGTTGTTAATTTGAATAAGCGGTATTCAGGCAAGCAAGGACATGTAATTCTCATAGAATTATTTTCCGAAGTATGAAACTACGGTTAAGACTCTATTCCTAAAGCCTTAGGAAATGTACGACTGGGCCTAAGGACACTATATACATATGTATGTAATATGACACACTGTAAAATGTTATAATAGTTAAATAAATATTTGTTTGTGTTTGTAATGTACGTTTAAAATACATACAAATATCACATCGTTGTGTAGCTATATAATTTTGTATAATGTTACATCCACATCAACAAAAGTTTTATGTATGAATTCCGAGAGAAGTATATAGATGTAGATAGAGTAAAGACGAAAAGAAACTGAAATAAAAGTAAATTTTAAGAAATCCACAGAAAAGTCTACATTTTCAATCGAGTGACTTCTACATTCGTTTTGTGTACTTCTTTATAAATTTAACTACATACATGTTAGAAAAGTGTGTTAAACCGAGTTAATAATATGTTAAATATGAAACCTACATGAAAATGTTTTGTGTTTAGTGAAAATGTATCCATATTATGTGAATTTTGTGAACGCGAACTAAATAAATAAAAATGCGCGGGTGTCAAAGTTATTAATAAAATCACTGTTCATTGAAGAAAAAAAATACTAGATAAGTGTGGCGGTGTGTATGTGTAGTCGATGTCTATATACATACATATACACCTTGCGTATATGTATATATAGTTACATCCTGTGTTTAGTTTAAAAAAAAAATATAATAAAAATCAAAAATATATAAAGTGACTCAAAAATTTATACCGATATTCGTACACTCTGTGCTTCGCCAATTCATAAATTGGAATAAGCGGGATAATAATATATTTGTCGCCTAGTTTTTGTTTCACATCGTGTCCCAACAACAATTTTATTGTTTTTCATTCTTAAAATTGTATAATTTTAACAGTGTATCTATATATACTTTGTGTTGTGCGCGAGTGAGATAAAACTATTTCACCTTTTTGAATTAAAAAATAAAAACATAAAAAAAAACAAACAAAGACGAAGTGAACGAGTAGGACAGAGAGGAAAGCCGCAAAAAAAAATTAAAGCAAATGAATAAACCAGTTATGGATTCAATATGGCCGACGATACACGCAAAGTTCGTGTTGAAGAACAATTAAAAATTAAAATAGGTAATTTTTTTGCTGTAATTTATATTCAACCGTTTTTGTTTTTTACTTTGCATATGAATTAAATTACAAAAACGGTAATTGTGTTTAATTGATTGCAAATTTACGTCCAAAATTGTTTAAAAAATGTGTGTTAAATATACAAAAGTAAAAAAAAAAAATTGTGAATTGTGAGATTTATTTTATTTTTATTTTTTTTTTTTCAATGTATATAAGGTGTATGTATGAGTGTTCGACTCGTGTCGTGTCGTGTCGCCTAGTGAAACATAATCGTGTCGAATATTCATTCACTGATACCTTGATTGATGAAATAAGGCAAAAAAAAAAATATTATTTTAATAATATAAAGTGGATAATGATTAATTAAAATTAATTAATAAAAATACAGGTGGTGTGCGATTTAATTATATACATTATATACATAAAAGGAATAATAATTAAATCCAAATATAATAATATCGAGTGCTCGACCTCGTCGCACACACGAACACATTATATATATATATAGTGTTGTGTGTACCAAAAAAAAAAAAACATTGAAAAGCAGCCAGCATTGGAATATATAAATTGAAATATACATACAAAATGTGTTATTTTTTGAGTGTTTCGGAGATTCCAAAATAAAAGAAAAATCTCGGTTCTATATATAAAGCTATAAAAAAAGAATTCTCTCCAATGCACTTAATTAAGCTTTTTAGTTTACTACATGTTTGCACTGCACACACGAAAAATCGTGTTAAGTACAAATACACAACTTTTTTTTTTTTTTGTTTTATGTATGAATTTTATGAATGAATTAAGTTAGTGTATTTATGAATGATTAATTTTGTTTTACAAACTAAAAAAAAAAATTCTAGTACTTTTTTTGTTCACACGAATTATATATTATTTATGTTATTATGAAAGGTGTTCGATTTAAAAATACTTTTATTATGTATACATGTATGTATATGCTGTGTGTGTACACTTGAAAGTGTTAAGTGATGTACTAATTAATTTTATAAATACATATTGATAGTTCTTATTTGGATATGTAATGTACAAAAAAATATTTGTTCAATTACAACTGAGATTTTGATATTTGGCGCCCATTTTAACTGGGATATTTAAACAGTGTGTTCTATATATTATATATACATAATATGGTTGCTACTTGGCTAAGTGGCGTGATTTGGGTGTCGATGGCTTATTCAAAAATAATGCTGATCGAGGAGAATAGTGGAAATGTAATTATTAGGTGTGCAAGTAGAAATTCCTTGTGTTTTGGTCAAATTCAACTTAACTGAAAATATAATTGTTACAAAGGCTCGCTCCCAGCTTAAGGGGAAAATTAATTCCTGGGTTTATTTTGTTGTATGTGGGCGAGCGCTGTCATGCAGCGATGTCGCTTTCCGTCTTCCTTGGCCCGTAAATGGTCTTTTTACCACGCTTATATTAGTTCACTCTGTGTGTGTGTCTGTATCGTCAAATTTTGTAATCAATTTTTCAACCACTTGCGATAGTCCAATTGAGCTAAAATTTTGCATGCAGGCTTAACTCCGATGACAATACAAGATTCTAACATTTTTGGACATTAAAAAAATACTTCCTTACTCCTATCAAGGTATATTTATAAAAACTTTTTAAAAAACCACCTCTATTTTTCAAAGCCTTTGTCAAAAATTGACAGGAATGAAGCCATGTAATAATGATGCATTGGCAGAAATGGTGAGACTAAGATCTGTGGGACGCGAATAACTGACAAAAAAAAACAATTATTGATAAAGACTTATAAAAGTTGGCTATAATAAAAAACAATCATATGACATAGTGCTCTCGGATCGCACTCTAATGCTGAATACATACTTGTGGATTCGATTGCGGCAAAATTCTCCAGTTTTGAGTTGAAGTTAGTCATTGCTCAAAATATTAGTCTATTTGGTACGTCATTTTGTTTGTCAAATTTTTCATTTGTAATTTTCGCTTGGACGGTGAACACGCCATATAAATATTTCTCAGTAGTCGTACATTTTTTTATTAGTTTGACGTTTCAATTTTCGGAGTGAAGAATTTTGTAACATCTTTAATTTTTTTTTTATTATAATTCAGACGACTGGTTGATAATCATGTCGCAATGGAGAGAGATAGTTAAAACTGATTATGGCGAATATTGTAAACAGGTAGTTTTACTATAAAATACCATGAATTCTTTATTTCTATAACTATATATAAAATTTAACCTTAGGCCAAAGTCAATCAAATTTACATCAGCAAATTTGAAACTGCTTAATGGCCAGTGAGTGGTTACAATTCGTGAGAACATAGAAGGTGAATACTCGGGTATTGAGCACGAAATTGTTGATGGTGTGGTTCAGATTACAAAATTGATGACGAAAGAGGCTTAGTTTGTCGCAGAATTCGCGTTTCAATATGCCAACGACAGTCGCTCAAAAGTGACTGTGGTACTTAAGGCCAATATTATGCGAATGTCTGATGGTGTTTTTTTGCGCTGCTGTCGTGACATGGCCGTTAAATCCCGAAGTGAAATTTGAAGTATTTGCATAATGTGTGCTTAAACATGGTGCAGGATCCACGTAAATATGATATGACATGATCTGTACGCTTGTCTAGTTGGTGATTTAGGCCCCAATAGATATAACCAGGACCGCTATTGCGTAGAAATTTTTATCCTCTTAAAATTTAATAAAAAATTTAATTTTTTAATAAAAAGTTTTGAGTTTTTATTTGTTACTTCATATCAACTACAGCCCCTTCATCATTATCGTTGATACTGCGTGATGATGAATCTAGATAACGTTCTCTTCATTGAATTGTAATCACTTCGTAACATCAGGGTACCACCTTTACCGGACACAACTAATAATAACCCCGAATTACATGCAGCAATACAAAATAGTGGCGTATTTGCCGAATATGCTTGCCGTGATCGGTTTATAATGGCCATCTAATAGTGTAGAAAATTAAGTTCAGGCATACTGTATTCGACGAATGACGACGATGGAGTTGGTTGAATTTAACGGATAGCGGCTAGCCTACTTGGTCAAGGTGTCAGCGAACATGTGTTGCCATTCGGAATTATTGTAATTTCCGTTTCGCTTTTATGTTGCTTCCGTAAATTTCCTATCTTTGTTCTGTTCACTGGATCGGCCAGGGACACAGCGTGACATTATTTTATTTCAATCAATTTTGTATTTTGATCTAAGACTACTTGTAGTTGCGTTTGAGGAGCAAATATTGTCTAAAATTATAAAATTATACATTAAACTGTTACAGAAATAATTATTTAAAAAACTATTACCGTATAATAAATCTTACTAGTGTCGTTTGTTACTGTACTGTCGTTTGTTATTGTTTGTGTCACTTAATTTATCATTAATACACATAAATAATATCGATAATGTCTTGTAACACTTGCAAAAAAACTTTTGCTGCTACGTTTACGGACATCGTTAAATGTAGTCTATGCGAGAATCAATTTTGCTATGATTGCAATGGTATTGATCGTGCTGCGATCAATTCAATTAACAAATTTGAAAATATATGCTCTTATGGCAATTGCTGCAAAATTGACGTGATTGTAGACAGAGCTGCCGAAAACTTTCATTTAAAGAATATTGAAATAGAGGTTGCTGAAAGTCGCAAATTGATCAATGCCGTGATAAATAAATTGGGTGACGATAACGCCACTAAACCACTTTTCGCAAAAGTTGTACAGTCAACTCCTTTAACTGTGAATCGCCGAGGTCAGCGAAAGTTGTCGTGGGAACAGGTGCACCCGTCAATTCGATTAAAACTGTCTCTATACCTGATAATAAATATTTATACATATATCAGTCATATTGATCCATCCGTATCATCTAATCAGATTGTTACCTATATATGTTAAAACTGCAAAATTGCTCACCGGAGGAAGTCAATTGTAAACTGTTGCTCTCCAAAGACCGTATATCGGACAGTTCACTCGCGTTTGTTTCCTTTAAAAGTGGATTGAAGGAGCCCTATTTCGACCTGCTCAATAACTTCAATGCATGGCCTCTTGATGTAATAATCCGGCCATTCACAAATTATCCTCGCATAGCAAAAAACCAGACAGGGACCATGTTTCTCCATCTAAAGTAACTTACCCGTTACTAAACGCACCATTGTTTACTCCTTGTAGCACGTACTCATTTCCATTCATATTCGCTGATCATCTGTATCTCATAAAGTTTTGTAGAAACTGTGAAATCAAATATTGCTCCACTTCTTCAGCCGGATAATCGTCTGACTATTTTTATATACCATTTGATCATGAGGTGACCGTATCGACGTGTGAGGATTTGGCTGGATCGTTTAGTATTTTCCACCCTAAAATGGGCGATTACCATTCTTTAAATGCATTTCTGGATACATATGATTGATCGTTTTTTTATGCTTGTAATAGTATCGACGGTATGTTAAGTGAATTTTATAAAACTATTAGTTTACAGAAAGGTTTCAGCGTTAAGAAGGAACCGTGGCGTCTTTTGATGTATTGCGTAAGATAAGTATATTTCTTAACAGCAGTTATATTCAATCATTAATTAAATCAAAGCCAAGTCATTTTGTTAATTACAAAAGTAAATCTAATGGTTACCCACCCACGGTGTATTAGTACGACCGTTCCTATGATAATATACAGGATTCTTGTAATTTATTTGCTGATTTCTTTGAGAGTGTTTATAGTTCAAAATCAAATCTTGGCAATTTGCGTAATGTTGTAAGTAAATCCAAATTTCCAATGTTTCATCTGGAAGTGAAAGTGCCGGTTTTGATTCCATTCCACCTATTCTTCTAAAAATAATTAGTAAAGTAATCTCTTCGCTCATTTATTAAGCCGATTTTCAATCTGGATCTCGAAGAGATGTGGCGAACTATGTGTTCGTTTAAATGGTAATATCGTGCAGGTTGTTTACACTGAATTTAGTAAGGCTTTTGACAAGGTCGATCATGACTTGCTATTGCGGAAACTCAATTCATTGGATTGTAACTACTTGCCAGTTGATTAGATTAGATCTTATCCAGAACTCAAATTGTGAAAATTCTTGCTTTCACGTCTTCAAAGGTGATTCATATTTGTTCAGCAGCCGTTTGGGTCCCACGTTCTTCATTCTTCCCGTAAACGATGTGATCCACTGTCTAAGTTATTCCATTTAATGAATCCAATTCGAAGCTTCTTTTGAATTTTAAGTAACCATTGTAAATTTTTAATTATATAATTTTATTAATATTTTTACCTAAATAATGTAACCAGACCTGTAAAGTTGGTAACAATAAATAAATAAAAATAAATAAATAAATTGATCAATTAGGCCTGGTAACGTTCAGCTGTAACAGTTTGACCAGATTCCAGAAGTTCGTAGGGAATGGCTCCTTTCTAATCTCACCAGACACACAGTAACACTGTCTTGGCATGAATATTCACTTTAGCAACTGATGTTGAAGGCTGGCCTGGATCAATCCATGGTTTTCGGCGTTTAGGGTTATCGTATAAAATTTACTTTTCTTCAACCCGTAAAGGTTTTACGCAAAAAATTCTTTCTTTTGCACCGAGAAAGCAAATTCATGCAGATGTCAACACTTCGGTCAGTTTATGAGGAACCCATTTTCCTTCCTTCTGTATTTTTCCCATTTGCATGCAATCGAAGTGATATTGCTTGGTGAGTAACTCCTAACTGTTCTGTAAGCTCTTTTAGGGTTTGACAATGCTTTTACTGGTGCGTTTACTGGAAGTTCTTCGTCTTTAAATTGTTTTACTTCACCTGGACGTGAATCGCCATTGTAATCCACTTTTTTACTGTTAAATGACTCATAGAAAGTTTCGCTCAAAGTCAAACTAATCAATTCCATGGCTTGAGCAGCATTTTTTTCAGTTGTAAACAGAATAGAATGCAATGAGTTTAATGTTGCGTTCAACATCCATCTCTTAAAATTGATGCCCACGGAACGACATCTTGTAAATCACTGAAACTTGTCATAAAAACACCAATGACTAAACTACAAATATCGAAAATGGCCGGCGATTTGGATGCGTTCAAGCACGTTTTAATGCAACCAAATTCAGAGCCGAGTTTATATTTGAACACCTAATACATTTATTTGTTACAGCTGATTTACAAATCATCTAGTAATTTATCTTTTATAATTTATACTCTCGTTTGGAGGGTTGTAGCCCTTTCGCTAACCCCCTTTACAGTTTTATTATATTTTTGGTCGATCCAGATTGGGTGTAGTAGATCAAGTGATTTCTTCTTTCGCAGCCGTATTACTGGGTTTAACTCATCCAACATACGACGTATTTCAGCATTTTGTGTAGATTGGCGTATTTGTCCAAAAAACAAATCGTGTAGCCACAAAACAAATGACAAATTCAAATCAAGGTTACATGTTTCCAACATTGGTGCACATTCGTTCAATAGGCGGTTTTCCAAAAAAGATCAAAAGAAACTACCAACATTGGTATGCACATTGGGCAATCGTCTACACGAATGGTATATTTTTCCAATAATCGCCAAATATAAAATACGCCAATATTGATTGGTGTGTATTTGCATTCGTGTGGCTGCGGCATTAGAATACACATGTTTATACGGTGTGAAATACATGTCTCCTGCCTTGCGATCAGAATTCTGACTCATGTCTCTATTTCTAATTTTGCTGTCTCGCAGTAGGCTGCGCTACGTAGAAGAAAACAAATCTAACAATCGCAACTATGTTCATTCGATTTTTACTTTAAGTATTGTATTTTTTATTTTGACGTATTACCATTGAGTTATCAATCAAAGTGGAGGAAAATATTATAGAGCCATAAAACAAAAAAGCAATAAAAAAAAATTTGCTTGCCAAAAAAACGCTGATGTAGTTTACTTGGAATTCTGACGGCAAAGCTGCCGGCCATAACAGGTTATGAGCCCAATGACCCAATTAAAGTGAAATTTTAAATAAATTCAATTTGTTAATTAGGTCTACCAATAAACAAAAATTAAAATGTCTTCCGAAATAAAGTATCATTTCGATAAATTAAACAACGATAACTATGCAATTGTTGATGCAAAAAGAGAATTCTTGGATTGCGATTATATCTGATGCTCCAGAACCAGTAACTTCTGAATGAAAAAAGGCGAATAGAAATGCAGTCTCGAGTGTTGGATTAAATATCGAGGACAGTCAATTCGTGCATACTAGTATAAGAGGAATAATGGAATAACACTAAAAAGGTGCAGGTAGTAATAGTGTTCAGTTAATTAAAGAAATTTGCACACGTAAACTTGACTGACAGATTTATTTCAAAAGATAGACGCACTCGGTGAAGAGAAATTGCCGGAAAAATGGCAGATCGGTCTATTGTTTGGACAACTACCACGCAGCTGGGATACTGTGGTTACAGCGCTACAAACACAAAAAGCCAACGAGTTAAATTTAAAAATAGTGCAAGCGAAATTAATTGAAGAGTATAAACGCAAACTGGATCGTGATAATCAATTTGGTGGGCATGTGATAATGTTCTGAAAGTCAATTCAAGCATCTTGAATTATTCTTTTCCAAAAAGAAAGGTCATATTAAAAGCGAATGCAGTAAATTTGAAAAGTGGTCTAAAATGAAATTACATAAAGGGAAATCAACAGAGACACATAAAGCAAATATAATTGACAATTCAGAGAATAATCAATTATTTTTCGTGACACATGAGATAAACGGCTCATCCAGTAGCTGGATTATTGATTCAGGAGCTACACGTCAAATAAGCTATTATAACGGAGATTTTGAGGATTTTAACTCAAATTATAGTGTAAGCATTTGTGTTGCTGATAATAAAAATTCTGGTCAATAGGTAAATGTACATGTTTTATATGTTCCGGAAATTTCGTCTAATATTTGATCAGTGAAACAATTGACGAAAAAGGTATAAATGTTGAATTTACCAAAAAAGAAGTATTCATCAAGAGGAATAATATAAACAATAATATTGGCGAGGCTTGGTAATCAATACCGTCTGAGAAAAATGCATAAGGTCGATATGGTAAACAGTGAGCGTACTCTATGTGCACATCAGTGGCATCGAATTCTGGGACATATAGAGATATAAATATCATAAATAATTTGGACAATCAGAAGTTAGTGAGCTTTATAAAGGTCAGAAAATGCAATTGCGGCGATATTTGTGAATTCTGTCTAAAAAGAAAAATTTCGAGAACGCCATTTTCGAAAATTTCAATGGGGTCAACCAAGGAACCGATGGGGCTGGTACACACATACATATGTGGTCCTATGCAGACTGCATCACACAATGGTAATCGTTACATCCTTACATTCATTGATCATTTTTCACATTATACGAAGATTTATTTACTGAAGCATAAATCTGAATGTTTTGATAAGTTAAAGAAATATGTAGCATTATCAAAGACAAAGTTTTCGCAATATCCAAAAATCATCAGATCTGACAGTGGTACAGAGTATACTGATAATTGAGTCGTTGGCTATCTTAAAGGTATTGGAAGAAGCAATCAATATACAGCTACATATTCGCCACAGCCAAACTGCGTTATCGGACAGAAATGCTTCGTACATGTATAAAATGAAAATAGAAGCAAATTGGATTAAAAGCAGTGGAAGCAGTTTTTATTGGCTACGATTTGGAATCTAAAGGCGATCCAATTGAATCGATTCTTAATGCAATAAAGTCCAGTTAAGCAAATAATGAAGACGACGATAATCATAATTCCTACAAAATAATGAATCAGAAGCGGATGAAAGCAACAGCGAAAATAACTTAAATATTCGTAGATCATCAAGAGTCAGCAACCGGTTAATCAAAAAAATATGAGCCACAAACAATTAACGATGTTTTAAATTCCGAACATAAAGACGAATGGTTACAAGCAATGAACGACAGCTAATCGAAGTCGGATGTAAATTGGATAGCAGCGTTGTACGATATAAAGCTCAATTAGTTGCCCAAGGTTTTTCGCAGCGATTTGGTGTTGACTACGACGAAGTATTTGCACCAGTAACACGACAAGTTATGAGAAGAGAGAAGTTTTTAGTACATCACCTAGATGCAAAAACCGCATTCTTAAATCGTGAGCTTAAAGAAGAAATCTATATGAATCAGCCGCCGGGTTTGAAGTCGGAAACAAAAATTTAGTATGTAGTTTAAGGGAGCATATACCTATTAAAACCATCAACAAGAGTATGACACTAGACATAATGAGTGGCAGTTATTATATGATTATCTACGTTGATGACATAATAGTAGCCAGTAAGCAAATCAACGAAATCAAAGAAGTACAAAACAGTCTCAATAAAAATTTCCAAGTTGACAGTTTAGAACAAATCAAATGTTACGTTGGAATTGAGGTGGAAATTATGGATAATATCTATCAAGTAAGTCAAACAACTTACATAAATCAAATTATCAAACGATATGGTTTGGAAAAGTTCGAAAATCTTCCAAAATACTTCAACGGTATTTTCAATTATCAAAAGGATCCATCATCTAAATTATTGTAAAATAATATTGAATATTATTCTAAGACTTATGGGATGTCTTTTGTTTGTATCAACTAATACACGTCCTGATATAGCAGCAAGTGTCGCAATATTAGCTCAAAAAACAATGAATCCTACTCAAGAAGATTGGAATTGTTCATTTTAAATAGGGCTGACAATGTAAAACTGATTGAATACGCAGACGCAAATTGGGGTCGATCAGATATTAAATCTAACAGCGGTTACATTTTTATGGCTTTTGGGTCAGTTATAAGTTGGAGCTGCAAAAAGCAAACTTGTGTAGCTCTTGTGATGTATGAAGACAACTAAAGCTGCCTATAGCACAAAGAGTGATCGCAAAACTCGCCCGTTTTTGCGTAGTCTGTAGCAAGAACGGGGAAGGTCGTACAGGGGTCCCCTTGGGCTTAAATTGGCCGTCATAAAAAATGTGGGTGAGCATAATTCGATTTTTTCAATATTGAGTCAATTTACCCCTACTTGAGGGGTGGAAACCAAAAAGCAAAAAGATATCATTTCCTGCCGTTTTTGGCAATAGGGGTGGTTTCTCCCCCACCCAGGGGGTGTGTTTCACCCTGAGGATATATGGAAGACGATTTCTGATGTCACTCTTGCCATGAAATTCCAAGCATTTTTACCAAGAACTTCCCGACCGTTTTCCCATTTCTTTCTTCTGGGGGTGGTTTCCACCTCTCAAGTAGGGGTAAATTGACTCAATATTGAAAAAATCGAGTTATGCTCACCCACATTTTTATGACGGTCAATTTAAGCCTACGGGGACCTCTGTACGACTTTCCCTGTTCTTGCTACAGACTACGAAAAAACGTGAGTTTTGCGGTTACTCTTTTCGGGAAGGTTTTACCAACCAAATCCAATTATTGCCTGCAATTATTGAAAACGGCGTACTGTCAAAAGACCAGCGACGTCCAAGAAACTACCCACAATAACTACATTCAGAGGCCTTACCAACTCAGCATACTGCATTTTACTGTTCAAGTTTCTTTCTAACGCTTTTAGAAAAGTAGAACATAGACTGGTCGAGCCTGGAAATTATTCCAAGAGTGCGGATCAATTCCAAAGGCAATACAAACTGGTACAGTGAATGTATGCAGAAAAAAGATCGTTACCGACCAAATGGCACAGTGGTTAAAGCTTTGGCATTTGGATCGGGAGGTACCGGGTTCGAATCCCGAAAGGGGTAGGATGCAAAAGTGAAATTTCATAACAGATTACGATCTGGGATGAAATGTAACACATCTATGACCCCCTCTCAGTATAGGCTGGCATGGAGCTTGCAATGTGCAGATGGTCTTAAAAAATCGGTCCTATAGCCGTACGTCCTCGAATTGGCTGACTGGCGTAAAATAAGGACGGAAATAAGCAAACCGCGAATAGCAGGGAGAGCTGAACAGGCCCCCAGAACAGATTGCAGGGATAAAAAAAAAAAGATGTCGTTTATCATTGTTTGAAATGGCTATTGTGTCATCTGGCTTTTAGGAAAGGTTCGTTCCACGATCTTTCAGAAACGCACTAAAGAAAGACACGAAGCTCACTGTTTAATATCCCCTATCCAATGAATAAATTTTTACTAGTGAGAAAACTTGATGCAAGTTGATTTGTTTTAATTCAAGCTTGGAAAGCATATTACACACGAATTGCCCTAATTTGGCTTTGTGTGGGAATCGAGGGAAATATTTACAATAATTTATTCCATCAGTACGCCAGAAATATATAATTGAGACCGAAATACAAGAAAAATATTTTTTCTAATTTCCAGGGAAAGCTATAGACAAACACATTTTTTAGGGAGTAACTGGGCTCAGTAATGAGATCAAAGGACTTCTGATTAACTTTTTACAAACTCGATTGATGTTTTGCCTCTCTTTTGTAACGGACAATCTTCTTTTCCTTGATCAATACTTTTGAATTCATAAGACCGGAATTAGTAGGAATAACACTAAGATTTTCAGGAATCCAAGTGTAAATTCAAGAGATAGAAGTGAACTGAAACTGAAAGTTGTCAACCTTCCTATATGGCTTTAGAATTGCATTATTGCATCTGCAAACATGGACACATCATTATGGAGGTAATAACCTATATATCGATGGTTTTACCGATTCGCTTAATTCCACTTGAAAAAGCTGTAGTTTTTCATCATTCGGGCAGCTTGATGCGTGGTACCCGAGACACCAGAAATTCGCTTAGGAGTATTCCGTAAACCGTTGTTTGACTCTTCAGAGATTTCACTTAGAAGAAGCCTAGCCATGCTTTTTTTTGTAAGCGATGGCGATGCACTTTCCAATAACTCTTAGCTTTGCTAATGTTATGAAATATTTCTCCTAATTCTCCAAAATTAAATTTTTCGGGACAAGTTACTAGATAAGTTTACGAGTAAATGTCTTCACAATGCAGCACGATATGGAAATTGGGGAGATTTTGGGCCCTGGAAAGGGTTTGCACTTTGCACGTCAACCTATCTAAAACTTGTTTACTGCTCTGACCAGAGCGGTTTGGATTCTTACCTACAACCCTCCAAGTGATCTACTATATGATCATGAGGCACTTTTCACATGAAAATGTTATTCTGTGAGAATGTTAGCTCTTTAGTTAAAGTGGGTTCTTTGATTGCCATTGGTTGATCCCGAAAAATAATGGTACAAAGGCGATATATGTCGGAAGGTGAGAGACTGAAAATTTAACCTGAGGTTGTGTACTTAACCGGTTTATCTTTAATTAAAAGATTTTGCGTAATTCGATATAATCCTTCTTAATATAGATTGAGATTGATGGGTAAGAATGGAAAGAAAAATACTTCTCAAAATTTCTTATACTGTAGGCAGACACAAACTAGATAAAACCTCGTTAATTAGATTATTAAGTTATTTCTGCCTGCCTGTCTGATTTTTTCAAAACAGAATTATTAAGTTTTCATAACTAGATAAATGCAATCTATCCCAATAAATTAGGCACACTCTCAAAAATCGGGTTTCCGTCTGTCACCACAATTTGTTTATTACGATTATTATAAATTAATTTTCAAATGAAAATCGCGATAAATTTTGTGTCTGTCTACGGTATTAGGCTGTATGCCAAATTTAAGGTAAATCGTTTACTACGGTAAACACCGGTTTTAGGACAGATTTTTGCCATAGAGTTTATCAAAAATAATTGAATTAATCGAAAAATTTACTTAAAATTATTTCGCGAATCACCCTAATCGATTGGACTCAAGAAAATGGTAAATGGGGAAATTTGAATTTTCTCAGCTTGCGCTAAATATTGTGAATTCGCAACATTCCATCGATCGTTGCAATGCACTTCCTGCAACACATACTCAACTAATAAAAATCTACACGTATCTAGGCCATGCTGGTGTAAACTAACTTCACAATTTGACAATAAATTAATGTACTTTAAGCCCAAAAAATAAATATTTTAATATATTTATTATATGCGCGGTCTTTAACTCTTTATACTCGTAAACACCTTAGATACATAAAAAAATATTTGGAAAGTTAAAAAGATAAACACACCACGTTTATGTGAATGGGAAGATTAAAGTGTAGTAAACGAGATATTTATTTATTTATTATATGCCGAAGTTAAAAAAAATGGTATTAGTCAAAGTATTTTGTAAACCCGAATTATACATTTTGGTCGATAAGACAAATAATTTAAAGATTTAAGTCTAAATTAGGGCTTGATCACCGTCTAAATGGCGACGGAAGTTAACTATTAGGGGCGGTATGCGGCACAATGAAAAATGTTTAATTGCGTTTTACTCGTAGGTTTATATTCATATTTATGTCGAAAGTCGGCGGATGTAATTGTTAGGTAAACCATAGATTAGATTCGACAAAAAGGAGTGACGAACTCGTATCACAAGACAATACTTAGACTTGATTGCGTTACCGAAACAAAAACACAAACAGAGAAGCGGGTTGTTTTTGACATTCGCGCAACCGAATTTTCTTCCATACCTGAGTTTAGATTTAATTTACATTTTTGGTCAATGAGCACAATAAATAACTTTCGAATTTCAGATTATCCGTAGGGGGGTTGTATTTGAATTGTAATTAAAACCTATAGGCTTAATTCAAGTTAAATTTAAAAACATTACTTCGTCAATACAAAGATTATGAATCCTGGCCATACAGTTCCAATTAGCATTGCCAAATTTAATTTTGCTAGAAACTTCATCCAACATATATAAACATTCTAATCCTGCTTTTAAATACAAAGAATAAAACATTAACTCGTTCAAACAAATTCGTTCAAAACTCTTGTCGGAATCCTAATCCAGTTCTACATCATACATTTGAGCGTAGTTGGTTAAGAAATAGAGAAATTAATTTAGAGAGAAGACGAAATCGTATAATTCCATTAAGCATAGCCAAATTAAGCTCAAAACAGAAGAAGAACGAAAGCGATACAACCATCGAAGGTGGCGACGACGATTTTTCTGTTTCCCAAACACCGACTTATTTGTGGACACCGACTTATTCAAATAAGTCATCTCGCGAGGTGACTTATTTCAATAAGTCCGTGCTTTTTTTATTCATTCTGCAGAAAGAATAGAAGGAAAAGAGTAGCGGTCACGTGACTTTAGAATATTTTGTGGGAAATGTAATAAAAGAACACAAAAGAATATATGGAATACTTTTTTGAAAGTATACCTTAGGGTTTTTGAGTTTTGACAGATAGGTTAAACAATAAACGTGTCGTTGCACTTTTTATGAAAAGACAGCCATCAAAAAATTATTTAATTGGTTAACTAATTAAAAAAACTAAAAATACATAATTGCAATCACAATTTTCACGCACAGCAAAAAAAACAAAATGAGTTTGACGTTTGAAATCATATTTGAATATTTTATTTATTCTACTTTTTGGTATAGCACACGGAGAGAACACGGAGTGACGGAGTATCACTACACAGAAATGTCTCCAAAAATGTGTCTTGACTAAATGTAATGAGTTTTTTTCAAATTTAGTGGCAACGACCAACATGTCAAAATTTTTCTTCCATTACGTCACAAATAAGTCGATACAATAAATTGGAACGACTTGACGTAAGTATGTAATAAGTCGGTGTTTGGAACAAGGCCTGTATAGCTCAAAACAGAACAAGAGCGAAGGCGTCGACCGAAATCGCCCATGATATTACAAAACACCGAAAACATGTAATACAAACACAACAACCAGAGATACAGCGACAAGACACATGGACAAAATACATTTTTCTGCCGGCGATGTGGCTTTGGTAAACACAACAAGCGCGTCAGCGTTGAAGCGACAAAACAAGACAAATAATAATAAATTAACCCTAAAATATTTCATTTATCTTTTTATCGACTCTATTTACATTTTTTTGCATAAAACATTGTGTCCAACATTCAGATTTGGTTGAAATTCATTTAAAAACAGTTGTAAAAAAATGTTTACCAACATAATTATCTGAAACTTATATTGGTAGTACTGGTTGTGTTAGCATTGGGTCTCGCCACACTTTAATTCTTTCAGCGTGATTCTCTGATTTCAAAAAATCAATCGACGTCCACATTTGATTTCTTGCGCATTTGTAGGGGTACCAAAAAATTCGGATTGTTTTGTTTGCTTATAGATATTAAAAATAAAAATAATTAATTTAAAACTGTAATATTTAATTAATATATTTTATTTTAAATTATAAATTAAATTAAATATAAATTATATTTTAAATTAATTATTTTTATTCTATTTTTTTATTATAAGCAAACAAAACAATCCGAACGATTTTTTTGGTACACCCTTTTTTTTACTATAGCCTTTCTTTTTTTATGTATGTGCGTAAAATTATGTTTTTTGATTTATTCGAATAGTAAAAAATATTTATTATTTGATGCGAAAATGGCTTCCTTGGCTGGAAAAATATATTTTTTGCATTTGAAGCAAACATTAAACTAAAATTAACCCAAAAACGACAAATAAACAAGATGTTTATCTATCTACGTAATAGCACAGAATATAGAGTACAAACAGAAGGGACATACCCGATTTTTCTATGGAAAAATTCCGACCGGTTTTTTTATCCTTGATTTGTATGGAAAAGGGTAGAATGTAGTAGTGAAAAAAATTGTGCACTGAACTTTTTTACATTCAATAAGGGTAGAGTCAAATTTTTTTTGGTCCACTTAGTAGCGTATATATATACTTTATAATGTATGGTAATAGTGCGAAGAAATATTTATCTACGTGCGAAGAAATCAGTGAATCAAAAAAAAAAAATATTGACGAAAAAAGAATCAACAATTTCCCCGCCAAAAAACTAGTTTATGGCTGAAGGGGAGAGACACGAAGAAAGAATCACGCTGAAAGAATTAAAGTGTGGAACCGCGGATTGGTTGTGTTAGCATTCTATGGTTTATGTGTATTTTAATTTGACAGACCTTACGTCAAAATTGTGGCGTTACTTCGGGGAATATTATTACTATTCGAATAGTAATGAAATTTGTGCCCAAAGTAACAGTCAAGCGATTTTTTTTATACTTTTATCGGTTGGTATTAAAATTTAGTAAAATCAAAATAAGCATGCGATTTACTTTTACGTCATATTATGATTGCCATCGGTGTTCATTTTTTGTATCGTTGACTTATGTCATTTTGGTTTTTTATTCTTTATGCGATAAAAATATATACTACAATACAAAATTATTTTATTAATTAACCGGGCGGTCACCATTTTGCACTACAGGAAGAATGGAATAATTCTAATCCTACTTTTAGGTGGAATGAAATTATTCATTCCGGATTGAAATTTATATGGAATTGTTGTTGTAAAATTCCCAAAGTAAAGCTTATTATTAACCATTTTTTTTTCTATTTAGTAGCCTAACGCCCCAACGCACATTGGGGTTTTTAGTAGTGTTTAGTCCCAAAAATGTCTAGAGCCTAGAAAAATGCACCAAATTGAGTATTTTTTGTATGCATGGAAATCAGTACATACTCAGATATTTGTTTAAAAACATCACTTTTTTCTTAACCCATGCTTCAAATGATGTTTAATTTTGTGTTTAATATTTTTTTCTAAAATTTGGTACACATTGTTTTTTGCGGTCGCTACGTTCAAATATGGAGTTAGATTTTCGATATTGACAGTTGACAGCTGTCAATTACCAGTCAAATCACTTTCACTTGCTATAAATCTTGAATTTATTCTCATTTAGTACGTTTCTTGGGTCTGGGTATGTACTGATTTCTATGCATATAAAAAATTTTCAGACAAAATACTCATAAGAGATCTTTCAAGAATCTCATAAAGAGTATTTAAAAAAAAAATACTCAATTTGGTGCATTTTTCTAGGCTCTAGACATTTTTAGGACTAAACACTACTAAAAACCCCAATGTGCAACGTCATGTGCCAAAAACATAAATGATAAACAATTTTTATAATTTTAAAATTTTTATGATCGGACTATGCAAAGTTTTAGAATCCATTTTGACATACCTAGCTACAGCGATATTGCTATTGTGGAATTTCTTACAAAATCCATGTTATAATGATTGGACTAGAAATGGCCAAGTTTAAAGTGGAAATTCACGATTTGCTGAACTAAAAGTGGGATTTAGAAGAAACAGAATGAACTATAGCATATATTGTCTTATGTCATGTTAAGAACGTACAGGATATTCCAAATTAATTACCGAATATACTGTTTACACCGAGTTGTCTAGCAAGAATGATAGAAATATATTTTGTATGTATACTGTCCCAATGAACAGGTATACTACATTGCTATCTGCATAGCCTTTTATCCATATACTCAATCGTTTGTCGTTTTTCTCCCATCTGGAGAATGGGGAAGCAATTTGAAGTTAAATCCGTGCAATTTTGCCATCGTAGCCAACGAATTGCGACACGGTATATTGTCTTAGTGAAATAGCTCTTTTTTCTTTTAGATTTTTGGACGTTTATTCGCAATTTCTTCATTGAAACGCACCAATAACGCTATTTAATGTTCGCTGTTGATCGTCTTACAAGATAATCGACGAATAAAATACCTAGCGCATTTCAAAATAAGGAGGCTAAACCTAACTGGCCAAAACTTGCGTGTTAGGTCCCGTCAGATGGTTTTCACCTGCTGCTGTCTATTCAGCTGACTGATGTTTTGAATCCAGAGTGTAGTGGCGGGTTCATGTTTCATCCATTGTCACATGCCGGTGCAAAATGTCGTGTTTATAATGGTTTAATAGGACCAAACAGCGCTCTGACACATCGTTGTGTTGTTGCTGTTGGTACAATGTGAGGAAACGAGACACTCGCTTTTAACACAGCTTTCTCATGGATAAATGTACCAACTATCTCACGCCACCATTTTAAAATCTTCCAAAACGATTTTGTGCACTTGTTATAGTTTTTCTGGATAACTGACAAAAGGACGCGACTATTTGAACGTACAGCATCATCTTTGTTTGTACGGCCACGGTTAAGCTAGTTCGATTTTTGTAAATATTTTGCAACAATACCGGTTCAGTTCTCTTACCAAAATTTAAGCGGAAATGACGTTTTTAGACAAAAAAAAAAACTGATTTTCAACAAAAATTCGGTCCAGACGTTACAGCCCCGACAGATTGGTTGATTGGGATGAAATTTATTACTTAAATTTTTTCTACGAATTGGCAGATCTCAGGGAATTTTGGGGGAGCTTTTTCGTTTTTTTGCAAATAAATATTTTGAAAAGTGTATCGTTTTCGAGATTATGAACTAATAGATGCTAAATAAAATTTGCAACAATACCGGTTCAGATCTTTATGCCAAAATTAAAGCAGAAATCACTATTTTTAACAAAAAATCTTTGTTTAGTAATCATGAAAAATTTTGACCTCGTGCGTTCGTGGTGTAGTGCAGACTAAATATCTGTAGCTTATCTACAGTCCACACCAATTCAAATATTTTGAAAAGTATATCATTTACGAGAAAAACGAATATGAACTAACAGATTTTAAATTAAATTTGCAGCACGGTTCAGATAATTTTTTCAAAATTTAAACGGAAATGACGGCTTTTGGCAAAAAACTTTTTTTCAACAAAAAAATTAACCATTTACGGCCCAGACGGATGATTGATTGATTGGGATGAAATTTCATACTTAAGCTTTTTCCACAAATTGGGAAAAAAAAGAGAAAGCCTAACGAATTTTGACCGAAATCGATCCACCCGAAGTGGCAGCCCCCATAGGAGCCTTTTCGCTTTTTTGCAAATATTTTGTAAATGTTATATTACGCGACTAACAACTATGAACTAAAAAATTCTAAATTTCATTTGCAACAATATCGGTCCATATCAGTTTTGCAAGATTTAAGCGGAAAGACATTTTTTGACTAAAATTGGTTTTTTAATAAATTCGGCGTCTCAACCCCCAGACGGTTTGGATATAATATTAATCGGTATGAAAATTCATATTAAAGGTTTTTTACATAAATTGGGATCGGTAATTGGGGGATCCATGCGAAATGCC
This sequence comes from Nephrotoma appendiculata, assembly GCA_947310385.1. NCBI lineage: Eukaryota > Metazoa > Arthropoda > Insecta > Diptera > Tipulidae > Nephrotoma > Nephrotoma appendiculata. Next base: position 300,999,264 of record OX371223.1, read on the forward strand.
GTGGACATCTGCGTATCAGAAGTGACAGCTTCCGTAGGAGTTTTTCAATTTTTGCAGCGAATGTTACATTTTCAACATAAACCTTGTTGGTTTTCTGAAATACAAGAAGGAACAAGGATTTTTTTGATAATATTGATGCATGGCTAACTAGTGCTCACGGGAAAAAAATAGTGCAAAGTCCAAGAGCCGAAAAAACGGGTGAAAAAATTTCAAATTTCGCCTGAAAGACGAAAAAAATAAAACCCAATTTCTAGAAAAAGAAAACGGAAATAATTTAAATCTAATTTTAAAATTTTCCAAATGTGGCTACACTGACGAAATTCGTGCTTATCATAGAGTTTTTTCATAAATTTTCATTCATAAATTGAGGAAAACAAACTTACCCCTAAAAGATACCATATTAAACAAACACAATACATACAGTGGTATATCGTTTAATAATGTTTTTGTTGAACAACAAATTGAAAAATAGAAATAAATATTATAAAATTCAGGAATAAACAATTCAGATAGCACATTCATGTCTGGCATGTTCATTGCCATCCAAAATATATAGTGGCTGAATTTGTGCTAATCCAGAATTGGCCCAATTTCGTTGAACAACAAAGACCGTTGAATTAACGATTTTCTGACAAGGAGTTTTCTAGAAACCAATGAAGTTGGCACTCCTGATGGCAAATTTCTGTAAATAATGATCACTGTCATCCGAAAAATTTTGTTGCTGAATTTGTGTTAATCCAGAATTGGCAGAAATTCTGGATTAGCACAAATTCAGTCACTATATTTTTCGGATGGCAATGAACATACTTGATAAGAATATGTAATCATATGTAATCAGAAGTGCCAACTTCATTGGTTTCTAGAAAACTTCTTGTCAGAAAATCGTTAAATTCAACGGTCTTTTTTGTTCAGCGGAATTGGGCCAATTCTGGATTAGCACAAATTCAGCCACTATATATTTCGGATGGTAATGAACATGCCACAGGAATATGCTATCTGGATCGCTTATTTTTGGATTTTAGAAAATTTTACTTCTTTTGTTTAATTTGTTGTTTAATACAAATATTATTGAACGGTATCCCTCTTTATTTTGTTGTTTAATATAGTATCTTTTAGGGGTAAGTTTGGTTTCCTCAATTTATGAATGAAAATTTATGAAAATCATATTTCTATGATACGCCCAAATTTTGTCAGTGTAGCCGCTTTTGGACAAAATATTAAAATTAGGCTTAAACTATTTCTGCTTATTTTCTAGAAATTAGGGTTTACATATTTCGTCTTTCAGGCGAAATTTTAAATTTTCTTTTCCCATTTTTTCGGCTCGTGCCATTTTCTCGACTCCTGGACTGGCACTAATTTTTCCCCGTCTGCACAAATCAGCACAAATTGGGCTTAATCGATATGCAAAGTTTCATTTTGAAATTCGAAAGTTTCCCTGCTGCAGTTACCCACACTAAATTTTCGTGTCGCAAAACCTTTCTTAAATTCGTATCAAATTTACAATATTTACGTTATACCAACGCATACAATGTAAATATTCTAAATTTGGTACAAATTTGAAAAGGATTTGTTGATATATGGTGATACATAAACGTTTTGTGATGAATTGTTTTAGGATCAAAATTTCTACTTTGTGTATGATGGGTTACGTTGTAATAGCATTTGAACATTTTTATAGTATTTTACCGTTACAAGAAAAACTAATAAAAAAAAATTTCCGGTATACTTAGGTAACATTTCACCTTGAAATGTACACCGAATATACCCAAAACACAGCCAGGCCCACCAGATTATTTCAATATTCTTGGTATTTAATTGTTATTAGCTTAATATTTGTGGACACACACATCTTGAGCAAATATTTTGTTAAGTTTTCATTCATTTTATATATTCACCGATTTCACACACAAAACACACGTACTGTACACATGTTCAGATTGTAGAATATTGTATAGTAACGTATGTGGGTAAAACGCCGATTTCATTGACGGTTTGTGTTGTTTATAAAAAAAAAAAAAAAATGTGTGTTGGATTTTCTTCGTTTCTAAAATTTACTTAAAGTATTTCTCGTGGGATGGCCATAATCACAATAAAAATATAAAACTTAATATTGATGAATAGTTACTTTCTATAAATTTGTATATACATAAATTTACTACAGTAAAAATAATTATACAATTATTGTAAACTAGTACCTCTTGTAATGTAAGGTTCAATAAACGCGATGCGAATATTTTGCGTTGGTACTGTATCACAGCACAGTACCCACATTAAATGTAAAAATCAAATGTTATATCATTTTATTGTTTTTGTATATTTCCAGGTGAAGCCAAACAATTGACCGGACGTAATGGACCATCTGGATCACGCGATGTCTATTGCACGATCGCACTAGACCAAGAAGAAATATGTCGCACGCCAACAATAGAACGAAATCTAAATCCATTCTTTGGCGAAGAATATCAATTTCAAATTCCACGAAAATTTCGTTTCCTATCGATTTACGTGTACGATCGGGATCGACATTTAAAACAAGACAAACCAATTGGAAAAATAGCAATACGACGCGAAGATTTACATACGTACAATCATAAAGATCATTGGTTTCAGTTGAGGCCGGTCGATGATGATTCAGAGGTGCAAGGCATGTGCCACATCATTGTGAACATTGACGATGGCGTTGGCGCATTAAAACAGGAATTTGAATTGTTGGCGGTTAATCAAAGTGATTATAAAGAGAATTCGAATATAAATGAACAAATAAGTAATAATAGTGATACCCTGAGGCGGGGACAATTTGAATTTTTTAGTGGTTACAATCGGTGTGGTAGCAATGATAGTGGTGTAATAAATAAAAGTCGAATAGCAATTAAAGTGGACGAGTGTTTAAATTTAGCAAAGAAAAATGGAACGTGTGATCCGTATGTTGTGTTTACGGCGATCTATTCGAATGAGAAGAAAATTGTTAAAAAAACAAAACCACAGAAGAAAACAGTGAATCCAGTGTTTAGTGAAACATTTTATTTTGATATGACGTACGAGGGGAGTGAATCAAAAACCGAAAGTAATAATACGTATACAATCGTGCCACTAGGTGGTGCCGATTTATGTGAAATAGTTGTGAGTCTGTGGCACTTTGTGCCGGGTGTAGGTGAAAAAGTATTTTTAGGTGAACGTAAAATACCGCTACGCGGTAAACAGCAACAGAATGCATTACAACCGTCCGCTTGGTATTTTTTACAACCGCGAGCCAGTAGTTCACGTCCAGTGCGCTCGTGTGCAACGCCGCCGGGTACTCGATTAAGCTGTGATAATTCATTAGGATCTCTCCGATTAAAATTACTGTATACGGCCGATCATGTATTTCCGTTGGCAACGTACGATTGCCTAATGAATTTGCTGCTGCAATCGGTCGATCAAAAACCGATTACAACATCAGCCGTATATATACTCGGCGAAATGATACCGAATAAAACGGAAATCGCTCAACCGCTCGTCCGGCTATTCACACATAAAAATTTAATCGCCTCAATTATTAAATCGTTAGCCGACTATGAAATATCGAAACTAACCGATCCAACGACAATATTTCGGGGGAATACGCTCGTCTCGAAAATGATGGACGAGGCGATGAGACTGTCCGGTTTACATTATTTGCATACGACGCTGCGGCCGATTGTTGAGCTGATACTACAGGAGAAGAAACCGTGTGAAATTGATCCGGCGCGGTGTAAAGATAAAAGTGTTATCGATACGAATTTAATCAATCTACAGGAGTATGTGGAAAAGGTATTTGAAGCAATAACGGCGAGCGCGATTCGGTGTCCGATTGTATTGTGCCAAATATTTCATGATTTGCGTGAATGTGCGGCTAAATATTTTCCGCAAAATAAAGAAGTACGGTATTCGGTTGTTTCGGGATTTATATTTTTACGATTTTTCGCACCGGCGATACTAGGACCAAAATTATTTGATTTAACTACAGAAACATTGGTAAGTGATTTTTTTTTTTAAATTATGTCTAATGTCAAAGAACTCCTTTGTTTTTCACCAATTTGAAAGTAACTAATTTTTGTCGTTATACATATGGGCCGTTGCACCCCAATCTACACACACACCATCAGTAGCACACTTGTTTCGGTTTGTTAACCATCCATCAGACATAACATGCTTGTTGCTATTTTGATTAATATTTTCGGTTTTTATGGTTTAAAATATTACTCTGTCTTCCACCATGCGATAAATTATGTATTATCAAATTTACAGTCTTCAAGTGCTTACTACAACAACAGAGTGATTCTATTTTTAGTATTTCTACCACTATTGTCTACTAGTAGACAATATACCTTCCATTATTCTTTCCATTTTACATTAGATCTACTTAAAAGGAAAATTCGATTTATACTATAGACGTTGTCAAGAACAACTCTTTTATTATATAACTTTTCCAATTCGCCCAACATTATAATATGTCACAATTTTATTTTTTAGGTTAGTAACAAAATTAAGTTCCGTGCTTCACAGAGTGAGTGTAAACCTATTTGTGCTCATATATATAACATTCCTCCTTCCTTTTATCCGACTAACCCTCTATCTCGAATCTCACTTTTGGTATCCTGGTTTTTTCCGAACGCCGTGGCGAGCTGGTGAGAATAGATTTTGGAACAGATGACTCTGGCACATGTGCATCTTTGACTGTTCTCTCCAACGGTTGTTCTGATTTGTCGCGAATATTTGATGTTACTAATTTTGACAATAATTCTTCCAATTCCTCATCTGATACAGCATATGATCTCAGCCGAATTTGATTATGGCGTTTTCTTAGTATTCGGGGTGTCCCGTGTCAACTTTATACATCACTCGACCCAGTGTTTGAATAATTTTCCCGCGCCACCATCGTGGACCTTTACCGAAAATTGTTTGCGATGATTAAATCACCTACATCATATCTTGTGATATAGTTGGACCTTGGTTACTCCTTAAGTGGTTGCATCAGGGATAGCAGAGTCTTTGGTTGTCGTCCATGAAACATCTCTGCTGGCGATTTTCAGCTGAGCCCTGGTGTAAATCGATATGATGATATGTATCTCAAAAGTGCTGTGTTTCCATCTAATAGATACCCTTCAATCGACGTCTTGTACGTTCTGACGAATCTTTCTGCCTCGTCATTTGATGAATGGTGAAATGGGGCAATAGTATTATGATCAATTCCATTTTTGTGACAGAATTTCTGGAACTCCTCACCGATAAATGACGTTCCATTATCGGAAACTATAAGATCAGGCAGACCTTCGGTTGCAAAAATTACCCGCATCACTCGTTTGACTTGCTTACTCGTAATAGAGCCCATTTTGACCACAAGAGCCACATTCTATTCTGGAATAAACGAGCAAAATCAATATGCACTCTTTCCCACGCCTTAGTAGCTGCAAGCCAACTGGAAAACTTGCCGTGGGTTTGAAGAAAACAAGTTGAACAATCACGTATCATTCTTTCAATATCTTTCTCGATCGAGGGTCACCAACAATACATTATAGCTATCTGCTTGGTGCGTACGATGCCCCAGTGACCTTGATGCAAGAGCGTTAGCACGATTTTTCGAAGGTTTGATGGTATGACATTTCTTATGTGGTCAGTTTTCAGCAACACGGTGTTTTCGTGACAAGTTAATGACGTTCTTCTTGGGTAGAACTTGGATAATGACAGTTGCTCATTTGGCAAATGTTCGGGCCAACGATCGTGTTGGATGTGTTTTTTTATTTTGGCGAAATCAACAGGAAAGTCGCTTAATTGCTAATCGTACTCCTCCTCAATAAGTATGTTTGGTCTATAACGAATTGTGTAGTTATAACTCATAAAGGTTATTGCCCACCGTTGTAATCTTTGAAATTATCATTACAGGCAACTTTTTCTCTGGATGAAAAAATGACACCAGCAGCTTGTGGTCACCAATTCGAATTTCCTACCATATAGATACTGGTGGAACTTAACAACTCCAAAAATGATTCCCAATGCCTCTTTTTCGATCTGAGAGTATCGTCGCTGGTATTCATTCAACGTCTTGGACACGAAAGGAATTGTTTTTTCTTCTCCGTTAGGGAACTTATGTGAAATGATGCCTCGGACTATAATACTTGATGCATCTGGTGCAAGAATTAGTGGTAATGCACTCTGGAAGTGAACTAATTTGGTTTCTTCCTCAATCGTTCGTTTGATTTTGTAAACGCGTGCTCTCTCTCTTCCGTCCAAACGAATTCCACATCCTTTCTTCGAAGTACAATCAAGGTCGCTTCCCAGGAATGCTTCAATATCCTTTAATTTTGTTGGTCAATGAAAATTTTTGATAGCCTCAACGCCTTTATGCGTTGGTTTGATGTAATCTTTTGAGATGACATATCCCAAATATTCGATCTCGGTTTGGAAGAATTGGCACTTCTTTAAGTTACAGCGTCTAACTAAGTTTCAGCTGCATCGTCTAACCGTTTGAATAATTGTTCAAGTGTCCATTGGTGTTCCTCAGCTGTTCGACCAGACACTATGATGTCATCCAAATAACTGGCGGTGTTCGGTAAATCAGCCAAAAACTAATCCATACATTTTTGGAAAATCGCGGGTGCACTTGCTATCCCAAATGGAATTCTATTAAATTGGAACACCCCACGTGTGTATTGATAACCATGTACTGCTTCGACTCCTCATCGAGGGGAATCTACAAGTATGTCTCAGCAACACCGATTTTGGAAAACCACTTTCCATTATTTAGACGATGCAAAAGTTCTTCCACTCGATGTATCGGATATTGTTCAATCTTCAATTGTGGGTTGATTGTCACTTTGAAATCCTCACATAATCTGACCTCAAAATTTGATTTTGGAGTGTACTTCACCGGCTCTACGACCCCTATCACGACCAGACGCTCGATCTCTTTTTGTACAGCTCCCATTTGTCAAAAAGGCACTGGCCGATGTTAAAAAAAAAATCGGAATTACGTTCTCTTTCAGAGTCCAATGAGCCCTAAAAAGACTTTTTGATTGAAGTATGATTTCTCTCCCAACCACTTTTCTGTAACCACCGTTTGCACTTCGTCCCGGACTTGAACATGAAAAGCTTCAAACCAGTCCATTTCGAAAATATTGGTACCCGGCCCTTTTGGCTTCGCCAAAATTTCATATCCAGATAACCCAACCATGGACGCTGCTTCTGTGTCCAATACAAATTCCATTAAAACGCCGTTAACTTTGATGTAGACGCATACAGGTTCCGTGACACAGTAACAAACGATTGTTCAACCGAATGCATAGCTTCCACAACTGTTGGTTTCTCGTCACATTGTAAAACATTAACGGATCTTATGATTTCTTGATTAATGTGTTGATTTGACGTTTGCATTGACTGATGAGATATTTTTGACATGCACACAGATTGGATATGTCCAATTTTATTGCATCCTCGGTGCATTCACAAACTTACAATAGCGACGCCCATGGTGCTTGAAACATCCTGGGAAAGATCGTATTAGACTTTCATTAGGGCGACTTACTGAACGTGAACGACTATCACTCGATTTTGATCGACTAGACGACCTTGAACGTGACCAATTTGTTGCAAAGCTCGAATGATCATACATCGTAAAAACCTCAGGGACTTCATTATCGTTCTTCCCAGAAAGAATTTGCAATGAAGACTGTGTTGATTCGAAAGCTTGTGCGATCATCAAAACCTCCTACAAAGTTGGATTATTTTTTTGCAAACACGCCGTTCTCACACTGTCATGTATCGTATTCATCACTATCATATCTCTAATTGTCCAATCCACATAAGACTCTTTGCATCCGCAGTCTTATTGCATGCGAACTAACGCTCTTGACGTTGCACGAAAATTTCAGACCCGCTCCGCATATGACTCATTCGGATTCATTTTGGCGTGTAAACGCGTGTTTTTGATTGAAAAAAGCACTTCATTTTGTCGATGATTTCATTGTACGTATCCGTCCTGTATTTCTCTTCATCGTTGTATGGCTTTTTTAGCCCCGTAAATGTTCCAATCCAAATCCTTGACAAAAACAATGAACGTTTTTTATCATCCGTCATAACATTATGCTCTTGAAAATATTGCCCCATTTGCACCACATAATCGGAAAACTTTTCTCTTGTTTTGTCGAATTCTCGAAAACTCGAAACATTATTTGAACTAGAGTTGAACCGCAGACTCAAATTGGAAAAACATTCGACTTGTTTTTGAAGAAGCTTGTTCATACTTTCGTTTTGCATTTCCCAAAATAGTTCAAACTGCTTGGCATCCATCTATCGCGATTTTTTTAAAACAAAAACAAATTGGATGTTTTCGAACAACAAGTTTTATAACCACGTGTGTATAACCTCATCACCACTTTAATATTTCTACCACTATTGTCTACTAGTACTTAGTAGACAATAGCTGTGTTACTTTCAAAAGATTACAATAACAATTGCATTGTATTCAAGCCAATTGTCTTAGAATGTTAAGAAAACAATTTTAAGGATTAGGGGAAATAAATCTTTTTATGGTTATGGTGTTTACCGCAAGGCGTTATTTCTTCTATTTTTCTCGAAAAATTTATCATGTAGAATAATTTAGCATTTGTTATTTGATATCGCAAAATATCGAATTTAATTTATTCTATTTCATAAAATAAAAAAAAAAATAAAATAAATATTAAGAAAATGAACCAACACAGAAAAATTAAAACGCATTAAAAAAAAATTAAAGCTAAAAGTTGTTGCTTTCACATTTCTTAGCTAAGCTAAGCGGATTAGCAACACTACTAATAGTAGTGTTGCTTTCGCTAATCCGCTTAGCTTAGCTAAGAAATGTGAAAGCAACAACTTTTGGCTTTAATTTTTTAATGCGTTTTAATTTTTCTGTGTTGGTTCATTTTCTTAATATTTATTTTATTTTTTTTTTTATTTTATGAAATAGAATAAATTAAATTCGATATTTTGCTATCAAATAACAAATGCTAAATTATTCTACATGATAAATTTTTCGAGAAAAATAGAAGAAATAACGCCTTGCGGTAAACACCATAACCATAAAAATATTTATTTCCCCTAATCCTAAATTTTTTTTTCTTAACATTCTAAAACAATCGGCTTAATACAATGCAATTGTTGTTGTAATATTTTAAAAGCAACACAGCTAATTCACAATTTTATTTTTTAGGTTGGTAATAAAATTAAGTTCAGTGCTTCACAGAGTAAGAGTAAATCCATTCGCGCTCATATATAACACTTTTTGAATGGTATTTCTCCAATAATTACCTCCTCCGAATAATTTCTTCGATATCTTGTATTTTTATTAGCCATTCAACCTCTAATTCGTGTTGCTAAGACTTCCGTTCGAATGGCGAAAATTCAAGGAGATAAGAGATTTTATAGTGCAAGGAAGCGATAGTGATAAATTATCATCCACAGAATTCGTTTTCGGAGTCAGAAACTAAATTATTTATCAACTAATTGGAATTACAGTCTGTTTGATGATATACCAAATTAGCTCCATATATGTGGAGAACCAATTTTAATAGAACTAACCGATTTTTTAGATGATTAGATTAAAACGGTTATATAATTAAAACTAATTATATAATGTTATAGTCTGACCCTAATTTTATCAATTATGATCGAATTTAGATATTTAGTATATTTCTGACAAGTCAAGTGGCTTAATAGCATTCAATTCTTGGATTATGTTTGACTACGTGCTATAGAATGCGACCTGAAATTTTTATACCGATTTTATACGGTTATGATGAAGCTGACAGAACTTCGATCAGATGAAAAGTGGATTTTATTAAAGTAATCATAATCGTTTCTTGCGCTTAGTTTCAACTACTACTACCAGCGCTGTGCTGTAACTTCTCTTAAATTTGGCTTAATTTAAGTCCAAACCACACAAATGTGTGAGTAATAAACAACCTAGTATGTAATAGCATATATTAAATAACTTATATATAGGACGTTCGTGTTCTTTTCTTCTCTTATCTTATTACCGTAATAAGATTTTTTGTCACGGTGTCGTTTTTGTCGTTTTTTCGAACTTCGAAAAAAAGTTCGAAGTAAAATCAAATTGTCAAAAAGTTTACAATTTTTGGTTGTCAAAGAAATTAATAGAAGTTAAAAAAAAGTGTTTTAATTATCATTTATTCATGAAATTACATAATGGTGTTCCTTATCACGTAAGAGTTGTCGAGATTAATCTCATCAGTCATCACTTATGTAATTTGGATCCGAATCTTTCAAATCCTCTGCGTTGCCATAAATATCGATCGTAATGGTTTTTTTAACACGAAACTTGAATTTCTGGAAATTACATAATGGTGTTCCTGGACATTACGTTTACATTGAATTTTAATTTATATTTCATGTTTCGCACTATTATGTCGGTTAGGTTTCTCACATTTCTCTTCTAGTGCGACAAGCAATACTAAAATATAATATATAACAAAACAAAATATATTGAAAATTGTTTAAGGGATCAATTAAATTACATAATGGTTCCTGGACATTACGTACGCCACCTAACATACAGTTCGTTAAAATCACATGTAATATGAACAGCACAGCACGGACACGATAATTTTCGAAACGAGAAAATTCCGTCTCAAATTGTTGACCCGACTGTAAACAGAAAACTACTTGCCAAACTTTCCATAATGTGTATTGCCCGTCTTCCTCGTCTGCAGTTGATTCACCACTTAAGAGCTCAACATTTACATCGTATAAAATTTCTATGGATTAGAATCGAACATAATTGCATGGTCTATACTTTTAAACGGGGCGGCATGTACTTAACACCGGTAAGCAAAAAATACGACATCAGTAAAATGCAAATATTTGCATTGTGGATATCTGAAGAAACCATGATGGACTTAAGATTTTTAATTAGGAACTTCCAATATTCAGAACGGTGAACTATACAACGTTTCTAGCATTTTACTAGCATAACTACACTAAAAATTTAGGCTATGTTTGACTAGACATGCACATTACATTTACTTTTTTATTTTGACACACAGTTTTTTTTCACCAGCTGTGTTGATTTTCGAATTTTTTTCGAACTTGTACTAAAACTCCTAACTTCACTCTTGTCTAATAGAAAAAAAGTTTTGGAACATGATTTTACATGACAGTGTCCTATATTCATACTATTTAATATTTGGTAATACATAGTGTTTTTGAAAAAAAAATTCGCTTCATTTGAAGTACAACCAACACAATTGTGTGTATAGTTGTTATATGTAGTGTTTTTTTCGGACGAAAATAAGTTTAAAGGAATGCACAAATGTGTAAGTTGGTTCAAAACACATAAAAAATAAATTGTTTACATGATTATTTTGCCTTACACTCACAATTGTGTGGGCAGGCAGGAAAAGGGATATACTACAGAAACAAAAGTTAGAAATTGTATTTTTGACAATACTCCTAAAATAGTTCCTACGTACGCCAATAGATGGCCCTAAATTAGAAAAAAAAAATCATTTTGTAAACATTAAAAGTTTTTAGAAGTGTAAATATAAATTCTCTCTTTTCAATTATCTGTCAAATTGTTCATGATCATTTGTTAAACAGTATTATTCGTATCATTTTCATTAATATGATTCGAATGAGGCTAAAAACTTAGCACGGGTCCAGAATATATTATATTCTGTGGCACGGGTATCAAATATTTTTGATCGAACATGTGAGTAAAAAATATTTTCTTTTTCCACGGATTACGTGGTCAGAATTATCTACCACTCACTGACAGCAGCGTGGTTCAATTCAGCCGAGGCAACCCAATTAATTGAATGCGTCATCAAGCTATATCAGAATGGGTTTAATTCATTGGACATCGGCATAATTACCCCTTGCAGTCAACAATGTCGCACTCGAGGAGTTTGACGTGGGAGCCATTATAAATAAATGAATCAACAGCTAGTGCAATTCGTAAACTTTTTCTTTCCCATGATAATGAAGTTATTTCTCGAACTGGGTACTTTTAGTGTCGGTAAATGATGTCCTTGGGGATTATAAAACATTGCTAGATTTGTTTCCTTGTTAGTAGCTGTACTAATATGTTTCATTCCACAAATAGCTAAAATATTTCCGTCATGGTTTCATAAGCATGAAACCGCTTGCATTTGAGTACCAATGATTACTGGTCCTGAAAAAGTGAAATTAAAAAAGATGATTGAAAGTAAAAGTTAACAAATCTAATTAAGGAAACATATATAGTACATATAATATTTAAATACTTACAATCGTCATTCTCATTTTTCATTATTTGCATTCTACCAGTTTCATAGCAAAGTGCTAAGGCCGAATATTCGCAACTGATGTATTGTACCAGGACATTCTAACAACTGAAACACACCTCGTTGGATTTATTTAGCTTATTTTGAAGGTGTCTTGATTATCGTACAAATCTAATTCACAATTTCTAGAATTAGGCGGCTATCAGGGCTCCATTGAACTCCAGTCAAATTAGTATTTTTAAGTCCTATGCCCCATATTTGTTTTCCGTCCACTGGGCCAACTATTACCGCATCATACACAATACAAATTCTTTGACCATCTGCGGTCCCAGTCATACCTTTGACAGTCGATTTCTTACGATCATTTGTCAGGGATTTTAGGAGGCTGTACAACCATTACATAAAATTTCAAACAGTTTATCGCCAGAAATTAAAAATATTTCGGCTGCCAGCTCGCTGATTTACAATTTCGCCATCTTACGAATTATCGATTTGCCGCATACTTTCGCATACTACTTACATAGAAATTCTATTTTTTATTAAATTGAAAATATATTTTAATTCGAAAAATATTTTAATACAATCACAATAACCACATAGTATTTCGTAACACATTAACACATATGAGGTAAATAATCCAAAATGGCTGATTTTTGAGTAGTAAAATATAAATCCGCCAGAGACCGCTACTGTGCCTTAAACTTGTTTTCAAAATTAATGACGATGGTAAATTACATTAGCTGTGTTCCAATGGAAACAATTTGCTACTCACAAGTACTTGTGAGTAGATAACCAAAGGAACGGGCAAAATTATGACAGCAACATATTTTGTTGTACAAAATCAAATTTGTTTGAATATTTTCAGACAATTTGGTAATACATAATGTCAATTTGGTAATACATAAATTGGACATACCATGAAGGCAAAGCCTTAATCTGTGCGTACGCTGGCAGGAAAGAGGAGTATTGAGGTTCTAATAGTGAAAATGTAAATAAAATTAATTTATATATATTTATTATAAAAATCCACAGCTTTAATAGTCGAATCAATTCCATCAGTTTAATAATTTTAAATATATATATTAGGATATTTATAATTGGATCAATTTAATAATTATAATTAGTAGCTAATTGTAATTTTACAAATTTTATTGCAATTTGATAAGTAATTTTCCACAAAAATCCCTTATTGTCATTCAATCGAATATAAACAAACAAAAAATTGTAATAAATCTGACATTTCAACATAATCAAACCATCACAAAGCCATCTGTTAGATTTTTTGAAACTAATATACCTACCGTCAAATTTATGCGTAACTACTTTCAACATCTACACTACCATTTGAGCATGGGTAGCTGCGAGTAGTTTAATGACATTTCGTAATAACAAAAACGCGCATATTGTCAAATTGGCATAGCTCATTCAGTTTCAAATTTTTCCGCTAAATGCCTCTCGTGATCCTCCAATTGTCAATTGGCCTTTAACCGTCGCCTAGTTAGCACCCCTTCCATTTTATTACTAATTGAACATTTTGCGTAATATCAGCCGAATTATCGTCAACTACGAAGTTTATTACATTACTATAGGTTTAGTTGTTTGAGAAATTGATTATTTTTCGCTTTAGTTCTAAAATATTCTGTCAGATGTCAGTCACTTTGTGTTAAAAGGCTGGATACATGTTACGTTGTTGATGTATACATTTTTTTGTTAGGAGGGTAGGTACTAGGTATATTTGTTTCAAATTAAATCGTAGCCAACTAGATTTGTTTGAAAGTTAAACGAATTTTAAATTTTCATCTTTGTTTTTTCTTTGAATTCGTGGTATTTTTTTGCTATTGGTGAAGTTTTTTAAGAAGGACGCCCAGTGCGATTGCACCAGTTACACTTGCGATAGTACGGCCCTGACTTTTACTTTCAACTGTCAGGCTTCTACATATAACGCGCGATTTTTCAAGCAAATTGAAGACGATTGACAAGACTTGACGTCAAGACAGCCAGTTTCAAGGAGTTGGACGACTCCTTTGGATTTTTAGCACACATCTTGAAAACTCAAATTATTCGAATATTATCCATGTAATTCTAGGGCGTCTACGACTTCGTGATTCTTACGAATTCGCATTGTGTCCAATCCATTACCACTTTTCTGCCGAAATTTAATATTTGCTAGGTAGTGTTCGACCAAATGATCAACATACTCTACGTGTTACTCTCGAAGTTTTGGACCCATATTTTGTAAACATATTTTATTTAAAATTGCATATTTTTGCATTTTGGTTAAAAATGCATATTTTTGTTGATTGGTATCATTATTTTTCACTACCGCCTTTCTGTGCTTTACAGATCAGTGACTCCAGCTTCAATTTATTGTCGGTAGCAGTTGCTGCAATAGACAGATTTCTCGTATTTAGTGAACATTGCTAAGTTTTTTGAGAGGACGCTATCTGTTAATATCTCTGTAAAGCCCTCGAATCAGAGCTTTACATTTTTCAGCGCTTTATAAATGGCTGATCTTGTTGTGGTGTTAAAACCACTTTCGAAATCGACAAATAGTAATAAAAGCGGTACTATCCATTCAACAGTCATCTGAATGAGATTCTGATAGTATTTATATGAGCGACACTTGATGCCTTCCACCTTTGCCGATCAGGGGCCCAAAATTAATTCTAAAATTGATTCTTGTTTTCATCATCGTCTGGTTCTGTTGGTGCGTAACATTGGATAATAGTGATATTCTTTCTGAGTCTGGAACTGCAACTGGGATTACTAAATTTCCTACTTGATTTCTAGGATTTATAAAGGTAATATGAATACTGCTGTACATGAGATAATGCGAATTCTGTATCTAGAGATCGCCTTCTCTTTTCCGTTTTATTTCGAAGATTTTGTGAATGAACGAGCGTGCTATGCCCCGATACCTTGGATCAAAGCCATAAGTCGAGCAGATTTAGCTTTTCACTAATCCTGTTCAACCTTTGTTTGGAGTGTGGGTCATCTAATGACGATGAAATTACATGGTCGGGCCGCCAGTCATGCCGATGAACACATTTTTAGATATAGAGTCGCTTGCTGCAAGCCATGTTCCAAGTCTCTTCTTACTTTGGGAGTAGACGCTTGTGATTTAATTGGTTTAAGGCTAGAAGTGCTAATGACTCGTGCGACATAGGAACCCATGAAGTGTGTGCAGGATTTCAACTGTTTCTCTGAACCACATCGCTCACCTCAATTAGCGTTATTCAGATGGAACCGCTAGGAGGTTAGATAATAGTTTGAGTTAGAATATTTTGATATATATTGATATTGAAACCCAAAATTGTGTCATATACTAAGAACATTTGTTTTATCACTAAATGGAACAAACTTTAATTTTTGACCCGGTGCCATATTAAAGTTATCGTTCATATTTAGATGGAGTTTTCCTGGTGATACCCAATATAAAACCTGCAGTCGTTAGCAGCCAAAAAAATTGAAATAAATAAATAAATAAAAATAAATATTTATTTGATATTTTCTGCAAATTTAAAATTCAAAAACCCTTTTTAAAAAATATCCGAATTAACGAATGTCCGATTTTACGAAAGCAACGTTTTTGTGCCTTTCGCTAAATCGGGCTAGTACTGTCTGTTAATTGTCCAACCTTCAATCCAATACACAATGGAACAATTTGGCAAAAATATTTTCGCCGCAAATATTTAAACCGACAAGTGCTGTATCGTGTTCGTTGAATGTGGCATACATTTTTGTGTTGTTTTACAGAAATATGCCCAAAAACTACGTTAATAATGAAATGAAATGATATCACATTTATGTACTTCGTTCTCTTGTGAAATTCCGCAATTATGAATCGCTTTGATTATCCTAAGGAAACTCGATTTGTCCAAATCGGTTGATAAAATTTCGGGCTAAATCAATGCCGCCACACCAGTTGCTTAATCGCATATGCCTGCTGATTCACATGAATAGATCCATTTGGTCGTTGTTCGATTTCAAGTCCCAAGAAGCATTTGAGCTTGAATGATTTGTCCTCGTATACCTTGCGCGAGTGTTCAATGACAAGAAAAATTAGTTTCCCGTCCTACGTTTGAATCACACCGTCGTCGACATAAATCGCAAATATCATCATTCTATTCTTCAGATTACACACAAAAACACATAAACCCGATTCACTGGCCATTAAGTCGATTTTTTAAATGATTGACGTGCAATATCCTTTCCAACAGGAAACTTTCGAATCTCAAAATGAAACTTTGCATACCGATTAAGCTCAATTTGTGCTGATCAATGCTCACGGGAAAGTGTTAGTGCTAGTTCAGGAGCCGAAAAAACGGGAAAAGAAAATTTCAAATTTCGCCTGAAAGACGAAACAAATAAAACCTGATTTCTAGAAAAAATCAGAAATAATTTAAGCCTAATTTTAAAACTTAACAAAGGCGGCTAAACTGACGAAA
Organism: Nephrotoma appendiculata; assembly: GCA_947310385.1. Taxonomy (NCBI): domain Eukaryota; kingdom Metazoa; phylum Arthropoda; class Insecta; order Diptera; family Tipulidae; genus Nephrotoma; species Nephrotoma appendiculata. The sequence goes on from OX371223.1 coordinate 301,015,984, forward strand.
TTTGTGCTTATCATAGAAATATAATTTTCATAAATTTTCATTCGTAAATTGAGGAAAAACAAACTTACCCCTAAAAGATACTATATTAAACAAACAAAATACAAAGGTTTTCAATAATATTTTTGTTGAAACAACAAATTAAAAAATAGAAATAAAATATTACAAAATCCAAGAATAAGTAATTCAGATAGCATATTCCTGTCGTCCATGTTCATTGCCATCCCAAAAATATATTGGCTGAATTTGTGCTAATCCAGAATTGACCCAATTCTATTGTACAATAACGGCCGTTGAACCAACAATTTTCTGACAAAAAGTGTACTAGAAACCAATTTAGTTGGAACTTCTGATTGCATATTCCTATCAGGTATGTTCATTGCCATCCGAAAAATATACTAGCTAAATTTGTGCTAATCCATCCCATTTTTTAATTTGTTGTCCAACAAAAATATTATTAACAGTTTAATTCTGTATTTTGTATATTTAATATAGTATCTTTTAGGGGTACGTTTGTTTTCCTCAATTTATGAATGAACATTTATGAAAATCATATTGCTATCATAAGCACAAACTTTGCCAATGTAGCCACCTTTGTTAAGTTTTAAAATTAGGCTTAAATTATTTCTGATTTTTTCTAGAAATCAGGTTTTATTTGTTCCGTCTTTCAGGCGAAATTTGAAATTTTCTTTTCCCGTTTTCTCGGCTCCTGGACTAGCACTAATTTTTTGCCGTGAGCATTAATTAGCACAAATTGGACTTAATCGGTATTCAAAATTTCATTTTGAAATTCGAAAGTTTCCCTGCTACGGAAATTGTTCACGTGTGCGACGTTCTAATGTCCGAGTCGTCCATGCCATGTCTGAAGTGAAATTTTGTTGATCGCCACTCTTCTAGACCTTCGATGGTCCCTAGACTTTAAATTGCATTTGAAACAGCCCGTAATATCGAACTCCCACTGTATAAATGTTTCCATTCTTCAGTAGTTCTCAACGCTTACTATTCGACAGCAATCGATAGCCAAGATCCATGACCTTTCCCGACGAAAATAAATTCATATGAATTTTCGTCGATGGCACACACGATGTGTATCGATGGCACACACACACACACAGCTCCCGAGTCGAACAGCAATCGTGAACTCGAAATCGTTTAATCAGTTTACCTAGTGGCAGCCGCTTAATGAAAATCAACATTCCAACAGAACAATAGAGCATTATAAGGAAATTTCCGTTGATAACAAATATCAATTAACCACTTGGATTTATAAGGCTCAGCGCTAAATACCGGGGGATACATAGGAATATGATTGAATTCAAACATTACATGGAACAGAAATTTTATAAACTCAATTTTGTCAAAAATATTTCACAATTCCATTTTATACAGGAAAGCCATTAATATTCAGTTCCTTTTCCGTTGTCACTCACCTTACCTCACACAGGGACATACCTAGATACATATATAACGAAAGATCTGAAATCTTTCACAATAATTGTATACATCCGCATACTCAAAATAAATTTAGCACAAAACAAAAATTTTTTAATTCTTCAGTGTTATGATTTTATGACAGAACATCCAGCAGAAAGTAGCGGAAGTATTTGTGGGAACCAAACGCATTTATGTTTGCTGTCGTTTTGTTTCAAAACTTCAATGGAAATTATTATTTTATATATGCAGACATCGTAATATGAGTGACACACAATAGATAAATCTGATGGGATATATGGTTTGATGTTAGACAATATAAACCACTATGGGATGATTAAATCGGTGGAATGAATTGCTAAATAATCACGGATGTTTAAAAAGAAATTTCGATTATATGATATCTTTATACTTTATAACAAGTTGATTCTCTTATCTACTCGTAATGGAAGCGATCAATTGGTGGCTAAATGTTGAAACGCGAATTTTATAGGGTCAACTATCGTGTAAGAGGTTATGTCGACAAGTAATAAGGCTATACGCTTTCGCCGAATACATCTATTGCGAACCAGTAGATAGTTTTGGGCTTGTGTGTTGCTGAGACGAGGCAACTGTACGATAGCCAAGTTGTTGGATTTATCTGTAAAACGGTGTAGCATTGCATTCCAGTGGATTTTGTTTTCTGATCTTTATTAAAGAAGGATCGTTCAAACGAGCTAATACTAACTTTTATTAGCTGCAGAATCAATATACCAGAGACACTATTTTCTAAAGCATCAAAAAAGTTTTGGTTTGTGAGTTCGTACAGCAATCTAAAAAATTTCGAACGATAAAGTTAGAATCATAGTCTGTGTAAATATTTTTTGGAAGACCTCGCCTAGCCGTAAACCGCTTAAATGCAACCAACAAAGCCTCGCTAGTCAGACCACTCACCGGTTCTATATGGAACGCTTATACCGATAAGCTACCAAAGATGCATAAATAGCATTTGATTGGGTTCGCGAAATTGATTGAAGTTTCTGATTAGTTGATTACTAGTGCTATACGTGTGTATCACACAAACTACACAGCGTCTGAGTATTAAACTTATTCTTAATCGTCCGTTGTTAATCCAATTTTCTGTCTAATAAGGTTATTGATTAACGTAGGACAGGCATGCAAACTTCCAATGTGCGTTTCCCATATTAATATGTCGGTCAATAAATTATCAGTCGGCAATATTAGAGAGTGTTTGGTGACGTAATCACAATTAACAATTGTTAAACAGTCGACCGCCAACTCGAAGTACAGCATTACTCCTGCGCCATTAATAAATGACACTAATGAAAATATCTTCGAATTTTTCTTCACCATTTGATTTTTATTTGGCTCTCTTCATCAAAATGATCGTTCTGGGACAATATTTTATTTATGTATTTCGTATTTTTTTTACTTCTCAGTTTTTTAACAAAACGTTTAACATAGGCTACAACCCTTTCGAACCTATATAGTCACTATAGGATGCAATCTCTGAGATTCGTATAATTTGCCACAAAATCCTTTCATACGTATAAAAATCGCGGATAGCGTGAGTCTTTAAAAATGCTATGCGAAAACCTGTTAGATACAAAAATGTGTTCGTTTCTACAAACAAAATTTAGTTTTATATTTACACTGTTAAGAAAATCTCCACCCCCACAAATATCTGTCTATATTTTGCCCAAAAGATTCCATATATTTTTGCCCCCGGTCCGGTAAGAGCAAGTTATTGAAATCCCGATAAAAATGACGAAACATGACGCTGGTCTATAACCAACTTTCTCGACATTTTGGACCTTCAATATCCCAAAAATATAAAAATAGAAGTGTGTCTGTCCGTCTGGAAGTTTAGATGGATGGATGCCTGCGCCGATGATATCTCAAGAACGACTTATACTGTTCAATTTTTTCGCATTTCTTCTTTTATTTTCAATTCGGAGAATTGTAAAGCTTCTAGGATATCTAACCCAAGCGGGTCGGGTACCTGCCATAGGAAATCTTTAAAAAAAATCCCATTACCACAAAGTTATTTTACATTTTTCCCATATACTTGTACAGTATGTTGCTTGAAAGGTCTTGGATTCGAAAAAATTTCGATGCAGCTTTAGTTTATAAATTTACTGTTTTAGCGTTGGTATAGCTAATTTTCCGTTTATTATAAAATACTAGCTCACCCGGCTAACCTCGTCCCGCCCCAAATTACTTCGTTCCGAGCAAATGCTTTTGCCCTTCACGAAAATTGAGTTTGATGAGAGAAAAAATCAAACAACTCAACTCGATTCTCAATAGACGTTTGAGTTGAGTGGACATTCCATTCATTTTTTCATCGAATTCAACACTAATGTGTTAAAGTGAATCAAATTTCGATTCAAACTCTATCGAAAATTGAGTTGTTTTTTGGATATTTTCTCTCAGTGCGGAAATGATTTTGAGGCGGGTGATTTGCCAATTCGAGATTTATTCCACACACTTCCAACGATTGACCTCGCGTCATAGTGAACGTCAAACGAATGGGTTACTGAATACGCTTGAAGTCGAATAGTTAGAATCAAAAGTCAGTTGGAATCAACAGTCAGTTGGCAACTTCAATGCAGAGTGTGCCGTCCCACCACTGTCCAGCAATGTGGCTGCAACCAAAGATGATGCAACAGCTAACGCTATTTGAGATCTCGAGCAAATTGTGGTCAAAAGCAATGAAATCAGAAAGATTTTAACTGTTCCACCGGGAGCATCGAGGATTAATATTACGCCGTGCGTACACGTTATTTTGCTGTACATTAAAAAGCGGGACATTCGTTCGTACTATTTGGCTCTCGATCGTACACTTGCTCTTGTTGCAATTCACAATTAAATGCACGATTAAGCCTTTCGATAAGTGGCGCACAAGCACAACACACCATCTATAGTATGAAGCGATTCCAACGAAGTAGGACCACGAACACGGAACAAAAGGAAACGAAGATAAAATCATTCGTCTTGTCGCGGATGAACAGTGTACACGCCAAGCGCATGAGTCGAATACACATCGACGTATCCTGCAACAGGTTGACCTTTCTTTCGTCGATGAAACTTCTTTATCGATTGGTTCTAAGTATAATAGCGTGGCATTTTCCAGTAAAGCAATGTTCGTGCAATGGATCGCTTTGGCAAATTTCGAAGAAATTCGTGAATGTTCTGCTCGTTGTGCTGCATTACCTTCCACGAAATAGACACGTTGTCCAAGTGCACCGACAAATGTTGAACAGTGGGTACTGACGTTCGTGTATTGCACATGAGAAAAAAAACCCAATCGCCACATTGCAACTGACATAACGGCCCAATTGAAATCTTGACTCTTCGCCATTTGCATCTGGAATTCACGTATCTGGAAATCTTTGTTCCCGTATTTGCATGCATATTTAATGGACTTGCAATACAGAGCCACATTAGCAATTATCGACCACAACATCTTTCCTTGCACCGTATACGTGACTGTTCTACCACCATATGCGAGTGAACGACGCCGATATAGTGGATAACCATCGTCTCCAATAGTTGTGTATGCCAGCAACGGACGTGGGTATTGTTTTGTGCATTTCCCATTGGCCATATACGGTGAATCTGGATTGTGATCTCCGCACGGACCGTGAATCAATTCCGGGTCGGCCAGACAGCTCCAGTATTTCGGCGCTGATGATTAATTCGATTTGATCTGGTCTGACTTTCTCAATTAACCACAGCAGAATGTGTCTATGTGGTAATCCACGCTTTTGTCTCTCTACTGAGCACATCCAAATCGTGGCTGTCCAAAAACCATCTGTTTAACGATGAAGTCCATTAGCGTCCTGAGTTTTTGTTTAAACACACGTGCGGTGATGTCGTGGCGATCGCTGGCATTTTCTCCTGGCAGAAAGATTACCGATAATTTCGGTTTGCCGCACATACGTCATAACATCCTGCTCATATTCGTGCATATGCCGTGGGCTGCCAACATACCTCACTGGAAGAATGGTCAATTAAGCGACGTTGGTTGCATCTCCTTCCGAAACGATGGCATCGCGGAGTTGAATGTACTGCTCGGAACGTGTTTTGATTGATTGAAGCGGATAAAATTTAAACGATCCGTTTCGACATACATATCGACTTTTGACAAACAAATCGATGCGATACTATTGAAATAATCGACGATATCTCAAAAGATAATTGTCTACGCCTTGTCGCTTCATCAACCGATAAGTATAAAAATACATGGGCCATCTTTATCTGGAAGTGGTGCCATCCTCTTCATGACAAAACATCAATGGATATTGAAGTGCATCATATGATCGATGTGTTTCGTACATGATCTTCACTCGTCCATATTTTCGCCAACAATCACAACTACGACTTCGTCGATAGTGGGAACATTGTACACTGACGTACAACACCTCTGGTTGGTCTTCTGTCTACTCTGATGATTACTTTGTGTTTTAAACACATGAATTGTGTTCATGCAGAAGACATTGAAGTTCTCTGATTATCTCTCGTTTTGACACATTGAAAAGCGCAAGACGACAACTTAATTCAAATCGGAATTTCCAACGAAATAAATTTGAAAGAACTTGGGTTCTTCATTCGCTGGTGGCATCAACATAGAGGGCATTTTTGAATATGATGAGTACAAAAGTTCAACATTATCGAAATGATGAAGACGTGATGACGTCATTACCTTATAGGTGGGGTTGAAGTGGGGTTTGACGAACAACACCATCGGTTCCAAATGATGTCATGTTAAAGCATTGATTGTAGTGTTGCGTGTGTGCGAGAAAATATCTGAATAGCGTTGTATCTCCATAGTCCATATAGAGATAAGTGCGCAATGGCTCCGGTGGCGAAGTCATAAACGGCAATTTGACTTTGCCATCAACACAGTAGAGCCCTGGCGTTTCTGCTTGGAACTTCAATGCTTGGCAATGTCGGCACACGGCAGACAATGCGCCAATATCAAGGCAACGAAGATCTTTGTAGCCGATTGTAGAGTCATAAATGAAAGCAGCGCGATTCAAATCGTTCACCGCGCTCCTTCGACGAGCTAAGTTTTGTCGAACCTGAACTGATGCCCGTGCAGCGCGAACTTGTCCTATATGAGCACATCTCTGTCGCATTACTCTTGCGTTTCATTCTCACGGTTTCTTCGTCCTAGGTTCGATCGTCTGATAGCCGGCATTTTAATCAAAAATCAATTCCTAAAAATTACAATGATTCATTTGACTCATTTACTTTGAAATCATTAATCCACAAAAATGAACTTGCCGATCGATTGAGATAACCCTGCAATCCAATTTGATAATCGCACTTGTCACGCGCTAATAAATTTCTGGAAAAAATAATCGAAATCGTAAAAATCACCGAACTTCATACGATTCTAATAATGGTACTGTTTACGGATGCAATGCACACAATTCAAATATCATAAAACAGTAAATTAATATTCAAATTTCCAATTTAATGGCAGCAAGATTTCAGGTCCCCTGTCATGATTAGTCAAATCATCGCCAATTTTTGATTTGAAAATTTCATATAGTCAATTGCAAATACAACAAAACAAGATTGAGCCAAATCGGTTCAGCCATTCTCGACTGAAATACACAATTTTTCGATTTTTTTAATTTTCCAACTTTTCCGGTAAATTTCCCCCAAAATTTTCTTTCGTAAGAACCATCTCCTTGCAATTGCGAACACAACAAAAAAGATTGAGCCAAATCGGTTCAGCCGTTCTCAACTGAACTGCTCTGGAAAATAAAAATTCAATTTTCTTTGGTTTTTTCCGGAAGTTTACTAGTTTTCCACTCCGATTTTCCAACTTTTCTCTTCTGAAAGACCATCTGGATTGGATAGTGCGAAATCCCGTCCAAAAACATGTTTTTTCGATTTTCCGAATTTTCTGACTTTTCCGGTAGATTTTCCCAAAATTTTCTTAAATTTGTTAATTCCTTATCGTTTGTTGTATATGCTAAACTTTTCAACATTATAAAAATGGAAAAATTCATAAACCTCCCATTGAAGTTGTCACTTCCGGTACAAATTTCCACCAAATTTCGCAAGGATCTTCCAACTAATGGAATAAGTTTTAGTATGTATAAAACTTCATACTTCGGAATAGTCAATCCGCCTAGGCCTAGACTGGATGCAAAACTGTTTTCTTGCCAAAAATTGTCATTCCGCTTATTTTGGAAAACTGATCTGGGAGTCAATTCGCGTTCCGTGAAATAATGAAAATGAAAAGTTTTTTTCATTAGCAATCGAGTAGGTTTGCATTCCCCATAAGAAATTTTAATTTTACTCAGTAAAATTTAAAATTATTTGCGAATAATTCAAACTACTAGATTGCCAATGAAAAAAACTTTTCATTTTCATTATTTCACGGAACGCGAATTGACTCCCTGAGCCGGTATGAGCAGGTAATATTAAATATTTTAGTTCATAATCGTTTTTGAGCATTTATTTGCCCTCGGTTCTCTTAAAATGTATGCTTCGGACTAGGTCCAACATGTTTAACGTGGTTAGTTTGAATGTTCAAAGCCTTACTTTGAATATTGACGAGCTTCGTCAAACTTTTAATGGGGTCCCAATTGATGTTATTTGTTTATCGGAAACATTTTTGACATCCAATATTTCTAATTCTGCGTTGGCCATTAGTGGCTTTAATTTGTTCAGGCGGGATAGGGTTAGTCCACCGGTTAATTATGGTGGGGTATGCATATATGTTAACGAGCATATTAAATGTAGTGTTGTATCGGTACCCCCCTCAATTTCTCAAAGACTCGTTTCTGACTTTGAGTTTCTTTTTTTAAATGTCTTCGTGAATAAGCGGAAATTTCTTTTAGGTGTAGTTTATAATCTTCCTAAAACGAACAAGAGGTCTTATGCTCGATTCAAAAAATCCCTTTTAGACATTGAGCGTCTTTTTAGTTATTTTTCCTGTCGATATTTCTCAAGAGTCTTTATTTTCTCGTAGCTATTTGAATATCTTAAATAGCACTAACCTTTCGGTTTATAATACTGTAGAGCCCGCTTACTCTTGCTCTACTGCAAGTGGTGGTTCTTTTTCGCTCATTGATCACGTCGTTGCTTCTGCTGATAATTCCATTTGTTTTTTTAATCAATTGTCTCTTGGTATTGGTTCTCACCATGATCTTCTTGTTTTTTCTGTTAATTATTACTCTCGACCTAGACCTAAAAGTTTCGGCTTTAGGGATTTTTCTAAAATTGACGAATCTCACCTTTCATCAACTTGTGGCTCTATTTGTTGGGATAATATTTTTTCTCTCTCTACTTCTACTGACCAAATTGACTATTTTAATTCCTCTATTAACTATGTATTTTATAATTGCGTTCCTCTCACTACTATTTATTTTAGACCTAGATCCAACCTTTGGATGACTCAAGAGATTTTGAGTGCTATTTCTATTCGTTTTTCCAAATATCGTCTTTGGAAAATTAGCCCTAATTCTTTGTCTTATCTAGCTTATAAGGAATCTCGAAATAGAGCGGTAGGTTTAATTCGTATCGCTAAGCAAAATTTTTTCAAGGATAAATTAGATACCTCACTTCCCTCTAAGATATTTTGGCGCAACGTGCGCAACTTGGGTCTTGGTAGTTGCAAAGGGGCTGCTTCTGTATATTTCAAAGCAAATGATTTTAACCTTTATCTAATTAACTCTAGTCACACTCATGATATTTCCATTATTGATTTAGTGTCCGTCGAACCCCTTAATTCTTTTTCGTTTACAAATTTATCTACTGTTGATTTGCATTCTGCTATTTAGGAAGTTAAATCGCAATCCACTGGCTTAGATATGGTTAGTTTGAAATTAGTTAAGCGCATTTTTCCTATTGTATCAAGGTATTTGTTACATATTTTCAATTTTATTTTAACGACCTCTTCATATCCCGCTCAGTGGAAGATGAGTAAAATTATTCCTATTCCTAAAATTAGTAATCCTTCTGAGCTTTCCCATTTCCGCCCTATTAGCATTTTAAGTTCTCTGTCCAAGGCATTTGAATTGGTAGTAAAAAACCAAATTCAATCTCATATTGATAGCTTTAATTTGATTAGCCTTTTTCAATCAGGTTTTAGAAGGTTTCACGGTACTACCACTGCTTTACTGAATGTTTGTGATGATATTCGTCGTAGTATGAGTAAAAGAGAAATGACTTACTTGCCTTACTCTGTTAGATTTTTCTAAAGCGTTTGATTCGATTAATCATCAAATTTTGTTTAATAAGCTTATTTCAAACTTTAATTTTTCTCTCTCTCTGCTGCTAAATTGATTTTAGACTATATTTCGGGTCGCTTTCAGGCAGTCTTTTATGACAATTCTTTTTCTGACTTTTTACCTGTCTCTTCTGGCGTTCCTCAGGGGTCGGTTCTTGGCCCTTTACTATTCTCAATGTACATTAACACGTTCGCGGACAGTAGCCAAAATTAAAGGGCTCAAAAACACACTAAAGTTTTTTGTAAATGTATAAGCTTTTAACATCCATAAAACAAAATATGAAAGGCCTTATAACATTAGAACCATTTACGACTAAAAAATGGCACGACGCCAAATGTCGTCTTGCCCCTGCAATAATTTTTTTTTGGATGGACCAGGACAATGACGTGAAATGCCGTCAAGTGGAAACCAAGTGGAAAAATTTGGACGGTATATCCCGTCTTGTCCCTATACATAGAGACGGCATATGCCGTCTTGTCCGCGAACGTGTTAATGACATTGCATGTTCCATTCGTCATTCTTCTTTTCATATATTTGCTGATGATGTCCAAATATATAGGAGTAGTCGCTTAGATAATGATTCCATTCACTCTAATATTTCTTTAATTAACGATAATTTGGAAAGAATTTATAGTTGGTCATTATCTAACCGACTCGCTCTTAATGCTAGCAAATCCCAGTCTATTATAATCTATAAAAAATCTTTAAATACTTCCTCTTTTCCTGGAATTTTTCTCGGTGATTGTTTAATTCCATTCTCTAATACAGTTAGAAATTTAGGGTTAATTTTTAATAAAACTCTTACTTGGGGTGATCATTTAGTTAAGGTTAGTAAAAGGATTTTTGGAATGCTTGTACTCATGTTTCAATGCTTGTACTCGTTTCATTTTTAGTATTAGGAAATATGATCACATTTCTCCCTTCTTAAATTTGGCTCTTGGCTGTAGTTTGGTTAACTTCTATGAACTTTGTGTGTGTCTTTTTATTTTTAAGCTTCTCAGATCGAAGCAACCTCCCTATTTATTTAACAAGTTATTGTTCAGTAGGTCCCATTCTTCAAATTTACGTTTACTTCCCCCTATAAATCTGTGTAGGTCTTTAAATACATCCTTTTCTGTTAGGGGTATTTCTCTTTGGAATTCTATTCCACTAGAAATTAAGAGGTCAGCGTCGCCTAAATCTTTTAAAGCGGATTATTTAGCGTGGCGCGCTTGAATGATAATACATGTAGTACTATTTTTGTAATAATTTTTTTCATTTGTATTATTTTTGTATGTAGTATGTAAGTATTCACTTCTTGCAGTGTTCTCTGTAACAAATGAGCTTGAGCTCAATACGGAGGGTATTAGCATGGAGTGGATTTGTTTTTTGAAAAAATCTGAGGTTTTTATGCCTAATGGAAGTATTTTTTTTTGGTGGTTGTTGTTCTTCATTTATATTGCTTCCATATGTGCTTTTCCTTTACCAAAATTGTAATGTCAATGAACAAATAAATAAATAAATAAATAAAAACTTCCTTTTGAAGATGTCTCTTCCGGTGGAAGAACGATAAAGCGAGCTCCTATGGAAGCCGTCACTTCCGGTGGGGCGATGTCAGCTACAATTCACTAAGATATCCCAATTTTTGGAAAAAGCTTAGGTGTGAAGTGTCATCCCGATCAGTCAGTTCATCTGGGCTGTACGAGCCGATATTATTTCAAAATTAATTTCGAATCTTTTAGAGGACGGAAAGTGATGTGAAACGGAGTAGACGTGTTTTGTTGTCGCTCCGTCATTTAATTTAAATATTTTTTTTTTGTGTGTGTAAATAATAAATAAAATTAAATAATTAGCTATTAATAATAATATTGAATGTGTTTTTGTGTTTACTACACAATAATTTTTGTTTACTACAAAATAATTATTAATAATAATAATGAATGTGTACACCTAGTGTTTTAAATATTAATTTGTGAATAACGCGCGACCGTGAAATTGTGTAGAACGTATACGTAATATATGTAATTATTTCCGTATATGTTCTGATACCATTTCATGGATGCGAAAATGCATATTTATGTTTAAATTACTGGGAATACCTAAAAAACATAGTGAAAGAACGGTGTAAATTATTATCCGTGGAAGAAATGTGTTTATACATATATATATGCATAAAAACCGAGCTGAAATATTTGTAACGGGATATATTTTTACGCGAAGTATATGTCGTTCTAATTTTTCGATAATCTGTATATTTGTATATATGTATGCATAACACATATGTATAACAGAGAAGTTTCCTTTTCTTAATTTTATTTACATTAAATGTGTATTTGTTTATGTGTGTGAAGGTGTGTGTGTACATACATATACATATATAAATATAAGTTAACTTAAATAGAAAAAGTTGAAAGTGTGTATGTGTTTGTTTGGAGTTCTCTTCGCTCTCTCTGTGCGTTTTGTTTATACCAGCGTTCACTGCGTGTATGTATACGGCCAAGTAGAAGAAAAATATAAAAAATACGGTTTGTATGTGTGCGGGCCCGAGTAGTGTGGACACGGGGGGGCACTTTCATGCGAGTGCTATGAAAATTTTCTTCTGAAAATCTTCAGAATGTTGTTTTTCGACGATCTTTCTGGTTGAATTCAGGTTATGTTTTAGTGTAGTTGTGTGAATGTTAGATATAAATCAACCCTGCTTTTAGTTGGATGAATTTGAATATAGGTAGCTAAATGACAATACCGAATTTAAATTAAACTTTTTACAATATGAACGGAATAGTTAGGCCATCATATGTATGATAATGCTGTCGAGTCATTACGAACGTGAAGTCCCTCGGTTAGATGGTGTTGGGTGGGAAGATAGGGCAAAATAAGGTTACAAACAGCATATGATGAGATGACCCGTAGATGTGAATTAAATAACCTAACCAGTCTATTATGACTGATGCCAAATACATATGATGAATATTAGTATCCTTTACCTCAACCACAACTAACCCAAATTAATAAACTAACAAAATCTATTCTAGAGTGTGAATTTAATTGAGACTAACATTTTAATATATTTAAGTAGTTAGAAAATGACTTTGCTGCGGCCCTAGTTGTTTCTGTGACTAACATCCTTTCCTAAATAAGCTTATCTGTTACGGATGCAGGCAGGGCCTGGGCCAGCATGATGCTGAAATATTATTCGCATTCAGATATAATTTGTTATTTGATTGTTGATATTTCAGGATTATGGTAACGTACCTAGGATCGCCGTTATGGTTGGCCTGTACGCCTCTATCATATCATATTGTTACGATTTTGCCTTGTCAATCAAGGTTCGAATCACTGGATTGTGAATAAATACACTGCTTCAATTTTAACTCACACAATTTTATTTACACAACACAATTTATTATACAACACAATTTTCACAATTAATTATTATAATTATAACACACTTTTTAATTATCACTTTAATAATCGCTTTAATAATCACTTTAATAATCACTTTAATAATCTTTCTATTTAACCTTCACTGTATCACGTTTAAAATAATACTCAGCAATACACGTCAACGCGCGCCTTTATATACCAAAATATTTGTTTCTAGAATAATCCTAAATGCGCAGCAAATATGTTAGTATAGAAATGCCCCTAAATGTTGAGTATAAATTATACACGTAATTGAACAATTAATGAAATTAACTTATTCTATTCTAATCTAGGTGTCACCGTAACACTACCCCCCACCTAAGCCTGTTCGTCCCGAACAGGATCCAGATCACCTCCTCTGTAGAGCGCCAAACGCTCTAAATGCACCACCTTTGGTTTACCTTTCCGTCCTTTCTGTATGCGATAAACCACGTCGTTCAACTTTTTAATGACAGTGTAAGGTCCTTCCCATGTGGGTTGCAACTTCGGTGATAATCCCTTGTGCCGTTGCGGGTTGTGAAGCCATACCAATTGCCCTTCCTCGAATCCTTGATTATTTGCTCGTATGTCATATCGAGCTTTCATTCGATCACTTGATATTCGAATTTTCTCCCGTACAAATTGATGTATTTCATTAAGTTCCTCTTTCATTCGGTCGACGTAATCCTGTCCGCATAGAGCTGCTGATGGAACAGCCCCAAATTTTAAATCTCCTGGTAATCGCAGATTGTTCCCAAATATGGTTTTAGCTGGTGTCACTCCTGTTGTGTCATGTACCGCTGATCGGTAGGCCATCAGGAACATTGGTATATGTCGATCCCAGTTGCGTTGGTTCCTTTCCACAGCTTTTGCTAGATATTCCTCCAATGTACCATTGAATCTTTCCACCATACCGTCCGATTGTGGGTGTAAAGGCGTCGTTCTTGTTTTATTGATTCCAAGCATTTGACATATCTCCTGAAATACCACCGATTCGAAATTCCTTCCTTGATCCGTGTGAATTTCCATAGGTACACCAAATCTGCTAATCCAATTGTTAACCACGGCATCAGCTATTGTTGTTGTCTCCTGATTGGGTATGGGGTACACTTCCGGCCATTTGCTGAAATAATCCATTATTACTAGCACATATTTATTTCCGCTCTCGGTGGTCGGAAATGGCCCCACCACGTCCATTGCAATTCTCTCAAATGGTGCCCCGACATTATATTGTTTCATGGTTCCACGGCTTTTTCGTGCTGGTCCCTTTACTGCCGCACATTGGTCACATCTTCGACACCATTCTACTACTGACTGTCTACATCCGGACCAGTAGAAACGTTGGCGAATTTTGGCTAATGTTTTATTAATCCCTAGGTGACCTCCACTTGCTCCTCCGTGATACTCCTTGAGGATTTCCGCTATCCGATCTTTTGGCACCACTACCAACAATTGTTTTACTTTACCATCCGTGCTTTCCCACTTTCGTTTTAAACATCCATTTTCTATGTGGAGGCTATCCCATTGAGCCCAATATGCTTTTACAATGGGAGCTTTGTCAGCTATCTCACTCCATGTGGGCCGGTGTTCCTTTTCCTTATGTTTCATGATGAATGACAGGTCAGCATCCCGTAATTGCTCCTTCTTGATCATTTCATCAGTCCATTCCTCATCAGGTAGCACTTGCATAAGCCGAATATCGATGATGTTTTCCTTACCCTCCACACGCCCACAATGCTTGCATTCCACGGGACATGGCCTTCTTGATAATGCGTCGGCATTTCCATGTGCGGTTCCCTTCCGATGTTCAATTTGGAAATCGTAGCTTTGCAAACGTTCGATCCAACGTGCTACTTGTCCCTCTGGATTTTTGAATTGTAACAACCAGCGCAAAGCTCCATGATCCGTCCGTAGAAGAAATTTTTGGCCATAGAGGTACTTATGGAAGTGCTTAACACATTCCACTATAGCCAACAACTCTTTCCGTGTTACACAATAATTCCGTTCCGGTTTTGATAACATCTTGGAGTAATATGCAATAACTCGCTCCTCACCATTTGTTGCCTGTGATAATACTCCTCCTATACCATCATTACTTGCATCGGTGTCCAAAATGAATTTAACGTTGGGTATAGGGTATGCGAGGATTGGTGCTTCGCATAATCGTCGTCTTAGTTCCACAAATGCCTCTTCTTGATCATCCTTCCATTCGAATGCCTTGTTCTTCCTGGTTAACTCGTGTAAACTCTTTGCAATATTGGCGAATCCTGGTACGAACCGTCTATAATAGGTACACAATCCAAGGAAGCTCCGTAATTCATGTAAGTTTTTAGGTCGTGGCCATTCCTTCACTGCTGCGATCTTGTCTTCATCGGTATGGATTCCATTGGTTGTTACCTTATGACCCAAATATTTTACTTCCGTTCTAAATAGTTTGCATTTCTTTGGGCTTAGCTTCAATCCGGCGGCTTGTATCCGATCCAAAACCTCTGCCAAATTCCTTAAATGCTCGTCGAAATCCTTGCCCATAACGATGATGTCGTCCAAATATACGAGGCACGTCCTCCAATGTAATCCCTTTAGCACGCGCTCCATTAGCCGTTCAAAAGTCGCAGGGGCGTTACATAATCCGAATGGCATAACGTTAAATTGCCATAATCCGTTACCCACACTGAATGCCGTTTTCTCGCGATCTTCCTCCTGGACTTCCACTTGCCAATAGCCGCTTTGCAGATCTAATGTCGAAAATATTCGAGCACCCGATAATGTGTCTAACGTGTCATCGATCCTTGGCAATGGGTAACTATCCTTTTTCGTCACAGCATTTAATTTTCGATAATCCACGCAGAATCTCATGCTACCATCCTTTTTCTCGACTAACACCACTGGTGAACTCCATGGACTGCTTGATGTTTCGATTACCCCTGCTGCTTGCATATCTTTTACCATTCGATCCACTTCTCCTTGCTTTGCCAATGGTAATCTTCTGGGTGGTTGTCGAATCGGCGTTTCTGCTCCTGTATCTATTCGATGTTTTACCATTGTGGTTCTCCCATAATTGTCCGATGTACTGCAGAATATTGGCATGTACCGCTCGAGCAATTGTTTTGCCAAATTTTTCTGTTCCATGGTAAGATCTTCGGTCCATTTCTCCATAAGTTGATCTATAATCTCTTTCTGCACTTGCGAGTTAGCCGTCTTAATCGGATTTTTCTGCTCGCACTTCACTATCGCCGATATTTCTTCACATTTTCCGATTATTGTACCTTTCTTGATGGTTTTCGTCTTATCCGAGAGATTTAGAGTCCTAATTGGTACTCTATTATCACTGTCTGGTTTCACTAAAACTTTCCCGATCATAATTTCTCTGGCTCCGCTCACCGCTTCATTGGCTTCCACAACCCACAACCTGGGTGACCCAGAACCTCCTTCCAATCTTGCCCATACTATTGTTTCCGAGTTCGGTGGCAGCTTCTCCCGATGATCCATTATAATTTGCCTGGTCGTTTCTCCTATAGCGCTAACGTGAAGTGGCAACTCGATATTATCGTAAGTTAAAACACCCCGTCCAACATCCACCACGAAGCCATTCGTTCTCATGAAGTCCATTCCCAAGATGACTTCGTCTACAATATCTGCAACCAGCACCTCGTGTTGAAAGTGATTTCGTCCAATCTTTATTTTTACGACCTTTTTCCCTTTTATTGCTGAATTTTCTCCAGTCGCCGTTCGTAATTTCATGCCATTAGCTGGTTCCATAATTCCATCAATAATATCCTCACGAACAATCGTATGTGTTGCTCCCGTATCCAGCGTGATCATGCATTTCTTCCCATCAATATCGGCTTCAATTGTTAAGCTGTCACCGCTCCTTGCTATTCTCGAAACATGGATGGAGGTAGTGGGGCAATCGGTTATGGGAGTCAGCTTCTGCCCCTGCAAACTGACTCTTTTTAGTTTAACGACTCCGCTGTCGTCTGACCCGCCTTTCTGGATTCTATCTGCTGTTCGCTTGGTCTACGCTTCATAGGAGATGGCGACCTTGCTCGTTTCTTCTTAATATCCCAACAGTCCCGTGAGATGTGACCCATTCTATCACATACCCAGCATTTAATCCTGCCACTTCCATCTCTGAACCTTGGCGTAGCCCGCTCGGTGTCTATCCTGGAATCAATCTCCACTCGACGAATTTTCATTGCTGGTTTGATGATGGTTTGCGCAGTTTCGTTTGTTAACGCACAAGCGATGGTTTCCGTGAAAGTTGCCTTAGGTGACAACATCACCGCTCTGCGCGTCTCAGGATCTCGAATACCGTCAATAAACGCATCTATTTTAATTCGCTCCATGTAATCGGCCGACATATTTGAATGGGCTAAATGCGCGAGCCGCTCAATTGCTGATGAAAATTCCTGTAGCGATTCTCCTCCTTTTTGGTATCGACCCTTCAATTCCATGCGATAGATTTCTCGTTTGTGATCACTTCCGTATTTTCGATCTAACGCCTTCATAATTCCCATGTAAACGTTCCGTTCCTGCTCGGGAATGATTTGTAGTGTTTCTGCCGCTTCGCCTTTAAGAGCCACAATTAACGCTGCAACACATTGTTCTTCAGTCCACTGATTTTGCTTAATCGCCGTTTCGAACTGGAACTTAAAAATACTGAAGGATGTTGTTCCATCAAATGTTGGTGGTTTTATCTTAACTGCATTAACCGTCTGGATCACTTGTTGTGTCGTTCCATTCGCCTTGACATCTTTGAGCTCCTTCTCGAGACGTTTAAAATCTTGTTCAACCGATTCAAATTTTTGTTGTACCGTCCCTTTAACATTTTGAATTTCTGCGTGTACTTCTGTTTGCAGTTTTTCCACTTTACCGTGTAGTGTAGAAGATAATTCCAAAAACCTCTCGTCCATTTTCTTTTGGCCAACTTGCACTTGTAACATCTGCTGTTTTATTTCGTGGTTCGATTGTTTAATGTCGGCCCCTTGTTGCTCCACTTGTAACATCTGCTGTTTCATTTCCTGGTTTGATTGTTTAATGTCCGCCCCTTGTTGCTCCATTTGTAACATCTGCTGTTTCATTTGATGTTTAATGTCCGCCCCTTGTAGCTCCAACTGTTGTCCCATCATTTGATTCATAGCAGCCATCAACTGCGATAAATCGAAACTTCCGGATGGGTTTTGTGTTGTTCCGACCATCGTTTGTTCTTCCTTTTCTTTCTTGTCCACACTGATCTCATCCGTGTTGTCCTCCTCGAAATCATACACATCTGGATTTAAACCGTTCTTCTCCATGGCCTCACGTAGTCGCTCCACCAAACTAGCTTTTGTGCCTTCACTAGCCAAACCTCGCTGCTTCAGTTGCTCCTTTAATTGCGCAAGCTTTAATTCGTAGAGAATCATTTCTCTTATTATTCACAATCCCACCGCTGTCACCACTTGTTACGATTTTGCCTTGTCAATCAAGGTTCGAATCACTGGATTGTGAATAAATACACTGCTTCAATTTTAACTCACACAATTTTATTTACACAACACAATTTATTATACAACACAATTTTCACAATTAATTATTATAATTATAACACACTTTTTAATTATCACTTTAATAATCGCTTTAATAATCACTTTAATAATCTTTCTATTTAACCTTCACTGTATCACGTTTAAAATAATACTCAGCAATACACGTCAACGCGCGCCTTTATATACCAAAATATTTGTTTCTAGAATAATCCTAAATGCGCAGCAAATATGTTAGTATAGAAATGCCCCTAAATGTTGAGTATAAATTATACACGTAATTGAACAATTAATGAAATTAACTTATTCTATTCTAATCTAGGTGTCACCGTAACAATATCATATCATTTTATAATTCTATTTTTTTTATGTTTTTGTTTTTTATTTTAAATTAATAAATGTTCATATTATTTAGGTAAGAAGCAATATATTAATTTAGTATTAATTTTCAGGAATTATACATATTGTTTGTAAAAAATATTTCTTTATAACATTAGTTGCTGATTGTATAGTTTAGAATTGTATTGTCTTTGTGTTACTAACTATATCGTCTCTACCTAGGTGTAAATAATCGGGCCGATTCAATTCATCAGTTTTGTTTAGGAAATCGAAAAATATTAATATAATATTCATTTTCAGGTAATTTCCAGATACATGTGGTGATTTCCAGATACATGTGCAATAATAATATTTTTTTCTTAGGTTGCTGATTTAAAGAAGCACTTATTGATGACCAATACCATCATTATCCATTTAACCTATTAAACCTTTATCCTTCCCCAAGTAGATTAGTTTTGTGCTGTCTTTGTGTTACTAACTATCGGCTATACCTAGGTGTCTGTAACCGGGCCGATTCTGTCCCACTTAACATACCTATCCAATCCTTCGGTTTTGTTATATGTAAAAAAGAGTGTACGGTGGGCCCGGCGTCACCCGGGAGCTCCTGTGTAAGACCTTGGTCGTACATTCAGAATCAATCAATCAATCAATCAAAATTAATTTCGAATCTTTTAGTTCATAATCGTTTTTCTCGTAAATGATGACATCTCAAAATATTTTTTTTTTTTTTTTTTATTTGTTTAATTGTTTAAAGAGTCTTAAAGACTATGACAAACAATTTAAGTTAATATAAATGTGTACTAGCATATACATACATTAAATAACGTTAACAGGAAAAAAAGACTATTTTTTATCAGAAAAAAGAGTTTAAAAATTTATGAGCAACAAGAAAATTATGATTAAGTTCTAATAAATAATATATTTAACTCAACAATATATATATGTTATTCTTTTTTTTCCTCTCCATTATAATTTTTTTTTTATTTTCCTTAATGTATTATCTAATAAACTTAATTGATTATTTATCCTATTTTATTTTTTGTTATATATATATTTTTTTTTTTTTTTTTTTATATTTTTTTTTTTATTTATTTTTTTTTCCTTCTATATATTCATCTATGAATACTTCACTTCTTCTTCCCCTACACTTTCCGCAAGTAAACATTTTGTCCGCAATCGACAACAATCCAGAAACCGAGAAATCGCTTCTAAAAGTTTATCCGATTAGGTCTCGAGCCACTTTGTAATTAAATATGATTTTAGTGACATCTGGTATTTGTATATATTTTGCTCATTTTTTAAAGACCCTGGTAATTCATTAAATAAAAAGAGACATTTATAGAATGGGTTATTTTGTCCGCGTATTGTTCTTACAGTAGGTATATAAAAGTTGGTATTGTTATTCCTTCGGGTGTTGTACGAATGTATCTCACCTACAGTAGTAAGGTTAATGTTGGATTTAGTGAGACCTAACTGAACTTTTCTAATGAACGTCAATAATTGAAATTGGCCTAAGACGTCAATAGGCAATATCTTGGATGTAAAGATGGATTTACTTGCCGTTAATAAGGGTAAACGTTTAACGGTTTTAATTACCCGATTTTGTAAAACTTTCAGACTTTTCTTTGTATTTTGAGACGCAGTTGTCCAGAGTGAGCTCATATAGTTAAGTCTAGAATTAATATAAGCATTGTAGATCATCCAAGCGGTTTTTTCATCAATGTAGGTCCGTATTCTTTTTATTGCAAAAATGTAAGGCCAAATAGTTTTTTTAAGTTTTATTGTGTGTTCTTTCCAGTTAAGATTCTCATCAATCACTAACCCCAAATAAGTCGTATTTTGAACTTGATCGATTTTGTTATTATTTACAAACAGATGAGATGGAAAATATGTTGGAAAATCTTAGTTTTCGACAGATTTATATTCATTTTGTTCGCACATAGCCAATTTTCAATTTTAAGTATATCGTTTGTGATTTGTTCGATAACCGTTAGAGGATTTTTGGATTTATGAATTAAAGTCGAGTCATCTGCATACATAAACAATTTGCCTGACAGTTCTAAATTAAACATATCGTTAATAAAAAAATTAAATGCTATTGGCCCAAAGACTGACCCTTGTGGCACACCCGTTAAGATTTGTAATGGTCTGCTTTTAAGACCATTTATAACAGTATATTAGACACGATTAACAAAATAAGAAGAGAGTAGTGAGAAAGTTGAGTTTGATGGATTTAGCCTTTTTAATTTTAAAAGTAGAATGTCATGCGGGACAGTATCGAAGGCTTTTTTAAGATCTACTGAGAGCATAGCAACATAGTCCTTGTTATCCATTCCTAATAATATTTCATTGAGAACAGACATTGCAGCTGATTGGGTACTCGATTTTTCAACAAAGCCAAATTGGTAGGGGCTTATGATCCTGTTCTTCAGAAAATATGTATGTAATCTTGTATGTAAGAATACGTTCAATATAGAAATTGGACGGTAATTAGCAGGTATCATTTTATTACCTGATTTAAATATAGGGTGTACTTTCGCAATTTTGAGACAGTCTGGGAAATGTCCATTACCTATGCATTCATTGATTAATTGGACAATGTTAGGAATCAGGAAATGTTTACATAGCTGAATACATTTTACAGAAATTGCATCATACCCTGTCGCAGCCGATGTATTAAGTTTTTTGATTATATCATCTACCTCGTTATAATTAGTAATTGAAAAATCAAGAATAGGCAGCGCGTCATATTTCAAATAACTAGACAATTCTGGTGCCGGATCATATTGTGCAGATTCTTTTATAACATTTGTGATGTTCACAAAATGACTATTAAAAGTGTTAGCTATTTGAAGGGAATCATGTATAATTTCTGAATTTTCATTAATTAGAGCAATTATTTGGTTAGCACCATTATCATCTTTATTAAATATCATTTTCTTTAAAATAGACCAAGTTGCTTTATGCTATAGACACATTACTGGTTTCATAACTATGGTTTCGAGCAAAGAGTATGAAAATTTACACAGAGTAACGAAGCAGAGGAAAAAATTTCATCAAAAAATGCATGGGTTACGCAATTTAAATCGATCATACAATACACTTACGCAACATTTTTTTATTTTTTGAGTATTGAATATTGTCATACTCGTGGCTATTTATAGAAAACGACAAAAATTACTTTAAATAAAAATGATTAAATGTGTTTTTAACGCAATTAAATTGCGTAACCCATGCATTTTTTTTGATGAAATTTTTTCCTCTGTTTCGTTACTCTGTGTAAATGTTCATACTCTTTGTTTCGAGTTAACCATGGTTTCGTTGTAATGTGTCACCCTTAACCATGGTTTGCAACTTGGTTTTAACGTAGTTACGGGATGAGATAATTTTTCTCATCCCGTAGAATTTTAGTGATGACAGCGCTAAATTGCTCAATTAGTGAATAACTAAAACTATAAATATTGCTTTAGTACATGTAACCATATACAAACATGTAATCATTTTTTTATATTCCAGCTGTTA
This sequence comes from Nephrotoma appendiculata, assembly GCA_947310385.1. Lineage (NCBI taxonomy): Eukaryota > Metazoa > Arthropoda > Insecta > Diptera > Tipulidae > Nephrotoma > Nephrotoma appendiculata. The sequence goes on from OX371223.1 coordinate 301,038,431, forward strand.
AATCAAAATATATAATTTGTGATTAAGTTTTGTATATTATACTATGTTGACATTTGTTGCATATATATAATTGATACATAGTTTTTTATTTGGCATGTTTATTTATACTTAACACAAACGCAACCACCGAATTATAGAATTTTAAGAAATATGACGAACTGTCAAATGGGATGAGAACTGTAGTGTGTCATCCATTCTCATCTCGCAAACCATAGTTTCATAATCCTAGTTACGAAACCAGATATGTGTCTATGGTATTTGGATTACCTATTGATTTTTGTAGATTATTAATATTAAAATTTGATAAAAGTTTTCGTTTACAATAAACGGCTTGATTTCGAAAATACTTAAACCTTTCCTTGTAATATTTATTATTAGGATATTTCATTTGCAGTGAATAAAATGTATTTCTCGTCTTGACAATCAATAGGAATTCTTTAGTGATCCATGTGTTAGATTGTTTCCTTGGTATTAATTTGATGTTCTTTGCAATAAGATTCGACAGCATATCAATTAGTTCTTTAAAAGACTTGATTGAATGATTATTTGATCTCAATAAGTGGATGATGATTTGGGAATAATCAATCATACTAATAGGCGATTTACTGCAATTATTATTGACAATCTTGTCCGATTTATCTACTAGGATGATTCTATGATCAAAGTCAGGTGAATCAAACAACGCTATGCTTAATTCTGAATCAATTAAATCTGTGTAAATATGATCTATTGATGATGGCGTTGTGGAAAATCGGGTATAAAATTCAGAATTGAGGTTATTAGAGCCACAAAGCCGCAGGAAGAGACTATCGACTGTAACATATTTGTTTTATTCTCAGATATATTAAACAGATTAATGTTAATATCACCTAGGACTACAGATTTCGGAAATTCTAATAATAAATTTTCCAGAGCAGCAAAAAATACGTCATCAGGACATTTTTCTGTGCGATATATACCAATTACTTTACTACGATATTGGGGTAGATCGATCACAATAAAACTGGTGTCAAGAAGATTTAATGATTGCTTTTCTATAGCTAAAACGGAGTTGATAACATAAACGGCAATCCCACCACCTCTATTGTTGTCTCTTGTACAGAAGAAAGACTCGTATCCAGGTATCGAATAGAATGAGACCTCATTGCTGTAAATCCATATTTCGGAGACAACTAAAATGTGGGGAGGAGTATTAAATGTCTTTAAAAAATATTTAATATTTTCAAAGCTTGCTCGAAGTGACCTAGCATTTATTAGAACGTACCGTAAGCAACCATTAGTATAATTTGGTTCTGAATTTAAATAATGCTTTAGATGTAGATTGTTATAAATATCAGTTTCCTGAATAATATGAAAGGATTCCATGCTTTCGATTGCAAGCCAAAATTTTAATATAAGCAGTCAATTTAAACTAAGTTGTATTATAAAAAAAAAAAAAAAAAAAAAAAAAAAAATTAAGTTTAATAAACTCAAAAATAAAAGAAAAATTAAATAATAATATGGAAAAAATAAGAAAAATATATGTATGTGTATTATTTGCAAAAAACGAAAAAGATTCTATGGAGGGTGCCACTTCGGGTGAGCCGATTTCAGCCAAAAATCATTGGGAGCTCATAATTTATTAGGAGTCAGGACCCTGTGTAGATGCGATTCGATAATAAAATAATATTGGCGAGAAAAAATTAAATTTTGTGATAGTTGCTCTCGAGATTTAATGGAGTCTTAGGACCTTTCAAAATATCTAGCAAGAATTTCAATATAGGTAAAGCATGTTTTTAGAGGTTCACATCTTTAAGTTTGCAACACTCTTTTGCAACACTCGACATTTGCTTTGTCATTAGTTTGATTTACCATTTCATAATGAATAGACTCACACCAGAATAGCGCTTGAAAATTATTGAAATTTTTTATCAAATTAATGATTCTGTTTGCCAAAGTCATCGTGCATTACGTCCATTCTACGGTCGTCATAATCATCCATCAGAGCGGGTAGTTCGGCATCCAGTAAGACGTCGAACAGTGCGTACCGAACAAGCGATAGACGCTGTACGGCGTAGCATTGAGGAAGACCCAAATCAATCAATTCGTCGTCGTTCTCAGCAACTGGAGATGTGTCCATCCAATTTATGAAAGTTTTTATCTAAGGATCATGGTTAACGTGCTCATAAAATTCAAGTTGGTTTTAGCCAAACAAAATTTTGTTCAGCGATGAAGCTCACATTTAGTTGAATGTATACGTCAATCCACATAAAGTCATTGGTTCATATGTTTCAAAAACGATGATGGGCGGAGTGTTATAGTCAACGGTGAATGGTATAGCGACATGATTTTTAACCTTTTTGTACCCCAATTGTCTGGCATACATCTTGCTGATATGTGGTTCCAGCAGTACGGTGCCACAAACAACGGCCTGGATATGGCGGAAGCACATAGTTATAGGAGCGTTTACCTCTCGAGAAAGTCGCCTTAAGGCAAACAATATAATGTTTCATAATTATTTTAATATCGAGTTAGTCCTGCTTTATTTTTTGTAACCTCTTTCAGTCTTCTAGGCATTACGATTCTACTAACTTCTTGGTAACTTCCGGTAAAATTTTATCACATTCTTTCATTAATTTTGTTGCAACGTTTTTTTTGCTGGTAATGCTATATTTTCTAATTGGGCGTTCCAGTTGATCCCATAAATGTTCATTAGGGTTCAGGTCAGGAGCGAATGTAACTGGTTTGGGACGTTATTCAGAATCTATTCTCACAATATGTACATGCTTAGGAATGTTGTCTTGCTGGAAGATCCATGATGGCACGAGTCCCAGTTGTTCCACGGATGGTTTCAAATTGTCCTTTAGAATACCTGGGTATTTTCAGCGATACAAATTTCCATTTATAAAAACAAGTTTACCTACCTCACTTGCCGACATTGAACCCCATAGCATAACCGAACCACCATCATCATAAATTGTTGCAGCACTGTAGCAGAATTTTTTTTATTGGTAGTGGTGACTTGAACTCCACTTTGCGTACCGTTGAACCGCTACGGTGGATTTTTATTTCTCGATTATGCAAGGACGTTACTGATGATGATGATCTCATGATGTATATCAAAAACAAATTTGAAGTCGAGAAACCTCTATTATATTGCTTTCGACGTAATAATGATCGTAATTCTGTGTCTTTTAAAATCGGTATTTGTTGATAAATTATTATTATCGACTGTGCAATTGAAATAGGGTTATTTAGTTTAAGGAGACAAATACACGTTCGTTCTAATCAATTACACAATAGCAAGTGAACATAGTCACAGTATTTATTTAATATAGTGTTAGTGGTTAGTTTTAGTACATATATAGGACGGCGCTAAAAGTAAAAATATTTAGAACACCCTCACTCATTTAAATATTAAATTTAATTTGAATACATTTCATTTTTGAGTTAGTAAAAAAAATTCATGTTTGTTTAATTTTCAATGCATCTCTATTAACCCCATTTTTACCGAACACAGTTTCGTCTTGGGACCACTAACAGCTTTGGTTAAAATATCCGCTGTATTTCCTTCCGTAGGCACGTACTCGAGTTGAATTGTACCATCTTCAATCTTCTCACGTAGATGATGGTAACGCACATCAATATGTTTTGTACGTTGATTATAGCCATCCGTCTCTGACAATTTAATTGCACTTTGATTGTCAACCCAAATTTTGATTGACTTGGCTACCTTTTTATCAAGTTCTTGAACGAAATTTTGTAACCATATTGCTTCACGAATCGACCAGGATACAGCAATATATTCCGCTTCTGTACTTGATAAAGCAACGGTATCTTGTCGTTTATTATTCCATGAGATAGCACCGTTGCTTAATTGGAAAACATATCCAGTGCATGAACGTCTTTTGTCGACGTCAGATGCCCAATCAGCATCACAATAACCAAATAATTCATCGTCGACATTGGATTTCTTGAACCTTAATTTATAGTCCAACGTTCCCTTTAAATAACGAAGAATTCGTTTTACTGCAACCCTGGGAGGCCGACCGAAATTAGTGTTGAATCGGCTCACATCATTCACTGCGAATGCAATGTCAGGCCTTGTGCCCCCAGCAATAAACAATAAGCAGCCAACCAATGACTGATATGGTATCTCAGAAACATCTTGTTTTTCTTCAGCAGATACCGGACACATTGACACTGGCAATTTTTGATTTGTGTCACTCGGAGTTGCACTTGGATTTGCATGTTTCATGCCAAAACGTTCGATCACCTCTGATATATAAGCTTTTTGATCAAGAGCAATGCCCCCATCAATATATGTGATATGCAGACCAATGCATGACGTCGCAACACCCAAGTCTTTCATTTTAAATGCATTACACAACGCCGCTTTCAAACTCTTCAAAGTTTCTTGATTTTTCCAAAATATTAAAAAATCGTCGACGTAGATCGTAATGATTAATGATAGATCACTTTTGAAAAATACACATGGGTCACTTGATGACTTCTTCAAACCGTATGATTTCAGCATTTGCGTTAGCTTAATGTTCCACACTCGTCCACTTTGTTTTAAACCATATATAGCCTTTTTTAAATGGCAAACCTTTTGTGAACCGTCTGTGAAACCCTCTGGCTGGACCATGTAAATGTCTTCGTTTAAATCACCCTGCAAGAATGCAGTCACAGCATCCATTTGTTCAATTTTAAGTCTATTTTTAACTGCCAACGCCACAATGAACCGAATTGACGAATATCGAACTACCGGTGAATACACTTCTTGATAATCAATCCCGTATATTTGAGAACAACCTTTGGCTACCAATCTGGCTTTGTAACGAGCAGGATTACCGGATTCATCACGTTTGATTTTGTAGACCCACTTAGACTTTATTGGTTTACGTTTTGCCGGTAATTCAACCAACTGCCAGGTCTCATTTTCCACCAAGGAGTTGATTTCTTCACTCATAGCCGCCTTCCACTTTGAATTTTCTTCATGTTTAATTGCATCATTATATGAAGACGGTTCTTCAACAGCAAGAAAACCATAGGCCTTATACATAACATACCCATCAAAATTTCGCGGCTTCGGTACTCGTTCGGTTCGTCGTAATTTTTGAACTGCTTCAACATCGTCGTCTGGAACAAGCGTTGTATCGTTAGCATCCTCATACGTAGTTTCAGTTTCATTTATTGTCAGATCAGCATCACTGAAATTTTCATCTTTTGACGAATCATCCCGACCTGAAACTTTTGCTGGAGTACTCGTAACGTTTTTTTTGTCGTTGTTTGATAATGTTAAAACATTATCCCTCACTTCAGCTGATTCCACTGATTCATCGACTGCAACTGGATCTTTCCATAAAACACTCTTCTCGAAACCATTTTCGTAAAGAAAAACAACACCACGACTGATTTGAATTTCTTTTGTCTCTGGATCAATGCAACGATAACCTTTAACGCCTTCTTGGAAACCAACAAAGACCATCTTCGTTGACTTCTTGTCCCACTTACGGCATTTTTGTTTTGGTACGTGGACCATTACTTTACTTCCGAACAATTCTAGATGACAAAATAGCGACCCTCTTGCCAAACCAAACTTCTTCTGGTGTAACATTATCCAAAGTTGCATTGGCAGATCGATTTAAAATGTATGCGGCCATATTGACAGCTTCGGCCCAATATGATACGTCTAACTTTGCATCAAATAGCATACATTTAGCTTTCTCGACTAACTTGCGGTTGGCTCGTTCCGCAATACCATTTTGTTCTGGAGTATATACAACGGATTTTTGATGTTTTATTCCGTGTTTCTTGAAATACTCTTCAAACGATTTATTTATGTATTCGGTGCCATTGTCTGACCGTAAAACCTTCAGCTTTCTGCCTGTTTCGTTTTCAACCATCGCTTTGAATTCAACAAAACGATTAAACACTTCGGATTTTTCCATCAAAAAATACACATACATTTTTCTTGAGCGGTCATCAATAAATGTTAGGATATATTTAGCAGCTCCGATCGAACGATTTTCCATGGGTCCATTAAGGTCAGAATGGATGAGATCCAATATATGATCGGAGCGCGTTGTGCTAATCGGAAATGGTCGACGCGTTTGCTTTCCTTCCTTGCAAACCTCGCAATTCTTTATTTCAATTTCATTTCGTTCGTTGAAAATTATACCGTTTACGAGGCCGTTTTTCATTTTACACATGTCGGCGAAATTAATATGGCCTAATTTACGATGCCACATTAAACCACTCTTCAATTGAGCCATCGTCGCAAAACATTTCGAACGTTGAACGTTTAACTTGTATACACCATTTATTTCGTTGGTTTCAGCGACCAATTGTTTCTTCTCGTTGTAAACATGGCAGCCTGATTGATTAAACGTGACCGTATTCCCGTTTTTAACAATTTGCGCCACTGACAATAGGTTTGCAGTCAAGTCAGGGACACACAAAACTTCTTTAAAGTCAATTTCACGGTCACCAATTACTACCGGCACATTATCGACTCCTTTGACTGCAATTTTATTCGAACTTGCCGACGAAATCTGCTTAATTGGCGTTGACTTTAATTCTGCAAATAATGTTTCAAACGGTGACATATGTTGAGAAGCCCCGCTGTCAATAAACCATTCGTCCTCATGACAGTGTTTGGTGTAATGCGATGTATTAATATTCGTTTCAGCAGTTACAATGAATGCTGATTTTTCTGTAGCATTACCTTTTTTATTGTCTTTACCGTTCTTGTTAGGATTTTTACCGTTTTTCTTGGAACCGGATTTCTGTGGACACTTGTCTGCTTTATGACCACGTTTATTACACGAAAAACATTTTATGTTATTGTTCGTTTTTCCACCGTTTCCAAAAAATGCCGAACCACTACCGTTTGAGTTTGCGTTATACACCGAATCAAGTAATTTAGATTTAATTAGATCTGCCGTAATCTTAGCACCACTACTTTCGAGTCCCATAATTATTGGAGCAAATTCATTAGGCAAACCGGCCAATAAAATACTACCGAGCCATTCATCATCAACTGGAAACCCGATACCGTTTAATTTATTTGCAGTTTCAAACATTTGAGAAATATATTGATTCATGGAGTCACTACTTTCCAATCGAATCGTCACCAATTTCCTCAATAGTCCAATACGACGCGATAAGCCTCTGTCCTGAAACAATTCTTGTAATTTTGTCCATGTTTCAGCAGCTGTTGTTGATTTTTCTATGTGAACATATACTGATGGATCAACACTCAACTCAATTCTAGCCTTTGCCCGACGTAATTTAGATTCATCAGTTTCTGCACCAGTACCGGACACAATATACTTTTCATAATCATTTAATTTTAACAAGTTTCTGATTGTGTATTGCCACGTATGATAGTTTTCACTACCCTTGAGTTTTTCAATTCCATTCCACGCACTGTGATTCGACATTTTTAATTAATTTTCTTGTTTTAAATCGACACAGAAATTTAGAACGATAATTAACTTTGAGTTTCTTTATGTGTTTAAATCAATTTTTAACTATTGATTTCCAAAACGACACACGTTTTTTTGGTCCGAAACACAATTTCACAACTCGATTGAATGACTCAACACCAAAAAAGATGATGAAATATATATAAAAAAAAAAACGAACGAACGTTCTCGAACAATGCTGTTGGACGTCAGTTGAGAAAAAAAAAAACTTTATATATACCGAATATTCACTATTTTTTTTTTATTTGCTTTAATGTAAAACTTATTTTACTTTTAAACTTGCTTGAGCGTTCCTGGGCCCATAACCTGTTGATAAATTATTATTATCGACTGTGCAATTGAAATAGGGTTATTTAGTTTAAGGAAACAAATACACGTTCGTTCTGATCAATTACACAATAGCAAATATAATATTGCCGATCTCATATACATTTTTTCGCCAAATTTTTTTTTAAAAGATGGAACCAATGCACAGTAACCCACCATACGGACACTTTTTTCATTAAAAAGTTTAGCTAAGACAACAATTTTTGTGAGACATCTAACGTTACATGAACAAAATTTTACGAACTTTAAATTTTTTTATCGATCTTTATTTTCGACGATTTGCACATGCTGGATGCACATGTTGAAGTATGTGCATATACTTGTTGAATAAAAACGTAAACAAGAAGCAAGGCAAGATCAAGTTTGAATTTCTACAATGGTTTTTGTTTTTCGTAAAATATTATTATTTTTTTTGTGTCCTTTTAAAACAAAATTATGTTTTGTGTCCTATATTACCTACGAGTATGTACCTTATGAATGAACTGTGAAAATATTTTATGATACGAGAGACTCCATTAAAAAGAAGTTATTGTAAATAAGACTTTGCACGGTTTACACAAGAAAATTGTTTTCTTCTGCAAATTTTTGCAGGTAAATAAGAAAGAATCCGCTATATAAAAATATTCAATATGTCAGAAAGAAACAAACATATATAGTAATGGCGTAATTTTTTTTATAGGATCATTATTAATTTATTTTTAATGAATTCAAATGAGAAATTTACATTTTTATCTATGGCGTCTGTTTTTATTATGAATGCTCAACATTTATAAATGCGAAATAATTTTTTTTCTTGTTGATTTTAAAAATGTTGCCATAAAAATACTCGGATAGAATATATTTTATGGCGACATTTTCATTTTTATGGTCATTTTTGCTCAAAAATTCTTCTGCAAAATTTTGTCGGGATATATTGCTTTTCTTGTCTCTCATGTGCAAAAAGTCAATGTTATATCTTATTCATTTTGCAGGAGAAAAATGTTGGTCTTGTGTAAACCGGGCATTATTATTATTGTAAATGCAACATTGTTATTCACATTATTAAGCGATAATTTGTTAATCCGTGGATAATTGATAGTAGGGATAATAAATATGTAGATTATATTTTTTTTAATATTAAATCTAAGGAAGCATGCACGTGTTAATTTTATCTTGTCTTTATGAGTGTGTATTTTAAAAACGCATATGAACAAAATCGACCTTGAACTAGTGTATGAACTAGACATTTTTGTTTTATAAACTTATTCTTAGTGTGGAATACCGTCGATGAGGTAAACTAGTTGAGCGTTGCACTTTTTTATTTATTTATTCTTGCATCGATTGGTTTTGATACCGAAAAAAATCTGAGAATGATAAAATTTCATAAAAGGGCTCCAATTTATAAATATATAGTCTAGGAAGCAAGAATATTATTAAATTATAGGAGCATATTATAATGTAAAATATTATTTCGTTAAAGAAACAGCAGCAGATAATTTTTTTTATGAAAGCTGATATTCGATAGGCACTAGAAGAAACTCGCGTTTATACTTGATAAATTTGAATTTAGTTTGATTTCGGTTTGTTATTTATTTAGTAGAAATGTGAAAATGGGAATTGAAGGAAGACGAACAAATATGAATATTTATACAAAATATTTTTTTGATTTTTTCCTGTGATGTATGTGCAATAAACTTTTATTTAAAAAAGTCGAATATTATAAATGTATTGTTTCTCCAAAATTATTTTTCCGAGGAATTAAATTATTTTTCCTTTAAATATTATAAACAGAAAAACGAAATTATTTAAATTCCTATTTTGTTTCTTTTTATTTTTTATGTTGATCGTGTACTCTCGACTGCAATTTATTCTAATGCTAATATATAAACGATAGTTATTAATATAACATACAAATTACAAGATGTAATATACATTAATAATATTAAAAAGCAGGTAGCCAATTTTTTTAACGATTTAAGTATGAAATATGGACAAATTAAATAAACCTTAAATTTTTTAATATTTCTTAGCGGTTGAACAGATGATTGACTTATGTAATGATATCTGGATATTTTTTATTTTTTTATTTATTTATATTACGACTGAGTCTTGTACCCATTTAGTAATTTACATTGCATAATAAAGTATTTTGATAACTCGGCGTAATCAAGTGATTATCCCCAGTTTCGTGTAACTCCTCCTCAGATTTTTTGCCGAAGTAAGTCTACTGACCTCCTGGTCGCGAAAAGTCCAGTGGTTTGGTAAAAATAAAAATTAAAATTATTGCTGATTACGAAAAATTTATCGAATGAGTAATTTCAACTAGTTGGTTGGTGGGATTGTTTCACTTATTTAAGCGATTTCCTGGAACATGGAAATAGTTCACTAATATTAATTCAAAATGAAAAATTTAATTTGATTGGCAGGAAATAGAATCAGATTTTAGATTTAGATTTCTATATATATATATAGATTTTTTGTTTTAAAATAATAAGTTGCAACTGGTTGCATAACCAAATTTAATAAATGATTACATTTGGATTTTTTAACGATTGTTATTTAACTTTCTAAAATATCGTCACACAATTAAATGTAAATTAATTTTATGAATTTTTAAAATTGGAGCAATAAAAGAAGCATGGGGATGAAAATTAAAATTTATTATTTTATTTCCAGTAAAATTCCATAGTACAAGTTACTTATAGTATCATGTTACTAACCTTTACGAGTATATTATATAAAGGAAACTTTTGTTGTTTTGTAAACATTACGCATGAACGCCAGCGTCTCCGTGGCAAATATTATTGGCACAAAGTGCATTGATGCAGAAAAACTTGTAAACAATTGGATTGATGAATATGTTGTGGCCTACACCACACTTTTTTTACCACGAATGTATACATAGATCTCGAATACATCAAACTTGATTTCTAAAGCGAAAAATTAAAGTTACTTGTCTTTTGGTAAAACTGTTTTACACAATCAAAAATCATAATTCCCGCGGAAACTTCAGAAAACAAAAAAAATTGAAAAAGCTTCCGTGGAAGCTGCCACTTCTGGAACACAGATTCCCACTAAATCTCGCAAGAATCTCGCAATTAATACAGATTAGTCAATCCGACTGGGCTATATAGATGTCGAACTTTTGTGACATAAAGTTTTATTTTAGAAAAAGTCATCATTTCCGATAAAAATTAAAAATTAACCAAACTAATGTATTTGGAAAATATTTTATGAGTAAATAACTTTAAATATAAGGTTTTTTTTGGTATATGGCTCAGATTTTAAATTTATAATTATTAATTTCTAAGCTTTCGATGTCAATTTGACATCATTATTAAAGTTAAACTTCAAACTAATGTGTTTGAAATTAAATTTACGAGGATGCTCGATTTTTAATTGTAAATAAAACATGTTGTGTGAAATTTTTTGTTTGTAATAATATTTTATGGTATTTAAGCTTGGAATATAACGTCATTCAAATGTCCGTTGGGGTTTTGCTTGGTGGGACGTATTGGGGAGGTACAATTTTCAATGAATCGAATAAATTTCGCTGAATTTGCTGGATGGCGTTCGTTATGTTTACTTTGAGGGCATCAATTGTTTGCGATTTACTCGCATAGATCTGCAATTTAAGGTAGCCCCAAAGGAAGAAGTCGATAAAGATGATTTTTTTATCGAAATTTGGGTTAACTTCTAACTGCTCCAGAGTTAAACCAGCTAGCTTACGGCGTTGTCTATGGTCGTTTACCTTAAGTTCTTAGGTCAGTTGGATTTTATACGGGTGTAGACCCAAGCCTCTACACTAAATTTGCCAAGCTGAAGTCGCGGGGCAAGATCTTGTGAATGACGAGAAATTTAACTGCCAAGAAGTTTCCCGTACACTCTCGCACAGCAGCGATGTTTTTATCTGACCTTGCTTTTCTGTGACAAAATAACAAAAATCGCAAGATCAACATGTTTCATGGTTACTTTACTTTATTTTAATACGTAAAATAAATTAAAATCATCTGAACAAATTTTGTTTCAAATTTAATTTACAATTTTTTGGTTTTTAATGGTTTTTTCGTGAATGTTATATAAAAGTATGTATATAATATTGCTGCCACTTCTAAAATTAACGCGGTCTCTTAATTTATAGTAAAGTCTGGCTGTACAAAGCCTGAATTTTGTTGATAAACAGTTTTCTGTTAAAATTACCATTTCCATTGAAACACTGATTTTAGCCAATATTATTGTGAATTTAATTTAGAATCTTTTAGTTCATAATGTTTTTTCTAATTATAATAATACACTTTGCAAAATATTTGCACAAACCGAAAAGGCTCCTACGCCACTTCCGGACTTTCGGCTAAAAATAACTGGGATCTCCTAATTTATGAGAAAAGCTTAAGTATGAAGTTTCACTCCAATACAATGTAACAACTTCAAAAACAATTAATTTTAGAATTCAATTCCCGCAGGTCATAGCAAATTTCATTTAATCTCTTTAAGCAATATTCAAGTTTCTGGTTAATTTGGAATCGTATTCCAGAACTTAAAAAATACAAGAAAATCAAACTCAAAATTTATTAAGAAATATTAAAAATTTAAGTAAATAAATCTTAAATATTTATTATTTAAATATTTGCCCATATTTATATTAATTATCATCTATACATACAGGGTGTCCCTAAAGTAGCTAACACGAATGGTACCGTTGGATTCCTTGATCAAAACGAAGGTAAGGTTACTTCTGTCACTTTGCACGATAAAGCCCCCCTTTCAAGTTATATATGTTTAAAGAGCAGCCTTCCAACGCAGCACCTTGTATTAAAGAAATTCCAATATCTTGAGAAATAACTATTTCTATTTCCAAGTATTAATTTCTTTAAAAAGCTGATACTATTCTCTTTTAAATAAGGTATAATAATTATTAATATTTAGTTAAAAAGTATTTCAAATTTAAACAAAACTTTTAGAATTCTATTTTTTTAAAGAAATTATTTTCTTTCTGTATCATTTAATTCTTAACATTACTTTACGTCAGTAAATATTTTTTGATGAAAATTTCAGAATCTCAGAAAAGCTAATTGTTAATCATATTTGCTATTTTATGTTACCTAAAAAATTAAAAGTTCACGATGAAAATGTTGTAGTTTCTTTATTAGACACTGCTGCGCAAAACCAAAAATGTAACAGTAAAATTTAAAAAAAAAAATTCACCACCTCATTCTTTGTCGAGTGTAAGGATTTCAGTGTGACACAAACTGAAACTCTCGTAGTGACCTTTCTCGGTGCCAAGCCCCATATTGTGAAGTTTGCCTTTGATCTCGTAGGTTTTAATCGCTGCATACATTCCTCGGTAATGAATAACGCTTGAGATCCCAAGTCCAGCAACATTCTGCATATATTTGTAGATTTCCAGATTGGAACTCGCTACTGCTGTTGGTAATAATAATTGGAAACTTGATATGGTTGCTGCATTTGACAACATGAGTCATAGCCTCTTCTATTTTTTTTCTAGTAGCCGTGTTCGCTGTTGGCCTGACTGCATCTTCGGTGTGTAGCATAAGATGGTGTTTTCTGTGGCATTTACCGCATGTATAACTCGAGCTGCATACGATTGACTGATGGCTTGAAGTGAAACAGTTTAAGCACAGCTTTCTCTTAGGCACAAAACCTACCTGTCTATCATTAACGCTTAGGGAAAGAAACTGGTCACATTTACTGAGGTAATGGCCTTGCGAGCATTTAAGGCACAAAGGCTCTGCACTTGATTGGAAGGATTTAACTCGATTGCTGGTCGACACTTTATTGACTACTATAGCATCCAATAAATCACTTCGTTTGCTTAAAAATCGGAAAAATCTTCCCATCGTAGGGAAATCCTCTACAGTTATCTCATTTGCCCATAGTCACACTATCCAATTTGTTTACCAAAATATGAATGAGCTATGGGTCCCTTTTTCCGCTTCGGCTAACACCTTCAATCCTCTCAGAACTTCATCCGATACGTCAGCTATTTGATGAAGCGCCTTAGCCGAAACCTTTGATATATCTGGCTTATCAACAAACTGCTTTATGAGATTTGTCATCACGAGCATTTTTTATCGTATCTCTATTTAATCTTCTCCGTAGCCGCACTATGTTTGCCTCAGTTACTGCGATATAACGAACTAATGTGGCAGCTTCTCCTGTTAAAAGTTTATAATATTTAAAGGAAAAATAATTTAATTCCTCGGAAAAATAATTTTGGAGAAACAATACATTTATAATATTCGACTTTTTTAAATAAAAGTTTATTGCACATACATCACAAGAAAAAATCAAAAAAATATTTTGTATAAATATTCATATTTGTTCGTCTTCCTTCAATTCCCATTTTCACATTTCTACTAAATAAATAACAAACCGAAATCAAAATAAATTCAAATTTATCAAGTATAAACGCGAGTTTCTTCTAGTGCCTATCGAATATCAGCTTTCATAAAAAAAATTATCTGCTGCTGTTTCTTTAACGAAATAATATTTTACATTATAATATGCTCCTATAATTTAATAATATTCTTGCTTCCTAGACTATATATTTATAAATTGGGGCCCTTTTATGAAATTTTATCATTCTCAGATTTTTTCGGTATCAAAACCAATCGATGCAAGAATAAATAAATAAAAAAGTGCAACGCTCAACTAGTTTACCTCATCGACGGTATTCCACACTAAGAATAAGTTTATAAAACAAAAATGTCTAGTTCATACACTAGTTCAAGGTCGATTTTGTTCATATGCGTTTTTAAAATACACACTCATAAAAACAAGATAAAATTAACACGTGCAAGCTTCCTTAGATTTAATATTAAAAAAATATAATCTACATATTTATTATCCCTACTATCAATTATCCACGGATTAACAAATTATCGCTTAATAATGCGAATAACAATGTTGCATTTACAATAATAATAAGTCTTATTTACAATAACTTCTTTTTAATGGAGTCTCTCGTATCATAAAATATTTTCACAGTTCATTCATAAGGTACATACTCGTAGGTAATATAGGACACAAAACATAATTTTGTTTTAAAAGGACACAAAAAAAATAATAATATTTTACGAAAAACAAAAACCATTGTAGAAATTCAAACTTGATCTTGCCTTGCTTCTTGTTTACGTTTTTATTCAACAAGTATATGCACATACTTCAACATGTGCATCCAGCATGTGCAAATCGTCGAAAATAAAGATCGATAAAAAAATTTAAAGTTCGTAAAATTTTGTTCATGTAACGTTAGATGTCTCACAAAAATTGTTGTCTTAGCTAAACTTTTTAATGAAAAAAGTGTCCGTATGGTGGGTTACTGTGCATTGGTTCCATCTTTTAAAAAAAAATTTGGCGAAAAAATGTATATGAGATCGGCAATATTATATTTGACAATAGCAAGTGAACATAGTCACAGTATTTATTTAATATAGTGTTAGTGGTTAGTTTTAGTACATATATAGGGCGGCGCTAAAAGTAAAAATATTTAGAACAGTATTCCTGTAAATAAATTTAACCAAATGCAATTCATCGGCGTGGTCTTCGGAATCTTGAATAAAGAATTTTTAAATTCACGTCGGAAATCAATGAATAATAATTGTTTGTCCCACGCTCAACTCTAACGACATTGTAACAATATCTACTGCAACCTCAACCGATTTTATACCTTTTTCAAATCCAATGCCGCTGTCTGCACATATCGCTCAACTGACACTGCCACTATCTGACGAAACCAACACATTATCTATTTATTATCACAACACTAGCGGAATTCGATCAAAACCGCGTGAAATGTACCTATCGGTGTTGGAAAATGAATATGATGTCATTTGAACCACGGAAACATGGCTGACAAGCTCGCACAATTCTGCAGAGTACTTCCCTCCAGACTACTATGTCTTCAGACGCGATCGCTATACGGATCTTGAATCGACAAGGAGAGGTGGCGGAGACTTGCTAGCTGCCTCGAAAGATATACGTGAGGATATTATTGACCTTGGGAGTAACGAGTTGGAGATTTTGGCTGTTAAACTTGCTTTCAATGGAAAGCTGGTGTTGATAGTTGCTATATATATATGGTGAGCTGTCTTTATTTTTCTCAAAAAAACTAGCATTTGCAGCTCCTGATTTTGATTCTGTGATGATTTTGGGAGGTCTTAACTTACCGAAAATAAAATGGCTTACTGTTAGTTTATCATCAAACTTCTGCCATTCAATGGTGATCTAACTTCAGATCTGGTGATGGACTCAATCTGTTCACTCAGGCTAAGACAGATTAATAACATCGAGAACCAGTGCAGCAATATGTAGAAGTACCGGCCGTGTAGAAGTACACGGCACAATCATTGCTTGTAATGATCTCGGCGGTTCTTCAAGTATTTTTCATACATGCCACTACATATCCAATTAATATTTGAAAATTGTGTTAATGTTAACGTAAATTTTAATTGTAGTGAGTCTTTCAACTTTAAAAAGGGAAATTATAATGCTTTAAATGAGTTTCTTTACAATATTAATTGGGATCAATATATAACGCGTAGTTTAGACGCTTATATTGATCAGTTTTATAAAGTAATGAACTTTTCAATTGAACAATTTATTCCCCGTTCACCTGTAGTTTCGTCGATGCGCGAGTCATGGTTTAATAGTCGCCTCTCAGGATTAAAAAATCGGAAATCTAAAGCTCGTAAAAAATATAAATTAAACCCATCCGTCGTAAATTATGGAATATTTAGCGCTCTCAGATCTCAATTAAAAATTTTAAATCGTTTCTTGTATAATTTATATATTGTCGAGATCGAATCGAGTATTAGAAACAACCCTAAATGTTTCTGGAGTTATGTTGATTCGAAACGGAATTGTAGAGGTATCAACAATCGCAAACCTCGCATCCACAAAGTATCACTGACATGTTTCCAGCATTTTTTGAAAATGTGTATGTCCCATCTTCGAGAGGGAATGACGAACTCGTTTTTAGTAGTAATCCAAACATTCTATTTCAGTTTACTACCGATGACATTCTGCACGCTCTGTTGAATGTAAATGCGTGAATATGAGTTGTGGCCCGGACAAAATTCACCCGCTTGTGTTGAAAAAGAGTGCTTCGGTCTTGGTTCAGCCGCTGACGGTCATCTTCAAATTGATTTTGAAGAGTGGAGTTTTTCCTTCAATTTGGAAATCCAGTTTCATTAAACCAGAGTGAACGGAGAACGGATATCGAAAATTACCGCGGCATTTCTATCTTATCGGCTATTCCTAAATTATTTGAATCGATGGTCAAGGACCGCATCTTTTTCTTAACTAAAAAAATGGGTTTTACCCCGGACGGTCAACTGTGACAAATCTTGCTTTGTTTACAAATTTTTTGACGTTAGCATTAGAAGGTGGTGATGGTGTTGAGATAGTGTTTACTGAGTTTAGCAAAGCTTTCGATAAAATTGATCATGTTTTATTGGTAAAGAAACTGGGACAGCTCAACAAGTGTGATGCCTTTCCTTTAAAGTGGATTTTTTCATATTTGACGATTTTTTCATATTTTTCACATTTTTGAACTCAAAAAGTTTTTTTTAAATAATATTTTATCTATAGACATAAATGTTTAGTCTGGCGTCCCACAAGGTAGCCACATTGGACATCTATTATTTATTGCATTCATAGATGATGTGAAGCGGTGCTTCAGACATTGTAAGTTTCTGATTTACGCTGATGATGTAAAAATCTTTTGTAAGATTAGAAAAAATTACGATCTGCTAAATCTACAACAGGAATTAAACGTTTTCTGCGACTGGTGGAGCTTGAGTAAGCTTTGCCTGAACGTTTCTGATAATAGTTTATTCTTAAATGGCCTTATGATAGAGCGAGTTCATTCTCTTCTAGATTTAGGGGTTTTGTTTTCACGAGGTTTATCGTTTAAGGACCATATTGACAGATGTATTAATAAGGCTAATTCAATGTTAGGGTTTTTAATCCGTTTCTCCAAAGGTTTCCATGATCCATATACTCTAAAAGTCCTCTTCGCTTCATTTGTTCGATCGCACTTGGAGTATGCGTCAATTGTCTGGAATCCGTACTATAAAAATTCCTCTAACCTTGTGCGCGATGTTATAAAGGGCCGAATTTATTGTTCACATCTACTGTCCTTGTTTTCAATACGTGCCCCAGTGAGATCACTCAGATCTGCACTTCCATGGGTCTAATTTTGGTATGTCGGACCCGGTTTGTAATTCTAGGCGTGTATTTAATAATGTATCTACCGTATTCGATTTTAATTTGTCCAGAGATGAATTTAAAAGAGTTCTTAAAAATTTTTGTATTCAAATTTGATTTATATTAATAAACCTAATTTTAAATACCAGATGTAAATTAATACTGTTGGTTAAATAAATAAATAAATGAACAATGACTTGATGATTTTTCATCGAGCTCTTGTGTTGTCCCGAGACGCTACATTACGGGTCTCCTCCATTTACCATAATTAGCACGTTATGAATAAATACTCTTGTAAAAAAATACTGTTATTTAGCTTTTAAAGCTCACATCGCGGTGATTAAGTTAATCATGTATATTTTGATATTCTTTTAGTTCTTAAACTTATATCCTTACAAACATTATACCTACTTAAAATTGAATTGAAATAAATATGTCTATTTCCTTTTTTTTCATTGCAGGACGCGCAAACCAATCGAACATTAACATTAATATCAAAAACAATACAATCCCTGGGCAATTTAGTTAGTTCGCGTTCTGCCCAGCAACCCTGTAAAGAGGAATACACGGGACAGCTTTATAAAAAATTTTGTACAGAAAAACACGTAGAAGCTGTAAAACATTTTCTAGAAGTAATTTCAACAATTGGGGTCGCCCCAAACGAAGAAACTTCGTTTTTGGACCCTGTGCTGCTGAAAGAAGGGTAAAAACTAGACATTACACCATTTTTAATATATGTGATACAAGATATTATATTTTTAATTATCGTACATTTTTGTTTCGTGCAGAATGATGACAAAACGAGCGCATGGCCGTAAACGTTTTGGTCGACGGAATTTTAAACAGAAATATTTTCGTTTAACAACACAATCATTAAGCTATGCCAAATCAAAGGGGAAACCAGCAATCTGTGATATACCACTATCTGAAATACTAGCGGTTGAGAGGCTGAACGAACAAAGTTTTAAAATGCAAAATATATTTCAGGTAAATACGACATATTAAATAATATTAAGGCTAGAAGAGGGATTTGAAGAGAAAGCGCGTCATAATATTTTGATGGAACCTTCGCACACGTACCGGATGGAAAAAATGTCAATTGCATGTACACAATTAAAAAAAATTATTACTGTGTTACAAAAATTATCAAGAACAAAAACTTTCTATGTTCCGTACTTCTTATATACGGATAGATTACATTTACAAATAGAAAAGAAAACGAAACAAAACTTTATTCCCAAATGCTTAAGCATTGATGATGATGATGATGATGATGTTGAAGCGAGAGAAGCGCGATTAAGATCAAAATAAATATAAGTGGCGGGTTTTTATTTCTTATTTCTTAGCGCTCTTAACTTACTTAATTTAAATTTTTATTAATTATGAGAATTGTCTCAAATTGCTATATACGTTGCCATTGTTGTTGTTTTAAAACTACATACATATTATTATTATTATAAATCTATTGTCTAAAATTTGTGTTATGGCTTTTTTCGTTCTATTGTTGTAACAGAAAAACTAATATAGGAGAGAATAATGGTAATTACGAACGAAGATGATTATTATGAGATTTTATTTGTTTGTTGTAAACTATTACAAAATGCTTATTATTTTATCTATTATTATATATTGTGTGTGCACACGCCATGGCCTTGTTTTGCTGTCACTCTAAACATGCACCAAATATGGTTATTAATTGAGTGGTGGTGCAAGATACCACATTTAATTTCTTTTATCGTCTCTAAAGTACTGGACTCTACTAGTGCCAAATTGACCTCGTCTTAATTTCAAATATTATTGATTTGACTTTTTTTTTCTTAAATGTAAGATGTTATATGTCAGGTAACAAACTCGTAGGTCGCAAGCCAATTATTATTATGGTAACGTCAAAGTCACGATGGGCATTTTCGTAAAAGTGGTAAGATAATTTTCTCTAACCAAAAAATTAACAAGTTCGGGCGAACTGAGATAACTATACTGGTAGTAGATGTTTGTAGTGATGGACTTGGAGAAAGAGCCCGTGGATGAAAATTTGCGATGCAACTGTGATAGATGGCCGAAAAAAAAAATATATAAGTGATGTTGATGCTGAATTTTTCGGTAGAGAAATTTGAATTAAATCTTAAGCACTACTTTGAAGTTTGAACACTATCTATTTTATTAATTAGCCAAAAGCATTCTATCATATTCGAATTGAATTGCTTCAACATACTCCCACGCCTTAAGGGATTTTATTCCTTAACAGGTAATACTATTAGTTTGTGTACGGGACGTTTTAACTTTGCCTTCGCTGTTTGTAAGGTTACCACTCTTGTGACGCCACACTTCCAGGATGAACATGTTTGATTCTGCCCAATATCCATTGACTGCGATACAAATTGTCCTCCCGTATAAGAACAAGGTCATCGACTTTGAATTTATGATTTGTCGATTTCCATTTATACCTGTAATGATGTGAGATAGTTGTGATGCCATATTTTCGAAAACCCCTGGAGGCATGCTGTATAAGATAGCGGAATTTTGACAGCGGAAAATAAGAGATTGCGCTACTCGCCGCAAGTGGCAGCACTATCACTAAAGAGAAATAATTTTGTTGTGTAATTACCAGCGGAAATTGTTCATTAATTATGTACCAATTTTTTCAATAAATAAAATATCCCAGCGGAAAAAAATATTAAAAGTGAACCTTAAAATGGCAAATTAATTGATCTCCGAAGTAAAGAAACTCGGTATATGAAATCTTGAAATTTAACAACAATCCGTCTACCCGCCATTTCTTCCAATAGTAACCAATACTTTCGGTTGTTTTTCTAGTAGCTTAGGTCATACTGAGACTATATGGAAAATTTGGGGAAAATTCAGAGACCAGAATTTTCACTAGAATTTTTTGATTTTCTGCGGCCATATGTTATTTTCAGTTTTTGACCAATAACTCAAAAAACTTCCACTAGTAACCAATACTTTCGGTTATTTTTCTAGTAGCTTAGGTCATACTGAGACTATATGGAAAATTTGGGGAAAATTCATAGACCAGAATTTTCACTAGAATTTTTTGATTTTCTGCGGCCATATGTTATTTTCAGTTTTTGACCAATAACTCAAAAAACTTCCACTAGTAACCAATACTTTCGGTTGTTTTTCTAGTAGCCTAGGTCATACTGAGACTATATGGAAAATTTGGGGAAAATTCAAAGACCAGAATTTTCACTAGAATTTTTTGATTTTCTGTGGCCAAATAAGAGATTTTCAGTTTTTGACCAATATCTCAAAAAACTTCCACTAGTAACCAATACTTTCGGTTGTTTTCCTAGTAGCTTAGGTCATACTGAGACTATATGGAAAATTTGGGGAAAATTCAGAGACCAGAATTTTCACTAGAATTTTTTGATTTTCTGCGGCCAAATAAGAGATTTTCAGTTTTTGACCAGTAACTCAAAAAACTTCCACTAGTAACCAACACTTTCGGTTGTTTTTCTAGTAGCCTAGGTCATACTGAGACTATATGGAAAATTTGGGGAAAATTCAGAGACCAGAATTTTCACTAGAATTTTTTGATTTTCTGCGGCCATATGTTATTTTCAGTTTTTGACCAATATCTCAAAAAACTTCCACTAGTAACCAATACTTTCGGTTATTTTTCTAGTAGCTTAGGTCATACTGAGACTATATGGAAAATTTGGGGAAAATTCAGAGACCAGAATTTTCACTAGAATTTTTTGATTTTCTGCGGCCATATGTTATTTTCAGTTTTTG
Source organism: Nephrotoma appendiculata (assembly GCA_947310385.1). Lineage (NCBI taxonomy): Eukaryota > Metazoa > Arthropoda > Insecta > Diptera > Tipulidae > Nephrotoma > Nephrotoma appendiculata. Next base: position 301,060,192 of record OX371223.1, read on the forward strand.
ACCAATAACTCAAAAAACTTCCACTAGTAACCAATACTTTCGGTTGTTTTTCTAGTAGCCTAGGTCATACTGAGACTATATGGAAAATTTGGGGAAAATTCAAAGACCAGAATTTTCACTAGAATTTTTTGATTTTCGGCGGCCAAATAAGAGATTTTCAGTTTTTGACCAATAACTCAAAAAACTTCCACTAGTAACCAATACTTTCGGTTGTTTTTCTAGCAGCTTAGGTCATACTGAGACTATATGGAAAATTTGGGGAAAATTCAGAGACCAGAATTTTCACTAGAATTTTTTGATTTTCTGCGCCCATATGTTATTTTCAGTTTTTGACCAATATCTCAAAAAACTTCCACTAGTAACCAATACTTTCGGTTGTTTTTCTAGTAGCCTAGGTCATACTGAGACTATATGGAAAATTTGGGGAAAATTCAGAGACCAGAATTTTCACTAGAATTTTTTGATTTTCTGCGCCCATATGTTATTTTCAGTTTTTGACCAATATCTCAAAAAACTTCCACTAGTAACCAATACTTTCGGTTGTTTTTCTAGTAGCCTAGGTCATACTGAGACTATATGGAAAATTTGGGGAAAATTCAGAGACCAGAATTTTCACTAGAATTTTTTGATTTTCTGCGCCCATATGTTATTTTCAGTTTTTGACCAATATCTCAAAAAACTTCCACTAGTAACCAATACTTTCGGTTGTTTTCTAGTAGCCTAGGTCATACTGAGACTATATGGAAAATTTGGGGAAAATTCAGAGACCAGAATTTTCACTAGAATTTTTTGATTTTCGGCAGCCAAATAAGAGATTTTCAGTTTTTGACCAATAACTCAAAAAACTTCCACTAGTAACCAATACTTTCGGTTGTTTTTCTAGTAGCCTAGGTCATACTGAGACTATATGGAAAATTTGGGGAAAATTCAGAGACCATAATTTTCACTAGAATTTTTTGATTTTCTGCGGCCATATGTTATTTTCAGTTTTTGACCAATAACTCAAAAAACTTCCACTAGTAACCAATACTTTCGGTTGTTTTTTTAGTAGCTTAGGTCGTACTGAGACTATATGGAAAATTTGGGGAAAATTCAGAGACCAGAATTTTCACTAGAATTTTTTGATTTTCTGCGGCCATATGTTATTTTCAGTTTTTGACCAATAACTTAAAAAACTTCCACTAGTAACCAATATTTTCGGTTGTTTTTCTAGTAGCTTAGGTCATACTGAGACTATATGGAAAATTTGGGGAAAACTCAGACACCAGAATTTTCACTAGAATTTTTTGATTTTCTGCGGCCATATGTTATTTTCAGTTTTTGACCAATAACTCAAAAAACTTCCACTAGTAACCAATACTTTCGGTTATTTTTCTAGTAGCTTAGGTCATACTGAGACTATATGGAAAATTTGGGGAAAATTCAGAGACCAGAATTTTCACTAGAATTTTTTGATTTTCGGCGGCCAAATAAGAGATTTTCAGTTTTTGACCAATAACTCAAAAAACTTCCACTAGTAACCAATACTTTCGGTTGTTTTTCTAGCAGCTTAGGTCATACTGAGACTATATGGAAAATTTGGGGAAAATTCAGAGACCAGAATTTTCACTAGAATTTTTTGATTTTCTGCGCCCATATGTTATTTTCAGTTTTTGACCAATATCTCAAAAAACTTCCACTAGTAACCAATACTTTCGGTTGTTTTTCTAGTAGCCTAGGTCATACTGAGACTATATGGAAAATTTGGGGAAAATTCAGAGACCAGAATTTTCACTAGAATTTTTTGATTTTCTGCGGCCATATGTTATTTTCAGTTTTTGACCAATAACTCAAAAAACTTCCACTAGTAACCAATACTTTCGGTTGTTTTTCTAGTAGCCTAGGTCATACTGAGACTATATGGAAAATTTGGGGAAAATTCAAAGACCAGAATTTTCACTAGAATTTTTTGATTTTCTGTGGCCAAATAAGAGATTTTCAGTTTTTGACCAATAACTTAAAAAACTTCCACTAGTAACCAAGAAAATCAAAAAATTCTAGTGAAGATTCTGGTCTCTGAATTTTCCCCAAATTTTCCATATAGTCTCAGTATGACCTAGGCTACTAGAAAAACAACCGAAAGTATTGGTAACTAGTGGAAGTTTTTTGAGTTATTGGTCAAAAACTGAAAATCTCTTATTTGGCCGCAGAAAATCAAAAAATTCTAGTGAAAATTCTGGTCTCTGAATTTTCCCCAAATTTTCCATATAGTCTCAGTATGACCTAGGCTACTAGAAAAACAACCGAAAGTATTGGTTACTAGTGGAAGTTTTTTGAGTTATTGGTCAAAAACTGAAAATAACATATGGCCGCAGAAAATCAAAATATTCTAGTGAAAATTCTGGTCTCTGAATTTTCCCCAAATTTTCCATATAGTCTCAGTATGACCTAAGCTACTAGAAAAACAACCGAAAGTATTGGTTACTATTGGAAGAAATGGCGGATAGACGGATTGTTGTTAAATTTCAAGATTTCATATACCGAGTTTCTTTACTTCGGAGATCAATTAATTTGCCATTTTAAGGTTCACTTTTAATATTTTTTTCCGCTGGGATATTTTATTTATTGAAAAAAGTGGTACATAATGAATGAAAAATTTCCGCTGGTAATTACATAACAAAATTATTTCTCTTTAGTGATAGTGCTGCCACTTGCGGCGAGTAGCGCAATCTCTTATTTTCCGCTGTCAAAATTCCGCTATCTTATACAGCATCCTGGAGGCGCTATTGTATGTTTTGCCACCTTCAGAGTTTGCTTAATTGTACATCATCTAAAGTTGGTTCTGGAATAGCGGCTAATGTATCGCCGACCAGGAAATGCGCCGATGTAAGTAAGGTTGATGTTTGCCACTCTTTTTAGATAAAACTTGAACTACTTCACTGTTGTTTCCCATGAACCGCCAAAGTTGTGAAGCATGTGGAGGATTGAAATGAAAAATTATGTTTTTCTGCAAAAGAAAATCAGAAATTAAACGATTGCTAATTTGGTTAGTAAGTTGTGATTTCAGCTGCTTTAGTTCGCTGTTGACACTTGACACGAAACTCACAACTTCAAGATGCACCGCTTTTACAGCCAAGTAAACAAAAACTGCTACGTATGCTTTTTCCACTGGGCACTTTCTACGTTTGCTACTTTTAATGTAAAGTGGACCGGCGTAGTCTAGGCCTATTTTTGAGAATGGTTTACTCTGGTTTCATCTAGCTGCAGGCACATCAGCCATTTTTATGTTTGATAAATCATTTAGGTGACTAGTTTTGGGTTCATGTTACACTGATTATGTGACATTTTAAAATAAAATGTTATACGGAAAAACCTCGATTTAGTGAATTAATTGGGGAGTCCGTTAAATCCGATTGTCCTTTAAATCCGAATGATTTTAAATTTAATCTATTCGATCGAATTTAATCTGGGACGGAACTCAGACATTTCTTAGCCGATTATGTTGGGATTAGATATATTAAATGGAAATGGAGTTCTTAAATTATTATTGAAAGAATTTCTGGCATATGGCCACCTGGGATGAAACTCGATCAATTCTTAACTGATTATGATGGGATTGAGTATGCTGGATGGAAATTGGATTAAATAATTTTTGAAAGGAATTCTGGAATATAATTGGCCATAATCCAGAATTTCTTCCAAAAATCATTTAAGAATCCCCGAATCCATCCATCATATTCGATATCTGAAAAATGGAAAATAAAAAATTGTCCATTAAATCGATGGTCCGTTAAATCGAGCGTCCGTTAAACCTGGGTTCGTTAAATCGAGCGTTTACTATATATCGCTAAAAACAATTTCAAATTTTTGACTTCATGTAATTAGAGTTGTTTTACCAAACATTTGCGATTCAAGTGGAGCTTGTACCCCGTCGATTTTCATTGTATTTTGTTAAAACGGAATCGAGTACATGCACTGTGAATGATCTTATGGATTTTTTAATTCCTCTGTTTGAATGGATGTCACGAATTACCAATTCACAAATGTAAGATGACTGGGTGTATGGCCGTGTCACTTAAAGATGATCTTTTTAAACGCCCTACAACTCGCAATAATCCGACTTCATCCATGAAAGGATCTAACGTATGACAAGGGATTCTTTAATGGTATCGTATAGGTTTTTTTGAGAAGAGACAGTTTGGTGTGAAATACTGTTTTCTGGATGTTGCGAATAATTATAGTTTCAGCAGCATTCAGTTCGAATGGAGTAATTGGATCTTTCTTCAAATTTTGGTTCGCTCGTCCAAACCATAATACATATTTGTTTTGGTCATGACGAGGGTATGCACCTTGGTCTTCCCTCTAAAGCCATCTCGTCATTAGGTACGGTGGTTAATTTTGGTTTTGGTCAACTATCTTCGGGTTTACATAGCCAACTAGATCCATTCCACCATAGATGCGAATTTGGTAAATCTTGTGGTTTTGCTTCTCTCATTAGGGACATCGGACAGCCAATGAACTACGATCATTGAGTATGTCCATGCATATACGACGTCTTCATAAGCTAAAGATTGAATACAGATATTAATGGATTTATTAAGAAGTACAGCTCCGCAATGCTCCATTCTGAGAAGTGTTACTTGTTTTATAGTGTAAACTTTACTTTTTCCATAGACTATGTTGACAGTAATTTCCCCAATATCGTTCATCGATCACAGATAAATTCTGCAGATTTTCTCCGTATTGTCAAACATCTGAGAATTTCAATTTTTTCAAAAGCCAGCAGTGATTGATATATACATTGCCATGAATTTATACTGTGATTAGGCAACTTGGCATCTCAATCGAGATTCAATAACCAAATTTTTGCAGCAATATTTTAAATAAAATTATTGTTGGTGATAGATAACCCAAGGGATCGTATACTTTAGATGCAGTAGAAAGAACTGTGCGCTTGGTCCAGATACTTTTATTTACGTTTTGCACTCATGATAAGGTATCTGAATCTGAATTCCAGATGATTCCCAATGTTTTTAAAGATGGGTCATCTTTAATTAGCTTCGGTATAGTTTCGATTTGCTCTCTGGAAAATGTGTTTAGAAATCCAGGCGAGTTCGTGAGTTCGATCTCCATGTGCGGAGATTAAATTTGTTTTTGCTTAAAATCTCGGTAAGTTGATGCTTGAGTTCAACGGCATCTGCAACGGTGGTGCATCCAGTGAGCATGCCATCAATATAAAAATTGTGTTTTATTGCGGGTACCACTTTAGGATATAAATCTTGATACATATCTGCCGATGTTTGCAGAGTTTTGACTGCTAAGGAAGGAGCACAGGCAGTACCATACGTGACAGTGTTTAATTTGTATACCTTTGGCTGGTCTGTAGGATTTTCGCGCCACAGGATTAAATGGTAGTTTGCGTCATCAGGGTTCACAAGAATTTGTCGGTATATTTTTTGGACATCTGCAACTTCTAGTGGCTAGACCTCTTGTCTAGCGCAGGATTCGGTCACGAAAGTTGATTGTCAGCCGGAATTCAATAACGCGATAAAAGGCATGAATGAAGGACGCTCGTATTAGTAGTAGTCTAAATCGGTGTTGATGCGCTATTTGATTTGGTACTGCCTTCGACTGAGGTTTCTTTAAATGTAGCATACGTTTGACTTGAACTTGGTTGTGCTTCAAGGTGACCAGCGTGGAGCAAAGTGTGATGTCGGTTACTGCAAATGAGATATAATAATTTTGAGAAACAGTTAGCACTCACATGACCTCGTTTTAAATAATTTCGGCATAAATTCATCTCCGATATTGTGTTATTGCTTACAGGCTTGGCATTTAACTGTGATGCTGAAGTTGGTGGATATAAAAGTTTTGAGAGATGGTTTTGTTCGGCCTCTTTTATTAGCAGCTTCACATATTTCCAACGCATCGCATCTTTTATTCAGAAATTGCAGTATATCATTAAATGAAGAAAAATTTTTCTTAACGGATTCATTTGCCCATAATTGCTTCGTATCAGTGTCTATTTTGCTTAATAACATATGGGTCTCGTGTCTCTGCATTAGGTCCTAAAGTGTGAAGACCACGAATTATCTCATCTGCTGTTTCGGTAATACAACGCAATTCTCTTCCCGTTTGGATGTATAGTATGCATGCCTTTTGATCAAAAAAACCTTGACCCAGTGATGTTATTATTGGAGTCAGCTTGTTGTGCCGGTTGCACAGTTTTCTCCATGCTTCTAATTAATTAGATTCGGTAATAGGAATGTGGCTCATAAGATCTGCAGCTTGATTACTATGCACTTGATTACTATGCACTGTGGTAACAAACAAATCGTGTAAAGCCGCCCAATATTTATAATCTCCGGAAAATTTTTCAATGTCTATCTTTGGCAGGACGGACGTGTTGCGACACATTGACTCCTTCGTAAAAAGTTTTCTGTTGATCAATAAACTGCTTCAGTGTAATATTGAGGTCTTGGCTGCCGTTAGTTTGACCGTAATCATGACCGCATGCCTTAATATGTATTGCGCGCGCTTTGTTTTAAATTTACATTTCTTAAACAATTCTGATTTGTTGGGGGTGAAACCCAATGGTTAGTCCCACGATTCATTAAACCTATTTAAAATACTAATTTTAATTTGGTAAGTTTACTAGGTCAAGTGGCCTCCTTCTTTGGAGTCTTCTGTCAACGGCAGGGTTGTCATATGGCGAATATAAGGGTTTTCGTGTTCCTGGATCCTTATTTCGTGTTTTGCGGCATAGTTTTTTATTTCATCTTTGATATATTCCATCTGTAAGTCCCTTTGAAGGTCTTCATTTCTTGCGTACCACGGAGCATTTACAACGTTTGTTTGCTTAGTACATCCCCAGAGTTGAATGCCGTAGGTCCATATCGGTTTCAGTATTTGCCGATATACGGTGATAGACATTCGTATAAACGTACTCGAGATAATTAAAACACCAGTAAGAAAAAATTTGGCTTTTTATTTATTTAATATTTTGTATGACCTCCACAATTTTGTATTACATCGAAAACTCGATTTGGCGTTGAATCTACTAACTTTTTGAGTGTTTATAGCACACATGGCCAAATTGCGGCTCGCGAGCCGCACGTGGCTTTTTAAAAGAGTGAATGTGGCTCCTCGAAAAGAAATAAAAAATTAAATACCATTTAATAATTCATTAAAATTATTTTGTGCTCTTAATTGAAAATTGCGACTTCGATTAAGTTGGCTCTAGTAACGAGAAATTATTAGAATTCGGCTCCACGTGTCATTAAGCACGTGGAGTTTGGCCATGTGTGGTTTATAGATCAATTTTAGCCCAACAATCACTGATAGCACTTTTCAGGTCATTACGATTATCAAATTGCCGACCATTTGCATAGACCTTGCCAGCCAGAATACCCAAAGGTTCTCGATAGGATTGCAGTCAGGACTGCAAGCTGACCATTCAAGGAGAGGGATGTTTTTCTCGCGAAACCACTGTTTGGATTCATATCACATATGGACAGACACGTTATCCTGCTGGAATATGCAATTTTCGTGATCAATACCATCAAGGTAACTAAGTAAAACATCTTCCAAAAGATCTATGTACATACGGGAGTTCATCCGAGTTGTTATGAAGCTTTGCGTAGTAAGAAAAGACTCCCCATATCATTACGCTCCCTCCCCCAAAGTTACGTTTCGACCTGATGACGCCATGTTCTTTCAAATTATGCCAGTAGCAACTGTAGCAGTTAGGACTATCGAGGTTAAACTTTTTTTGTCAGAAAGAATCACCTTCCGCCATTCCGTTCTCCACAACATGTATTTACGAGCAAATTTGAGGCGGTCCTCCTTTTGCACGGCAGTTAAACGCGGTTTACTTCTCAATTTACTCCATTTAATGTTTGGAGAACTTCTCAAAATAACTGCGTCATGATAGCAAAAGTCGTCACAGGAAGGTCCAATTTCTCTTTTATCTCTTTGCATGACAGTCGATTTCGAGTAGCCTCATGTCGAATTTGACTAGTTTGGCGTGCTGAGATCTTGGTTCGGCCTTTTGTTGGGGCTTTTACACCATATTGGAATATCCTAATCCTTGTATATTTTAAAAATACCAAATTACTGTCTTCAATTACCTTTGAATATGTATAAAAAAATTAGAAATAACTTAAATAAAAAATCACTTTTCACGTACTGCTTTTAAACGAATGTCTCTACAAATACTGACTGCCAGAAGATTTTTTGTTTTATTTTGTATATTTCGCCATACTGTTATTTTGTTTTTAGTGCAAGCAAGATCCCGTTAGACAAACAATAAACTATAATAAAAAAAATGATCGAGACAGACCAGCAAAGAAATAAATGGGTAGAGGGCAAACAATTAGTGCGTATGACCCAATACATTTTTCTGAACTTAATGTTAAGTTCTTCTTTTTCTTTTAGACATGCTCTCTCCACTTAAGCTTGGACCCGAGTGTCGTGCCAAGATATTTAGCTTTGTTTACATTTTACAATCACCATGATTTACTGTGTCATCTGCAAAGGTGGCTATGGTTCCTTCATTAGTTGTAGGAATATCCCTTTTATATATTAAATACAGGATTGGTCCTAATACCGTAGACAGACACAACATTTATCGCGATTTTCATTTATCTAGACTGAAAATTAAATTATTATAATCGTGATAAACAAATAGTGGTGACAGACTGTAACCCAATTTTTGCGAGTGTGCATAATTTATCGGGATAGATTTCATTTAAGTAGCTATGAAAACTTAATAATTCTGTTTTGAAAAAAATCGTGTACAGACAGATAGGCAGGAATAACTTAATAATCTAAATAACGAGGTTATCTAGTTTGTACCTGTCTACGGTATAAGACACTCCCGTGTAGGACACCGGCAGAGATTTTCTTTAGTTCGGAGTATTCATCCTCATATTTCACACGAAAATGAGTATTGGATAAATAGAATCTTAGTATGGCATAGAATTGCCTCGGCAGATCTCTACACAGCTTAAATTCTAGTCCACTATGCCAGACTTTATCGAATGCTTGGGCAACGTCCAGAAATATGCTGGAGCATACTCTTTTACGTTCTAACATTCTTTCAATACTGTTGGTGATTCTATGCGCCTGTTCAATTGCGGAATGTTTTTTCTGAATCCAAATTGATGTGAAGGAATTAGTTGTCGGTCCTCAATTATTGGTTTAAGTCGTTTTAGTAATAATTTTTCAAGGAGTTTTGACATAATTGACAGTAATAAAATTGGCCTGTATGATTTTTTATTGTTAGGTGGTTTATCAGGTTTTGCTATCATGATTACTCCTGCTACTTTCGATTGCCACGGAACATATTTTATGAACCGAAAGCTTGCATTGGTTATGTGTAACAGCTTACGAAATTTTTTATCTGGTAGAGCCTTTATTATTTGGCAAGTAATCAAGTCATACCCTGGGGCTTTTTAACATTCATGTTGCTTTTGACTACTTCTTTTAATTCTGAGAGTTATTGGGCGTATATCAAAATCATCTCAATAGCTTACGTGGATTTACATTATATTTTAATTGACCGTTTGTCTTGGTGGTGGTTGGAAGGTATCCTCGAGATACTTCGCAAACAGATCAGCCTTCTCTTTAGGACCTCTTACCCGGGTTCCATCCTCCTTTTTAAGTGGTGGCACTTGCATTTTGAGTCTCTTCGTCGCCTTCCACAGTGAATAATCAGAATTTTTTTCATCGGTTAGGCTAGCTAGATATCTGTTGATTCATGCACTTCTTTAAGAAGAGATTTGAGACTGTTACCTAAAATGTTAATAATTGTTTTGTTCTCCATTAGGTAAGATATGTTAAGCTTCGTTTTATTTTGTAAAATGGGGGTACTGCCAAAGCAGCATATTGAATTGTTTCATTGAATTGTTCTAATTCATCTTCCAACTCGTGAGAATTTCTTATCGGTACCTGAAGATTGATTTTTTCCTCCATTACTTCACGAAAGAGACCCTAGTTTGTTTTGAATTTGTTAATCTGGGTGCACTCTCCTTTTGATGATCCGATACTAGAGCCTTCAATGTGAATGTAGTTCTGGGATATACCTCTTGCTACATAAAAGTCTATTAGGTCAGGTATTTTCGTTCCGTCACTGGGCCAGTATTTTGGGGAGCCACCAGAGTAAAATTCACATTTTGATGTCTGCCCTGTTTCACGTCCAAGCGATTTAAATGTTTAAGGTAGCCCTCCGTTTTCAAGTTATGCCTGGGAGGATATTGCGGAGACAGTACACTGTAAGTGGCCTGCATTGTGTCTTCTTCGATATCATATTTTCGAAGGTGTTTTATATTTTCTTTGATTAGCAATGCTGAACCACCTCTTGCTCTTTCCGCTGGATGAATGGATATAAGTTATAACCCCGTATTTTAACAAACGAAGATTTATCTAAATGGCTTTCAGATATTAAGAATGTGTCGATTTTTTCTGAATTTCGCATTCCAGACTGCTATTTTGAAAGTTGTGTTCTTACTTAACATTTTTTGTTGGATTGCGTTGTGGGAGTTGCATTTTCTTCAGTTGATCAGTATCATGTTTTTCAGATTACGTTGGTCATCTAGCCGCTTTGTAATAGCTGCAATATGCTATTCATAATATTTTGAATAATTTGGTTATTTTCGGAGCCCATATGTTTCGTTGAACCCAAACCTTTCACTAACTGGCCAAATGATCTTCTTTGCCCTGTGTTGCTTGGTTGGATACTCGATTTCTTGTTTTATTTCTTAATTTTTGTAGTTATTTAGCAACCTCACAGGTTCGATAATTAGCCGGATGTTGGTCCTTACAATTTGTACACTTGGCTGGCGCACATGATCTCCCTATTGTATATGCCTGGTAATATGATTACCTGAGCATTTTACACATCTTTGGGGTATGCGTGTTGTGGTTCTCCTCATTGGTTTGTTTTTCACCTTCATGTGAAGGATTCCTTTTATTCCATAAATGTTTTGAATATTCTCTTTGTTGTCAAATACCAGCATAAAAAGAGGGAGTCCCCTTTTACTGATAGTTTGGTTCGCTTCCTGAATTTCTGTTTTCTCTTTTTAACAATATTCAAAGCATCTAGTATTTTATGACTTTATTTTGTAAATCTTCCATTATTTCTTTGCTTGAACAAGTGTGATGCAAACCTCTTGTCATGACTTTTATAGGTCGGGCCTGTTTGTTCTCATAGGTAAACCACTAACACTTTTCAGCATTCAATTTCATAGATAAGGTTCTGTAAATACCTGAGTCCAGAGTATTAATTTTCCAAACGTCATTGTTTAGCGCTGTTACCTTATAAATCTTTGTCAGTACCCGATTTCATCAGTGACTGAATTTCTGGGTAACTAGTTACACCCACAATATTTATTAGTGGGGGTGGTTTTTCTGCCGGTTGCACCAAATTTGGTTTAATGTTCTTGGTAGGTTTACTAGCTTTTGGTTATGATTGGCTTTGGGTAGAACAACTTTTGAATCTAGACTAGATTGCCCCCTACCATTTAATTGCTTGGCCGCAAGTGATGATTCAGCTTTTCTTCTCTTACTCTTGAGGGGGGGGGGGGGGGTATTTGGTACCAGAACCGTTCGTTCTACAGAACATTGTCCAGAGTACGTCCGTATCCATTTATGAATACTTTGTGGAGGCTGTCAATCTCGTACTCCCCAATAATTTTGAGATTAAGTTTACCGATCCGACGAACTCACCACAAGCCAAATTCTGAATTCGACATTACTTCAGAGTTAAAACCTGTCATGAAGAATAAGTCTTATCAGATTAATTTATGCACAGAAATTTACCGAAGGCACGAGTCGTAACGGCATCTCCACATTCTCCTGGGTTGGAATTAATGTTTGCGACCAATTTTACTTACATTTACAAGGAATTGGTGGACAAGTACCAACTATACCAACTCATTCATCTGCGATAGCAATCAAACATCGCCTTCATCGCATTTGGTCATTTCTCAAAACTTTTGCCTCAACGAAATTAATTCAATTAGTTTTGAATAAATAAACCTTACTATAACCTAATTAAAATTTTTATTATTTTTATTCAATTACAGATAGTAAGAAAAGAGCGACCTTTATATGTACAAACTGCAAACTGTGTGGAAGAAAAAGAATGGATTGATTTGCTGAGCAAAATATGTCAGAGTAACGCATCCCGCCTAGAAAATTTTCATCCCTGTGCATACATTAATGGAATGTGGACATGGTACCCAATAAAATTAATATTACATATATACATTTTTTAATTTAATTAATTTTGTAATTTTCTATATTTCCAGTTGTAAAATAACCGACCAATATGCAAAGGGTTGTACATGCGTTACACCGAAACCATTCCAAATTGAATTATGTACGGGATTAGATCCGGCACGTGATTTACAACGTTTACATTCACTAATCATGACAAATTTATCTAAATTAGAAGAATTTGGTAGTGCTAGCTTAAGTAGTAGTAATTTGAATGTGGCCACCACTCCATCCAATTCATCATCATCATCAACGTCACAGCAACCACCACCGTCCGATGAATTTTCATTATCCGCCTGTCGCATAACATTACAATCATTAATCGAAATAGCATTAGGTTTAGAACAAATTCATAGAAAATATAAAAGTATGCTGGCACGTGAACTAAAATATGGGAGTAGGCAAGCACCAATTGGTGATGATAATTATTTGCATACGATACGTAATCCGGGTATGCAAAATTTGTCCCAATCGCAATTACCATCGCCCCAACTACAGCATCATCATCATCATCATCATCATCATCATCACCAGATGCATCAACAGCACCATCATCAGCAACAGCAGCAGCAATCTCAAATGAATCAATTATAACACGAACTGAAAATCTCATTATCATTTGAATGTCTCATTTAAAACAGAGTGCGTATTTTTTTTTTGTTTTTCTAAATTAAGCCGCGCGTGCGCGTTTTTTTTTACATTCCATTTAGTTATTATATTTTTTGTTAATTTTTATTATAATTTTTTGTTATAAATGTTTTGTCCTCCCGAACCTTGATTCCCCGCCCCCCAGTGAATATTTAAATTTTTATCCAGTAATCTCTCAGTTATTTTAAAATTATTTTTTTACATGAATTAGGAATTGTTTAGAAATCCCATCGAATTTTTTTAAATATATTATTATTAATTATTTCGTTTATTTATTTATTTGCATTTAATATGATCATAGAAGAATATATATATAAGAGTAGTAAGCTTATACATTTGAAATGTAACAGTGCTGCTCACATTTAAAATTCATTTTATATAATATTAACAATGTTCACGAAGCTATTTACTAATTTTTTATTTTATAATTTTTATTACTTATTTATTGGCTTTTATAGTGACACAGTATTAATTTTATAGTTACGTTATATTTTTGATATTGAGTGTAATTTTACAAAAAAAAAAAAAAAATAATTATTCAAATTATACTCGAATCTCAATACATTTCAAAATTAAATCGAATAGTACACTCGAATAATAGTGTTGTTATATACAAGTATGTCTAAAAGAAATATTTGGATTTATGTTTGTGTAAAAGTCAGTATTCGACGGTTGCGCCATCAGCATAAACCTCGCACATATTCACTTTTACAGCAACTAAGTCAAATATTATATTTTATTTTTATTATTGACCGTGACAATCAAACATTAATTTAATTTTTAAGTTTGTAATTTTTTGCTCAAAACTATATGTTGTGTTGTATAAAAAGTAGGGATAATAGTTTATGTTTTTTTTTTTAATTTTAAATATGATTGTGTAATGTTTGTAATTATGTATATAGATATGTAGGTAACGACTGACGAGTACGAGAGATGGCGTTGTAAAGTAATTCGATGATTTTTTTTTAAATATTGCATAAATATTTGGCGTAAATATGAGCGATTTAAAATCGTTTTGAGGGCAAACAAAAATTATATTCTTGTTTCAAGTAACTAATTGGTTCATAGTAATTCCACATTGGAAGTTAATAATAGACATTATTTTCCTTCCAATCAATTATATATTAAGTTTCAATATGTTCTTCTGAGCAGGGTGGTCCAAAACACATTACCACACACAACATGTCACGTATTTTTCTACTAATTTGCTACATTTGGTCATTATTGTATCTGCTGACGATCAGACTAGTGGTTGGTCGCGTCTCGGAACCATAAATAAAATGCCAACAGCGTTTTGCACAATTTTTGGCTCACCTCACGTAATCGGCTATTTCTAGTGATGTTTTCATCCTCCGCGTATTTTCGTCTCAATCGGCTTGCAGATATCCGTGACTTGGATTCGTGATATTAGGCGTTTTCTAATCGCATATTTCAAGTACTTCCACACATTTTTATCTACTTCTAGCTTTTCTTGAGTTTTTAAAATTAGTTAGTTATACGAAAGCTGGTTTTTCGTAAACCAAACAATTCTTACTCGTAAGTACATCAATCCTTCGATTAACGAATTAATTCGTTCCGATAACTTGTACGTACATCGAAATTTGGTTTATCGAATTTTTAGTATATTTTTGAGTATTTAGATTACATCTTAATTAAGAAAACTAACAAAAATCGGAGAGTAATAAATACATGAATGAATTAGACGAGTTATAGCATTATGACACTGGCTAATTTTCTGCGTCTGAAAAATCCCAAATGAAGTGAGAAAAATAATATTTATACAAAATATTAATAAGCGTGAGTGCATACAATATAGAATTCTAGCAGTTTAGAAATATTTTGCAACACATTTTGTTTGACATCTCCAGCTTTTTTTATAAAGTACATGCAAAACGAATATTTTAAATGAATTCAATAAAAATATTTTATGTAACACAATGTGAAGTGATTTGATAATGGTTTCAAATAATTTTTAACATTTATATTGGTACATAAAATGTTTTTTATTAACAAAACTTTGTAAATAAATTGTGTTGTCTCTTTCTGTTTCGGTTGTTCTTGTCCTAGTCACGGTTTACTTTTTTTATTGCACTTTTTTAAGCCATTGTCATAATACCATTAGTAATAAACAAATATTATGTACTATAAATTATTTATCACGATTAATTTGTTCCGTGTTCTTGGAAACCGTGTTGTTCGAGACTGCAAAAAAGAAAAGGAAAAACGCTTCATTTTAATTTTTTTTTGTTATGGTATACAAAAAACAAAATAAAAGAGAATAACGAAAATCGTGTTGTTTGAAACCGTGTAATTTGAGGGAATGGGTATCCATGTGATCTCCGAAACCGTGTTCTTCGATTACCGCGTTCTTGGAGGGTTACCTGTATAATTATTTTCGTTAACCGAGAGGGGTTTATTTTTTTTAATTACGTCATATAGCGATATTTCGTAAAAAATATTTCGTTAAGCGAGGGATTCGTATACTAATGCGATTTAAAAATGACGATTTTTTTTAAATTTTCGTCTCTATTCGTGTTTCAGTCGCGCTTCTTTCTAGTTTCGCTCGTTTCGAATATGCGGTTATAACTGAATATTTTTTCTGTTAGAACAAAATGCTCGTCTGTGCGGAGTAAATTGATGTATTTTTTTAAAAACTTGTCGTCCGATTTTCTTACTCAAAACTATTATGTGACCTTTCAATTGTTGAGTATTATTACTCAATTTTAATTGTGTATACGCGCCCTTCAAATCAAGCGACACAAAAAATGTACAACTCGCTAAACTCGCAAGTACCTCATCAATACTGCGGTAAAGGATAATACTGCGGTTTTACTTGCTTATTAATTGTTACTGAACAATCCACACATATCCTAATCTGACCATTTTGTTTCGGCTTTATAACTATCGGAGAAGTTCATTCCAATACAGTAACTGGTTCAATAATACCATCAATATTGGCTTTGAATATTGGCCAATATTGGCTTTGAATTCTCCATTAAAGGTATGTTAACTACAAAATCCATCAAATGCCACCACAAAATCTGTTTTAATTTCCAAAAGAACCTTATCTCGAAATTCTTAACACCAATCTATCTTTTTAATCCTAAACCAATCACGCCAATCAGCATAAAATATATCGATCCAATCCCGATCACATAATGGAAACATTTTCTTGGGCGTATCTACAATAATTGACTAAACATCATTTTCGTCTTTACTTAAATTTTTTCCATTACTTTAATGGCATTCCCTGTTATAACTGATAATGGATCTTCAACTTTTTCTAACTTAATTTGAGCAAATTTTTTTGGTATTGATCCCATGTGTAAAGTCTCACGCAAGCTCCAGTGTCTATCTCCATCTTAACTAATTTATTTTCTATGATAATATCTATAAATCCCACTTTTGAATATTTTCTATTTACTTGTACAACGTTAACAGAATTTAAACTACTGTAGCCTAAACTATCACACTTTTTAATTTCCTTAAAATGTACATTTTTATTTGCGACCCAATCATCAATTTTGAGATTGACTTCTCGATTATCTCTAGTAATATAATTAACGCTATCTTTCTCAGTATCATGCAATGACAATATTTACCAAAGTCAAAATTTCGAGTTCGATTTCACCGACCTTTCGATTTTTGCTCTCTGATTTGACTCCATCTCCCTTTGGATAACTCTCATTCCTTGTACTATTACCACTTTTACTACTATTAAAATTATTATACCTTTTATCTATATATTTATTTGCTGATGATGCTCCTTGTGACTGACACTCTCTCGCCATATGACCAAATTCCGCCTGACTGCGCTGGCGTTACAAAATTGGAGGACGAGAGCGATGGACCGAGAGGGATGGATGACCATAGTGTGGGCGGCAAAATCCCTTCATGGGATTTAAAAGCTAGAGAGACAGAGAGAAAACTCATGAATTGAATCGCCTCTTTGTTGTATTCTTTTGATGAGTTTTACTGCATTTATGTTAATTAGCTTACTTTGCAGTAGAGCGTGGTTACCAACTATATACTTCTATTTATTAATACAAAAATAAGACACACTTTATTAATTAAAATATACATCCACACGTTGTGTTATTTATTCAGGTTATATAGAATGAAGGAAAAAAAACTATTTACACATACGTATTCCATCAAACGTGAAAAGACTGCGTTCACAAGAAGATTGCATTCGCTATAAATTACTCTAATCAACATTACTCTATTCAACACCGCCTCTTAATTTAATAAGAATGTTAAATCTACTTTTAAACATCTTTCGCAAACAAAATATTAAATTCAAATTTTATTTAAAAAAAAAACTTTCAACAAAATTGAACTAGATATTCAATGCAAATAATCTTTGGAATTAGACTAAATTTAAATCACAACGTAACTTATTGATTTGAACTTTACTGAGTTCCTTCGTCATTATGTCTGCAATTTGTTTGCCCGTTGGAATGTATTTGAGTTGAACAATTCCATTGCTAATTGTTTCTCGTATGAAGTTGAATTTAACCGCAATGTGTTTCATACGTTTGTGGCTTCTTGGGTCTTGTGCCACCTTGATTGCTTATTGATTGTCTTCGTTAATAGTGATAGCACCTTTGATTTCGATTCCCAATTCACCAATCAGCTGTTTGATCCATTCTGCTTCGTTGAATGCCTCTGCCAATGCAGCATATTCAGCCTCTGTCGATGATTGGCTCACAGTGTTTTGTTTGTGAGTGCCCCAAGTGACCGTGTTCCCAAATAATTGGAACACATATCCAGAAGTGGATTTCGAGTCATTCTTATCACCCGCCCAGTCTGAATCGGCGTAACCAACCAAAATGTCAGCGTTTTCGTTTTTGCGATATATAAGTTTCAAATCGCTCGTACCCTGTATGTATCGTAGAATCCGCTTCGCATGCGTGAAATGTTCTTGCTTATAGCAGCTCTGAAAACGACTAAAATAGTTTGTAGCTGCACATAAATCTGACCTTGTTGTCAATGTAGCGTATGTCAAGCATCCAATTAATTCACGATACGGTACTTCTGAATCCATTACTCCTTTTTCAGCTGACAAATGTAGCCCCTTTTCGATTGGCGTTGCTGTTGGCCTACATGATTCCATGCCAAATTTACGAAGTACATTTTTCAAGTATTGAGCTTGACTCAATTTGATGATTTCTTTTTGTCGATCATACTCAATGTGCATTCCCAGAAAGGTATCTGCCTCTCCAACGTCAGTCATCTCGAATTCGGCTGCCAAAAGACCTTTTATGATTTTTGTCTTTTCCAAACTATCGCAAATGATCAACATATCATCAACATACAAAAGTATGAAACAACGAATGCCGTTTTCAATCTTTACGTATAAACAATAATCTGATGCACATCTTTTGAACCCTATTCGTAGAATGAATTTGTTGAACTTTTCATTCCACATGCGCGATGCCTGTTTTAAGCCATAGATAGCCTTATTCAGCCTGCAAACCTTCAAGCCCATGTTGAATCCATCTGGTTGCAACATATAGACTTCTTCATTCAAATCGCCATTAAGAAAAGCTCCCTTCACATCCATTTGGTGAACATGCATGTTGAAATGTACAGCAATAGCCAATAAAATGCGAAGTGTCGACAATTTAGCTACAGGTGCATATGTTTCACTGAAATCGAAGCCCTCTTTTTGTAAAAAACCTCTTGCCACGAATCTCGCCTTATACTTGTCAATATCACCATTGGCTTTTTGTTTGAGTTTGAATACCCACTTTCCAGATATTGCTTTACGACATTTTGGCAAGTCGCACAAAGACCAAGTATCAATTTTCATAAGAGATTCGTATTCACTGTCGGTTGCTTTCTTCCATTCTGGC
This sequence comes from Nephrotoma appendiculata, assembly GCA_947310385.1. NCBI lineage: Eukaryota > Metazoa > Arthropoda > Insecta > Diptera > Tipulidae > Nephrotoma > Nephrotoma appendiculata. The sequence continues at coordinate 301,078,956 of OX371223.1, forward strand.
CAATCATCACGCTGCGTTACCTCCTCAATCGATTGTGGATCGTTCTCGACAAATTGTTGTGCCGATAGTGCAAAATGTGCTTCGTAATCCCAATCACCATATCGATCTGGTTGCCGCTTTTCTCTCATGCTACTCCGTAAAATCTGGTCACCGATGTTACCAATGCCATCCAAATTAGCACTGTTGACATTATCTTCGTTGTTACCAGTGTCTTCCAAATTAACCCTGTGTTCCAATGTCTCGTTCAGCTCACTCACATCTTCTACAACTGGATTGCTGTTCAAATCGAAATGAATTACCGCCTCTGAATTTTGCATTTCTTTCAATCGATTTAAAATTGATTTTTCATCAAACGTCACGTTGCGAGCTACTACCACCTTGTTTTTGGTCAAATCCCACAAACGATATGTGCTTGTTGATGCGTAGCCAATGAAAATGCATTTTGACGCCTTCGGTTGAAACTTTGTGCGTGTTTCTTTTGCCACATGATTATAGCATGGTGACCCAAAACACGAACAAATGACAAATCTGGTTTCTTACCGTTCCAAATTTCAGCTGGTGTTCTTGTTTTGAACTGTTTTCCATATGCACCAGTTGGAACTCGATTTCTGATGAAATTTGCTGTACAAATCGCATCTGTCCAAAAACGTCGATCAAGCTTAGCAGCTACCAACATCGATAGTGCCTTCTCTTGCAAATTTCTGTTCAAACGTTCAGCAACTCCATTCATTTCTGGATTACGAGGCGCCGTGTTCAACTGTTGAATTCCCTTTGATTTGCAATATGCCGCAAATTCATGTGATTCATACTCACCACCATTGTCTCGTTTCAATTTGGAGATTTTAACGCAATGCTCTGCTTCAGCCATTTGTTGAAATTCATTGAATTTATCAAGCACCTCACTGCGAAGTTTCATGGTGTAAACTGTTGACGCTCTCGAATAATCATCCGTAAATGTCACATCATGTGCTGGTTGCGACATCGGTCCGCATATGTCCGTGTGTACCAATTCCAAAACGCGATTTGTTCGAGCAACATGCCTCTTCTTGAATGGAATTCGTGTATGTTTACCCATTACACACGGTTCGCAGAATTTGTTATCCGTATTTACATCAATTTTATCCATGCCTTCGACCATTTCAGCTTTGACCATCTTTTTCATGTCGAAAACATTTAGATGCCCCAATCGATAATGCCATAAATCCTGTGAGACTGATTTCAAATTATCCTCACCTGTAAATCCAGCAAATGCATCACGTATGGGTTTATATGATGTAGGGCTCTTTATAATGTGTTAGCAGATGGCATACATTCCCAAGACACATAGAATATTCCACGAAGGACGTGTGAATTAATTAATTCGAATTAAACACTTGAATGCTTATTTTAATTACACAACTTCAACTTTATTCACCACATCTTAATATAAAATTCTTTAAGAACTAAAATATAAATTTTAATATAAAAAAATGTAAGAACTTAGACTGTAGTTTTTACGTCTGTTCCTCGCTAAAAACTTTTTTCCATTACCATTTTCTATCAATCTCATTCTCTTTTTTTTTAAACAAAAACCAACAAACCAAAAAATGTACACATCCATTTTTTCTTTTCTGTATCGCATCGCCCAACAAGCTATAATGAAATGTATTATGAATGAATGACGCGCAACGCCACATACTCCCCCCTCAGTGTGATTGAATAATCGCACGATACTTATCTGAATCGACATGGCAATTTAATGACGCGTCCGGTTCTAGTAGCCGTTGCTTTGGGCACATGATCCCGCTCTGAATCCGGAATAGAAACGTTCGAACTATCTGAGGAGCCGACCAACGAATCAGTATCGGTATTGATTCCTGTCTGTGGCGTGGTTGTCCGTAACGTTTGTGTCTCGGATTGAGAATTGTCGGATTGTACTACAAAACAGGGCTTTAATCTATCCAACGAAATTCTGACACATTTGTTTTTTATATCAACTTCGAAAAACTTCTCGAAACGTTTGATCACCTGATAAGGTCCTGTATAAGGAGGTTGAAGAGCCCTGCGTAACGAGTCTGTACGTATGAAAACATGTGAACAGTCCTTTAAATTTCGACTAACGAAAATATTATCCGTAGTGTGCTTTGACGCTGTAGTTGGTTTTAATTCAGTGAAATGCTGTCTGAGTGTCTTTACAAAATCTGATTGTGGAACTGGATGTTTGTTCACTTCAAAAAATTGTCCCGGAATTCGCAAGTTACTTCCATACACTAACTCTGCTGAAGTAGCCTGCAAATCTTCGCGGTAACTAGTTCTTAATCCTAGTAGGACGGAAGGCAAAATTGTGGTCCAATCTGATCTGTCGTAACACATAATCGCAGCCTTCAGTGTACGGTGCCAACGCTCGATCATACCATTACACTGCGGGTGATAACTGTTCGTACGTCTATGTTGAAAACCTAATAAGATTGACAATTCTGCGAATAACTGGGATTCGAACTGGGATCCTTGGTCGGTTACAATGAATAATGGGACACCAAAACGTACGATCCATTCTGAATAGATCGCAAAAGCGACAGTAGTTGCGGTTATGTCGGATACGGGTATGGCTTCCGCCCAACGCGTGTATCGGTCTATCATTGTTATGCAGTATCGGAAATTTGCAGATGATGGCAATGGTCCAACAATGTCCAAATGAACCTCGGTAAAACGATCAGTAGTTGGTTCATATGATCCGATAGGAGTTTTCGTATGTCTGCTGATTTTAGCCCTCTGACAAGCGACACATGAACGAGCCATGAGTCCCACGTCTTTTCTTATAGACGCCCAAACAACTTGATCCGTAAGTAACCTCACTGAAGATCTTACTCCTGGGTGAGCTAAATTATGTAATGCATCGAAAACTTGTTTTCTGAACGCGAAAGGAATGTAAGGTCGGGATTTACCTGTAGATATGTCGCAATACAACGTTTTATCGGCACCAAAACGCACCGAAAATTGTTCGAATTTCAGGGTTGTACTATTGTCTTCGATGAGTTTTAACAATTCTTCGTCGCCAACTTGCGCCTCCTCGATAACCGAGTAATCGATTGATCCAGGGACTTCTATTTGCTCAATACGGGAAAGAGTATCAGCTACTATGTTGTTTTTGCCAGAAACGTGTTGTACGTCCGTTGTGAATTGCCCTATATAGTCTAACTGCCTTCGCTGTCTGGGTGATGCTTTTTCACTGTTTTGTTTAAAAGCATACACTAAAGGTTTGTGATCCGTGAACAGTGTGAAATTTTGTCCTTCAAGAAGAAACCTGAAATGCTTTATGCCTAAATAAGCCGCCAAGAGTTCTCTGTCGTAAGCGCTATACTTGATTTGCGTCGCGGTAAGTCGCACAGAAAAAAAACCTAATGGTTCCCAGGCTTGGTTTACCCATTGCTGAACTACTGCCCCAACTGCAGTGTCCGACGCATCCACCATTATCGACATACGAGCCGAACTTACAGGATGAGCTAAAAACGTTGCCTCACTCAATGCTCTCTTGCACTTCTCAAAAGCTTCGACGGCTGTGTCAGTCCAATTAATAACAACTTTGCTATTTTTTTTGTACCCTTTCAGAAAATCATTCAGAATGGCCTGATCTTTTGCGGCTGCTGGTACAAAACGCCGGTAAAAATTAACCATGCCCAAGAACCGTTTCAATTGTTGCACTGTTGTGGGTCGACTAAATTGGGATATGACTTGAACTCTTTCGGGTGAAGGAAGGATGCCCTTGTTGCATACTGTATGGCCTAAGAACAAGACTTCGGACTGAGCGAAAACACATTTATCCACATTAATGACCAATCCATTGTTAGAAAGTCTCTGAAACACTGTATCCAAATGCATTATATGTTCGTCTCTGGATTGTGATGCTATCAGTATGTCGTCAAGATAAGCGAAACAAAATGGTAATCCGCGTAATGTTGTGTGCATCAGTCTTTGAAATGATTGTGCTGCGTTTCTTAATCCGAAGGTCATTCTGCAGAACTCGAAGAGTCCGAATGGTGTCGATATCGCAGTTTTAGGAATGTCGTTTGGTTCAATTGGAATCTGGTGGTATGCTCGTACCAAGTCCAATGTAGTGAAAACGTTACAACCGGCCAGTTGGAAAGAAAAATCCTGGAGGTGAGGTACTGGATAACAATCAGGAATCGTCACGTTATTAAGGGCGCGGTAATCACCGCAGGGCCTCCACTCCCCATTCTTCTTTTTCACTAAATGTAAGGGACTGGACCAAGCGCTATTGCTAGGACGACAAATGCCCTGTGCCATCATGCTCTCGAAATGTGCTTTGGCTATCTTGGCCATCTCTGGAGATAAACGACGTGCTTTACAGCTGACAGGTGGTCCATGGGTCTCTAGACAGTGGGTGGTGTTATGTTTCACCGGTTTGAAGCCGAAACTTTCGCGTGTGATTTCCTCGTATTTTGCAAGAATATTCGAAATGTCTGTCCCGAGAGTTGTCTTGTCTAAAATGGACAGTGATGGGACCTGTGCTGCTGTCAGAGAACCAATGGTGAACAACGAAGTTAACGGATCTACTATTCGATTTCTCTTGAGGTCGACGATAAGACCAGTGTGTTTTAAGAAATCTGCTCCTAAAATCGGTATTGATACTTCTGCAACAATGAAATTCCACACGAAATCTCGTCTTAGCCCAATATTCAGATGAAGCGTGTGAGTGCCAAAAGCCTTGATACGGGTACCGTTTGCTGCGTAAAGACTAAAGTTTGATTTATCGCTTATGTTTTTGCTGAAATTGGCTGGTATCACTGATACATCCGCGCCTGTATCGATTAAGAATTTACGTTGTGAATTTTTCTCGAAAATTAAGAGACGACTGGAAATTGCATCATCAAGACACGTCGTCGAATGTTGATGTGCTATTATTTTTTTGAATTGACGTCCATCTGGTTTGCATCAGTGGATTTTAATTGATGTTTACATCCGGTAACGCACTTATTCGCTTTATCTTTAAAGCGCCTGTGGTAATAACATTCGAAATTGTTGCCTGATTCGCGAGAATTTGAGCGAGATCCGCGTTGGTTACTACGTCCTCTGGAAGCACTACGCGATCGGAATCGGGTGTCTATTAACGCTGATATTTCTTTCATAATGTGCGCTTCGAAATTATGCCACCGTTCATCTAGGTTTGTTACTGACGGAGTGCTGGCCATGGGAGTGGACGTCGGTTTTGTAACCGGTTGAGATGCGACGGAATGTATTTGTAAATGGGTCATCGTCTCCATTATGTTATCCGCTCGTTCAGCCAGGACTGATAGGGTCAAGTCGTTCTCAAATGGCGACAAAACCATTTGAACTTGCTGTGGCAAACGTTGCATCCACAATTGACGAATCGATTCGTCGTTAAACTTAGCACCGGCATCCAATCGAAATTTCTCGAGTAACTGGGATGGTTTTTTGTCCCCCAACGACAAACCGTGCAATAAATTATGAAGTTTGCTTTTCTCTGACTCCCCAAGTCCTTTGATTACCTCCTGTTTGAAAATGGTGTAAGGTGTGTCTCCTTTGTTTCTAGTTATTAAACCAGCGAATTGATCGTGTAGCCGTGCGTCCAGTGCACTAACGGCGTGTGAATATCTAGTGCCTTCTCTGACAATTCCGGCCACATTGAATTGTTGCTCAAGAATTTCAAACCATACTACTGGGTTTTGTCCGAATAATGGCTGGGGTGACTTGAAAGCTATATGTGCCACTTCCGAAAATTTAGGAATTGATTTTTTAGAACCAGAGACAGTCTGCCTATCGCTACCTAACGTTTCCGAAGCTATGTCTGAATCATTGTCACTGGTAGGTGTAATCGTGACCTGCGCCTCAGATGATCGAGCACTAACGAACTCCCTAACACGCGCATCGATAATGTCCCGCAACTGCGCTGTCGACAACGTAACCGCGTCCGTAGCGGGATTGACCGAAGAAACCGTAACACGCGCATCGATAATGTCCCGCAACTGCGCTGTCGACAACGTAACCGCGTCCGTAGCGGGATTGACCGAAGAAACCGTAGTCTCAGAACTCACCGAGGAAGGAGGTGTACCGCTCGCGTCATTCGGATTATGGCCGCTAGCCAAACAGCGAAATAAATAGCTGATTAACAAAAATGTGGTGGAAAAAATAAAGATTGCGCTCGCGAAAGTTATCATTGCTTAATTAATTGTTGGACACCGCAATAAAGAAAAAAAAAAATATGATGGTACTTACATGAACTATGAAAAGAAAAAACTAAAAATTTTTTTTTTTTTTTTTTTTTTTTTTTTTTTTTTTTTTTTTTTGTAGTGTTGCTGCTATCCCACGGAGCCGCAATGTCTTCCAATGTTTGTACTGTCTGTTAATCCATTCGACGCTCATCCACAAAACTACTTTAATTTGATGATCCACTAATTTTGATGATTTTAGCCGCCATTAAAAAAAAATTTATTTGTATTGTTGAAAAAATTGGGTTATGTGTTCCGACCCGCGTGGTGAATGTATGTTTTGCTCCGTTATGTGCGAATTTCGCAAAATGTGTTTACTTTGCCCGTTTGTTATAGATCACGTCGTCGGTCACCACTTTATGTGTTTATATGATGTAGGGCTCTATATAATGTGTTAGCAGATGGCATACATTCCCAAGACACATAGAATATTCCACGAAGGACGTGTGAATTAATTAATTCGAATTAAACACTTGAATGCTTATTTTAATTACACAACTTCAACTTTATTCACCACAACTTAATATAAAATTCTTTAAGAACTAAAATATAAATTTTAATATAAAAAAATGTAAGAACTTAGACTGTAGTTTTTACGTCTGTTCCTCGCTAAAAACTTTTTTCCAATTCCATTTTCTATCAATCTCATTCTCTTTTTTTTTTAACAAAAACCAACAAACCAAAAAATGCACACATCCATTTTTTCTTTTCTGTATCGCATCGCCCAACAAGCTATAATGAAATGTATTATGAATGAATGACGCGCAACGCCACACGTTCAAAGCACATTGATACCAATCAATGTGCTTTGAACGGTTGCTAAATTTTTCGTTGCTTAACATCTTGATCACGCTTTGGTTGTCCTCGAATATTTTTGTTGATTAATCTCCTTCCCATTTGAGATCATATAAAATACGTTGAATCCAAATCGCTTCCCTGCAACACTCTGCTTGACTCCTGCACTGATGAGAACGTTGTGTAATTTATCATTCCAGACCCGTGCTGACTGTTTCAAACCATAAATACTCTTGCGCGGTCTTCGCATGATTAATTGTCATTTTCCGGCTCACTGCAATGGACAGTAAAATTCGAAATGTTGCATGTCTTGCGACAGGAGCAAACACTTGATCATAATCTACTCCAAATTTTTGATTAAAGCCCTGTGTGACTAATCTAGCCTTGTATTTCTGTATTCTGTCCACTAGCATTAGTTTTTTAACTTGTAGACCCATTTACATCCGATCAAATTTTTTTCTCAGGTAAATCTACCAGTTTCCACATATCAGTTTTAATCTGCGATGCATACTCTTCCTCCGTGGCAACAATCCAATTATCCTTTTGAATACATGAATCAGCTCCATTAAAATTGGATGGTTCGCCATTGACAACAACGCTGATTTCTTCGATCAAACGTTCTGGAACGATTAGATTTGAACGATTAGATTGCCATTTAGCAGGTCATTTGACTGATTGATGTCATCAACAGTTGGGCCATCGTCGAAATCAAAGTAAATATAAGATTCTGTTCTGGTCTTCACAGCAATATCCCCGCGATGATTATCAACATGCTTTGCCAACACGAAACATCTGTATGCTTTCGATTCGGATTCAAAGCCCAGATAATTTGCCTCTTCTGCTTTCAAATCCAATTTCTGACGCTGTACATTTTGGATTCGTACAAAGCATTTTGCGCCAAATCGTTTTAAATTTCCATAAAATGGTTTTCTACCTTGCCAAATTTCAAATGGAGTACGACTTACTGACAATAGCGATATTCCAATTTAGCAATGGCGCCGTACGATGAATTTTGACTCCGTTCATATTCACGTATTGTGCAAATTCATTGCCAATATATTTTCCGCTACGATCTGTCCGAATACATTTAATTTTCATTCCAAATTTATTTTGGACTAGCTGGTGGACTTCTTTAAATCGTTGGAATGTTTCTGATTTCTCTTTTAACAAATACACGGACCAGTGGCGTAGCGTAACTTTTCTAGGTGGTTGGTCAAAGGCATACAAAATAAAAATAGAACTTTTTTACAGCGACAACGATTTAGCGACAAAAATTTATTTAAAAAAAAAAATCACATTTTATTAGTTTACAAATTGCACCAACGGATTGCCAGTATTGCGAGTTGCGATGTCGTTTTTTACAGTATGTCAACTGCTTGTTTCAGGATTCTCCAAGTAAGCTTATTTATACAAAAATTCCATTCGCCGTGTTTCTTTGCAAAAGACGTTAATTACTTTTTCAAAAAACGTGTCGGTCAATTGCAATCGTTTTAACAAACCCTTTTCGATTGCCATTAAAGATAGGCTTGATAGCCGTTCTTGCCCAGTTGTATTTCTTAAGTAAGTCTTAATTCCCTTCAATGCGGAAAATGACCGTTCATTGCTCGCCGTACTGCTGGGTATCGCCATGACTAAATGACACAGCTTAAATATTTCACAAATATTGTGCTTAAGCCGTTCTCGATAATATGTTTCAAAATTTTTTCGACTGACAATTTAGCAAAAGATTCGGAACTATACATCACGATCAATTCATTTTTTAATTTTATAAAATCAAAAAATTCCCCATATGTCAATTTTAGTGAATTAAAGGCAATAATCCGAAAGTTTTTTTGATTTATTGAAAACTGTTGCGAGTTTAAAAGTTCAATGAATATTAAGTCTTTTATACTAGCGAATCTAGAGTCAATTTGCAATACGATCGTATCTAAAATATCATTAAATAATTGCAAGAAATGCGTTTTTGGATCAATTCGTTTTCGTTTAGGAGTTGGCGAACCACATAGATCTTTAATTTCGTTATACATTTTTTCAAAATTCAAACGAATTTTTTCAATGCTTTTTTAGTCTCGTGGATTTTTACATTGAAGTAACAAATATCTAAACTTTTGTTCTGTAACGTATCAAATAAAATATCTGTAAAACTGAATATCGTTGAAAAAAGCTCCAGTAAAAATTAAAGTTTCAAACTTCTCTAAAAAATGGAGCAAGCCACCAGCCGACAAAATTGTTTCAGAATCCCAATTACTAGGCGCCGAAATAATGCCTACGAAAAATTTAACAAGTTCGGTTCGGAATGATTTATCGGCGTTTACCACTCTAGAGTTTGACGACCATCGGGTGGGAACTGAGGTTGGGATTTTCTTTTTTATCACTTCATGCCAGGCATTGGATCGCTTGGAAGAATATGAAAAAAATCTTGAAATACTGGCCATAGTAGAAAAAAATAATTTGCATGGCGTAATATGCTGTACTGATTGAGAAAGCACTAAATTTAATCTATGAGCCGTACAATGAATAAACAGGGCATTTGGGTAGACTCTTCTGACTTTAGTTTGAGTGCCATTTATTTCTCCCGCCATCACAGCAGCTCCATCATATGCCTGAGCTACTAATTTTTTTTCCAAAATCATACAAGGCGGCCATTCCCAAAACATGATTGGAAATTCCTTCGGAGGAACGATTATGACTCACATCCGTCAATGTTATAAAACGCTCTTGTGCTGTACCAGTTTCGTCAACCAATGTAATAACTGAAGATAATTGTGATGTAGATGTCACATCCGAAGTTTCGTCTAACAGGATGGCGACGTAAAAAGATTTACTTTTTATTTCAACTTTAATCTCATTTAAAATCACCTCGCTGATTGAAGAAATTACTTCGTTTTGAATTGTTGGTGAAATTCCCTTAAAAATGGAATTTCCGTTTAAATGGTTAAAAAGCGGTTCATCATACTTAGCCAAATAGTTGAGAAGTTCAATATAATTTCCTTTGTTTATTGATGTACGGCTTTCATCATGACCTCAAAATGGCATTTCTTGAGTAGCCAAAAAACATACTCGAACTTGAACATTCTATAAGAAAGCATACTGTTTATGTGAGTAATGCTTTTTTCGTGCTTTTGCGTCGACATACTTAAATGATTAAGATCAGAATAACCACCTTCCGTCCACACTGATTTATCTTTTTCTGCACATAAAATTAAACAAGACCAACAAAATAATTTATTTGTATGCTCACAACTAGTTATCCATTCGTTTTTAGCATATATTGAAACTGGAAATCGGCGAATTACATTTGATTTTCCCAATTCCCCCCCCCCTCCCCAATTTTACTGCTTGAGTTAAATTTTTCATTTCAGGCCTCGCTCGGTCTGTCAAGTTTTATGATGTCATTTTTTTCAACCAGAGTGCGTCTTGAAAAGGGTTTTTCTAATAAATTTTCGATTATACAATCGGAATTCATTATTAAAAAGTATCTTAAAATACTAAATATGTATTTGATAACAAATATTAATCTATTATATTATAATATATAAATTAGTCTCACTTTACAAAATTAATAATTAGTAATTACACTGCGCTGATACCACAAATTCTTAAACACACTGGATAAAAAGTAGAGAGAACATGAACAATAAAAGTATATGTTCACTATTCTCTTTTTGTCTTTTAATTAATCAACATACACAAAACTAAACACTCGAATGAAATTTGACAATAACCAGTTTCTCTTCAAAAAATGAAACAAAGTTATGAAACAAATATAAGATTGAGCAAATGGTGTCAATTTCTCCTTGTTACTCCCGAAAATACGAAATAAACAAAATAAATGAAACAGTACTATTTAGTTAATTTTTTCATTCAAATTAAAAAAACAAATAATTAAAATAATGGGAAAGAAGAGAGTAGCAGTCATTAGAGAATAAAAACGTGAACAGTTACTTGTTTTGTTCATATTGTTGTTCATTTTGTTTGTTCATTTTGTGTTAATTGTTTCACATAAAATTGATCAATGCGAATGGTTTTGAATATGTGCAGTTTTGTCAAATAAAATATTTATTAGATAGATAGATATTACTTGGGTGTTCAATGAACACGTAGAACTGTTCGACACTCCGCCCCTGACACGGACGTATATCTTGAGAAATCATCAATGGTTAAAACATATTGCTTACCTCCGAATGTGGTTGTTTGCATTGGTACACATATGTCACTGTGAATCAGACCCAGTATTCTCGATGAACAATTTTTAGACTCTTTTGGGAATGACATTCGAGTTAACTTTCCCTTGATACAGACGTCACATTCACCGTTTGGATACAATCCGATTTGCAGCCTGCCAACTTCATCCCATCTACAAGACCGTCTTTTGGAATATTTTTCACTGCGTCGATGCTGCGGTGCCCTAGATTACGATGCCATTTATGGATACAAACATTTTTTTTATTTGCTATACACGCTTTCGTTGTCAGCTCACCAAATCTCACACGCACCTCCGTTGAATATCCCCTTTTTCGGTTAATCGTTTCACAGAAATTAAATTTCCGCCAATTTCTGGAATATACAAAACATTCTCCATTTTTGCATTACTCTGGATTCCATCTTTGTTGATAGAATACACAACCACACTGCTCTTGCCAAACGATTTTATTTTAATACGTCAAATTCGATGAAAACATCACGACGACAGGAAATATGACATGTCGCTCAAGAATCGATTGTTGTAAGTCTTTGATTTGTTATCTACATTATTTTTTCTCGCCTTCCACTTCTTTACAAGAAGTAACGCCAGATACATTATAAGAAACGGCACCGTGATAGTTGGATAATTAATATATTTAAATTACAAATTTTTTAACATAACCTCACTTTTTAACCAATCATCCACGTGTTTCTCTGGAGGACGTGCAGAATCAGAACTTAAGCACACTGATACCTCACTCCATTTCATTGAAGAGACTAAAATTTCGAATTGATCTACATTTGGTGTCGTCCTAATATTGTTTAAATTAAATTTTAATTGTAACTCACATTTCCTAAACTTATATTTATCCACTTTTTATTGGATTATATTATATGAAACAGGATTTTCGTCATGTTGAATGCAGTCGTATACTAACGATAATATCGAGAGAAAAAAACTATCGAAAAATTTCATAATCGCTCATTTCCGATAATATCAGATGTTATTGAGCCATTTTCGTAGGAAGTGAAGTGCAAATAAATGATAATGCAATTCACTGTCTTCAAACTTTTTTGGTCGTCTTCCACGTTTTTCGGTTCTCACTTCGAAATCACCACTTTTGAATTTATTAAACCACTCATATACCATAGTGATTTATCAAGAGCATGCCCACCGTAAGCTTTGACAAGCATTCGATGTGATTTCTCAGCAGTTTTCTTCAAATGATAACAAAAAATCAGTGATGTCCGCATATCGTAATATGTAGGCACAAAACTCAATATTTTTAACACGTAAAAAACATGCTAAAAACAAAATAAAACAGTGACGCCAATGACGTGGTTTGTCGAAAGGTACATTGTCGTGGCGCCATTTATTGGTAAATTCCGGTTTCATATTTACACACCTATTAATAATCTGACGATGTTTATTTCTTCATTAATTGTAATTAATTTATAAAATTTTACATTATTTACACTGTAGAACGATGTTCTGGCCACTTACAGTTATTTTAAGGTTATTTACAAGAGAGGAACAAAAGAACGTCATAATAAGGTTGTAGTGGTAATGTGGTAACGTTTATTCAAATTGAATGACATTTGATTTCCCTTTGATGCAAAATATTTGACTTCTTATAAAAATCGTATTGCCAACGCTAACTAATTATTTATTAAACTTACAAATAAATCTATTTTTTGTACTTTATACATATTAATTATATTTATATATGGGTTAAATATTACGTATATATAGCACAACATTAATTTAGAGATTAAATTAATTAAATTAATAGAAAACTTATGTATTTCTTACTAAATTATAAATTATAAGTAGTAAGCATAAATTATTAGAAAAATGACCACTTTTAAAAATTATTATATTATAAGTAAATGTATTTAGAAAACTTTATGCTGGAAGAAATAACTGTAAAATCAGATTTTTTTTCTGTAACACTTTAATGGTTCCTTCTTTACTCGATTGGGCAGCGCTCGCTCTCTACATGCAAGTTGCAACACTAATATTATCCCAATTACAAATTAGAAAATATTTCGGTTACTGTTTTGTATGGCACAAAAATCTTATCAGTAAACTTACTGAAATGTTGTTTTGTTTCATTTTGAAAAATAGCAACATTTCACAATGCAGTTACATTTTTGTTAACTTGCGAATTGTGTTTTGACTTTTTATTTCTTCCAGTGTAAATTAAATTTACTTTGTCAAATCTTATGAACACAAATTTAAGAATACAATATTAATTAATTCAAATGATATGTGATTAATTAATAAAATTAAATATCTAAAAATTAATAGCGTCCAAATAATTAAAATAATTAACGTAAACTACACATACATACACATATAATTGTTTAATTATACAAATTAATATTAATATTATTGTCATTATTACAACAGCAACGTAAAAAATCATTTTACCACCACTCACTGTGTAATTCGATGTACTGACTTAAGCCTTTAGTTAAGTTGCCAAAAACAAAACATTAAAATGGATATTTAACAAATTTATACATTGTTCAATACACGTCTCATATATCAGCAGATTGTTCATGAAAACTGGTTTTCAGTTTTTTTATTATTATCATTACAATGCTCGACACTAGAGGGCTTCGATTTATTGTGAAAGATGAAAATGATCATTGCAACAGGGCATTGTTTCTGGTTTTAATTCAAGCATCAACTTTCGAATACTAAAGAGCTTAAGCTGTGCTCCGTTTGGACCACTTAGACGAGTACTACGACTATTAAACTTTAGATGGCAGTAATTTATTTGTGACGCGAAGCCTTTAACATTTTGGTGGTCGTAGCATTAAATGAAGTGGTACAAACAGCGTGCAACTTAAGTTCTTATATAGTATGTCTTCGCTGGTTGAGGCTTAAAATCGAGCGCTTTCAAAGAATTTGAACAGGTGGCGAAAAAAACAGGTGGCGAAGTTTGTCATTTTTGAGCGGTAAATTTAAAGGTGTTAGATAAATTTTTAAAAGATCATTTGAATGAAAATCTCAGTGTTTTGAGAATTATACTTTTTTTCTATCTGATACTTTTAGTTTTGATTTTCATTTACTCTGCGTTTATTCCACCGCTAAATTGGCACTGATAAAAATGTCATTTTCATATGAAATCAAAATTTTAGCTGATATGGGTACTACAACTGTAAATTTGCGTTTTTGATTTGCTAATTTTTATTACCACAGCAATTGTCAGGTATACACGTTTTGAAGTTTACTATTTCTTTAACAAGAGTCGTTTAACTCTTAACACTGGTGAAATCTAAAAACTCTTTTTGCACGAGGAGGTACTGTACATTAACTACTTAAAAACTATATGCACAAGTGTGAGTAATAGTATTTAAGTTATAAGTGAAATTCAAAGGGACTAATTTTACAGTAGAGCCTTGATTATCTCTATAACGGATACAGATAGGATATTTGCTGTCATATAATTTTTTGTTCAGACTATTCAGATACTTAAGGTTCACCCTGTATATGAGTAATTAGTGTTGCTAAAATGTTTGCATTTTCATCTAATTTTAATTTATTATATCGAAGTAAATCGACTTTGGATAACATTTTAGATTCTTTCATTTTGTTAGAAATATCCGTAATTCAGAGCTTCCATCATCGAGGAAGGTGAATCGCTTTTTCATCTGGTTTGCATGATTTTTAATTTTTCCTTGTCCATTAACGTTTCGGATAGAAAACACTATAAACAATGACTCCGGGTGACCATTTGCTTAAAGCTTGATTAGCATTACCTTCTACTTTTTCTGCCTGATCAGAATGACACAAATCCTTCTGGCGAAAATTGGGGAAACAATGATTTTCTATCTGAAAAACTTCTGGCCAAAAAATCATTTACATTCCTAGAAACTCGATGTGTGCTCTTCATCATGGACCTTTTCCTATTGGCTGTGACTGTAACATGCACTTGGTTTGTGTTTTCGCGTTTGTAGCGCAATTTTAACATAGCTTTACCAGTTTTGAGACGCTTTCGTCGACCGTCGATTATCTGCTTATGTGATCGCGGCCAACCGTTCTCGATGAAGGCGGAGCCTCAAATTTTACTAGCAGGTATTTTGTGATATCGATAACGAATCCCCGCTGATCCAGTTTATGCTCTCAAAATTTCCAATGACAATTTCTTTATCCGGTTCCTTGTGACCAGCAAAAAATCGTGAGGTGTCCACGTATTTATTGTAAAATTATAAGTGAGCAAAATGATTGCAAAAGCGGACTGAAGCTCGAATTTGAGACCGTAGAATTCTACCCTGAGGCCATAGCTCCGCCACCAAATAATTTTCTTCTTCGGGTCGTTGTGTGTTTACGCCAAGTTCGACCTAAGCAATGTTTTGAGCTTTTCAAAATCTTTCTGGAAGGAATGCTTGAAATTGTTGGACGTCTCTCGTTGTGGGAGCTAGTCTCAGCATCTCGATGTTGGGATTAGCTCGTAAGCCATTTTGTGTGGAAGGTGTGGTCCAAAAACTCCAACTTTTTTCTGGCCAAACGAACACCTCGAGCTTAAGCCGAAAACTGTACTCTTGGATGCGCTACACTGCTTCGAAAATAGTGTTATGATGGTCTTTGTCGTCATTTCCTCTAACAATAAAATCATCAATGAAAAGAAAAGTTCTTTTTGGTTCATTGTGTTCATTAATTGTTGGAAAAACCAGGCTTCACACGGTCAGCCTTCACAGTTCATTTTTTTTTGTTTTGTTAGTCATCTTCGCCTGCAAACAGGCATTGGACAGGCTGATTTTGCTGAAAACTCGGTATTTACTTAGTTCCGAGAAATCGTCCTGGTCGGCAGTGTATACTTGATTGGTTCCAGTGCTTCATTCAACCCTGTTGTATAACCGGTCGCCCTTTATTTAATGGCTACCAGTGGTGGATTCGGACTAATTATTCCTAATAATTGTAATCTCTTAGAGTTAATTTTCGATCGCTTCAGCTGATGCAAAAGGTACCGAGTGTATTTGTAGATAAATGCATAGATGCTTTTAATCATCCTAAACGCACGCGGCCAATGTCGCGATCCTAGCAGCTTTCAGTTGGTCTCGGAGATAAGCGTTCAGTCAGATGAGGAATGCAGTTGCAATTTCAATATTGTGCTGTCGATTGTTGGCTTAACAAACGTTCGGAGCGAGATGGTTAAAGCGTCCAAAGCAAAGCTTGTAGTTTCATTCTCACCACGGAAACGTCGTGTTGATGCAGATGGAAATAAATTGTTCCACACTTTCGACACAAAAACTTTGTTTTCAGGTTGCCTTTTCTTTTACCATCTTGATTGCACCATCTTGAACACTGCACTATCCAAGATGCCTGGGCACAAAACTGCTTCATCGTATCGCAATATCTGTTCGGCTCCATCTCTTAACTCTCCAACATTTTAAGAAGTTTCTTCTGCGTCTGAGCGTCTTGCATTTTGTTGAGTCCCTGGACAAACATCAATACTTTTTATTGAACTTGTCACATTTCGGATTCACTAGCAGCATACTCGGAAAAATCTTAAGTTATTTTTGTGCGTCATGGAAGGAAATCTTATATTTCCTGAATGGTAAAATCGTTTTGGCACACTTTTGATAGTTGGATGTAGAGAGTTTTTGAGTCGAGAAAGTCCGGGGTATATATAACAATCCGGTTCATATACAACACCGGATCATATACAACAATTTTACCGATTTTGTTCCACCATTTCACAAACATAGAACACGAAGCCAAACGAATTAAAATACATTCCGTTGTTCGGTCCACCTTGGATCATATTGTGACTTTTATTTCACTAAAATTTTGCTTTCCGTAGGCTAACAGTATCACGATTATAACCCGATACCTTACGAGAAAAATGTCACAAATGTTTCGATCCCATCACTACGTCATTTGGCCTCTTCTTTTTATTCCTCTTTTCCAAAAGATCGGAACTCTCAAATAACTATCGCATTTAATTATACCGTTCCAAAATCGACTCTCTATGACAGTTATTACCAAAGTTGTCAAAAATTAATGTCAAAGCATCCTAATGATCACATAACAATAAAGCTGATATCAAGTCGTTATTCGAGCCAACTACGAATATCTAAAACATTTTATATCTCTCTCGCTCCCTCTCTCTTTCTCTTTCATAATTAATATTAATTAGCAACACATACAATTACGAATCCATAAATAAATTAATACTAAATATAAAAATGAAACACTACCAAATACAATTAATAATATTTTTTTTATATTCCTCTATTAATTAATTATTAATAAAAATATATATATTTTTTATATATACAAAATTAACTTTCCAAACCCTCCGAGTACTTTAAAAAAAAATTAATTAAAATTTTTATTATTAGATTAAACAAGAAGAAGAGAAATTTTTTAAATTAATTTAGAAATTTAACTTTATAAAAATTTTTAAGAAAAATATTTTTAATTAACATTAATGTATAGGTTATTAAATATTATTATTATTTTTAAGTTTTTAATTAATTAAACTTACATATATATATTTAGATACATTTTAATTATTTTAAATATATTTTTTTAAACAAAACCTTTCTATAATTGTAAATACGAAAATTAAAATTAATATTTTTTTAAATTATTATTATGATTATTTTATATCAATTATGTAGTTTAATGTAATATTAATTAAGTATAATAAATGAATAGAATTGTATTAAATTTTTTAGTAATATTATTATTATTATGTTTTTAGTTATTATTATTATTATTAATATTGTGTTTAGTATCTTTAAGTTTTTTGTTATATATAATTAAAAAAAGTAAAAGAAGCCAGAAAAAAGCAAAAATCTAACTTAATATATTTATGTAATTTCTAAATATTAAAAAACAGATAAATAAAAATTATTTTCTTTTTTATTTAAATTATTTAATAAAATATTTTGGTTTTTATTCTCGACAATAATGCCCCTATTATGGTTCTCACCTCACCCACATCTCGCCGTGACGTTTTAAGTCGTGTGACTAGTCTTTTGGTATTATAGTTCTCGCCTATATTTTGACGAGAGCTGTGCGCAGGTGTTCTGCGTTGTTTTGTGTATTATGACAGTTTCCATTAGTTGTTAAGTTGGCAGCACTGTTAACCCGAATTATTTTGACAATTATTAGTTTAATTTTTGATTTTCCGTGGTGATATATATTGTGATTTAAAAATATATTTATTAGTTTTAAATAAAAAAGTAAACATCATATCGCGATTCCTAATCATGTTAAGCAGCATTGATTTATTTTTCTCCGATGACATTGAAGAGGAAAACGTTAATGTTGCTCATATTAGAATATGTTTGAGAGATAATTCCAATCCGTTTGCGCTACCAGAAGACAAGTATACATACTTACATCGATAATCCAAAATAAACGAAACATTCGGAATCCGTGACTATAAATTTTATCCGTTCAAAAAAAGTTAGGCTAACCATCACGTTTTTTCGCAAAAAACTGAAAACTTTTTGTTGTTGAAATTCCGGTTTAAAATGATTATAGGTGCAATATACAACACGTTGAGCACGAAACCACCGGTTGGATGCTTAAGGAAAGCAGTGGTTACTGGAAGTTTCGTATTTTGGAATTCGGACACATTGTGTTTCAAACCTGAATTGCAGGTGAACGAGGCGACATATTAAAGCAAACTAAACGTTGATCTACTCATACTTACATCGATAATCCAAAATAAACGAAACATTTGGAATCCGTGACTATAAATTTTATCCGTTCAAAAAAAGTAAGGCTAACCATCACGTTTTTTCGCAAAAAACTGAAAACTTTTTTTTGTTGAAATTCCGGTTCAAAATGATTATAGGTGCAATATACAACACGTTGAGCACGAAACCACCGGTTGGATGCTTAAGGAAAGCAGTGGTTACTGGAAGTTTCGTATTTTGGAATTCGGACACATTGTGTTTCGAACCTGAATTGCAGGTGAACGAGGCGACATATTAAAGCAAACTAAACGTTGATCTACTCATACTTACATCGATAATCCAAAATAAACGAAACATTTGGAATCCGTGACTATAAATTTTATCCGTTCAAAAAAAGTAAGGCTAACCATCACGTTTTTTCGCAAAAAACTGAAAACTTTTTTTTGTTGAAATTCCGGTTTAAAATGATTATAGGTGCAATATACAACACGTTGAGCACGAAACCACCGGTTGGATGCTTAAGGAAAGCAGTGGTTACTGGAAGTTTCGTGTTTTGAAATTCGGCCACATTGTGTTTCGAACCTGCATTGCAGGTGAACGAGGCGACATATTAAAGCAAACTAAACGTTGATCTACTCATACTTACATCGATAATCCAAAATAAACGAAACATTTGGAATCCGTGACTATAAATTTTATCCGTTCAAAAAAAGTAAGGCTAACCATCACGTTTTTTCGCAAAAAACTGAAAACTTTTTGTTGTTGAAATTCCGGTTCAAAATGATTATAGGTGCAATATACAACACGTTGAGCACGAAACCACCGGTTGGATGCTTAAGGAAAGCAGTGGTTACTGGAAGTTTCGTATTTTGGAATTCGGACACATTGTGTTTCGAACCTGAATTGCAGGTGAACGAGGCGACATATTAAAGCAAACTAAACGTTGATCTACTCATACTTACATCGATAATCCAAAATAAACGAAACATTTGGAATCCGTGACTATAAATTTTATCCGTTCAAAAAAAGTAAGGCTAACCATCACGTTTTTTCGCAAAAAACTGAAAACTTTTTTTTGTTGAAATTCCGGTTTAAAATGATTATAGGTGCAATATACAACACGTTGAGCACGAAACCACCGGTTGGATGCTTAAGGAAAGCAGTGGTTACTGGAAGTTTCGTATTTTGTAATTCGGCCACATTGTGTTTCGAACCTGAATTGCAGGTGAACGAGGCGACATATTAAAGCAAACTAAACGTTGATCTACTCATACTTACATCGATAATCCAAAATAAACGAAACATTCGGAATCCGTGACTATAAATTTTATCCGTTCAAAAAAAGTAAGGCTAACCATCACGTTTTTTCGCAAAAAACTGAAAACTTTTTTTTGTTGAAATTCCGGTTTAAAATGATTATAGGTGCAATATACAACACGTTGAGCACGAAACCACCGGTTGGATGCTTAAGGAAAGCAGTGGTTACTGGAAGTTTCGTATTTTGGAATTCGGACACATTGTGTTTCGTACCTGAATTGCAGGTGAACGAGGCGACATATTAAAGCAAACTAAACGTTGATCTTTCGTGTTTTGAAATTCGGCCACATTGTGTTTCGAACCTGAATTGCAGGTGAACGAGGCGACATATTAAAGCAAACTAAACGTTGATCTACTCATACTTACATCGATAATCCAAAATAAACGAAACATTTGGAATCCGTGACTATAAATTTTATCCGTTCAAAAAAAGTAAGGCTAACCATCACGTTTTTTCGCAAAAAACTGAAAACTTTTTGTTGTTGAAATTCCGGTTCAAAATGATTATAGGTGCAATATACAACACGTTGAGCACGAAACCACCGGTTGGATGCTTAAGGAAAGCAGTGGTTACTGGAAGTTTCGTATTTTGGAATTCGGACACATTGTGTTTCGAACCTGAATTGCAGGTGAACGAGGCGACATATTAAAGCAAACTAAACGTTGATCTACTCATACTTACATCGATAATCCAAAATAAACGAAACATTTGGAATCCGTGACTATAAATTTTATCCGTTCAAAAAAAGTAAGGCTAACCATCACGTTTTTTCGCAAAAAACTGAAAACTTTTTTTTGTTGAAATTCCGGTTCAAAATGATTATAGGTGCAATATACAACACGTTGAGCACGAAACCACCGGTTGGATGCTTAAGGAAAGCAGTGGTTACTGGAAGTTTCGTGTTTTGAAATTCGGCCACATTGTGTTTCGAACCTGCATTGCAGGTGAACGAGGCGACATATTAAAGCAAACTAAACGTTGATCTACTCATACTTACATCGATAATCCAAAATAAACGAAACATTTGGAATCCGTGACTATAAATTTTATCCGTTCAAAAAAAGTAAGGCTAACCATCACGTTTTTTCGCAAAAAACTGAAAACTTTTTTTTGTTGAAATTCCGGTTTAAAATGATTATAGGTGCAATATACAACACGTTGAGCACGAAACCACCGGTTGGATGCTTAAGGAAAGCAGTGGTTACTGGAAGTTTCGTATTTTGGAATTCGGACACATTGTGTTTCGAACCTAAATTGCAGGTGAACGAGGCGACATATTAAAGCAAACTAAACGTTGATCTTTCGTGTTTTGAAATTCGGCCACATTGTGTTTCGAACCTGAATTGCAGGTGAACGAGGCGACATATTAAAGCAAACTAAACGTTGATCTACTCATACTTACATCGATAATCCAAAATAAACGAAACATTTGGAATCCGTGACTATAAATTTTATCCGTTCAAAAAAAGTAAGGCTAACCATCACGTTTTTTCGCAAAAAACTGAAAACTTTTTTTTGTTGAAATTCCGGTTCAAAATGATTATAGGTGCAATATACAACACGTTGAGCACGAAACCACCGGTAGGATGCTTAAGGAAAGCAGTGGTTACTGGAAGTTTCGTATTTTGTAATTCGGCCACATTGTGTTTCGAACCTGAATTGCAGGTGAACGAGGCGACATATTAAAGCAAACTAAACGTTGATCTACTCATACTTACATCGATAATCCAAAATAAACGAAACATTTGGAATCCGTGACTATAAATTTTATCCGTTCAAAAAAAGTAAGGCTAACCATCACGTTTTTTCGCAAAAAACTGAAAACTTTTTTTTGTTGAAATTCCGGTTCAAAATGATTATAGGTGCAATATACAACACGTTGAGCACGAAACCACCGGTAGGATGCTTAAGGAAAGCAGTGGTTACTGGAAGTTTCGTGTTTTGAAATTCGGCCACATTGTGTTTCGAACCTGAATTGCAGGTGAACGAGGCGACATATTAAAGCAAACTAAACGTTGATCTACTCATACTTACATCGATAATCCAAAATAAACGAAACATTTGGAATCCGTGACTATAAATTTTATCCGTTCAAAAAAAGTAAGGCTAACCATCACGTTTTTTCGCAAAAAACTGAAAACTTTTTGTTGTTGAAATTCCGGTTTAAAATGATTATAGGTGCAATATACAACACGTTGAGCACGAAACCACCGGTTGGATGCTTAAGGAAAGCAGTGGTTACTGGAAGTTTCGTATTTTGTAATTCGGCCACATTGTGTTTCGAACCTGAATTGCAGGTGAACGAGGCGACATATTAAAGCAAACTAAACGTTGATCTACTCATACTTACATCGATAATCCAAAATAACGAAACATTCGGAATCCGTGACTATAAATTTTATCCGTTCAAAAAAAGTAAGGCTAACCATCACGTTTTTTCGCAAAAAACTGAAAACTTTTTTTTGTTGAAATTCCGGTTCAAAATGATTATAGGTGCAATATACAACACGTTGAGCACGAAACCACCGGTTGGATGCTTAAGGAAAGCAGTGGTTACTGGAAGTTTCGTGTTTTGAAATTCGGCCACATTGTGTTTCGAACCTGCATTGCAGGTGAACGAGGCGACATATTAAAGCAAACTAAACGTTGATCTACTCATACTTACATCGATAATCCAAAATAAACGAAACATTTGGAATCCGTGACTATAAATTTTATCCGTTCAAAAAAAGTAAGGCTAACCATCACGTTTTTTCGCAAAAAACTGAAAACTTTTTTTTGTTGAAATTCCGGTTTAAAATGATTATAGGTGCAATATACAACACGTTGAGCACGAAACCACCGGTTGGATGCTTAAGGAAAGCAGTGGTTACTGGAAGTTTCGTATTTTGGAATTCGGACACATTGTGTTTCGAACCTGAATTGCAGGTGAACGAGGCGACATATTAAAGCAAACTAAACGTTGATCTTCTCATACTTACATCGATAATCCAAAATAAACGAAACATTCGGAATCCGTGACTATAAATTTTATCCGTTCAAAAAAAGTAAGGCTCATCACGTTTTTTCGCAAAAAACTGAAAACTTTTTTTTGTTGAAATTCCGGTTTAAAATGATTATAGGTGCAATATACCACACGTTGAGCACGAAACCACCGGTTGGATGCTTAAGGAAAGCAGTGGTTACTGGAAGTTTCGTATTTTGGAATTCGGACACATTGTGTTTCGAACCTGAATTGCGGGTGAACGAGGCGACATATTAAAGCAAACTAAACGTTGATCTACTCATACTTACATCGATAATCCAAAATAAACGAAACATTCGGAATCCGTGACTATAAATTTTATCCGTTCAAAAAAAGTAAGGCTACCATCACGTTTTTTCGCAAAAAACTGAAAACTTTTTTTTGTTGAAATTCCGGTTTAAAATGATTATAGGTGCAATATACAACACGTTGAGCACGAAACCACCGGTTGGATGCTTAAGGAAAGCAGTGGTTACTGGAAGTTTCGTATTTTGGAATTCGGACACATTGTGTTTCGAACCTAAATTGCAGGTGAACGAGGCGACATATTAAAGCAAACTAAACGTTGATCTTTCGTGTTTTGAAATTCGGCCACATTGTGTTTCGAACCTGAATTGCAGGTGAACGAGGCGACATATTAAAGCAAACTAAACGTTGATCTACTCATACTTACATCGATAATCCAAAATAAACGAAACATTTGGAATCCGTGACTATAAATTTTATCCGTTCAAAAAAAGTAAGGCTAACCATCACGTTTTTTCGCAAAAAACTGAAAACTTTTTGTTGTTGAAATTCCGGTTCAAAATGATTATAGGTGCAATATACAACACGTTGAGCACGAAACCACCGGTTGGATGCTTAAGGAAAGCAGTGGTTACTGGAAGTTTCGTATTTTGGAATTCGGACACATTGTGTTTCGAACCTGAATTGCAGGTGAACGAGGCGACATATTAAAGCAAACTAAACGTTGATCTACTCATACTTACATCGATAATCCAAAATAAACGAAACATTTGGAATCCGTGACTATAAATTTTATCCGTTCAAAAAAAGTAAGGCTAACCATCACGTTTTTTCGCAAAAAACTGAAAACTTTTTTTTGTTGAAATTCCGGTTCAAAATGATTATAGGTGCAATATACAACACGTTGAGCACGAAACCACCGGTAGGATGCTTAAGGAAAGCAGTGGTTACTGGAAGTCTCGTATTTTGTAATTCGGCCACATTGTGTTTCGAACCTGAATTGCAGGTGAACGAGGCGACATATTAAAGCAAACTAAACGTTGATCTACTCATACTTACATCGATAATCCAAAATAAACGAAACATTTGGAATCCGTGACTATAAATTTTATCCGTTCAAAAAAAGTAAGGCTAACATCACGTTTTTTCGCAAAAAACTGAAAACTTTTTGTTGTTGAAATTCCGGTTCAAAATGATTATAGGTGCAATATACAACACGTTGAGCACGAAACCACCGGTTGGATGCTTAAGGAAAGCAGTGGTTACTGGAAGTTTCGTATTTTGGAATTCGGACACATTGTGTTTCGAACCTGAATTGCAGGTGAACGAGGCGACATATTAAAGCAAACTAAACGTTGATCTACTCATACTTACATCGATAATCCAAAATAAACGAAACATTTGGAATCCGTGACTATAAATTTTATCCGTTCAAAAAAAGTAAGGCTAACCATCACGTTTTTTCGGAAAAAACTGAAAACTTTTTTTTGTTGAAATTCCGGTTCAAAATGATTATAGGTGCAATATACAACACGTTGAGCACGAAACCACCGGTAGGATGCTTAAGGAAAGCAGTGGTTACTGGAAGTTTCGTGTTTTGAAATTCGGCCACATTGTGTTTCGAACCTGAATTGCAGGTGAACGAGGCGACATATTAAAGCAAACTAAACGTTGATCTACTCATACTTACATCGATAATCCAAAATAAACGAAACATTTGGAATCCGTGACTATAAATTTTATCCGTTCAAAAAAAGTAAGGCTAACCATCACGTTTTTTCGCAAAAAACTGAAAACTTTTTTTTGTTGAAATTCCGGTTCAAAATGATTATAGGTGCAATATACAACACGTTGAGCACGAAACCACCGGTTGGATGCTTAAGGAAAGCAGTGGTTACTGGAAGTTTCGTGTTTTGAAATTCGGCCACATTGTGTTTCGAACCTGCATTGCAGGTGAACGAGGCGACATATTAAAGCAAACTAAACGTTGATCTACTCATACTTACATCGATAATCCAAAATAAACGAAACATTTGGAATCCGTGACTATAAATTTTATCCGTTCAAAAAAAGTAAGGCTAACCATCACGTTTTTTCGCAAAAAACTGAAAACTTTTTTTTGTTGAAATTCCGGTTCAAAATGATTATAGGTGCAATATACAACACGTTGAGCACGAAACCACCGGTAGGATGCTTAAGGAAAGCAGTGGTTACTGGAAGTTTCGTATTTTGTAATTCGGCCACATTGTGTTTCGAACCTGAATTGCAGGTGAACGAGGCGACATATTAAAGCAAACTAAACGTTGATCTACTCATACTTACATCGATAATCCAAAATAAACGAAACATTTGGAATCCGTGACTATAAATTTTATCCGTTCAAAAAAAGTAAGGCTAACCATCACGTTTTTTCGGAAAAAACTGAAAACTTTTTTTTGTTGAAATTCCGGTTCAAAATGATTATAGGTGCAATATACAACACGTTGAGCACGAAACCACCGGTTGGATGCTTAAGGAAAGCAGTGGTTACTGGAAGTTTCGTATTTTGGAATTCGGACACATTGTGTTTCGAACCTGAATTGCAGGTGAACGAGGCGACATATTAAAGCAAACTAAACGTTGATCTACTCATACTTACATCGATAATCCAAAATAAACGAAACATTTGGAATCCGTGACTATAAATTTTATCCGTTCAAAAAAAGTAAGGCTAACCATCACGTTTTTTCGCAAAAAACTGAAAACTTTTTTTTGTTGAAATTCCGGTTCAAAATGATTATAGGTGCAATATACAACACGTTGAGCACGAAACCACCGGTAGGATGCTTAAGGAAAGCAGTGGTTACTGGAAGTTTCGTATTTTGTAATTCGGCCACATTGTGTTTCGAACCTGAATTGCAGGTGAACGAGGCGACATATTAAAGCAAACTAAACGTTGATCTACTCATACTTACATCGATAATCCAAAATAAACGAAACATTTGGAATCCGTGACTATAAATTTTATCCGTTCAAAAAAAGTAAGGCTAACCATCACGTTTTTTCGGAAAAAACTGAAAACTTTTTTTTGTTGAAATTCCGGTTTAAAATGATTATAGGTGCAATATACAACACGTTGAGCACGAAACCACCGGTTGGATGCTTAAGGAAAGCAGTGGTTACTGGAAGTTTCGTGTTTTGAAATTCGGCCACATTGTGTTTCGAACCTGCATTGCAGGTGAACGAGGCGACATATTAAAGCAAACTAAACGTTGATCTACTCATACTTACATCGATAATCCAAAATAAACGAAACATTTGGAATCCGTGACTATAAATTTTATCCGTTCAAAAAAAGTAAGGCTAACCATCACGTTTTTTCGCAAAAAACTGAAAACTTTTTTTTGTTGAAATTCCGGTTCAAAATGATTATAGGTGCAATATACAACACGTTGAGCACGAAACCACCGGTAGGATGCTTAAGGAAAGCAGTGGTTACTGGAAGTTTCGTGTTTTGAAATTCGGCCACATTGTGTTTCGAACCTGAATTGCAGGTGAACGAGGCGACATATTAAAGCAAACTAAACGTTGATCTACTCATACTTACATCGATAATCCAAAATAAACGAAACATTTGGAATCCGTGACTATAAATTTTATCCGTTCAAAAAAAGTAAGGCTAACCATCACGTTTTTTCGCAAAAAACTGAAAACTTTTTTTTGTTGAAATTCCGGTTCAAAATGATTATAGGTGCAATATACAACACGTTGAGCACGAAACCACCGGTTGGATGCTTAAGGAAAGCAGTGGTTACTGGAAGTTTCGTATTTTGGAATTCGGACACATTGTGTTTCGAACCTGAATTGCAGGTGAACGAGGCGACATATTAAAGCAAACTAAACGTTGATCTACTCATACTTACATCGATAATCCAAAATAAACGAAACATTTGGAATCCGTGACTATAAATTTTATCCGTTCAAAAAAAGTAAGGCTAACCATCACGTTTTTTCGGAAAAAACTGAAAACTTTTTTTTGTTGAAATTCCGGTTTAAAATGATTATAGGTGCAATATACAACACGTTGAGCACGAAACCACCGGTTGGATGCTTAAGGAAAGCAGTGGTTACTGGAAGTTTCGTGTTTTGAAATTCGGCCACATTGTGTTTCGAACCTGCATTGCAGGTGAACGAGGCGACATATTAAAGCAAACTAAACGTTGATCTACTCATACTTACATCGATAATCCAAAAT
This sequence comes from Nephrotoma appendiculata, assembly GCA_947310385.1. Lineage (NCBI taxonomy): Eukaryota > Metazoa > Arthropoda > Insecta > Diptera > Tipulidae > Nephrotoma > Nephrotoma appendiculata. Next base: position 301,106,654 of record OX371223.1, read on the forward strand.
AAACGAAACATTTGGAATCCGTGACTATAAATTTTATCCGTTCAAAAAAAGTAAGGCTAACCATCACGTTTTTTCGCAAAAAACTGAAAACTTTTTTTTGTTGAAATTCCGGTTCAAAATGATTATAGGTGCAATATACAACACGTTGAGCACGAAACCACCGGTAGGATGCTTAAGGAAAGCAGTGGTTACTGGAAGTTTCGTGTTTTGAAATTCGGCCACATTGTGTTTCGAACCTGAATTGCAGGTGAACGAGGCGACATATTAAAGCAAACTAAACGTTGATCTACTCATACTTACATCGATAATCCAAAATAAACGAAACATTTGGAATCCGTGACTATAAATTTTATCCGTTCAAAAAAAGTAAGGCTAACCATCACGTTTTTTCGCAAAAAACTGAAAACTTTTTTTTGTTGAAATTCCGGTTCAAAATGATTATAGGTGCAATATACAACACGTTGAGCACGAAACCACCGGTAGGATGCTTAAGGAAAGCAGTGGTTACTGGAAGTTTCGTATTTTGTAATTCGGCCACATTGTGTTTCGAACCTGAATTGCAGGTGAACGAGGCGACATATTAAAGCAAACTAAACGTTGATCTACTCATACTTACATCGATAATCCAAAATAAACGAAACATTTGGAATCCGTGACTATAAATTTTATCCGTTCAAAAAAAGTAAGGCTAACCATCACGTTTTTTCGGAAAAAACTGAAAACTTTTTTTTGTTGAAATTCCGGTTCAAAATGATTATAGGTGCAATATACAACACGTTGAGCACGAAACCACCGGTTGGATGCTTAAGGAAAGCAGTGGTTACTGGAAGTTTCGTATTTTGGAATTCGGACACATTGTGTTTCGAACCTGAATTGCAGGTGAACGAGGCGACATATTAAAGCAAACTAAACGTTGATCTACTCATACTTACATCGATAATCCAAAATAAACGAAACATTTGGAATCCGTGACTATAAATTTTATCCGTTCAAAAAAAGTAAGGCTAACCATCACGTTTTTTCGCAAAAAACTGAAAACTTTTTTTTGTTGAAATTCCGGTTCAAAATGATTATAGGTGCAATATACAACACGTTGAGCACGAAACCACCGGTAGGATGCTTAAGGAAAGCAGTGGTTACTGGAAGTTTCGTATTTTGTAATTCGGCCACATTGTGTTTCGAACCTGAATTGCAGGTGAACGAGGCGACATATTAAAGCAAACTAAACGTTGATCTACTCATACTTACATCGATAATCCAAAATAAACGAAACATTTGGAATCCGTGACTATAAATTTTATCCGTTCAAAAAAAGTAAGGCTAACCATCACGTTTTTTCGGAAAAAACTGAAAACTTTTTTTTGTTGAAATTCCGGTTTAAAATGATTATAGGTGCAATATACAACACGTTGAGCACGAAACCACCGGTTGGATGCTTAAGGAAAGCAGTGGTTACTGGAAGTTTCGTGTTTTGAAATTCGGCCACATTGTGTTTCGAACCTGCATTGCAGGTGAACGAGGCGACATATTAAAGCAAACTAAACGTTGATCTACTCATACTTACATCGATAATCCAAAATAAACGAAACATTTGGAATCCGTGACTATAAATTTTATCCGTTCAAAAAAAGTAAGGCTAACCATCACGTTTTTTCGCAAAAAACTGAAAACTTTTTTTTGTTGAAATTCCGGTTTAAAATGATTATAGGTGCAATATACAACACGTTGAGCACGAAACCACCGGTTGGATGCTTAAGGAAAGCAGTGGTTACTGGAAGTTTCGTGTTTTGAAATTCGGCCACATTGTGTTTCGAACCTGCATTGCAGGTGAACGAGGCGACATATTAAAGCAAACTAAACGTTGATCTACTCATACTTACATCGATAATCCAAAATAAACGAAACATTTGGAATCCGTGACTATAAATTTTATCCGTTCAAAAAAAGTAAGGCTAACCATCACGTTTTTTCGCAAAAAACTGAAAACTTTTTTTTGTTGAAATTCCGGTTCAAAATGATTATAGGTGCAATATACAACACGTTGAGCACGAAACCACCGGTAGGATGCTTAAGGAAAGCAGTGGTTACTGGAAGTTTCGTGTTTTGAAATTCGGCCACATTGTGTTTCGAACCTGAATTGCAGGTGAACGAGGCGACATATTAAAGCAAACTAAACGTTGATCTACTCATACTTACATCGATAATCCAAAATAAACGAAACATTTGGAATCCGTGACTATAAATTTTATCCGTTCAAAAAAAGTAAGGCTAACCATCACGTTTTTTCGCAAAAAACTGAAAACTTTTTTTTGTTGAAATTCCGGTTTAAAATGATTATAGGTGCAATATACAACACGTTGAGCACGAAACCACCGGTTGGATGCTTAAGGAAAGCAGTGGTTACTGGAAGTTTCGTATTTTGGAATTCGGACACATTGTGTTTCGAACCTGAATTGCAGGTGAACGAGGCGACATATTAAAGCAAACTAAACGTTGATCTACTCATACTTACATCGATAATCCAAAATAAACGAAACATTTGGAATCCGTGACTATAAATTTTATCCGTTCAAAAAAAGTAAGGCTAACCATCACGTTTTTTCGGAAAAAACTGAAAACTTTTTTTTGTTGAAATTCCGGTTTAAAATGATTATAGGTGCAATATACAACACGTTGAGCACGAAACCACCGGTTGGATGCTTAAGGAAAGCAGTGGTTACTGGAAGTTTCGTGTTTTGAAATTCGGCCACATTGTGTTTCGAACCTGCATTGCAGGTGAACGAGGCGACATATTAAAGCAAACTAAACGTTGATCTACTCATACTTACATCGATAATCCAAAATAAACGAAACATTTGGAATCCGTGACTATAAATTTTATCCGTTCAAAAAAAGTAAGGCTAACCATCACGTTTTTTCGCAAAAAACTGAAAACTTTTTTTTGTTGAAATTCCGGTTCAAAATGATTATAGGTGCAATATACAACACGTTGAGCACGAAACCACCGGTAGGATGCTTAAGGAAAGCAGTGGTTACTGGAAGTTTCGTGTTTTGAAATTCGGCCACATTGTGTTTCGAACCTGAATTGCAGGTGAACGAGGCGACATATTAAAGCAAACTAAACGTTGATCTACTCATACTTACATCGATAATCCAAAATAAACGAAACATTTGGAATCCGTGACTATAAATTTTATCCGTTCAAAAAAAGTAAGGCTAACCATCACGTTTTTTCGCAAAAAACTGAAAACTTTTTTTTGTTGAAATTCCGGTTCAAAATGATTATAGGTGCAATATACAACACGTTGAGCACGAAACCACCGGTAGGATGCTTAAGGAAAGCAGTGGTTACTGGAAGTTTCGTGTTTTGAAATTCGGCCACATTGTGTTTCGAACCTGAATTGCAGGTGAACGAGGCGACATATTAAAGCAAACTAAACGTTGATCTACTCATACTTACATCGATAATCCAAAATAAACGAAACATTTGGAATCCGTGACTATAAATTTTATCCGTTCAAAAAAAGTAAGGCTAACCATCACGTTTTTTCGCAAAAAACTGAAAACTTTTTTTTGTTGAAATTCCGGTTCAAAATGATTATAGGTGCAATATACAACACGTTGAGCACGAAACCACCGGTTGGATGCTTAAGGAAAGCAGTGGTTACTGGAAGTTTCGTATTTTGTAATTCGGACACATTGTGTTTCGAACCTGAATTGCAGGTGAACGAGGCGACATATTAAAGCAAACTAAACGTTGATCTACTCATACTTACATCGATAATCCAAAATAAACGAAACATTTGGAATCCGTGACTATAAATTTTATCCGTTCAAAAAAAGTAAGGCTAACCATCACGTTTTTTCGCAAAAAACTGAAAACTTTTTTTTGTTGAAATTCCGGTTCAAAATGATTATAGGTGCAATATACAACACGTTGAGCACGAAACCACCGGTAGGATGCTTAAGGAAAGCAGTGGTTACTGGAAGTTTCGTGTTTTGAAATTCGGCCACATTGTGTTTCGAACCTGAATTGCAGGTGAACGAGGCGACATATTAAAGCAAACTAAACGTTGATCTACTCATACTTACATCGATAATCCAAAATAAACGAAACATTTGGAATCCGTGACTATAAATTTTATCCGTTCAAAAAAAGTAAGGCTAACCATCACGTTTTTTCGCAAAAAACTGAAAACTTTTTTTTGTTGAAATTCCGGTTCAAAATGATTATAGGTGCAATATACAACACGTTGAGCACGAAACCACCGGTTGGATGCTTAAGGAAAGCAGTGGTTACTGGAAGTTTCGTATTTTGTAATTCGGACACATTGTGTTTCGAACCTGAATTGCAGGTGAACGAGGCGACATATTAAAGCAAACTAAACGTTGATCTACTCATACTTACATCGATAATCCAAAATAAACGAAACATTTGGAATCCGTGACTATAAATTTTATCCGTTCAAAAAAAGTAAGGCTAACCATCACGTTTTTTCGCAAAAAACTGAAAACTTTTTTTTGTTGAAATTCCGGTTCAAAATGATTATAGGTGCAATATACAACACGTTGAGCACGAAACCACCGGTTGGATGCTTAAGGAAAGCAGTGGTTACTGGAAGTTTCGTGTTTTGAAATTCGGCCACATTGTGTTTCGAACCTGCATTGCAGGTGAACGAGGCGACATATTAAAGCAAACTAAACGTTGATCTACTCATACTTACATCGATAATCCAAAATAAACGAAACATTTGGAATCCGTGACTATAAATTTTATCCGTTCAAAAAAAGTAAGGCTAACCATCACGTTTTTTCGCAAAAAACTGAAAACTTTTTTTTGTTGAAATTCCGGTTCAAAATGATTATAGGTGCAATATACAACACGTTGAGCACGAAACCACCGGTAGGATGCTTAAGGAAAGCAGTGGTTACTGGAAGTTTCGTGTTTTGAAATTCGGCCACATTGTGTTTCGAACCTGAATTGCAGGTGAACGAGGCGACATATTAAAGCAAACTAAACGTTGATCTACTCATACTTACATCGATAATCCAAAATAAACGAAACATTTGGAATCCGTGACTATAAATTTTATCCGTTCAAAAAAAGTAAGGCTAACCATCACGTTTTTTCGGAAAAAACTGAAAACTTTTTTTTGTTGAAATTCCGGTTTAAAATGATTATAGGTGCAATATACAACACGTTGAGCACGAAACCACCGGTTGGATGCTTAAGGAAAGCAGTGGTTACTGGAAGTTTCGTGTTTTGAAATTCGGCCACATTGTGTTTCGAACCTGCATTGCAGGTGAACGAGGCGACATATTAAAGCAAACTAAACGTTGATCTACTCATACTTACATCGATAATCCAAAATAAACGAAACATTTGGAATCCGTGACTATAAATTTTATCCGTTCAAAAAAAGTAAGGCTAACCATCACGTTTTTTCGCAAAAAACTGAAAACTTTTTTTTGTTGAAATTCCGGTTCAAAATGATTATAGGTGCAATATACAACACGTTGAGCACGAAACCACCGGTTGGATGCTTAAGGAAAGCAGTGGTTACTGGAAGTTTCGTGTTTTGAAATTCGGCCACATTGTGTTTCGAACCTGCATTGCAGGTGAACGAGGCGACATATTAAAGCAAACTAAACGTTGATCTACTCATACTTACATCGATAATCCAAAATAAACGAAACATTTGGAATCCGTGACTATAAATTTTATCCGTTCAAAAAAAGTAAGGCTAACCATCACGTTTTTTCGCAAAAAACTGAAAACTTTTTTTTGTTGAAATTCCGGTTTAAAATGATTATAGGTGCAATATACAACACGTTGAGCACGAAACCACCGGTTGGATGCTTAAGGAAAGCAGTGGTTACTGGAAGTTTCGTATTTTGTAATTCGGCCACATTGTGTTTCGAACCTGAATTGCAGGTGAACGAGGCGACATATTAAAGCAAACTAAACGTTGATCTACTCATACTTACATCGATAATCCAAAATAACGAAACATTCGGAATCCGTGACTATAAATTTTATCCGTTCAAAAAAAGTAAGGCTAACCATCACGTTTTTTCGCAAAAAACTGAAAACTTTTTTTTGTTGAAATTCCGGTTCAAAATGATTATAGGTGCAATATACAACACGTTGAGCACGAAACCACCGGTTGGATGCTTAAGGAAAGCAGTGGTTACTGGAAGTTTCGTGTTTTGAAATTCGGCCACATTGTGTTTCGAACCTGCATTGCAGGTGAACGAGGCGACATATTAAAGCAAACTAAACGTTGATCTACTCATACTTACATCGATAATCCAAAATAAACGAAACATTTGGAATCCGTGACTATAAATTTTATCCGTTCAAAAAAAGTAAGGCTAACCATCACGTTTTTTCGCAAAAAACTGAAAACTTTTTTTTGTTGAAATTCCGGTTTAAAATGATTATAGGTGCAATATACAACACGTTGAGCACGAAACCACCGGTTGGATGCTTAAGGAAAGCAGTGGTTACTGGAAGTTTCGTATTTTGGAATTCGGACACATTGTGTTTCGAACCTGAATTGCAGGTGAACGAGGCGACATATTAAAGCAAACTAAACGTTGATCTTCTCATACTTACATCGATAATCCAAAATAAACGAAACATTCGGAATCCGTGACTATAAATTTTATCCGTTCAAAAAAAGTAAGGCTCATCACGTTTTTTCGCAAAAAACTGAAAACTTTTTTTTGTTGAAATTCCGGTTTAAAATGATTATAGGTGCAATATACCACACGTTGAGCACGAAACCACCGGTTGGATGCTTAAGGAAAGCAGTGGTTACTGGAAGTTTCGTATTTTGGAATTCGGACACATTGTGTTTCGAACCTGAATTGCGGGTGAACGAGGCGACATATTAAAGCAAACTAAACGTTGATCTACTCATACTTACATCGATAATCCAAAATAAACGAAACATTCGGAATCCGTGACTATAAATTTTATCCGTTCAAAAAAAGTAAGGCTACCATCACGTTTTTTCGCAAAAAACTGAAAACTTTTTTTTGTTGAAATTCCGGTTTAAAATGATTATAGGTGCAATATACAACACGTTGAGCACGAAACCACCGGTTGGATGCTTAAGGAAAGCAGTGGTTACTGGAAGTTTCGTATTTTGGAATTCGGACACATTGTGTTTCGAACCTAAATTGCAGGTGAACGAGGCGACATATTAAAGCAAACTAAACGTTGATCTTTCGTGTTTTGAAATTCGGCCACATTGTGTTTCGAACCTGAATTGCAGGTGAACGAGGCGACATATTAAAGCAAACTAAACGTTGATCTACTCATACTTACATCGATAATCCAAAATAAACGAAACATTTGGAATCCGTGACTATAAATTTTATCCGTTCAAAAAAAGTAAGGCTAACCATCACGTTTTTTCGCAAAAAACTGAAAACTTTTTGTTGTTGAAATTCCGGTTCAAAATGATTATAGGTGCAATATACAACACGTTGAGCACGAAACCACCGGTTGGATGCTTAAGGAAAGCAGTGGTTACTGGAAGTTTCGTATTTTGGAATTCGGACACATTGTGTTTCGAACCTGAATTGCAGGTGAACGAGGCGACATATTAAAGCAAACTAAACGTTGATCTACTCATACTTACATCGATAATCCAAAATAAACGAAACATTTGGAATCCGTGACTATAAATTTTATCCGTTCAAAAAAAGTAAGGCTAACCATCACGTTTTTTCGCAAAAAACTGAAAACTTTTTTTTGTTGAAATTCCGGTTCAAAATGATTATAGGTGCAATATACAACACGTTGAGCACGAAACCACCGGTAGGATGCTTAAGGAAAGCAGTGGTTACTGGAAGTCTCGTATTTTGTAATTCGGCCACATTGTGTTTCGAACCTGAATTGCAGGTGAACGAGGCGACATATTAAAGCAAACTAAACGTTGATCTACTCATACTTACATCGATAATCCAAAATAAACGAAACATTTGGAATCCGTGACTATAAATTTTATCCGTTCAAAAAAAGTAAGGCTAACATCACGTTTTTTCGCAAAAAACTGAAAACTTTTTGTTGTTGAAATTCCGGTTCAAAATGATTATAGGTGCAATATACAACACGTTGAGCACGAAACCACCGGTTGGATGCTTAAGGAAAGCAGTGGTTACTGGAAGTTTCGTATTTTGGAATTCGGACACATTGTGTTTCGAACCTGAATTGCAGGTGAACGAGGCGACATATTAAAGCAAACTAAACGTTGATCTACTCATACTTACATCGATAATCCAAAATAAACGAAACATTTGGAATCCGTGACTATAAATTTTATCCGTTCAAAAAAAGTAAGGCTAACCATCACGTTTTTTCGGAAAAAACTGAAAACTTTTTTTTGTTGAAATTCCGGTTCAAAATGATTATAGGTGCAATATACAACACGTTGAGCACGAAACCACCGGTAGGATGCTTAAGGAAAGCAGTGGTTACTGGAAGTTTCGTGTTTTGAAATTCGGCCACATTGTGTTTCGAACCTGAATTGCAGGTGAACGAGGCGACATATTAAAGCAAACTAAACGTTGATCTACTCATACTTACATCGATAATCCAAAATAAACGAAACATTTGGAATCCGTGACTATAAATTTTATCCGTTCAAAAAAAGTAAGGCTAACCATCACGTTTCTTCGCAAAAAACTGAAAACTTTTTTTTGTTGAAATTCCGGTTTAAAATGATTATAGGTGCAATATACAACACGTTGAGCACGAAACCACCGGTTGGATGCTTAAGGAAAGCAGTGGTTACTGGAAGTTTCGTATTTTGTAATTCGGCCACATTGTGTTTCGAACCTGAATTGCAGGTGAACGAGGCGACATATTAAAGCAAACTAAACGTTGATCTACTCATACTTACATCGATAATCCAAAATAAACGAAACATTCGGAATCCGTGACTATAAATTTTATCCGTTCAAAAAAAGTAAGGCTAACCATCACGTTTTTTCGCAAAAAACTGAAAACTTTTTTTTGTTGAAATTCCGGTTCAAAATGATTATAGGTGCAATATACAACACGTTGAGCACGAAACCACCGGTTGGATGCTTAAGGAAAGCAGTGGTTACTGGAAGTTTCGTGTTTTGAAATTCGGCCACATTGTGTTTCGAACCTGCATTGCAGGTGAACGAGGCGACATATTAAAGCAAACTAAACGTTGATCTACTCATACTTACATCGATAATCCAAAATAAACGAAACATTTGGAATCCGTGACTATAAATTTTATCCGTTCAAAAAAAGTAAGGCTAACCATCACGTTTTTTCGCAAAAAACTGAAAACTTTTTTTTGTTGAAATTCCGGTTCAAAATGATTATAGGTGCAATATACAACACGTTGAGCACGAAACCACCGGTAGGATGCTTAAGGAAAGCAGTGGTTACTGGAAGTTTCGTATTTTGTAATTCGGCCACATTGTGTTTCGAACCTGAATTGCAGGTGAACGAGGCGACATATTAAAGCAAACTAAACGTTGATCTACTCATACTTACATCGATAATCCAAAATAAACGAAACATTTGGAATCCGTGACTATAAATTTTATCCGTTCAAAAAAAGTAAGGCTAACCATCACGTTTTTTCGGAAAAAACTGAAAACTTTTTTTTGTTGAAATTCCGGTTCAAAATGATTATAGGTGCAATATACAACACGTTGAGCACGAAACCACCGGTTGGATGCTTAAGGAAAGCAGTGGTTACTGGAAGTTTCGTATTTTGGAATTCGGACACATTGTGTTTCGAACCTGAATTGCAGGTGAACGAGGCGACATATTAAAGCAAACTAAACGTTGATCTACTCATACTTACATCGATAATCCAAAATAAACGAAACATTTGGAATCCGTGACTATAAATTTTATCCGTTCAAAAAAAGTAAGGCTAACCATCACGTTTTTTCGCAAAAAACTGAAAACTTTTTTTTGTTGAAATTCCGGTTCAAAATGATTATAGGTGCAATATACAACACGTTGAGCACGAAACCACCGGTAGGATGCTTAAGGAAAGCAGTGGTTACTGGAAGTTTCGTATTTTGTAATTCGGCCACATTGTGTTTCGAACCTGAATTGCAGGTGAACGAGGCGACATATTAAAGCAAACTAAACGTTGATCTACTCATACTTACATCGATAATCCAAAATAAACGAAACATTTGGAATCCGTGACTATAAATTTTATCCGTTCAAAAAAAGTAAGGCTAACCATCACGTTTTTTCGGAAAAAACTGAAAACTTTTTTTTGTTGAAATTCCGGTTTAAAATGATTATAGGTGCAATATACAACACGTTGAGCACGAAACCACCGGTTGGATGCTTAAGGAAAGCAGTGGTTACTGGAAGTTTCGTGTTTTGAAATTCGGCCACATTGTGTTTCGAACCTGCATTGCAGGTGAACGAGGCGACATATTAAAGCAAACTAAACGTTGATCTACTCATACTTACATCGATAATCCAAAATAAACGAAACATTTGGAATCCGTGACTATAAATTTTATCCGTTCAAAAAAAGTAAGGCTAACCATCACGTTTTTTCGCAAAAAACTGAAAACTTTTTTTTGTTGAAATTCCGGTTCAAAATGATTATAGGTGCAATATACAACACGTTGAGCACGAAACCACCGGTAGGATGCTTAAGGAAAGCAGTGGTTACTGGAAGTTTCGTGTTTTGAAATTCGGCCACATTGTGTTTCGAACCTGAATTGCAGGTGAACGAGGCGACATATTAAAGCAAACTAAACGTTGATCTACTCATACTTACATCGATAATCCAAAATAAACGAAACATTTGGAATCCGTGACTATAAATTTTATCCGTTCAAAAAAAGTAAGGCTAACCATCACGTTTTTTCGCAAAAAACTGAAAACTTTTTTTTGTTGAAATTCCGGTTCAAAATGATTATAGGTGCAATATACAACACGTTGAGCACGAAACCACCGGTTGGATGCTTAAGGAAAGCAGTGGTTACTGGAAGTTTCGTATTTTGGAATTCGGACACATTGTGTTTCGAACCTGAATTGCAGGTGAACGAGGCGACATATTAAAGCAAACTAAACGTTGATCTACTCATACTTACATCGATAATCCAAAATAAACGAAACATTTGGAATCCGTGACTATAAATTTTATCCGTTCAAAAAAAGTAAGGCTAACCATCACGTTTTTTCGGAAAAAACTGAAAACTTTTTTTTGTTGAAATTCCGGTTTAAAATGATTATAGGTGCAATATACAACACGTTGAGCACGAAACCACCGGTTGGATGCTTAAGGAAAGCAGTGGTTACTGGAAGTTTCGTGTTTTGAAATTCGGCCACATTGTGTTTCGAACCTGCATTGCAGGTGAACGAGGCGACATATTAAAGCAAACTAAACGTTGATCTACTCATACTTACATCGATAATCCAAAATAAACGAAACATTTGGAATCCGTGACTATAAATTTTATCCGTTCAAAAAAAGTAAGGCTAACCATCACGTTTTTTCGCAAAAAACTGAAAACTTTTTTTTGTTGAAATTCCGGTTCAAAATGATTATAGGTGCAATATACAACACGTTGAGCACGAAACCACCGGTAGGATGCTTAAGGAAAGCAGTGGTTACTGGAAGTTTCGTGTTTTGAAATTCGGCCACATTGTGTTTCGAACCTGAATTGCAGGTGAACGAGGCGACATATTAAAGCAAACTAAACGTTGATCTACTCATACTTACATCGATAATCCAAAATAAACGAAACATTTGGAATCCGTGACTATAAATTTTATCCGTTCAAAAAAAGTAAGGCTAACCATCACGTTTTTTCGCAAAAAACTGAAAACTTTTTTTTGTTGAAATTCCGGTTCAAAATGATTATAGGTGCAATATACAACACGTTGAGCACGAAACCACCGGTAGGATGCTTAAGGAAAGCAGTGGTTACTGGAAGTTTCGTATTTTGTAATTCGGCCACATTGTGTTTCGAACCTGAATTGCAGGTGAACGAGGCGACATATTAAAGCAAACTAAACGTTGATCTACTCATACTTACATCGATAATCCAAAATAAACGAAACATTTGGAATCCGTGACTATAAATTTTATCCGTTCAAAAAAAGTAAGGCTAACCATCACGTTTTTTCGGAAAAAACTGAAAACTTTTTTTTGTTGAAATTCCGGTTCAAAATGATTATAGGTGCAATATACAACACGTTGAGCACGAAACCACCGGTTGGATGCTTAAGGAAAGCAGTGGTTACTGGAAGTTTCGTATTTTGGAATTCGGACACATTGTGTTTCGAACCTGAATTGCAGGTGAACGAGGCGACATATTAAAGCAAACTAAACGTTGATCTACTCATACTTACATCGATAATCCAAAATAAACGAAACATTTGGAATCCGTGACTATAAATTTTATCCGTTCAAAAAAAGTAAGGCTAACCATCACGTTTTTTCGCAAAAAACTGAAAACTTTTTTTTGTTGAAATTCCGGTTCAAAATGATTATAGGTGCAATATACAACACGTTGAGCACGAAACCACCGGTAGGATGCTTAAGGAAAGCAGTGGTTACTGGAAGTTTCGTATTTTGTAATTCGGCCACATTGTGTTTCGAACCTGAATTGCAGGTGAACGAGGCGACATATTAAAGCAAACTAAACGTTGATCTACTCATACTTACATCGATAATCCAAAATAAACGAAACATTTGGAATCCGTGACTATAAATTTTATCCGTTCAAAAAAAGTAAGGCTAACCATCACGTTTTTTCGGAAAAAACTGAAAACTTTTTTTTGTTGAAATTCCGGTTTAAAATGATTATAGGTGCAATATACAACACGTTGAGCACGAAACCACCGGTTGGATGCTTAAGGAAAGCAGTGGTTACTGGAAGTTTCGTGTTTTGAAATTCGGCCACATTGTGTTTCGAACCTGCATTGCAGGTGAACGAGGCGACATATTAAAGCAAACTAAACGTTGATCTACTCATACTTACATCGATAATCCAAAATAAACGAAACATTTGGAATCCGTGACTATAAATTTTATCCGTTCAAAAAAAGTAAGGCTAACCATCACGTTTTTTCGCAAAAAACTGAAAACTTTTTTTTGTTGAAATTCCGGTTTAAAATGATTATAGGTGCAATATACAACACGTTGAGCACGAAACCACCGGTTGGATGCTTAAGGAAAGCAGTGGTTACTGGAAGTTTCGTGTTTTGAAATTCGGCCACATTGTGTTTCGAACCTGCATTGCAGGTGAACGAGGCGACATATTAAAGCAAACTAAACGTTGATCTACTCATACTTACATCGATAATCCAAAATAAACGAAACATTTGGAATCCGTGACTATAAATTTTATCCGTTCAAAAAAAGTAAGGCTAACCATCACGTTTTTTCGCAAAAAACTGAAAACTTTTTTTTGTTGAAATTCCGGTTCAAAATGATTATAGGTGCAATATACAACACGTTGAGCACGAAACCACCGGTAGGATGCTTAAGGAAAGCAGTGGTTACTGGAAGTTTCGTGTTTTGAAATTCGGCCACATTGTGTTTCGAACCTGAATTGCAGGTGAACGAGGCGACATATTAAAGCAAACTAAACGTTGATCTACTCATACTTACATCGATAATCCAAAATAAACGAAACATTTGGAATCCGTGACTATAAATTTTATCCGTTCAAAAAAAGTAAGGCTAACCATCACGTTTTTTCGCAAAAAACTGAAAACTTTTTTTTGTTGAAATTCCGGTTTAAAATGATTATAGGTGCAATATACAACACGTTGAGCACGAAACCACCGGTTGGATGCTTAAGGAAAGCAGTGGTTACTGGAAGTTTCGTATTTTGGAATTCGGACACATTGTGTTTCGAACCTGAATTGCAGGTGAACGAGGCGACATATTAAAGCAAACTAAACGTTGATCTACTCATACTTACATCGATAATCCAAAATAAACGAAACATTTGGAATCCGTGACTATAAATTTTATCCGTTCAAAAAAAGTAAGGCTAACCATCACGTTTTTTCGGAAAAAACTGAAAACTTTTTTTTGTTGAAATTCCGGTTTAAAATGATTATAGGTGCAATATACAACACGTTGAGCACGAAACCACCGGTTGGATGCTTAAGGAAAGCAGTGGTTACTGGAAGTTTCGTGTTTTGAAATTCGGCCACATTGTGTTTCGAACCTGCATTGCAGGTGAACGAGGCGACATATTAAAGCAAACTAAACGTTGATCTACTCATACTTACATCGATAATCCAAAATAAACGAAACATTTGGAATCCGTGACTATAAATTTTATCCGTTCAAAAAAAGTAAGGCTAACCATCACGTTTTTTCGCAAAAAACTGAAAACTTTTTTTTGTTGAAATTCCGGTTCAAAATGATTATAGGTGCAATATACAACACGTTGAGCACGAAACCACCGGTAGGATGCTTAAGGAAAGCAGTGGTTACTGGAAGTTTCGTGTTTTGAAATTCGGCCACATTGTGTTTCGAACCTGAATTGCAGGTGAACGAGGCGACATATTAAAGCAAACTAAACGTTGATCTACTCATACTTACATCGATAATCCAAAATAAACGAAACATTTGGAATCCGTGACTATAAATTTTATCCGTTCAAAAAAAGTAAGGCTAACCATCACGTTTTTTCGCAAAAAACTGAAAACTTTTTTTTGTTGAAATTCCGGTTCAAAATGATTATAGGTGCAATATACAACACGTTGAGCACGAAACCACCGGTAGGATGCTTAAGGAAAGCAGTGGTTACTGGAAGTTTCGTGTTTTGAAATTCGGCCACATTGTGTTTCGAACCTGAATTGCAGGTGAACGAGGCGACATATTAAAGCAAACTAAACGTTGATCTACTCATACTTACATCGATAATCCAAAATAAACGAAACATTTGGAATCCGTGACTATAAATTTTATCCGTTCAAAAAAAGTAAGGCTAACCATCACGTTTTTTCGCAAAAAACTGAAAACTTTTTTTTGTTGAAATTCCGGTTCAAAATGATTATAGGTGCAATATACAACACGTTGAGCACGAAACCACCGGTTGGATGCTTAAGGAAAGCAGTGGTTACTGGAAGTTTCGTATTTTGTAATTCGGACACATTGTGTTTCGAACCTGAATTGCAGGTGAACGAGGCGACATATTAAAGCAAACTAAACGTTGATCTACTCATACTTACATCGATAATCCAAAATAAACGAAACATTTGGAATCCGTGACTATAAATTTTATCCGTTCAAAAAAAGTAAGGCTAACCATCACGTTTTTTCGCAAAAAACTGAAAACTTTTTTTTGTTGAAATTCCGGTTCAAAATGATTATAGGTGCAATATACAACACGTTGAGCACGAAACCACCGGTAGGATGCTTAAGGAAAGCAGTGGTTACTGGAAGTTTCGTGTTTTGAAATTCGGCCACATTGTGTTTCGAACCTGAATTGCAGGTGAACGAGGCGACATATTAAAGCAAACTAAACGTTGATCTACTCATACTTACATCGATAATCCAAAATAAACGAAACATTTGGAATCCGTGACTATAAATTTTATCCGTTCAAAAAAAGTAAGGCTAACCATCACGTTTTTTCGCAAAAAACTGAAAACTTTTTTTTGTTGAAATTCCGGTTCAAAATGATTATAGGTGCAATATACAACACGTTGAGCACGAAACCACCGGTTGGATGCTTAAGGAAAGCAGTGGTTACTGGAAGTTTCGTATTTTGTAATTCGGACACATTGTGTTTCGAACCTGAATTGCAGGTGAACGAGGCGACATATTAAAGCAAACTAAACGTTGATCTACTCATACTTACATCGATAATCCAAAATAAACGAAACATTTGGAATCCGTGACTATAAATTTTATCCGTTCAAAAAAAGTAAGGCTAACCATCACGTTTTTTCGCAAAAAACTGAAAACTTTTTTTTGTTGAAATTCCGGTTCAAAATGATTATAGGTGCAATATACAACACGTTGAGCACGAAACCACCGGTTGGATGCTTAAGGAAAGCAGTGGTTACTGGAAGTTTCGTGTTTTGAAATTCGGCCACATTGTGTTTCGAACCTGCATTGCAGGTGAACGAGGCGACATATTAAAGCAAACTAAACGTTGATCTACTCATACTTACATCGATAATCCAAAATAAACGAAACATTTGGAATCCGTGACTATAAATTTTATCCGTTCAAAAAAAGTAAGGCTAACCATCACGTTTTTTCGCAAAAAACTGAAAACTTTTTTTTGTTGAAATTCCGGTTCAAAATGATTATAGGTGCAATATACAACACGTTGAGCACGAAACCACCGGTAGGATGCTTAAGGAAAGCAGTGGTTACTGGAAGTTTCGTGTTTTGAAATTCGGCCACATTGTGTTTCGAACCTGAATTGCAGGTGAACGAGGCGACATATTAAAGCAAACTAAACGTTGATCTACTCATACTTACATCGATAATCCAAAATAAACGAAACATTTGGAATCCGTGACTATAAATTTTATCCGTTCAAAAAAAGTAAGGCTAACCATCACGTTTTTTCGGAAAAAACTGAAAACTTTTTTTTGTTGAAATTCCGGTTTAAAATGATTATAGGTGCAATATACAACACGTTGAGCACGAAACCACCGGTTGGATGCTTAAGGAAAGCAGTGGTTACTGGAAGTTTCGTGTTTTGAAATTCGGCCACATTGTGTTTCGAACCTGCATTGCAGGTGAACGAGGCGACATATTAAAGCAAACTAAACGTTGATCTACTCATACTTACATCGATAATCCAAAATAAACGAAACATTTGGAATCCGTGACTATAAATTTTATCCGTTCAAAAAAAGTAAGGCTAACCATCACGTTTTTTCGCAAAAAACTGAAAACTTTTTTTTGTTGAAATTCCGGTTTAAAATGATTATAGGTGCAATATACAACACGTTGAGCACGAAACCACCGGTTGGATGCTTAAGGAAAGCAGTGGTTACTGGAAGTTTCGTGTTTTGAAATTCGGCCACATTGTGTTTCGAACCTGCATTGCAGGTGAACGAGGCGACATATTAAAGCAAACTAAACGTTGATCTACTCATACTTACATCGATAATCCAAAATAAACGAAACATTTGGAATCCGTGACTATAAATTTTATCCGTTCAAAAAAAGTAAGGCTAACCATCACGTTTTTTCGCAAAAAACTGAAAACTTTTTTTTGTTGAAATTCCGGTTCAAAATGATTATAGGTGCAATATACAACACGTTGAGCACGAAACCACCGGTAGGATGCTTAAGGAAAGCAGTGGTTACTGGAAGTTTCGTGTTTTGAAATTCGGCCACATTGTGTTTCGAACCTGAATTGCAGGTGAACGAGGCGACATATTAAAGCAAACTAAACGTTGATCTACTCATACTTACATCGATAATCCAAAATAAACGAAACATTTGGAATCCGTGACTATAAATTTTATCCGTTCAAAAAAAGTAAGGCTAACCATCACGTTTTTTCGCAAAAAACTGAAAACTTTTTTTTGTTGAAATTCCGGTTCAAAATGATTATAGGTGCAATATACAACACGTTGAGCACGAAACCACCGGTAGGATGCTTAAGGAAAGCAGTGGTTACTGGAAGTTTCGTGTTTTGAAATTCGGCCACATTGTGTTTCGAACCTGAATTGCAGGTGAACGAGGCGACATATTAAAGCAAACTAAACGTTGATCTACTCATACTTACATCGATAATCCAAAATAAACGAAACATTTGGAATCCGTGACTATAAATTTTATCCGTTCAAAAAAAGTAAGGCTAACCATCACGTTTTTTCGCAAAAAACTGAAAACTTTTTTTTGTTGAAATTCCGGTTCAAAATGATTATAGGTGCAATATACAACACGTTGAGCACGAAACCACCGGTTGGATGCTTAAGGAAAGCAGTGGTTACTGGAAGTTTCGTATTTTGTAATTCGGACACATTGTGTTTCGAACCTGAATTGCAGGTGAACGAGGCGACATATTAAAGCAAACTAAACGTTGATCTACTCATACTTACATCGATAATCCAAAATAAACGAAACATTTGGAATCCGTGACTATAAATTTTATCCGTTCAAAAAAAGTAAGGCTAACCATCACGTTTTTTCGCAAAAAACTGAAAACTTTTTTTTGTTGAAATTCCGGTTCAAAATGATTATAGGTGCAATATACAACACGTTGAGCACGAAACCACCGGTTGGATGCTTAAGGAAAGCAGTGGTTACTGGAAGTTTCGTGTTTTGAAATTCGGCCACATTGTGTTTCGAACCTGCATTGCAGGTGAACGAGGCGACATATTAAAGCAAACTAAACGTTGATCTACTCATACTTACATCGATAATCCAAAATAAACGAAACATTTGGAATCCGTGACTATAAATTTTATCCGTTCAAAAAAAGTAAGGCTAACCATCACGTTTTTTCGCAAAAAACTGAAAACTTTTTTTTGTTGAAATTCCGGTTCAAAATGATTATAGGTGCAATATACAACACGTTGAGCACGAAACCACCGGTTGGATGCTTAAGGAAAGCAGTGGTTACTGGAAGTTTCGTGTTTTGAAATTCGGCCACATTGTGTTTCGAACCTGCATTGCAGGTGAACGAGGCGACATATTAAAGCAAACTAAACGTTGATCTACTCATACTTACATCGATAATCCAAAATAAACGAAACATTTGGAATCCGTGACTATAAATTTTATCCGTTCAAAAAAAGTAAGGCTAACCATCACGTTTTTTCGGAAAAAACTGAAAACTTTTTTTTGTTGAAATTCCGGTTTAAAATGATTATAGGTGCAATATACAACACGTTGAGCACGAAACCACCGGTTGGATGCTTAAGGAAAGCAGTGGTTACTGGAAGTTTCGTATTTTGGAATTCGGACACATTGTGTTTCGAACCTGAATTGCAGGTGAACGAGGCGACATATTAAAGCAAACTAAACGTTGATCTACTCATACTTACATCGATAATCCAAAATTTACGAAACATTTGGAATCCGTGACTATAAATTTTATCCGTTCAAAAAAAGTAAGGCTAACCATCACGTTTTTTCGCAAAAAACTGAAAACTTTTTTTTGTTGAAATTCCGGTTCAAAATGATTATAGGTGCAATATACAACACGTTGAGCACGAAACCACCGGTTGGATGCTTAAGGAAAGCAGTGGTTACTGGAAGTTTCGTGTTTTGAAATTCGGCCACATTGTGTTTCGAACCTGCATTGCAGGTGAACGAGGCGACATATTAAAGCAAACTAAACGTTGATCTACTCATACTTACATCGATAATCCAAAATAAACGAAACATTCGGAATCCGTGACTATAAATTTTATCCGTTCAAAAAAAGTAAGGCTACCATCACGTTTTTTCGCAAAAAACTGAAAACTTTTTTTTGTTGAAATTCCGGTTTAAAATGATTATAGGTGCAATATACAACACGTTGAGCACGAAACCACCGGTTGGATGCTTAAGGAAAGCAGTGGTTACTGGAAGTTTCGTATTTTGGAATTCGGACACATTGTGTTTCGAACCTGAATTGCAGGTGAACGAGGCGACATATTAAAGCAAACTAAACGTTGATCTTTCGTGTTTTGAAATTCAGCCACATTGTGTTTCGAACCTGAATTGCAGGTGAACGAGGCGACATATTAAAGCAAACTGAACGTTGATCTACTCATACTTACATCGATAATCCAAAATAAACGAAACATTTGGAATCCGTGACTATAAATTTTATCCGTTCAAAAAAAGTAAGGCTACCATCACGTTTTTTCGCAAAAAGCTGAAAACTTTTTTTTGTTGAAATTCCGGTTTAAAATGATTATAGGTGCAATATACAACACGTTGAGCACGAAACCACCGGTTGGATGCTTAAGGAAAGCAGTGGTTACTGGAAGTTTCGTGTTTTGAAATTCGGCCACATTGTGTTTCGAACCTGAATTGCAGGTGAACGAGGCGACATATTAAAGCAAACTAAACGTTGATCTTTCGTGTTTTGAAATTCAGCCACATTGTGTTTCGAACCTGAATTGCAGGTGAACGAGGCGACATATTAAAGCAAACTAAACGTTGATCTACTCATACTTACATCGATAATCCAAAATAAACGAAACATTTGGAATCCGTGACTATAAATTTTATCCGTTCAAAAAAAGTAAGGCTACCATCACGTTTTTTCGCAAAAAGCTGAAAACTTTTTTTTGTTGAAATTCCGGTTTAAAATGATTATAGGTGCAATATACAACACGTTGAGCACGAAACCACCGGTTGGATGCTTAAGGAAAGCAGTGGTTACTGGAAGTTTCGTATTTTGGAATTCGGACACATTGTGTTTCGAACTTGCATTGCAGGTGAACGAGGCGACATATTAAAGCAAACTAAACGTTGATCTACTCATACTTACATCGATAATCCAAAATAAACGAAACATTTGGAATCCGTGACTATAAATTTTATCCGTTCAAAAAAAGTAAGGCTAACCATCACGTTTTTTCGCAAAAAACTGAAAACTTTTTTTTGTTGAAATTCCGGTTTAAAATGATTATAGGTGCAATATACAACACGTTGAGCACGAAACCACCGGTTGGATGCTTAAGGAAAGCAGTGGTTACTGGAAGTTTCGTATTTTGGAATTCGGCCACATTGTGTTTCGAACCTGAATTGCAGGTGAACGAGGCGACATATTAAAGCAAACTAAACGTTGATCTACTCATACTTACATCGATAATCCAAAATAAACGAAACATTTGGAATCCGTGACTATAAATTTTATCCGTTCAAAAAAAGTAAGGCTAGCCATCACGTTTTTTCGCAAAAAACTGAAAACTTTTTTTTGTTGAAATTCCGGTTTAAAATGATTATAGGTGCAATATACAACACGTTGAGCACGAAACCACCGGTAGGATGCTTAAGGAAAGCAGTGGTTACTGGAAGTTTCGTATTTTGTAATTCGGCCACATTGTGTTTCGAACCTGAATTGCAGGTGAACGAGGCGACATATTAAAGCAAACTAAACGTTGATCTACTCATACTTACATCGATAATCCAAAATAAACGAAACATTTGGAATCCGTGACTATAAATTTTATCCGTTCAAAAAAAGTAAGGCTACCATCACGTTTTTTCGCAAAAAGCTGAAAACTTTTTTTTGTTGAAATTCCGGTTTAAAATGATTATAGGTGCAATATACAACACGTTGAGCACGAAACCACCGGTTGGATGCTTAAGGAAAGCAGTGGTTACTGGAAGTTTCGTATTTTGGAATTCGGACACATTGTGTTTCGAACCTAAATTGCAGGTGAACGAGGCGACATATTAAAGCAAACTAAACGTTGATCTTTCGTGTTTTGAAATTCGGCCACATTGTGTTTCGAACCTGAATTGCAGGTGAACGAGGCGACATATTAAAGCAAACTAAACGTTGATCTACTCATACTTACATCGATAATCCAAAATAAACGAAACATTCGGAATCCGTGACTATAAATTTTATCCGTTCAAAAAAAGTAAGGCTAACCATCACGTTTTTTCGCAAAAAACTGAAAACTTTTTTTTGTTGAAATTCCGGTTTAAAATGATTATAGGTGCAATATACAACACGTTGAGCACGAAACCACCGGTTGGATGCTTAAGGAAAGCAGTGGTTACTGGAAGTTTCGTATTTTGGAATTCGGACACATTGTGTTTCGAACTTGCATTGCAGGTGAACGAGGCGACATATTAAAGCAAACTAAACGTTGATCTACTCATACTTACATCGATAATCCAAAATAAACGAAACATTTGGAATCCGTGACTATAAATTTTATCCGTTCAAAAAAAGTAAGGCTAACCATCACGTTTTTTCGCAAAAAACTGAAAACTTTTTTTTGTTGAAATTCCGGTTTAAAATGATTATAGGTGCAATATACAACACGTTGAGCACGAAACCACCGGTTGGATGCTTAAGGAAAGCAGTGGTTACTGGAAGTTTCGTATTTTGGAATTCGGCCACATTGTGTTTCGAACCTGAATTGCAGGTGAACGAGGCGACATATTAAAGCAAACTAAACGTTGATCTACTCATACTTACATCGATAATCCAAAATAAACGAAACATTTGGAATCCGTGACTATAAATTTTATCCGTTCAAAAAAAGTAAGGCTAGCCATCACGTTTTTTCGCAAAAAACTGAAAACTTTTTTTTGTTGAAATTCCGGTTTAAAATGATTATAGGTGCAATATACAACACGTTGAGCACGAAACCACCGGTAGGATGCTTAAGGAAAGCAGTGGTTACTGGAAGTTTCGTATTTTGTAATTCGGCCACATTGTGTTTCGAACCTGAATTGCAGGTGAACGAGGCGACATATTAAAGCAAACTAAACGTTGATCTACTCATACTTACATCGATAATCCAAAATAAACGAAACATTTGGAATCCGTGACTATAAATTTTATCCGTTCAAAAAAAGTAAGGCTAACCATCACGTTTTTTCGCAAAAAACTGAAAACTTTTTTTTGTTGAAATTCCGGTTCAAAATGATTATAGGTGCAATATACAACACGTTGAGCACGAAACCACCGGTTGGATGCTTAAGGAAAGCAGTGGTTACTGGAAGTTTCGTATTTTGGAATTCGGACACATTGTGTTTCGAACCTGAATTGCAGGTGAACGAGGCGACATATTAAAGCAAACTAAACGTTGATCTACTCATACTTACATCGATAATCCAAAATAAACGAAACATTTGGAATCCGTGACTATAAATTTTATCCGTTCAAAAAAAGTAAAGCTAGCCATCACGTTTTTTCGCAAAAAACTGAAAACTTTTTTTTGTTGAAATTCCGGTTCAAAATGATTATAGGTGCAATATACAACACGTTGAGCACGAAACCACCGGTTGGATGCTTAAGGAAAGCAGTGGTTACTGGAAGTTTCGTATTTTGGAATTCGGACACATTGTGTTTCGAACCTGAATTGCAGGTGAACGAGGCGACATATTAAAGCAAACTAAACGTTGATCTACTCATACTTACATCGATAATCCAAAATAAACGAAACATTTGGAATCCGTGACTATAAATTTTATCCGTTCAAAAAAAGTAAGGCTAACCATCACGTTTTTTCGCAAAAAACTGAAAACTTTTTGTTGTTGAAATTCCGGTTCAAAATGATTATAGGTGCAATATACAACACGTTGAGCACGAAACCACCGGTTGGATGCTTAAGGAAAGCAGTGGTTACTGGAAGTTTCGTATTTTGGAATTCGGACACATTGTGTTTCGAACCTGAATTGCAGGTGAACGAGGCGACATATTAAAGCAAACTAAACGTTGATCTACTCATACTTACATCGATAATCCAAAATAAACGAAACATTTGGAATCCGTGACTATAAATTTTATCCGTTCAAAAAAAGTAAGGCTAACCATCACGTTTTTTCGCAAAAAACTGAAAACTTTTTTTTGTTGAAATTCCGGTTTAAAATGATTATAGGTGCAATATACAACACGTTGAGCACGAAACCACCGGTTGGATGCTTAAGGAAAGCAGTGGTTACTGGAAGTTTCGTATTTTGGAATTCGGACACACTGTGTTTCGAACCTGAATTGCAGGTGAACGAGGCGACATATTAAAGCAAACTAAACGTTGATCTACTCATACTTACATCGATAATCCAAAATAAACGAAACATTTGGAATCCGTGACTATAAATTTTATCCGTTCAAAAAAAGTAAGGCAAAAAACTGGAAAAAAATATTTGGAATCCGTGACTATAAATTTTATCCGTTCAAAAAAAGTAAGGCTAACCTTCACGTTTTTTCGCAAAAAACTGAAAACTTTTTTTTGTTGAAATTCCGGTTTAAAATGATTATAGGTGCAATATACAACACGTTGAGCACGAAACCACCGGTTGGATGCTTAAGGAAAGCAGTGGTTACTGGAAGTTTCGTGTTTTGAAATTCGGCCACATTGTGTTTCGAACCTGCATTGCAGGTGAACGAGGCGACATATTAAAGCAAACTAAACGTTGATCTACTCATACTTACATCGATAATCCAAAATAAACGAAACATTCGGAATCCGTGACTACAAATTTTATCCGTTCAAAAAAAGTAAGGCTAACCATCACGTTTTTTCGCAAAAAACTGAAAACTTTTTTTTGTTGAAATTCCGGTTCAAAATGATTATAGGTGCAATATACAACACGTTGAGCACGAAACCACCGGTTGGATGCTTAAGGAAAGCAGTGGTTACTGGAAGTTTCGTATTTTGGAATTCGGACACATTGTGTTTCGAACCTGAATTGCAGGTGAACGAGGCGACATATTAAAGCAAACTAAACGTTGATCTACTCATACTTACATCGATAATCCAAAATAAACGAAACATTTGGAATCCGTGACTATAAATTTTATCCGTTCAAAAAAAGTAAGGCAAAAAACTGGAAAAAAATATTTGGAATCCGTGACTATAAATTTTATCCGTTCAAAAAAAGTAAGGCTAACCATCACGTTTTTTCGCAAAAAACTGAAAACTTTTTTTTGTTGAAATTCCGGTTTAAAATGATTATAGGTGCAATATACAACACGTTGAGCACGAAACCACCGGTTGGATGCTTAAGGAAAGCAGTGGTTACTGGAAGTTTCGTATTTTGGAATTCGGACACATTGTGTTTCGAACCTGAATTGCAGGTGAACGAGGCGACATATTAAAGCAAACTAAACGTTGATCTTCTCATACTTACATCGATAATCCAAAATAAACGAAACATTCGGAATCCGTGACTATAAATTTTATCCGTTCAAAAAAAGTAAGGCTAACCATCACGTTTTTTCGCAAAAAACTGAAAACTTTTTTTTGTTGAAATTCCGGTTCAAAATGATTATAGGTGCAATATACAACACGTTGAGCACGAAACCACCGGTAGGATGCTTAAGGAAAGCAGTGGTTACTGGAAGTTTCGTATTTTGGAATTCGGACACATTGTGTTTCGAACCTGAATTGCAGGTGAACGAGGCGACATATTAAAGCAAACTAAACGTTGATCTACTCATACTTACATCGATAATCCAAAATAAACGAAACATTCGGAATCCGTGACTATAAATTTTATCCGTTCAAAAAAAGTAAGGCTAGCCATCACGTTTTTTCGCAAAAAACTGAAAACTTTTTTTTGTTGAAATTCCGGTTCAAAATGATTATAGGTGCAATATACAACACGTTGAGCACGAAACCACTGGTAGGATGCTTAAGGAAAGCAGTGGTTACTGGAAGTTTCGTATTTTGGAATTCGGACACATTGTGTTTCGAACCTGAATTGCAGGTGAACGAGGCGACATATTAAAGCAAACTAAACGTTGATCTACTCATACTTACATCGATAATCCAAAATAAACGAAACATTCGGAATCCGTGACTATAAATTTTATCCGTTCAAAAAAAGTAAGGCTAACCATCACGTTTTTTCGCAAAAAACTGAAAACTTTTTTTTGTTGAAATTCCGGTTCAAAATGATTATAGGTGCAATATACAACACGTTGAGCACGAAACCACCGGTAGGATGCTTAAGGAAAGCAGTGGTTACTGGAAGTTTCGTATTTTGGAATTCGGACACATTGTGTTTCGAACCTGAATTGCAGGTGAACGAGGCGACATATTAAAGCAAACTAAACGTTGATCTACATCGATAATCCAAAATAAACGAAACATTCGGAATCCGTGACTATAAATTTTATCCGTTCAAAAAAAGTAAGGCTAACCATCACGTTTTTTCGCAAACAACTGAAAACTTTTTTTTGTTGAAATTCCGGTTCAAAATGATTATAGGTGCAATATACAACACGTTGAGCACGAAACCACCGGTTGGATGCTTAAGGAAAGCAGTGGTTACTGGAAGTTTCGTGTTTTGAAATTCGGCCACATTGTGTTTCGAACCTGAATTGCAGGTGAACGAGGCGACATATTAAAGCAAACTAAACGTTGATCTACTCATACTTACATCGATAATCCAAAATAAACGAAACATTCGGAATCCGTGACTATAAATTTTATCCGTTCAAAAAAAGTAAGGCAACCATCACGTTTTTTCGCAAAAAACTGAAAACTTTTTTTTGTTGAAATTCCGGTTCAAAATGATTATAGGTGCAATATACAACACGTTGAGCACGAAACCACCGGTTGGATGCTTAAGGAAAGCAGTGGTTACTGGAAGTTTCGTGTTTTGAAATTCGGCCACATTGTGTTTCGAACCTGAATTGCAGGTGAACGAGGCGACATATTAAAGCAAACTAAACGTTGATCTACTCATACTTACATCGATAATCCAAAATAAACGAAACATTCGGAATCCGTGACTATAAATTTTATCCGTTCAAAAAAAGTAAGGCTAACATCACGTTTTTTCGCAAAAAACTGAAAACTTTTTTTTGTTGAAATTCCGGTTCAAAATGATTATAGGTGCAATATACAACACGTTGAGCACGAAACCACCGGTAGGATGCTTAAGGAAAGCAGTGGTTACTGGAAGTTTCGTGTTTTGAAATTCGGCCACATTGTGTTTCGAACCTGAATTGCAGGTGAACGAGGCGACATATTAAAGCAAACTAAACGTTGATCTACTCATACTTACATCGATAATCCAAAATAAACGAAACATTCGGAATCCGTGACTATAAATTTTATCCGTTCAAAAAAAGTAAGGCTACCCATCACGTTTTTTCGCAAAAAACTGAAAACTTTTTTTTGTTGAAATTCCGGTTCAAAATGATTATAGGTGCAATATACAACACGTTGAGCACGAAACCACCGGTAGGATGCTTAAGGAAAGCAGTGGTTACTGGAAGTTTCGTGTTTTGAAATTCGGCCACATTGTGTTTCGAACCTGCATTGCAGGTGAACGAGGCGACATATTAAAGCAAACTAAACGTTGATCTACTCATACTTACATCGATAATCCAAAATAAACGAAACATTTGGAATCCGTGACTATAAATTTTATCCGTTCAAAAAAAGTAAGGCTAACCATCACGTTTTTTCGCAAAAAACTGAAAACTTTTTTTTGTTGAAATTCCGGTTTAAAATGATTATAGGTGCAATATACAACACGTTGAGCACGAAACCACCGGTTGGATGCTTAAGGAAAGCAGTGGTTACTGGAAGTTTCGTATTTTGGAATTCGGACACACTGTGTTTCGAACCTGAATTGCAGGTGAACGAGGCGACATATTAAAGCAAACTAAACGTTGATCTACTCATACTTACATCGATAATCCAAAATAAACGAAACATTCGGAATCCGTGACTATAAATTTTATCCGTTCAAAAAAAGTAAGGCTAGCCATCACGTTTTTTCGCAAAAAACTGAAAACTTTTTTTTGTTGAAATTCCGGTTCAAAATGATTATAGGTGCAATATACAACACGTTGAGCACGAAACCACTGGTAGGATGCTTAAGGAAAGCAGTGGTTACTGGAAGTTTCGTATTTTGGAATTCGGACACATTGTGTTTCGAACCTGAATTGCAGGTGAACGAGGCGACATATTAAAGCAAACTAAACGTTGATCTACTCATACTTACATCGATAATCCAAAATAAACGAAACATTCGGAATCCGTGACTATAAATTTTATCCGTTCAAAAAAAGTAAGGCTAACCATCACGTTTTTTCGCAAAAAACTGAAAACTTTTTTTTGTTGAAATTCCGGTTCAAAATGATTATAGGTGCAATATACAACACGTTGAGCACGAAACCACCGGTAGGATGCTTAAGGAAAGCAGTGGTTACTGGAAGTTTCGTATTTTGGAATTCGGACACATTGTGTTTCGAACCTGAATTGCAGGTGAACGAGGCGACATATTAAAGCAAACTAAACGTTGATCTACTCATACTTACATCGATAATCCAAAATAAACGAAACATTCGGAATCCGTGACTATAAATTTTATCCGTTCAAAAAAAGTAAGGCTAACCATCACGTTTTTTCGCAAAAAACTGAAAACTTTTTTTTGTTGAAATTCCGGTTCAAAATGATTATAGGTGCAATATACAACACGTTGAGCACGAAACCACCGGTAGGATGCTTAAGGAAAGCAGTGGTTACTGGAAGTTTCGTATTTTGGAATTCGGACACATTGTGTTTCGAACCTGAATTGCAGGTGAACGAGGCGACATATTAAAGCAAACTAAACGTTGATCTACTCATACTTACATCGATAATCCAAAATAAACGAAACATTCGGAATCCGTGACTATAAATTTTATCCGTTCAAAAAAAGTAAGGCTAACCATCACGTTTTTTCGCAAAAAACTGAAAACTTTTTTTGTTGAAATTCCGGTTCAAAATGATTATAGGTGCAATATACAACACGTTGAGCACGAAACCACCGGTTGGATGCTTAAGGAAAGCAGTGGTTACTGGAAGTTTCGTATTTTGGAATTCGGACACATTGTGTTTCGAACCTGAATTGCAGGTGAACGAGGCGACATATTAAAGCAAACTAAACGTTGATCTACTCATACTTACATCGATAATCCAAAATAAACGAAACATTCGGAATCCGTGACTATAAATTTTATCCGTTCAAAAAAAGTAAGGCTAGCCATCACGTTTTTTCGCAAAAAACTGAAAACTTTTTTTTGTTGAAATTCCGGTTCAAAATGATTATAGGTGCAATATACAACACGTTGAGCACGAAACCACTGGTAGGATGCTTAAGGAAAGCAGTGGTTACTGGAAGTTTCGTATTTTGGAATTCGGACACATTGTGTTTCGAACCTGAATTGCAGGTGAACGAGGCGACATATTAAAGCAAACTAAACGTTGATCTACTCATACTTACATCGATAATCCAAAATAAACGAAACATTCGGAATCCGTGACTATAAATTTTATCCGTTCAAAAAAAGTAAGGCTAACCATCACGTTTTTTCGCAAAAAACTGAAAACTTTTTTTTGTTGAAATTCCGGTTCAAAATGATTATAGGTGCAATATACAACACGTTGAGCACGAAACCACCGGTAGGATGCTTAAGGAAAGCAGTGGTTACTGGAAGTTTCGTATTTTGGAATTCGGACACATTGTGTTTCGAACCTGAATTGCAGGTGAACGAGGCGACATATTAAAGCAAACTAAACGTTGATCTACTCATACTTACATCGATAATCCAAAATAAACGAAACATTCGGAATCCGTGACTATAAATTTTATCCGTTCAAAAAAAGTAAGGCTAACCATCACGTTTTTTCGCAAACAACTGAAAACTTTTTTTTGTTGAAATTCCGGTTCAAAATGATTATAGGTGCAATATACAACACGTTGAGCACGAAACCACCGGTTGGATGCTTAAGGAAAGCAGTGGTTACTGGAAGTTTCGTGTTTTGAAATTCGGACACATTGTGTTTCGAACCTGAATTGCAGGTGAACGAGGCGACATATTAAAGCAAACTAAACGTTGATCTACTCATACTTACATCGATAATCCAAAATAAACGAAACATTCGGAATCCGTGACTATAAATTTTATCCGTTCAAAAAAAGTAAGGCAACCATCACGTTTTTTCGCAAAAAACTGAAAACTTTTTTTTGTTGAAATTCCGGTTCAAAATGATTATAGGTGCAATATACAACACGTTGAGCACGAAACCACCGGTTGGATGCTTAAGGAAAGCAGTGGTTACTGGAAGTTTCGTGTTTTGAAATTCGGCCACATTGTGTTTCGAACCTGAATTGCAGGTGAACGAGGCGACATATTAAAGCAAACTAAACGTTGATCTACTCATACTTACATCGATAATCCAAAATAAACGAAACATTCGGAATCCGTGACTATAAATTTTATCCGTTCAAAAAAAGTAAGGCTACCCATCACGTTTTTTCGCAAAAAACTGAAAACTTTTTTTTGTTGAAATTCCGGTTCAAAATGATTATAGGTGCAATATACAACACGTTGAGCACGAAACCACCGGTAGGATGCTTAAGGAAAGCAGTGGTTACTGGAAGTTTCGTGTTTTGAAATTCGGCCACATTGTGTTTCGAACCTGAATTGCAGGTGAACGAGGCGACATATTAAAGCAAACTAAACGTTGATCTACTCATACTTACATCGATAATCCAAAATAAACGAAACATTCGGAATCCGTGACTATAAATTTTATCCGTTCAAAAAAAGTAAGGCTACCCATCACGTTTTTTCGCAAAAAACTGAAAACTTTTTTTTGTTGAAATTCCGGTTCAAAATGATTATAGGTGCAATATACAACACGTTGAGCACGAAACCACTGGTAGGATGCTTAAGGAAAGCAGTGGTTACTGGAAGTTTCGTATTTTGGAATTCGGACACATTGTGTTTCGAACCTGAATTGCAGGTGAACGAGGCGACATATTAAAGCAAACTAAACGTTGATCTACTCATACTTACATCGATAATCCAAAATAAACGAAACATTCGGAATCCGTGACTATAAATTTTATCCGTTCAAAAAAAGTAAGGCTAACCATCACGTTTTTTCGCAAAAAACTGAAAACTTTTTTTTGTTGAAATTCCGGTTCAAAATGATTATAGGTGCAATATACAACACGTTGAGCACGAAACCACCGGTTGGATGCTTAAGGAAAGCAGTGGTTACTGGAAGTTTCGTATTTTGGAATTCGGACACATTGTGTTTCGAACCTGAATTGCAGGTGAACGAGGCGACATATTAAAGCAAACTAAACGTTGATCTTTCGTGTTTTGAAATTCGGCCACATTGTGTTTCGAACCTGAATTGCAGGTGAACGAGGCGACATATTAAAGCAAACTAAACGTTGATCTACTCATACTTACATCGATAATCCAAAATAAACGAAACATTTGGAATCCGTGACTATAAATTTTATCCGTTCAAAAAAAGTAAGGCTACCATCACGTTTTTTCGCAAAAAGCTGAAAACTTTTTTTTGTTGAAATTCCGGTTTAAAATGATTATAGGTGCAATATACAACACGTTGAGCACGAAACCACCGGTTGGATGCTTAAGGAAAGCAGTGGTTACTGGAAGTTTCGTGTTTTGAAATTCGGCCACATTGTGTTTCGAACCTGAATTGCAGGTGAACGAGGCGACATATTAAAGCAAACTAAACGTTGATCTTTCGTGTTTTGAAATTCAGCCACATTGTGTTTCGAACCTGAATTGCAGGTGAACGAGGCGACATATTAAAGCAAACTAAACGTTGATCTACTCATACTTACATCGATAATCCAAAATAAACGAAACATTTGGAATCCGTGACTATAAATTTTATCCGTTCAAAAAAAGTAAGGCTACCATCACGTTTTTTCGCAAAAAGCTGAAAACTTTTTTTTGTTGAAATTCCGGTTTAAAATGATTATAGGTGCAATATACAACACGTTGAGCACGAAACCACCGGTTGGATGCTTAAGGAAAGCAGTGGTTACTGGAAGTTTCGTGTTTTGAAATTCGGCCACATTGTGTTTCGAACCTGAATTGCAGGTGAACGAGGCGACATATTAAAGCAAACTAAACGTTGATCTACTCATACTTACATCGATAATCCAAAATAAACGAAACATTCGGAATCCGTGACTATAAATTTTATCCGTTCAAAAAAAGTAAGGCTACCATCACGTTTTTTCGCAAAAAACTGAAAACTTTTTTTTGTTGAAATTCCGGTTTAAAATGATTATAGGTGCAATATACAACACGTTGAGCACGAAACCACCGGTTGGATGCTTAAGGAAAGCAGTGGTTACTGGAAGTTTCGTATTTTGGAATTCGGACACATTGTGTTTCGAACCTAAATTGCAGGTGAACGAGGCGACATATTAAAGCAAACTAAACGTTGATCTTTCGTGTTTTGAAATTCGGCCACATTGTGTTTCGAACCTGAATTGCAGGTGAACGAGGCGACATATTAAAGCAAACTAAACGTTGATCTACTCATACTTACATCGATAATCCAAAATAAACGAAACATTCGGAATCCGTGACTATAAATTTTATCCGTTCAAAAAAAGTAAGGCTAACCATCACGTTTTTTCGCAAAAAACTGAAAACTTTTTTTTGTTGAAATTCCGGTTTAAAATGATTATAGGTGCAATATACAACACGTTGAGCACGAAACCACCGGTTGGATGCTTAAGGAAAGCAGTGGTTACTGGAAGTTTCGTATTTTGGAATTCGGACACATTGTGTTTCGAACCTGAATTGCAGGTGAACGAGGCGACATATTAAAGCAAACTAAACGTTGATCTACTCATACTTACATCGATAATCCAAAATAAACGAAACATTTGGAATCCGTGACTATAAATTTTATCCGTTCAAAAAAAGTAAGGCTAACCATCACGTTTTTTCGCAAAAAACTGAAAACTTTTTGTTGTTGAAATTCCGGTTCAAAATGATTATAGGTGCAATATACAACACGTTGAGCACGAAACCACCGGTTGGATGCTTAAGGAAAGCAGTGGTTACTGGAAGTTTCGTATTTTGGAATTCGGACACATTGTGTTTCGAACCTGAATTGCAGGTGAACGAGGCGACATATTAAAGCAAACTAAACGTTGATCTACTCATACTTACATCGATAATCCAAAATAAACGAAACATTTGGAATCCGTGACTATAAATTTTATCCGTTCAAAAAAAGTAAGGCTAACCATCACGTTTTTTCGCAAAAAACTGAAAACTTTTTTTTGTTGAAATTCCGGTTTAAAATGATTATAGGTGCAATATACAACACGTTGAGCACGAAACCACCGGTTGGATGCTTAAGGAAAGCAGTGGTTACTGGAAGTTTCGTGTTTTGAAATTCGGCCACATTGTGTTTCGAACCTGCATTGCAGGTGAACGAGGCGACATATTAAAGCAAACTAAACGTTGATCTACTCATACTTACATCGATAATCCAAAATAAACGAAACATTCGGAATCCGTGACTATAAATTTTATCCGTTCAAAAAAAGTAAGGCTAACCATCACGTTTTTTCGCAAAAAACTGAAAACTTTTTTTTGTTGAAATTCCGGTTTAAAATGATTATAGGTGCAATATACAACACGTTGAGCACGAAACCACCGGTTGGATGCTTAAGGAAAGCAGTGGTTACTGGAAGTTTCGTATTTTGGAATTCGGACACATTGTGTTTCGAACCTGCATTGCAGGTGAACGAGGCGACATATTAAAGCAAACTAAACGTTGATCTACTCATACTTACATCGATAATCCAAAATAAACGAAACATTTGGAATCCGTGACTATAAATTTTATCCGTTCAAAAAAAGTAAGGCTAACCATCACGTTTTTTCGCAAAAAACTGAAAACTTTTTTTTGTTGAAATTCCGGTTTAAAATGATTATAGGTGCAATATACAACACGTTGAGCACGAAACCACCGGTTGGATGCTTAAGGAAAGCAGTGGTTACTGGAAGTTTCGTATTTTGGAATTCGGCCACATTGTGTTTCGAACCTGAATTGCAGGTGAACGAGGCGACATATTAAAGCAAACTAAACGTTGATCTACTCATACTTACATCGATAATCCAAAATAAACGAAACATTTGGAATCCGTGACTATAAATTTTATCCGTTCAAAAAAAGTAAGGCTAACCATCACGTTTTTTCGCAAAAAACTGAAAACTTTTTTTTGTTGAAATTCCGGTTTAAAATGATTATAGGTGCAATATACAACACGTTGAGCACGAAACCACCGGTTGGATGCTTAAGGAAAGCAGTGGTTACTGGAAGTTTCGTGTTTTGAAATTCGGCCACATTGTGTTTCGAACCTGCATTGCAGGTGAACGAGGCGACATATTAAAGCAAACTAAACGTTGATCTACTCATACTTACATCGATAATCCAAAATAAACGAAACATTCGGAATCCGTGACTATAAATTTTATCCGTTCAAAAAAAGTAAGGCTAACCATCACGTTTTTTCGCAAAAAACTGAAAACTTTTTTTTGTTGAAATTCCGGTTTAAAATGATTATAGGTGCAATATACAACACGTTGAGCACGAAACCACCGGTTGGATGCTTAAGGAAAGCAGTGGTTACTGGAAGTTTCGTATTTTGGAATTCGGACACATTGTGTTTCGAACCTGCATTGCAGGTGAACGAGGCGACATATTAAAGCAAACTAAACGTTGATCTACTCATACTTACATCGATAATCCAAAATAAACGAAACATTTGGAATCCGTGACTATAAATTTTATCCGTTCAAAAAAAGTAAGGCTAACCATCACGTTTTTTCGCAAAAAACTGAAAACTTTTTTTTGTTGAAATTCCGGTTTAAAATGATTATAGGTGCAATATACAACACGTTGAGCACGAAACCACCTGTTGG
Organism: Nephrotoma appendiculata; assembly: GCA_947310385.1. NCBI lineage: Eukaryota > Metazoa > Arthropoda > Insecta > Diptera > Tipulidae > Nephrotoma > Nephrotoma appendiculata. The sequence goes on from OX371223.1 coordinate 301,141,046, forward strand.
ATGCTTAAGGAAAGCAGTGGTTACTGGAAGTTTCGTATTTTGGAATTCGGACACATTGTGTTTCGAACCTGCATTGCAGGTGAACGAGGCGACATATTAAAGCAAACTAAACGTTGATCTACTCATACTTACATCGATAATCCAAAATAAACGAAACATTTGGAATCCGTGACTATAAATTTTATCCGTTCAAAAAAAGTAAGGCTAACCATCACGTTTTTTCGCAAAAAACTGAAAACTTTTTTTTGTTGAAATTCCGGTTTAAAATGATTATAGGTGCAATATACAACACGTTGAGCACGAAACCACCGGTTGGATGCTTAAGGAAAGCAGTGGTTACTGGAAGTTTCGTATTTTGGAATTCGGCCACATTGTGTTTCGAACCTGAATTGCAGGTGAACGAGGCGACATATTAAAGCAAACTAAACGTTGATCTACTCATACTTACATCGATAATCCAAAATAAACGAAACATTTGGAATCCGTGACTATAAATTTTATCCGTTCAAAAAAAGTAAGGCTAGCCATCACGTTTTTTCGCAAAAAACTGAAAACTTTTTTTTGTTGAAATTCCGGTTTAAAATGATTATAGGTGCAATATACAACACGTTGAGCACGAAACCACCGGTAGGATGCTTAAGGAAAGCAGTGGTTACTGGAAGTTTCGTATTTTGTAATTCGGCCACATTGTGTTTCGAACCTGAATTGCAGGTGAACGAGGCGACATATTAAAGCAAACTAAACGTTGATCTACTCATACTTACATCGATAATCCAAAATAAACGAAACATTTGGAATCCGTGACTATAAATTTTATCCGTTCAAAAAAAGTAAGGCTAACCATCACGTTTTTTCGCAAAAAACTGAAAACTTTTTTTTGTTGAAATTCCGGTTCAAAATGATTATAGGTGCAATATACAACACGTTGAGCACGAAACCACCGGTTGGATGCTTAAGGAAAGCAGTGGTTACTGGAAGTTTCGTATTTTGGAATTCGGACACATTGTGTTTCGAACCTGAATTGCAGGTGAACGAGGCGACATATTAAAGCAAACTAAACGTTGATCTACTCATACTTACATCGATAATCCAAAATAAACGAAACATTTGGAATCCGTGACTATAAATTTTATCCGTTCAAAAAAAGTAAGGCTAACCATCACGTTTTTTCGCAAAAAACTGAAAACTTTTTGTTGTTGAAATTCCGGTTCAAAATGATTATAGGTGCAATATACAACACGTTGAGCACGAAACCACCGGTTGGATGCTTAAGGAAAGCAGTGGTTACTGGAAGTTTCGTGTTTTGAAATTCGGCCACATTGTGTTTCGAACCTGCATTGCAGGTGAACGAGGCGACATATTAAAGCAAACTAAACGTTGATCTACTCATACTTACATCGATAATCCAAAATAAACGAAACATTCGGAATCCGTGACTACAAATTTTATCCGTTCAAAAAAAGTAAGGCTAACCATCACGTTTTTTCGCAAAAAACTGAAAACTTTTTTTTGTTGAAATTCCGGTTCAAAATGATTATAGGTGCAATATACAACACGTTGAGCACGAAACCACTGGTAGGATGCTTAAGGAAAGCAGTGGTTACTGGAAGTTTCGTATTTTGGAATTCGGATACATTGTGTTTCGAACCTGAATTGCAGGTGAACGAGGCGACATATTAAAGCAAACTAAACGTTGATCTACTCATACTTACATCGATAATCCAAAATAAACGAAACATTCGGAATCCGTGACTATAAATTTTATCCGTTCAAAAAAAGTAAGGCTAGCCATCACGTTTTTTCGCAAAAAACTGAAAACTTTTTTTTGTTGAAATTCCGGTTCAAAATGATTATAGGTGCAATATACAACACGTTGAGCACGAAACCACTGGTAGGATGCTTAAGGAAAGCAGTGGTTACTGGAAGTTTCGTATTTTGGAATTCGGACACATTGTGTTTCGAACCTGAATTGCAGGTGAACGAGGCGACATATTAAAGCAAACTAAACGTTGATCTACTCATACTTACATCGATAATCCAAAATAAACGAAACATTCGGAATCCGTGACTATAAATTTTATCCGTTCAAAAAAAGTAAGGCTAACCATCACGTTTTTTCGCAAACAACTGAAAACTTTTTTTTGTTGAAATTCCGGTTCAAAATGATTATAGGTGCAATATACAACACGTTGAGCACGAAACCACCGGTTGGATGCTTAAGGAAAGCAGTGGTTACTGGAAGTTTCGTGTTTTGAAATTCGGCCACATTGTGTTTCGAACCTGAATTGCAGGTGAACGAGGCGACATATTAAAGCAAACTAAACGTTGATCTACTCATACTTACATCGATAATCCAAAATAAACGAAACATTCGGAATCCGTGACTATAAATTTTATCCGTTCAAAAAAAGTAAGGCAACCATCACGTTTTTTCGCAAAAAACTGAAAACTTTTTTTTGTTGAAATTCCGGTTCAAAATGATTATAGGTGCAATATACAACACGTTGAGCACGAAACCACCGGTTGGATGCTTAAGGAAAGCAGTGGTTACTGGAAGTTTCGTGTTTTGAAATTCGGCCACATTGTGTTTCGAACCTGAATTGCAGGTGAACGAGGCGACATATTAAAGCAAACTAAACGTTGATCTACTCATACTTACATCGATAATCCAAAATAAACGAAACATTCGGAATCCGTGACTATAAATTTTATCCGTTCAAAAAAAGTAAGGCTAACATCACGTTTTTTCGCAAAAAACTAAAAACTTTTTTTTGTTGAAATTCCGGTTCAAAATGATTATAGGTGCAATATACAACACGTTGAGCACGAAACCACCGGTTGGATGCTTAAGGAAAGCAGTGGTTACTGGAAGTTTCGTGTTTTGAAATTCGGCCACATTGTGTTTCGAACCTGAATTGCAGGTGAACGAGGTGACATATTAAAGCAAACTAAACGTTGATCTACTCATACTTACATCGATAATCCAAAATAAACGAAACATTCGGAATCCGTGACTATAAATTTTATCCGTTCAAAAAAAGTAAGGCTACCCATCACGTTTTTTCGCAAAAAACTGAAAACTTTTTTTTGTTGAAATTCCGGTTCAAAATGATTATAGGTGCAATATACAACACGTTGAGCACGAAACCACCGGTAGGATGCTTAAGGAAAGCAGTGGTTACTGGAAGTTTCGTGTTTTGAAATTCGGCCACATTGTGTTTCGAACCTGAATTGCAGGTGAACGAGGCGACATATTAAAGCAAACTAAACGTTGATCTACTCATACTTACATCGATAATCCAAAATAAACGAAACATTCGGAATCCGTGACTATAAATTTTATCCGTTCAAAAAAAGTAAGGCTACCCATCACGTTTTTTCGCAAAAAACTGAAAACTTTTTTTTGTTGAAATTCCGGTTCAAAATGATTATAGGTGCAATATACAACACGTTGAGCACGAAACCACCGGTAGGATGCTTAAGGAAAGCAGTGGTTACTGGAAGTTTCGTGTTTTGAAATTCGGCCACATTGTGTTTCGAACCTGAATTGCAGGTGAACGAGGCGACATATTAAAGCAAACTAAACGTTGATCTACTCATACTTACATCGATAATCCAAAATAAACGAAACATTCGGAATCCGTGACTATAAATTTTATCCGTTCAAAAAAAGTAAGGCTAACCATCACGTTTTTTCGCAAAAAACTGAAAACTTTTTTTTGTTGAAATTCCGGTTCAAAATGATTATAGGTGCAATATACAACACGTTGAGCACGAAACCACCGGTTGGATGCTTAAGGAAAGCAGTGGTTACTGGAAGTTTCGTATTTTGGAATTCGGACACATTGTGTTTCGAACCTGAATTGCAGGTGAACGAGGCGACATATTAAAGCAAACTAAACGTTGATCTACTCATACTTACATCGATAATCCAAAATAAACGAAACATTTGGAATCCGTGACTATAAATTTTATCCGTTCAAAAAAAGTAAGGCAAAAAACTGGAAAAAAATATTTGGAATCCGTGACTATAAATTTTATTCGTTCAAAAAAAGTAAGGCTAACCATCACGTTTTTTCGCAAAAAACTGAAAACTTTTTTTTGTTGAAATTCCGGTTTAAAATGATTATAGGTGCAATATACAACACGTTGAGCACGAAACCACCGGTTGGATGCTTAAGGAAAGCAGTGGTTACTGGAAGTTTCGTATTTTGGAATTCGGACACATTGTGTTTCGAACCTGAATTGCAGGTGAACGAGGCGACATATTAAAGCAAACTAAACGTTGATCTTCTCATACTTACATCGATAATCCAAAATAAACGAAACATTTGGAATCCGTGACTATAAATTTTATCCGTTCAAAAAAAGTAAGGCTAACCATCACGTTTTTTCGCAAAAAACTGAAAACTTTTTTTTGTTGAAATTCCGGTTCAAAATGATTATAGGTGCAATATACAACACGTTGAGCACGAAACCACTGGTAGGATGCTTAAGGAAAGCAGTGGTTACTGGAAGTTTCGTATTTTGGAATTCGGACACATTGTGTTTCGAACCTGAATTGCAGGTGAACGAGGCGACATATTAAAGCAAACTAAACGTTGATCTACTCATACTTACATCGATAATCCAAAATAAACGAAACATTCGGAATCCGTGACTATAAATTTTATCCGTTCAAAAAAAGTAAGGCTAACCATCACGTTTTTTCGCAAAAAACTGAAAACTTTTTTTTGTTGAAATTCCGGTTCAAAATGATTATAGGTGCAATATACAACACGTTGAGCACGAAACCACTGGTAGGATGCTTAAGGAAAGCAGTGGTTACTGGAAGTTTCGTATTTTGGAATTCGGATACATTGTGTTTCGAACCTGAATTGCAGGTGAACGAGGCGACATATTAAAGCAAACTAAACGTTGATCTACTCATACTTACATCGATAATCCAAAATAAACGAAACATTCGGAATCCGTGACTATAAATTTTATCCGTTCAAAAAAAGTAAGGCTACCCATCACGTTTTTTCGCAAAAAACTGAAAACTTTTTTTTGTTGAAATTCCGGTTCAAAATGATTATAGGTGCAATATACAACACGTTGAGCACGAAACCACTGGTAGGATGCTTAAGGAAAGCAGTGGTTACTGGAAGTTTCGTATTTTGGAATTCGGACACATTGTGTTTCGAACCTGAATTGCAGGTGAACGAGGCGACATATTAAAGCAAACTAAACGTTGATCTACTCATACTTACATCGATAATCCAAAATAAACGAAACATTCGGAATCCGTGACTATAAATTTTATCCGTTCAAAAAAAGTAAGGCAACCATCACGTTTTTTCGCAAAAAACTGAAAACTTTTTTTTGTTGAAATTCCGGTTCAAAATGATTATAGGTGCAATATACAACACGTTGAGCACGAAACCACCGGTTGGATGCTTAAGGAAAGCAGTGGTTACTGGAAGTTTCGTGTTTTGAAATTCGGCCACATTGTGTTTCGAACCTGAATTGCAGGTGAACGAGGCGACATATTAAAGCAAACTAAACGTTGATCTACTCATACTTACATCGATAATCCAAAATAAACGAAACATTCGGAATCCGTGACTATAAATTTTATCCGTTCAAAAAAAGTAAGGCTAACATCACGTTTTTTCGCAAAAAACTGAAAACTTTTTTTTGTTGAAATTCCGGTTCAAAATGATTATAGGTGCAATATACAACACGTTGAGCACGAAACCACCGGTTGGATGCTTAAGGAAAGCAGTGGTTACTGGAAGTTTCGTGTTTTGAAATTCGGCCACATTGTGTTTCGAACCTGAATTGCAGGTGAACGAGGTGACATATTAAAGCAAACTAAACGTTGATCTACTCATACTTACATCGATAATCCAAAATAAACGAAACATTCGGAATCCGTGACTATAAATTTTATCCGTTCAAAAAAAGTAAGGCTACCCATCACGTTTTTTCGCAAAAAACTGAAAACTTTTTTTTGTTGAAATTCCGGTTCAAAATGATTATAGGTGCAATATACAACACGTTGAGCACGAAACCACCGGTAGGATGCTTAAGGAAAGCAGTGGTTACTGGAAGTTTCGTGTTTTGAAATTCGGCCACATTGTGTTTCGAACCTGAATTGCAGGTGAACGAGGCGACATATTAAAGCAAACTAAACGTTGATCTACTCATACTTACATCGATAATCCAAAATAAACGAAACATTCGGAATCCGTGACTATAAATTTTATCCGTTCAAAAAAAGTAAGGCTACCCATCACGTTTTTTCGCAAAAAACTGAAAACTTTTTTTTGTTGAAATTCCGGTTCAAAATGATTATAGGTGCAATATACAACACGTTGAGCACGAAACCACCGGTAGGATGCTTAAGGAAAGCAGTGGTTACTGGAAGTTTCGTGTTTTGAAATTCGGCCACATTGTGTTTCGAACCTGAATTGCAGGTGAACGAGGCGACATATTAAAGCAAACTAAACGTTGATCTACTCATACTTACATCGATAATCCAAAATAAACGAAACATTCGGAATCCGTGACTATGAATTTTATCCGTTCAAAAAAAGTAAGGCTAACCATCACGTTTTTTCGCAAAAAACTGAAAACTTTTTGTTGTTGAAATTCCGGTTCAAAATGATTATAGGTACAGTATACAACACGTTGAGCACGAAACCACCGGTAGGATGCTTAAGGAAAGCAGTGGTTACTGGAAGTTTCGTATTTTGAAATTCGGCCACATTGTGTTTCGAACCTGAATTGCAGGTGAACGAGGCGACATATTAAAGCAAACTAAACGTTGATCTACTCATACTTACATCGATAATCCAAAATAAACGAAACATTCGGAATCCGTGACTATAAATTTTATCCGTTCAAAAAAAGTAAGGCTAACCATCACGTTTTTTCGCAAACAACTGAAAACTTTTTTTTGTTGAAATTCCGGTTTAAAATGATTATAGGTGCAATATACAACACGTTGAGCACGAAACCACCGGTTGGATGCTTAAGGAAAGCAGTGGTTACTGGAAGTTTCGTGTTTTGAAATTCGGCCACATTGTGTTTCGAACCTGAATTGCAGGTGAACGAGGCGACATATTAAAGCAAACTAAACGTTGATCTACTCATACTTACATCGATAATCCAAAATAAACGAAACATTCGGAATCCGTGACTATAAATTTTATCCGTTCAAAAAAAGTAAGGCTAACCATCACGTTTTTTCGCAAACAACTGAAAACTTTTTTTTGTTGAAATTCCGGTTCAAAATGATTATAGGTGCAATATACAACACGTTGAGCACGAAACCACCGGTAGGATGCTTAAGGAAAGCAGTAGTTACTGGAAGTTTCGTGTTTTGAAATTCGGCCACATTGTGTTTCGAACCTGAATTGCAGGTGAACGAGGCGACATATTAAAGCAAACTAAACGTTGATCTACTCATACTTACATCGATAATCCAAAATAAACGAAACATTCGGAATCCGTGACTATAAATTTTATCCGTTCAAAAAAAGTAAGGCTAACCATCACGTTTTTTCGCAAAAAACTGAAAACTTTTTTTTGTTGAAATTCCGGTTCAAAATGATTATAGGTGCAATATACAACACGTTGAGCACGAAACCACCGGTAGGATGCTTAAGGAAAGCAGTAGTTACTGGAAGTTTCGTGTTTTGAAATTCGGCCACATTGTGTTTCGAACCTGAATTGCAGGTGAACGAGGCGACATATTAAAGCAAACTAAACGTTGATCTACTCATACTTACATCGATAATCCAAAATAAACGAAACATTCGGAATCCGTGACTATAAATTTTATCCGTTCAAAAAAAGTAAGGCTAACTAACCATCACGTTTTTTCGCAAAAAACTGAAAACTTTTTTTTGTTGAAATTCCGGTTTAAAATGATTATAGGTGCAATATACAACACGTTGAGCACGAAACCACCGGTTGGATGCTTAAGGAAAGCAGTGGTTACTGGAAGTTTCGTATTTTGGAATTCGGACACATTGTGTTTCGAACCTGAATTGCAGGTGAACGAGGCGACATATTAAAGCAAACTAAACGTTGATCTACTCATACTTACATCGATAATCCAAAATAAACGAAACATTCGGAATCCGTGACTATAAATTTTATCCGTTCAAAAAAAGTAAGGCTAACCATCACGTTTTTTCGCAAAAAACTGAAAACTTTTTTTTGTTGAAATTCCGGTTCAAAATGATTATAGGTGCAATATACAACACGTTGAGCACGAAACCACTGGTTGGATGCTTAAGGAAAGCAGTGGTTACTGGAAGTTTCGTATTTTGGAATTCGGACACATTGTGTTTCGAACCTGAATTGCAGGTGAACGAGGCGACATATTAAAGCAAACTAAACGTTGATCTACTCATACTTACATCGATAATCCAAAATAAACGAAACATTCGGAATCCGTGACTATAAATTTTATCCGTTCAAAAAAAGTAAGGCTAACTAACCATCACGTTTTTTCGCAAAAAACTGAAAACTTTTTTTTGTTGAAATTCCGGTTTAAAATGATTATAGGTGCAATATACAACACGTTGAGCACGAAACCACCGGTTGGATGCTTAAGGAAAGCAGTGGTTACTGGAAGTTTCGTATTTTGGAATTCGGACACATTGTGTTTCGCACCTGAATTGCAGGTGAACGAGGCGACATATTAAAGCAAACTAAACGTTGATCTACTCATACTTACATCGATAATCCAAAATAAACGAAACATTCGGAATCCGTGACTATAAATTTTATCCGTTCAAAAAAAGTAAGGCTAACCATCACGTTTTTTCGCAAAAAACTGAAAACTTTTTTTTGTTGAAATTCCGGTTCAAAATGATTATAGGTGCAATATACAACACGTTGAGCACGAAACCACCGGTTGGATGCTTAAGGAAAGCAGTGGTTACTGGAAGTTTCGTATTTTGGAATTCGGACACATTGTGTTTCGAACCTGAATTGCAGGTGAACGAGGCGACATATTAAAGCAAACTAAACGTTGATCTACTCATACTTACATCGATAATCCAAAATAAACGAAACATTCGGAATCCGTGACTATAAATTTTATCCGTTCAAAAAAAGTAAGGCTAACCATCACGTTTTTTCGCAAAAAACTGAAAACTTTTTTTTGTTGAAATTCCGGTTCAAAATGATTATAGGTGCAATATACAACACGTTGAGCACGAAACCACCGGTTGGATGCTTAAGGAAAGCAGTGGTTACTGGAAGTTTCGTATTTTGGAATTCGGACACATTGTGTTTCGAACCTGAATTGCAGGTGAACGAGGCGACATATTAAAGCAAACTAAACGTTGATCTACTCATACTTACATCGATAATCCAAAATAAACGAAACATTCGGAATCCGTGACTATAAATTTTATCCGTTCAAAAAAAGTAAGGCTAACCATCACGTTTTTTCGCAAAAAACTGAAAACTTTTTTTTGTTGAAATTCCGGTTCAAAATGATTATAGGTGCAATATACAACACGTTGAGCACGAAACCACCGGTTGGATGCTTAAGGAAAGCAGTGGTTACTGGAAGTTTCGTATTTTGGAATTCGGACACATTGTGTTTCGAACCTGAATTGCAGGTGAACGAGGCGACATATTAAAGCAAACTAAACGTTGATCTACTCATACTTACATCGATAATCCAAAATAAACGAAACATTCGGAATCCGTGACTATAAATTTTATCCGTTCAAAAAAAGTAAGGCTAACCATCACGTTTTTTCGCAAAAAACTGAAAACTTTTTTTTGTTGAAATTCCGGTTCAAAATGATTATAGGTGCAATATACAACACGTTGAGCACGAAACCACCGGTTGGATGCTTAAGGAAAGCAGTGGTTACTGGAAGTTTCGTATTTTGGAATTCGGACACATTGTGTTTCGAACCTGAATTGCAGGTGAACGAGGCGACATATTAAAGCAAACTAAACGTTGATCTACTCATACTTACATCGATAATCCAAAATAAACGAAACATTCGGAATCCGTGACTATAAATTTTATCCGTTCAAAAAAAGTAAGGCTAACCATCACGTTTTTTCGCAAAAAACTGAAAACTTTTTTTTGTTGAAATTCCGGTTCAAAATGATTATAGGTGCAATATACAACACGTTGAGCACGAAACCACCGGTAGGATGCTTAAGGAAAGCAGTAGTTACTGGAAGTTTCGTGTTTTGAAATTCGGCCACATTGTGTTTCGAACCTGAATTGCAGGTGAACGAGGCGACATATTAAAGCAAACTAAACGTTGATCTACTCATACTTACATCGATAATCCAAAATAAACGAAACATTCGGAATCCGTGACTATAAATTTTATCCGTTCAAAAAAAGTAAGGCTAACTAACCATCACGTTTTTTCGCAAAAAACTGAAAACTTTTTTTTGTTGAAATTCCGGTTTAAAATGATTATAGGTGCAATATACAACACGTTGAGCACGAAACCACCGGTTGGATGCTTAAGGAAAGCAGTGGTTACTGGAAGTTTCGTATTTTGGAATTCGGACACATTGTGTTTCGAACCTGAATTGCAGGTGAACGAGGCGACATATTAAAGCAAACTAAACGTTGATCTACTCATACTTACATCGATAATCCAAAATAAACGAAACATTCGGAATCCGTGACTATAAATTTTATCCGTTCAAAAAAAGTAAGGCTAACCATCACGTTTTTTCGCAAAAAACTGAAAACTTTTTGTTGTTGAAATTCCGGTTCAAAATGATTATAGGTGCAATATACAACACGTTGAGCACGAAACCACTGGTAGGATGCTTAAGGAAAGCAGTGGTTACTGGAAGTTTCGTATTTTGGAATTCGGACACATTGTGTTTCGAACCTGAATTGCAGGTGAACGAGGCGACATATTAAAGCAAACTAAACGTTGATCTACTCATACTTACATCGATAATCCAAAATAAACGAAACATTCGGAATCCGTGACTATAAATTTTATCCGTTCAAAAAAAGTAAGGCTAACCATCACGTTTTTTCGCAAAAAACTGAAAACTTTTTGTTGTTGAAATTCCGGTTCAAAATGATTATAGGTGCAATATACAACACGTTGAGCACGAAACCACCGGTAGGATGCTTAAGGAAAGCAGTGGTTACTGGAAGTTTCGTATTTTGGAATTCGGACACATTGTGTTTCGAACCTGAATTGCAGGTGAACGAGGCGACATATTAAAGCAAACTAAACGTTGATCTACTCATACTTACATCGATAATCCAAAATAAACGAAACATTCGGAATCCGTGACTATAAATTTTATCCGTTCAAAAAAAGTAAGGCTAACCATCACGTTTTTTCGCAAAAAACTGAAAACTTTTTTTTGTTGAAATTCCGGTTCAAAATGATTATAGGTGCAATATACAACACGTTGAGCACGAAACCACCGGTAGGATGCTTAAGGAAAGCAGTGGTTACTGGAAGTTTCGTGTTTTGAAATTCGGCCACATTGTGTTTCGAACCTGAATTGCAGGTGAACGAGGCGACATATTAAAGCAAACTAAACGTTGATCTACTCATACTTACATCGATAATCCAAAATAAACGAAACATTCGGAATCCGTGACTATAAATTTTATCCGTTCAAAAAAAGTAAGGCTAACCATCACGTTTTTTCGCAAAAAACTGAAAACTTTTTTTTGTTGAAATTCCGGTTTAAAATGATTATAGGTGCAATATACAACACGTTGAGCACGAAACCACCGGTAGGATGCTTAAGGAAAGCAGTGGTTACTGGAAGTTTCGTATTTTGGAATTCGGACACATTGTGTTTCGAACCTGAATTGCAGGTGAACGAGGCGACATATTAAAGCAAACTAAACGTTGATCTACTCATACTTACATCGATAATCCAAAATAAACGAAACATTCGGAATCCGTGACTATAAATTTTATCCGTTCAAAAAAAGTAAGGCATCACGATTTTTCGCAAAAAACTGAAAACTTTTTTTTGTTGAAATTCCGGTTCAAAATGATTATAGGTGCAATATACAACACGTTGAGCACGAAACCACCGGTAGGATGCTTAAGGAAAGCAGTGGTTACTGGAAGTTTCGTGTTTTGAAATTCGGCCACATTGTGTTTCGAACCTGAATTGCAGGTGAACGAGGCGACATATTAAAGCAAACTAAACGTTGATCTACTCATACTTACATCGATAATCCAAAATAAACGAAACATTCGGAATCCGTGACTATAAATTTTATCCGTTCAAAAAAAGTAAGGCATCACGTTTTTTCGCAAAAAACTGAAAACTTTTTTTTGTTGAAATTCCGGTTTAAAATGATTATAGGTGCAATATACAACACGTTGAGCACGAAACCACCGGTTGGATGCTTAAGGAAAGCAGTGGTTACTGGAAGTTTCGTGTTTTGAAATTCGGCCACATTGTGTTTCGAACCTGAATTGCAGGTGAACGAGGCGACATATTAAAGCAAACTAAACGTTGATCTACTCATACTTACATCGATAATCCAAAATAAACGAAACATTTGGAATCCGTGACTATAAATTTTATCCGTTCAAAAAAAGTAAGGCTAACCATCACGATTTTTCGCAAAAAACTGAAAACTTTTTTTTGTTGAAATTCCGGTTCAAAATGATTATAGGTGCAATATACAACACGTTGAGCACGAAACCACCGGTAGGATGCTTAAGGAAAGCAGTGGTTACTGGAAGTTTCGTGTTTTGAAATTCGGCCACATTGTGTTTCGAACCTGAATTGCAGGTGAACGAGGCGACATATTAAAGCAAACTAAACGTTGATCTACTCATACTTACATCGATAATCCAAAATAAACGAAACATTCGGAATCCGTGACTATAAATTTTATCCGTTCAAAAAAAGTAAGGCTAACCATCACGATTTTTCGCAAAAAACTGAAAACTTTTTTTTGTTGAAATTCCGGTTCAAAATGATTATAGGTGCAATATACAACACGTTGAGCACGAAACCACCGGTAGGATGCTTAAGGAAAGCAGTGGTTACTGGAAGTTTCGTGTTTTGAAATTCGGCCACATTGTGTTTCGAACCTGAATTGCAGGTGAACGAGGCGACATATTAAAGCAAACTAAACGTTGATCTACTCATACTTACATCGATAATCCAAAATAAACGAAACATTCGGAATCCGTGACTATAAATTTTATCCGTTCAAAAAAAGTAAGGCTAACCATCACGTTTTTTCGCAAAAAACTGAAAACTTTTTTTTGTTGAAATTCCGGTTCAAAATGATTATAGGTGCAATATACAACACGTTGAGCACGAAACCACCGGTAGGATGCTTAAGGAAAGCAGTGGTTACTGGAAGTTTCGTGTTTTGAAATTCGGCCACATTGTGTTTCGAACCTGAATTGCAGGTGAACGAGGCGACATATTAAAGCAAACTAAACGTTGATCTACTCATACTTACATCGATAATCCAAAATAAACGAAACATTCGGAATCCGTGACTATAAATTTTATCCGTTCAAAAAAAGTAAGGCTAACCATCACGTTTTTTCGCAAAAAACTGAAAACTTTTTTTTGTTGAAATTCCGGTTCAAAATGATTATAGGTGCAATATACAACACGTTGAGCACGAAACCACCGGTAGGATGCTTAAGGAAAGCAGTGGTTACTGGAAGTTTCGTATTTTGGAATTCGGCCACATTGTGTTTCGAACCTGAATTGCAGGTGAACGAGGCGACATATTAAAGCAAACTAAACGTTGATCTACTCATACTTACATCGATAATCCAAAATAAACGAAACATTCGGAATCCGTGACTATAAATTTTATCCGTTCAAAAAAAGTAAGGCTAACCATCACGTTTTTTCGCAAAAAACTGAAAACTTTTTTTTGTTGAAATTCCGGTTCAAAATGATTATAGGTGCAATATACAACACGTTGAGCACGAAACCACCGGTAGAATGCTTAAGGAAAGCAGTGGTTACTGGAAGTTTCGTATTTTGGAATTCGGACACATTGTGTTTCGAACCTGAATTGCAGGTGAACGAGGCGACATATTAAAGCAAACTAAACGTTGATCTACTCATACTTACATCGATAATCCAAAATAAACGAAACATTCGGAATCCGTGACTATAAATTTTATCCGTTCAAAAAAAGTAAGGCTAACCATCACGTTTTTTCGCAAAAAACTGAAAACTTTTTTTTGTTGAAATTCCGGTTCAAAATGATTATAGGTGCAATATACAACACGTTGAGCACGAAACCACCGGTAGGATGCTTAAGGAAAGCAGTGGTTACTGGAAGTTTCGTATTTTGGAATTCGGCCACATTGTGTTTCGAACCTGAATTGCAGGTGAACGAGGCGACATATTAAAGCAAACTAAACGTTGATCTACTCATACTTACATCGATAATCCAAAATAAACGAAACATTCGGAATCCGTGACTATAAATTTTATCCGTTCAAAAAAAGTAAGGCTAACCATCACGTTTTTTCGCAAAAAACTGAAAACTTTTTTTTGTTGAAATTCCGGTTCAAAATGATTATAGGTGCAATATACAACACGTTGAGCACGAAACCACCGGTAGGATGCTTAAGGAAAGCAGTGGTTACTGGAAGTTTCGTATTTTGGAATTCGGACACATTGTGTTTCGAACCTGAATTGCAGGTGAACGAGGCGACATATTAAAGCAAACTAAACGTTGATCTACTCATACTTACATCGATAATCCAAAATAAACGAAACATTCGGAATCCGTGACTATAAATTTTATCCGTTCAAAAAAAGTAAGGTCCATCACGTTTTTTCGCAAAAAACTGAAAACTTTTTTTTGTTGAAATTCCGGTTTAAAATGATTATAGGTGCAATATACAACACGTTGAGCACGAAACCACCGGTTGGATGCTTAAGGAAAGCAGTGGTTACTGGAAGTTTCGTGTTTTGGAATTCGGACACATTGTGTTTCGAACCTGAATTGCAGGTGAACGAGGCGACATATTAAAGCAAACTAAACGTTGATCTACTCATACTTACATCGATAATCCAAAATAAACGAAACATTTGGAATCCGTGACTATAAATTTTATCCGTTCAAAAAAAGTAAGGCTAACATCACGTTTTTTCGCAAAAAACTGAAAACTTTTTTTTGTTGAAATTCCGGTTCAAAATGATTATAGGTGCAATATACAACACGTTGAGCACGAAACCACCGGTAGGATGCTTAAGGAAAGCAGTGGTTACTGGAAGTTTCGTGTTTTGAAATTCGGCCACATTGTGTTTCGAACCTGAATTGCAGGTGAACGAGGCGACATATTAAAGCAAACTAAACGTTGATCTACTCATACTTACATCGATAATCCAAAATAAACGAAACATTCGGAATCCGTGACTATAAATTTTATCCGTTCAAAAAAAGTAAGGCTAGCCATCACGTTTTTTCGCAAAAAACTGAAAACTTTTTTTTGTTGAAATTCCGGTTTAAAATGATTATAGATGCAATATACAACACGTTGAGCACGAAACCACCGGTTGGATGCTTAAGGAAAGCAGTGGTTACTGGAAGTTTCGTGTTTTGAACATTCAAATTCGAATCATCACGTTTTTTCGCAAAAAACTGAAAACTTTTTTTTGTTGAAATTCCGGTTTAAAATGATTATAGGTGCAATATACAACACGTTGAGCACGAAACCACCGGTTGGATGCTTAAGGAAAGCAGTGGTTACTGGAAGTTTCGTGTTTTGAAATTCGGCCACATTGTGTTTCGAACCTGAATTGCAGGTGAACGAGGCGACATATTAAAGCAAACTAAACGTTGATCTACTCATACTTACATCGATAATCCAAAATAAACGAAACATTCGGAATCCGTGACTATAAATTTTATCCGTTCAAAAAAAGTAAGGTCCATCACGTTTTTTCGCAAAAAACTGAAAACTTTTTTTTGTTGAAATTCCGGTTTAAAATGATTATATTGTGCAATATACAACACGTTGAGCACGAAACCACCGGTTGGATGCTTAAGGAAAGCAGTGGTTACTGGAAGTTTCGTGTTTTGGAATTCGGACACATTGTGTTTCGAACCTGAATTGCAGGTGAACGAGGCGACATATTAAAGCAAACTAAACGTTGATCTACTCATACTTACATCGATAATCCAAAATAAACGAAACATTTGGAATCCGTGACTATAAATTTTATCCGTTCAAAAAAAGTAAGGCTAACATCACGTTTTTTCGCAAAAAACTGAAAACTTTTTTTTGTTGAAATTCCGGTTCAAAATGATTATAGGTGCAATATACAACACGTTGAGCACGAAACCACCGGTAGGATGCTTAAGGAAAGCAGTGGTTACTGGAAGTTTCGTGTTTTGAAATTCGGCCACATTGTGTTTCGAACCTGAATTGCAGGTGAACGAGGCGACATATTAAAGCAAACTAAACGTTGATCTACTCATACTTACATCGATAATCCAAAATAAATGAAACATTCGGAATCCGTGACTATAAATTTTATCCGTTCAAAAAAAGTAAGGCTAGCCATCACGTTTTTTCGCAAAAAACTGAAAACTTTTTTTTGTTGAAATTCCGGTTTAAAATGATTATAGATGCAATATACAACACGTTGAGCACGAAACCACCGGTTGGATGCTTAAGGAAAGCAGTGGTTACTGGAAGTTTCGTGTTTTGAACATTCAAATTCGAATCATCACGTTTTTTCGCAAAAAACTGAAAACTTTTTTTTGTTGAAATTCCGGTTTAAAATGATTATAGGTGCAATATACAACACGTTGAGCACGAAACCACCGGTTGGATGCTTAAGGAAAGCAGTGGTTACTGGAAGTTTCGTGTTTTGGAATTCGGACACATTGTGTTTCGAACCTGAATTGCAGGTGAACGAGGCGACATATTAAAGCAAACTAAACGTTGATCTACTCATACTTACATCGATAATCCAAAATAAACGAAACATTCGGAATCCGTGACTATAAATTTTATCCGTTCAAAAAAAGTAAGGCTAACCATCACGTTTTTTCGCAAAAAACTGAAAACTTTTTGTTGTTGAAATTCCGGTTCAAAATGATTATAGGTGCAATATACAACACGTTGAGCACGAAACCACCGGTTGGATGCTTAAGGAAAGCAGTGGTTACTGGAAGTTTCGTGTTTTGAAATTCGGCCACATTGTGTTTCGAACCTGAATTGCAGGTGAACGAGGCGACATATTAAAGCAAACTAAACGTTGATCTACTCATACTTACATCGATAATCCAAAATAAACGAAACATTCGGAATCCGTGACTATAAATTTTATCCGTTCAAAAAAAGTAAGGCTAACCATCACGTTTTTTCGCAAAAAACTGAAAACTTTTTTTTGTTGAAATTCCGGTTCAAAATGATTATAGGTGCAATATACAACACGTTGAGCACGAAACCACCGGTAGGATGCTTAAGGAAAGCAGTGGTTACTGGAAGTTTCGTATTTTGGAATTCGGCCACATTGTGTTTCGAACCTGAATTGCAGGTGAACGAGGCGACATATTAAAGCAAACTAAACGTTGATCTACTCATACTTACATCGATAATCCAAAATAAACGAAACATTCGGAATCCGTGACTATAAATTTTATCCGTTCAAAAAAAGTAAGGCTACCCATCACGTTTTTTCGCAAAAAACTGAAAACTTTTTTTTGTTGAAATTCCGGTTCAAAATGATTATAGGTGCAATATACAACACGTTGAGCACGAAACCACCGGTAGAATGCTTAAGGAAAGCAGTGGTTACTGGAAGTTTCGTATTTTGGAATTCGGACACATTGTGTTTCGAGCCTGAATTGCAGGTGAACGAGGCGACATATTAAAGCAAACTAAACGTTGATCTACTCATACTTACATCGATAATCCAAAATAAACGAAACATTCGGAATCCGTGACTATAAATTTTATCCGTTCAAAAAAAGTAAGGCTAACCATCACGTTTTTTCGCAAAAAACTGAAAACTTTTTTTTGTTGAAATTCCGGTTCAAAATGATTATAGGTGCAATATACAACACGTTGAGCACGAAACCACCGGTAGGATGCTTAAGGAAAGCAGTGGTTACTGGAAGTTTCGTATTTTGGAATTCGGACACATTGTGTTTCGAACCTGAATTGCAGGTGAACGAGGCGACATATTAAAGCAAACTAAACGTTGATCTACTCATACTTACATCGATAATCCAAAATAAACGAAACATTCGGAATCCGTGACTATAAATTTTATCCGTTCAAAAAAAGTAAGGTCCATCACGTTTTTTCGCAAAAAACTGAAAACTTTTTTTTGTTGAAATTCCGGTTTAAAATGATTATAGGTGCAATATACAACACGTTGAGCACGAAACCACCGGTTGGATGCTTAAGGAAAGCAGTGGTTACTGGAAGTTTCGTGTTTTGGAATTCGGACACATTGTGTTTCGAACCTGAATTGCAGGTGAACGAGGCGACATATTAAAGCAAACTAAACGTTGATCTACTCATACTTACATCGATAATCCAAAATAAACGAAACATTTGGAATCCGTGACTATAAATTTTATCCGTTCAAAAAAAGTAAGGCTACCCATCACGTTTTTTCGCAAAAAACTGAAAACTTTTTTTTGTTGAAATTCCGGTTCAAAATGATTATAGGTGCAATATACAACACGTTGAGCACGAAACCACCGGTAGAATGCTTAAGGAAAGCAGTGGTTACTGGAAGTTTCGTATTTTGGAATTCGGACACATTGTGTTTCGAGCCTGAATTGCAGGTGAACGAGGCGACATATTAAAGCAAACTAAACGTTGATCTACTCATACTTACATCGATAATCCAAAATAAACGAAACATTCGGAATCCGTGACTATAAATTTTATCCGTTCAAAAAAAGTAAGGCTAACCATCACGTTTTTTCGCAAAAAACTGAAAACTTTTTTTTGTTGAAATTCCGGTTCAAAATGATTATAGGTGCAATATACAACACGTTGAGCACGAAACCACCGGTAGGATGCTTAAGGAAAGCAGTGGTTACTGGAAGTTTCGTATTTTGGAATTCGGACACATTGTGTTTCGAACCTGAATTGCAGGTGAACGAGGCGACATATTAAAGCAAACTAAACGTTGATCTACTCATACTTACATCGATAATCCAAAATAAACGAAACATTCGGAATCCGTGACTATAAATTTTATCCGTTCAAAAAAAGTAAGGTCCATCACGTTTTTTCGCAAAAAACTGAAAACTTTTTTTTGTTGAAATTCCGGTTTAAAATGATTATAGGTGCAATATACAACACGTTGAGCACGAAACCACCGGTAGGATGCTTAAGGAAAGCAGTGGTTACTGGAAGTTTCGTGTTTTGAAATTCGGCCACATTGTGTTTCGAACCTGAATTGCAGGTGAACGAGGCGACATATTAAAGCAAACTAAACGTTGATCTACTCATACTTACATCGATAATCCAAAATAAACGAAACATTCGGAATCCGTGACTATAAATTTTATCCGTTCAAAAAAAGTAAGGCATCACGTTTTTTCGCAAAAAACTGAAAACTTTTTTTTGTTGAAATTCCGGTTTAAAATGATTATAGATGCAATATACAACACGTTGAGCACGAAACCACCGGTTGGATGCTTAAGGAAAGCAGTGGTTACTGGAAGTTTCGTGTTTTGAACATTCAAATTCGAATCATCACGTTTTTTCGCAAAAAACTGAAAACTTTTTGTTGTTGAAATTCCGGTTCAAAATGATTATAGGTGCAATATACAACACGTTGAGCACGAAACCACCGGTTGGATGCTTAAGGAAAGCAGTGGTTACTGGAAGTTTCGTATTTTGGAATTCGGACACATTGTGTTTCGAACCTGAATTGCAGGTGAACGAGGCGACATATTAAAGCAAACTAAACGTTGATCTACTCATACTTACATCGATAATCCAAAATAAACGAAACATTCGGAATCCGTGACTATAAATTTTATCCGTTCAAAAAAAGTAAGGCTAACCATCACGTTTTTTCGCAAAAAACTGAAAACTTTTTGTTGTTGAAATTCCGGTTCAAAATGATTATAGGTGCAATATACAACACGTTGAGCACGAAACCACCGGTTGGATGCTTAAGGAAAGCAGTGGTTACTGGAAGTTTCGTATTTTGGAATTCGGACACATTGTGTTTCGAACCTGAATTGCAGGTGAACGAGGCGACATATTAAAGCAAACTAAACGTTGATCTACTCATACTTACATCGATAATCCAAAATAAACGAAACATTTGGAATCCGTGACTATAAATTTTATCCGTTCAAAAAAAGTAAGGCTAACCATCACGTTTTTTCGCAAAAAACTGAAAACTTTTTGTTGTTGAAATTCCGGTTCAAAATGATTATAGGTGCAATATACAACACGTTGAGCACGAAACCACCGGTTGGATGCTTAAGGAAAGCAGTGGTTACTGGAAGTTTCGTATTTTGGAATTCGGACACATTGTGTTTCGAACCTGAATTGCAGGTGAACGAGGCGACATATTAAAGCAAACTAAACGTTGATCTACTCATACTTACATCGATAATCCAAAATAAACGAAACATTTGGAATCCGTGACTATAAATTTTATCCGTTCAAAAAAAGTAAGGCTAACCATCACGTTTTTTCGCAAAAAACTGAAAACTTTTTGTTGTTGAAATTCCGGTTCAAAATGATTATAGGTGCAATATACAACACGTTGAGCACGAAACCACCGGTAGGATGCTTAAGGAAAGCAGTGGTTACTGGAAGTTTCGTGTTTTGAAATTCGGCCACATTGTGTTTCGAACCTGAATTGCAGGTGAACGAGGCGACATATTAAAGCAAACTAAACGTTGATCTACTCATACTTACATCGATAATCCAAAATAAACGAAACATTCGGAATCCGTGACTATAAATTTTATCCGTTCAAAAAAAGTAAGGCTAACCATCACGTTTTTTCGCAAAAAACTGAAAACTTTTTTTTGTTGAAATTCCGGTTTAAAATGATTATAGGTGCAATATACAACACGTTGAGCACGAAACCACCGGTTGGATGCTTAAGGAAAGCAGTGGTTACTGGAAGTTTCGTGTTTTGAAATTCGGCCACATTGTGTTTCGAACCTGAATTGCAGGTGAACGAGGCGACATATTAAAGCAAACTAAACGTTGATCTACATCGATAATCCAAAATAAACGAAACATTCGGAATCCGTGACTATAAATTTTATCCGTTCAAAAAAAGTAAGGCTAACCATCACGTTTTTTCGCAAACAACTGAAAACTTTTTTTTGTTGAAATTCCGGTTCAAAATGATTATAGGTGCAATATACAACACGTTGAGCACGAAACCACCGGTTGGATGCTTAAGGAAAGCAGTGGTTACTGGAAGTTTCGTGTTTTGAAATTCGGCCACATTGTGTTTCGAACCTGAATTGCAGGTGAACGAGGCGACATATTAAAGCAAACTAAACGTTGATCTACTCATACTTACATCGATAATCCAAAATAAACGAAACATTCGGAATCCGTGACTATAAATTTTATCCGTTCAAAAAAAGTAAGGCATCACGATTTTTCGCAAAAAACTGAAAACTTTTTTTTGTTGAAATTCCGGTTCAAAATGATTATAGGTGCAATATACAACACGTTGAGCACGAAACCACCGGTAGGATGCTTAAGGAAAGCAGTGGTTACTGGAAGTTTCGTGTTTTGAAATTCGGCCACATTGTGTTTCGAACCTGAATTGCAGGTGAACGAGGCGACATATTAAAGCAAACTAAACGTTGATCTACTCATACTTACATCGATAATCCAAAATAAACGAAACATTCGGAATCCGTGACTATAAATTTTATCCGTTCAAAAAAAGTAAGGCTAACCATCACGTTTTTTCGCAAAAAACTGAAAACTTTTTTTTGTTGAAATTCCGGTTCAAAATGATTATAGGTGCAATATACAACACGTTGAGCACGAAACCACCGGTAGGATGCTTAAGGAAAGCAGTGGTTACTGGAAGTTTCGTGTTTTGAAATTCGGCCACATTGTGTTTCGAACCTGAATTGCAGGTGAACGAGGCGACATATTAAAGCAAACTAAACGTTGATCTACTCATACTTACATCGATAATCCAAAATAAACGAAACATTCGGAATCCGTGACTATAAATTTTATCCGTTCAAAAAAAGTAAGGCTAACCATCACGTTTTTTCGCAAAAAACTGAAAACTTTTTTTTGTTGAAATTCCGGTTTAAAATGATTATAGGTGCAATATACAACACGTTGAGCACGAAACCACCGGTTGGATGCTTAAGGAAAGCAGTGGTTACTGGAAGTTTCGTGTTTTGAAATTCGGCCACATTGTGTTTCGAACCTGAATTGCAGGTGAACGAGGCGACATATTAAAGCAAACTAAACGTTGATCTACTCATACTTACATCGATAATCCAAAATAAACGAAACATTTGGAATCCGTGACTATAAATTTTATCCGTTCAAACAAAGTAAGGCTAACCATCACGTTTTTTCGCAAAAAACTGACAACTTTTTTTTGTTGAAATTCCGGTTCAAAATGATTATAGGTGCAATATACAACACGTTGAGCACGAAACCACCGGTAGGATGCTTAAGGAAAGCAGTGGTTACTGGAAGTTTCGTGTTTTGAAATTCGGCCACATTGTGTTTCGAACCTGAATTGCAGGTGAACGAGGCGACATATTAAAGCAAACTAAACGTTGATCTACTCATACTTACATCGATAATCCAAAATAAACGAAACATTCGGAATCCGTGACTATAAATTTTATCCGTTCAAAAAAAGTAAGGCTAGCCATCACGTTTTTTCGCAAAAAACCGAAAACTTTTTTTTGTTGAAATTCCGGTTTAAAATGATTATAGATGCAATATACAACACGTTGAGCACGAAACCACCGGTTGGATGCTTAAGGAAAGCAGTGGTTACTGGAAGTTTCGTGTTTTGAACTTTCAAATTCGAATCATCACGTTTTTTCGCAAAAAACTGAAAACTTTTTGTTGTTGAAATTCCGGTTCAAAATGATTATTGGTGCAATATACAACACGTTGAGCACGAAACCACCGGTTGGATGCTTAAGGAAAGCAGTGGTTACTGGAAGTTTCGTATTTTGGAATTCGGACACATTGTGTTTCGAACCTGAATTGCAGGTGAACGAGGCGACATATTAAAGCAAACTAAACGTTGATCTACTCATACTTACATCGATAATCCAAAATAAACGAAACATTCGGAATCCGTGACTATAAATTTTATCCGTTCAAAAAAAGTAAGGCTAACCATCACGTTTTTTCGCAAAAAACTGAAAACTTTTTGTTGTTGAAATTCCGGTTCAAAATGATTATAGGTGCAATATACAACACGTTGAGCACGAAACCACCGGTTGGATGCTTAAGGAAAGCAGTGGTTACTGGAAGTTTCGTATTTTGTAATTCGGCCACATTGTGTTTCGAACCTGAATTGCAGGTGAACGAGGCGACATATTAAAGCAAACTAAACGTTGATCTACTCATACTTACATCGATAATCCAAAATAAACGAAACATTTGGAATCCGTGACTATAAATTTTATCCGTTCAAAAAAAGTAAGGCTAGCCATCACGTTTTTTCGCAAAAAACTGAAAACTTTTTTTTGTTGAAATTCCGGTTCAAAATGATTATAGGTGCAATATACAACACGTTGAGCACGAAACCACCGGTAGGATGCTTAAGGAAAGCAGTGGTTACTGGAAGTTTCGTGTTTTGAAATTCGGCCACATTGTGTTTCGAACCTGAATTGCAGGTGAACGAGGCGACATATTAAAGCAAACTAAACGTTGATCTACTCATACTTACATCGATAATCCAAAATAAACGAAACATTCGGAATCCGTGACTATAAATTTTATCCGTTCAAAAAAAGTAAGGCTAGCCATCACGTTTTTTCGCAAAAAACTGAAAACTTTTTTTTGTTGAAATTCCGGTTTAAAATGATTATAGATGCAATATACAACACGTTGAGCACGAAACCACCGGTTGGATGCTTAAGGAAAGCAGTGGTTACTGGAAGTTTCGTGTTTTGAACATTCAAATTCGAATCATCACGTTTTTTCGCAAAAAACTGAAAACTTTTTGTTGTTGAAATTCCGGTTCAAAATGATTATAGGTGCAATATACAACACGTTGAGCACGAAACCACCGGTTGGATGCTTAAGGAAAGCAGTGGTTACTGGAAGTTTCGTGTTTTGGAATTCGGACACATTGTGTTTCGAACCTGAATTGCAGGTGAACGAGGCGACATATTAAAGCAAACTAAACGTTGATCTACTCATACTTACATCGATAATCCAAAATAAACGAAACATTCGGAATCCGTGACTATAAATTTTATCCGTTCAAAAAAAGTAAGGCTAACCATCACGTTTTTTCGCAAAAAACTGAAAACTTTTTGTTGTTGAAATTCCGGTTCAAAATGATTATAGGTGCAATATACAACACGTTGAGCACGAAACCACCGGTAGGATGCTTAAGGAAAGCAGTGGTTACTGGAAGTTTCGTGTTTTGAAATTCGGCCACATTGTGTTTCGAACCTGAATTGCAGGTGAACGAGGCGACATATTAAAGCAAACTAAACGTTGATCTACTCATACTTACATCGATAATCCAAAATAAACGAAACATTCGGAATCCGTGACTATAAATTTTATCCGTTCAAAAAAAGTAAGGCATCACGTTTTTTCGCAAAAAACTGAAAACTTTTTTTTGTTGAAATTCCGGTTCAAAATGATTATAGGTGCAATATACAACACGTTGAGCACGAAACCACCGGTAGGATGCTTAAGGAAAGCAGTGGTTACTGGAAGTTTCGTGTTTTGAAATTCGGCCACATTGTGTTTCGAACCTGAATTGCAGGTGAACGAGGCGACATATTAAAGCAAACTAAACGTTGATCTACTCATACTTACATCGATAATCCAAAATAAACGAAACATTCGGAATCCGTGACTATAAATTTTATCCGTTCAAAAAAAGTAAGGCTAACCATCACGTTTTTTCGCAAAAAACTGAAAACTTTTTTTTGTTGAAATTCCGGTTTAAAATGATTATAGGTGCAATATACAACACGTTGAGCACGAAACCACCGGTTGGATGCTTAAGGAAAGCAGTGGTTACTGGAAGTTTCGTGTTTTTAAATTCGGCCACATTGTGTTTCGAACCTGAATTGCAGGTGAACGAGGCGACATATTAAAGCAAACTAAACGTTGATCTACTCATACTTACATCGATAATCCAAAATAAACGAAACATTTGGAATCCGTGACTATAAATTTTATCCGTTCAAAAAAAGTAAGGCTAACCATCACGTTTTTTCGCAAAAAACTGACAACTTTTTTTTGTTGAAATTCCGGTTCAAAATGATTATAGGTGCAATATACAACACGTTGAGCACGAAACCACCGGTAGGATGCTTAAGGAAAGCAGTGGTTACTGGAAGTTTCGTGTTTTGAAATTCGGCCACATTGTGTTTCGAACCTGAATTGCAGGTGAACGAGGCGACATATTAAAGCAAACTAAACGTTGATCTACTCATACTTACATCGATAATCCAAAATAAACGAAACATTTGGAATCCGTGACTATAAATTTTATCCGTTCAAAAAAAGTAAGGCTAACCATCACGTTTTTTCGCAAAAAACTGACAACTTTTTTTTGTTGAAATTCCGGTTCAAAATGATTATAGGTGCAATATACAACACGTTGAGCACGAAACCACCGGTAGGATGCTTAAGGAAAGCAGTGGTTACTGGAAGTTTCGTGTTTTGAAATTCGGCCACATTGTGTTTCGAACCTGAATTGCAGGTGAACGAGGCGACATATTAAAGCAAACTAAACGTTGATCTACTCATACTTACATCGATAATCCAAAATAAACGAAACATTTGGAATCCGTGACTATAAATTTTATCCGTTCAAAAAAAGTAAGGCTAACCATCACGTTTTTTCGCAAAAAACTGACAACTTTTTTTTGTTGAAATTCCGGTTCAAAATGATTATAGGTGCAATATACAACACGTTGAGCACGAAACCACCGGTAGGATGCTTAAGGAAAGCAGTGGTTACTGGAAGTTTCGTGTTTTGAAATTCGGCCACATTGTGTTTCGAACCTGAATTGCAGGTGAACGAGGCGACATATTAAAGCAAACTAAACGTTGATCTACTCATACTTACATCGATAATCCAAAATAAACGAAACATTTGGAATCCGTGACTATAAATTTTATCCGTTCAAAAAAAGTAAGGCTAACCATCACGTTTTTTCGCAAAAAACTGACAACTTTTTTTTGTTGAAATTCCGGTTCAAAATGATTATAGGTGCAATATACAACACGTTGAGCACGAAACCACCGGTAGGATGCTTAAGGAAAGCAGTGGTTACTGGAAGTTTCGTGTTTTGAAATTCGGCCACATTGTGTTTCGAACCTGAATTGCAGGTGAACGAGGCGACATATTAAAGCAAACTAAACGTTGATCTACTCATACTTACATCGATAATCCAAAATAAACGAAACATTTGGAATCCGTGACTATAAATTTTATCCGTTCAAAAAAAGTAAGGCTAACCATCACGTTTTTTCGCAAAAAACTGACAACTTTTTTTTGTTGAAATTCCGGTTCAAAATGATTATAGGTGCAATATACAACACGTTGAGCACGAAACCACCGGTAGGATGCTTAAGGAAAGCAGTGGTTACTGGAAGTTTCGTGTTTTGAAATTCGGCCACATTGTGTTTCGAACCTGAATTGCAGGTGAACGAGGCGACATATTAAAGCAAACTAAACGTTGATCTACTCATACTTACATCGATAATCCAAAATAAACGAAACATTTGGAATCCGTGACTATAAATTTTATCCGTTCAAAAAAAGTAAGGCTAACCATCACGTTTTTTCGCAAAAAACTGACAACTTTTTTTTGTTGAAATTCCGGTTCAAAATGATTATAGGTGCAATATACAACACGTTGAGCACGAAACCACCGGTAGGATGCTTAAGGAAAGCAGTGGTTACTGGAAGTTTCGTGTTTTGAAATTCGGCCACATTGTGTTTCGAACCTGAATTGCAGGTGAACGAGGCGACATATTAAAGCAAACTAAACGTTGATCTACTCATACTTACATCGATAATCCAAAATAAACGAAACATTTGGAATCCGTGACTATAAATTTTATCCGTTCAAAAAAAGTAAGGCTAACCATCACGTTTTTTCGCAAAAAACTGACAACTTTTTTTTGTTGAAATTCCGGTTCAAAATGATTATAGGTGCAATATACAACACGTTGAGCACGAAACCACCGGTAGGATGCTTAAGGAAAGCAGTGGTTACTGGAAGTTTCGTGTTTTGAAATTCGGCCACATTGTGTTTCGAACCTGAATTGCAGGTGAACGAGGCGACATATTAAAGCAAACTAAACGTTGATCTACTCATACTTACATCGATAATCCAAAATAAACGAAACATTCGGAATCCGTGACTATAAATTTTATCCGTTCAAAAAAAGTAAGGCTAGCCATCACGTTTTTTCGCAAAAAACTGAAAACTTTTTTTTGTTGAAATTCCGGTTTAAAATGATTATAGATGCAATATACAACACGTTGAGCACGAAACCACCGGTTGGATGCTTAAGGAAAGCAGTGGTTACTGGAAGTTTCGTGTTTTGAACATTCAAATTCGAATCATCACGTTTTTTCGCAAAAAACTGAAAACTTTTTGTTGTTGAAATTCCGGTTCAAAATGATTATAGGTGCAATATACAACACGTTGAGCACGAAACCACCGGTTGGATGCTTAAGGAAAGCAGTGGTTACTGGAAGTTTCGTGTTTTGGAATTCGGACACATTGTGTTTCGAACCTGAATTGCAGGTGAACGAGGCGACATATTAAAGCAAACTAAACGTTGATCTACTCATACTTACATCGATAATCCAAAATAAACGAAACATTCGGAATCCGTGACTATAAATTTTATCCGTTCAAAAAAAGTAAGGCTAACCATCACGTTTTTTCGCAAAAAACTGAAAACTTTTTGTTGTTGAAATTCCGGTTCAAAATGATTATAGGTGCAATATACAACACGTTGAGCACGAAACCACCGGTAGGATGCTTAAGGAAAGCAGTGGTTACTGGAAGTTTCGTGTTTTGAAATTCGGCCACATTGTGTTTCGAACCTGAATTGCAGGTGAACGAGGCGACATATTAAAGCAAACTAAACGTTGATCTACTCATACTTACATCGATAATCCAAAATAAACGAAACATTCGGAATCCGTGACTATAAATTTTATCCGTTCAAAAAAAGTAAGGCATCACGTTTTTTCGCAAAAAACTGAAAACTTTTTTTTGTTGAAATTCCGGTTCAAAATGATTATAGGTGCAATATACAACACGTTGAGCACGAAACCACCGGTAGGATGCTTAAGGAAAGCAGTGGTTACTGGAAGTTTCGTGTTTTTAAATTCGGCCACATTGTGTTTCGAACCTGAATTGCAGGTGAACGAGGCGACATATTAAAGCAAACTAAACGTTGATCTACTCATACTTACATCGATAATCCAAAATAAACGAAACATTCGGAATCCGTGACTATAAATTTTATCCGTTCAAAAAAAGTAAGGCTAACCATCACGTTTTTTCGCAAAAAACTGAAAACTTTTTTTTGTTGAAATTCCGGTTTAAAATGATTATAGGTGCAATATACAACACGTTGAGCACGAAACCACCGGTTGGATGCTTAAGGAAAGCAGTGGTTACTGGAAGTTTCGTGTTTTGAAATTCGGCCACATTGTGTTTCGAACCTGAATTGCAGGTGAACGAGGCGACATATTAAAGCAAACTAAACGTTGATCTACTCATACTTACATCGATAATCCAAAATAAACGAAACATTTGGAATCCGTGACTATAAATTTTATCCGTTCAAAAAAAGTAAGGCTAACCATCACGTTTTTTCGCAAAAAACTGACAACTTTTTTTTGTTGAAATTCCGGTTCAAAATGATTATAGGTGCAATATACAACACGTTGAGCACGAAACCACCGGTAGGATGCTTAAGGAAAGCAGTGGTTACTGGAAGTTTCGTGTTTTGAAATTCGGCCACATTGTGTTTCGAACCTGAATTGCAGGTGAACGAGGCGACATATTAAAGCAAACTAAACGTTGATCTACTCATACTTACATCGATAATCCAAAATAAACGAAACATTTGGAATCCGTGACTATAAATTTTATCCGTTCAAAAAAAGTAAGGCTAACCATCACGTTTTTTCGCAAAAAACTGACAACTTTTTTTTGTTGAAATTCCGGTTCAAAATGATTATAGGTGCAATATACAACACGTTGAGCACGAAACCACCGGTAGGATGCTTAAGGAAAGCAGTGGTTACTGGAAGTTTCGTGTTTTGAAATTCGGCCACATTGTGTTTCGAACCTGAATTGCAGGTGAACGAGGCGACATATTAAAGCAAACTAAACGTTGATCTACTCATACTTACATCGATAATCCAAAATAAACGAAACATTTGGAATCCGTGACTATAAATTTTATCCGTTCAAAAAAAGTAAGGCTAACCATCACGTTTTTTCGCAAAAAACTGAAAACTTTTTTTTGTTGAAATTCCGGTTTAAAATGATTATAGGTGCAATATACAACACGTTGAGCACGAAACCACCGGTTGGATGCTTAAGGAAAGCAGTGGTTACTGGAAGTTTCGTGTTTTGAAATTCGGCCACATTGTGTTTCGAACCTGAATTGCAGGTGAACGAGGCGACATATTAAAGCAAACTAAACGTTGATCTACTCATACTTACATCGATAATCCAAAATAAACGAAACATTTGGAATCCGTGACTATAAATTTTATCCGTTCAAAAAAAGTAAGGCTAACCATCACGTTTTTTCGCAAAAAACTGAAAACTTTTTTTTGTTGAAATTCCGGTTCAAAATGATTATAGGTGCAATATACAACACGTTGAGCACGAAACCACCGGTAGGATGCTTAAGGAAAGCAGTGGTTACTGGAAGTTTCGTGTTTTGAAATTCGGCCACATTGTGTTTCGAACCTGAATTGCAGGTGAACGAGGCGACATATTAAAGCAAACTAAACGTTGATCTACTCATACTTACATCGATAATCCAAAATAAACGAAACATTCGGAATCCGTGACTATAAATTTTATCCGTTCAAAAAAAGTAAGGCTAACCATCACGTTTTTTCGCAAAAAACTGAAAACTTTTTTTTGTTGAAATTCCGGTTTAAAATGATTATAGGTGCAATATACAACACGTTGAGCACGAAACCACCGGTTGGATGCTTAAGGAAAGCAGTGGTTACTGGAAGTTTCGTGTTTTGAAATTCGGCCACATTGTGTTTCGAACCTGAATTGCAGGTGAACGAGGCGACATATTAAAGCAAACTAAACGTTGATCTACTCATACTTACATCGATAATCCAAAATAAACGAAACATTTGGAATCCGTGACTATAAATTTTATCCGTTCAAAAAAAGTAAGGCTAACCATCACGTTTTTTCGCAAAAAACTGAAAACTTTTTGTTGTTGAAATTCCGGTTCAAAATGATTATAGGTGCAATATACAACACGTTGAGCACGAAACCACCGGTAGGATGCTTAAGGAAAGCAGTGGTTACTGGAAGTTTCGTGTTTTGAAATTCGGCCACATTGTGTTTCGAACCTGAATTGCAGGTGAACGAGGCGACATATTAAAGCAAACTAAACGTTGATCTACTCATACTTACATCGATAATCCAAAATAAACGAAACATTCGGAATCCGTGACTATAAATTTTATCCGTTCAAAAAAAGTAAGGCTAACCATCACGTTTTTTCGCAAAAAACTGAAAACTTTTTTTTGTTGAAATTCCGGTTCAAAATGATTATAGGTGCAATATACAACACGTTGAGCACGAAACCACCGGTAGGATGCTTAAGGAAAGCAGTGGTTACTGGAAGTTTCGTGTTTTGAAATTCGGCCACATTGTGTTTCGAACCTGAATTGCAGGTGAACGAGGCGACATATTAAAGCAAACTAAACGTTGATCTACTCATACTTACATCGATAATCCAAAATAAACGAAACATTCGGAATCCGTGACTATAAATTTTATCCGTTCAAAAAAAGTAAGGCTAACCATCACGTTTTTTCGCAAAAAACTGAAAACTTTTTTTTGTTGAAATTCCGGTTCAAAATGATTATAGGTGCAATATACAACACGTTGAGCACGAAACCACCGGTAGGATGCTTAAGGAAAGCAGTGGTTACTGGAAGTTTCGTGTTTTGAAATTCGGCCACATTGTGTTTCGAACCTGAATTGCAGGTGAACGAGGCGACATATTAAAGCAAACTAAACGTTGATCTACTCATACTTACATCGATAATCCAAAATAAACGAAACATTCGGAATCCGTGACTATAAATTTTATCCGTTCAAAAAAAGTAAGGCTCATCACGTTTTTTCGCAAAAAACTGAAAACTTTTTTTTGTTGAAATTCCGGTTCAAAATGATTATAGGTGCAATATACAACACGTTGAGCACGAAACCACCGGTATGATGCTTAAGGAAAGCAGTGGTTACTGGAAGTTTCGTGTTTTGAAATTCGGCCACATTGTGTTTCGAACCTGAATTGCAGGTGAACGAGGCGACATATTAAAGCAAACTAAACGTTGATCTACTCATACTTACATCGATAATCCAAAATAAACGAAACATTTGGAATCCGTGACTATAAATTTTATCCGTTCAAAAAAAGTAAGGCTAACCATCACGTTTTTTCGCAAAAAACTGAAAACTTTTTTTTGTTGAAATTCCGGTTCAAAATGATTATAGGTGCAATATACAACACGTTGAGCACGAAACCACCGGTAGGATGCTTAAGGAAAGCAGTGGTTACTGGAAGTTTCGTGTTTTGAAATTCGGCCACATTGTGTTTCGAACCTGAATTGCAGGTGAACGAGGCGACATATTAAAGCAAACTAAACGTTGATCTACTCATACTTACATCGATAATCCAAAATAAACGAAACATTCGGAATCCGTGACTATAAATTTTATCCGTTCAAAAAAAGTAAGGCTAACATCACGTTTTTTCGCAAAAAACTGAAAACTTTTTTTTGTTGAAATTCCGGTTCAAAATGATTATAGGTGCAATATACAACACGTTGAGCACGAAATCACCGGTTGGATGCTTAAGGAAAGCAGTGGTTACTGGAAGTTTCGTGTTTTGAAATTCGGCCACATTGTGTTTCGAACCTGAATTGCAGGTGAACGAGGCGACATATTAAAGCAAACTAAACGTTGATCTACTCATACTTACATCGATAATCCAAAATAAACGAAACATTCGGAATCCGTGACTATAAATTTTATCCGTTCAAAAAAAGTAAGGCTCATCACGTTTTTTCGCAAAAAACTGAAAACTTTTTTTTGTTGAAATTCCGGTTCAAAATGATTATAGGTGCAATATACAACACGTTGAGCACGAAACCACCGGTAGGATGCTTAAGGAAAGCAGTGGTTACTGGAAGTTTCGTATTTTGGAATTCGGACACATTGTGTTTCGAACCTGAATTGCAGGTGAACGAGGCGACATATTAAAGCAAACTAAACGTTGATCTACTCATACTTACATCGATAATCCAAAATAAACGAAACATTCGGAATCCGTGACTATAAATTTTATCCGTTCAAAAAAAGTAAGGCTCATCACGTTTTTTCGCAAAAAACTGAAAACTTTTTTTTGTTGAAATTCCGGTTCAAAATGATTATAGGTGCAATATACAACACGTTGAGCACGAAACCACCGGTAGGATGCTTAAGGAAAGCAGTGGTTACTGGAAGTTTCGTGTTTTGAAATTCGGCCACATTGTGTTTCGAACCTGAATTGCAGGTGAACGAGGCGACATATTAAAGCAAACTAAACGTTGATCTACTCATACTTACATCGATAATCCAAAATAAACGAAACATTCGGAATCCGTGACTATAAATTTTATCCGTTCAAAAAAAGTAAGGCTCATCACGTTTTTTCGCAAAAAACTGAAAACTTTTTTTTGTTGAAATTCCGGTTCAAAATGATTATAGGTGCAATATACAACACGTTGAGCACGAAACCACCGGTAGGATGCTTAAGGAAAGCAGTGGTTACTGGAAGTTTCGTGTTTTGAAATTCGGCCACATTGTGTTTCGAACCTGAATTGCAGGTGAACGAGGCGACATATTAAAGCAAACTAAACGTTGATCTACTCATACTTACATCGATAATCCAAAATAAACGAAACATTCGGAATCCGTGACTATAAATTTTATCCGTTCAAAAAAAGTAAGGCTAACCATCACGTTTTTTCGCAAAAAACTGAAAACTTTTTTTTGTTGAAATTCCGGTTCAAAATGATTATAGGTGCAATATACAACACGTTGAGCACGAAACCACCGGTAGGATGCTTAAGGAAAGCAGTGGTTACTGGAAGTTTCGTGTTTTGAAATTCGGCCACATTGTGTTTCGAACCTGAATTGCAGGTGAACGAGGCGACATATTAAAGCAAACTAAACGTTGATCTACTCATACTTACATCGATAATCCAAAATAAACGAAACATTCGAAATCCGTGACTATAAATTTTATCCGTTCAAAAAAAGTAAGGCTAACCATCACGTTTTTTCGCAAAAAACTGAAAACTTTTTTTTGTTGAAATTCCGGTTCAAAATGATTATAGGTGCAATATACAACACGTTGAGCACGAAACCACCGGTAGGATGCTTAAGGAAAGCAGTGGTTACTGGAAGTTTCGTGTTTTGAAATTCGGCCACATTGTGTTTCGAACCTGAATTGCAGGTGAACGAGGCGACATATTAAAGCAAACTAAACGTTGATCTACTCATACTTACATCGATAATCCAAAATAAACGAAACATTCGGAATCCGTGACTATAAATTTTATCCGTTCAAAAAAAGTAAGGCTAACCATCACGTTTTTTCGCAAAAAACTGAAAACTTTTTTTTGTTGAAATTCCGGTTCAAAATGATTATAGGTGCAATATACAACACGTTGAGCACGAAACCACCGGTAGGATGCTTAAGGAAAGCAGTGGTTACTGGAAGTTTCGTATTTTGGAATTCGGACACATTGTGTTTCGAACCTGAATTGCAGGTGAACGAGGCGACATATTAAAGCAAACTAAACGTTGATCTACTCATACTTACATCGATAATCCAAAATAAACGAAACATTCGGAATCCGTGACTATAAATTTTATCCGTTCAAAAAAAGTAAGGCTCATCACGTTTTTTCGCAAAAAACTGAAAACTTTTTTTTGTTGAAATTCCGGTTCAAAATGATTATAGGTGCAATATACAACACGTTGAGCACGAAACCACCGGTAGGATGCTTAAGGAAAGCAGTGGTTACTGGAAGTTTCGTGTTTTGAAATTCGGCCACATTGTGTTTCGAACCTGAATTGCAGGTGAACGAGGCGACATATTAAAGCAAACTAAACGTTGATCTACTCATACTTACATCGATAATCCAAAATAAACGAAACATTCGAAATCCGTGACTATAAATTTTATCCGTTCAAAAAAAGTAAGGCTAACCATCACGTTTTTTCGCAAAAAACTGACAACTTTTTTTTGTTGAAATTCCGGTTCAAAATGATTATAGGTGCAATATACAACACGTTGAGCACGAAACCACCGGTAGGATGCTTAAGGAAAGCAGTGGTTACTGGAAGTTTCGTGTTTTGAAATTCGGCCACATTGTGTTTCGAACCTGAATTGCAGGTGAACGAGGCGACATATTAAAGCAAACTAAACGTTGATCTACTCATACTTACATCGATAATCCAAAATAAACGAAACATTCGAAATCCGTGACTATAAATTTTATCCGTTCAAAAAAAGTAAGGCTAACCATCACGTTTTTTCGCAAAAAACTGAAAACTTTTTTTTGTTGAAATTCCGGTTCAAAATGATTATAGGTGCAATATACAACACGTTGAGCACGAAACCACCGGTAGGATGCTTAAGGAAAGCAGTGGTTACTGGAAGTTTCGTGTTTTGAAATTCGGCCACATTGTGTTTCGAACCTGAATTGCAGGTGAACGAGGCGACATATTAAAGCAAACTAAACGTTGATCTACTCATACTTACATCGATAATCCAAAATAAACGAAACATTCGAAATCCGTGACTATAAATTTTATCCGTTCAAAAAAAGTAAGGCTAACCATCACGTTTTTTCGCAAAAAACTGAAAACTTTTTTTTGTTGAAATTCCGGTTCAAAATGATTATAGGTGCAATATACAACACGTTGAGCACGAAACCACCGGTAGGATGCTTAAGGAAAGCAGTGGTTACTGGAAGTTTCGTATTTTGGAATTCGGACACATTGTGTTTCGAACCTGAATTGCAGGTGAACGAGGCGACATATTAAAGCAAACTAAACGTTGATCTACTCATACTTACATCGATAATCCAAAATAAACGAAACATTCGGAATCCGTGACTATAAATTTTATCCGTTCAAAAAAAGTAAGGCTAACCATCACGTTTTTTCGCAAAAAACTGAAAACTTTTTGTTGTTGAAATTCCGGTTCAAAATGATTATAGGTGCAATATACAACACATTGAGCACGAAATCACCGGTTGGATGCTTAAGGAAAGCAGTGGTTACTGGAAGTTTCGTGTTTTGAAATTCGGCCACATTGTGTTTCGAACCTGAATTGCAGGTGAACGAGGCGACTTATTAAAGCAAACTTAACGTTGATCTACTCATACTTACATCGATAATCCAAAATAAACGAAACATTCGGAATCCGTGACTATAAATTTTGTCCGTTCAAAAAAAGTAAGGCATCACGTTTTTTCGCAAAAAACTGAAAACTTTTTTTTGTTGAAATTCCGGTTTAAAATGATTATAGGTGCAATATACAACACGTTGAGCACGAAACCACCGGTTGGATGCTTAAGGAAAGCAGTGGTTACTGGAAGTTTCGTGTTTTGAAATTCGGCCACATTGTGTTTCGAACCTGAATTGCAGGTGAACGAGGCGACATATTAAAGCAAACTAAACGTTGATCTACTCATACTTACATCGATAATCCAAAATAAACGAAACATTCGGAATCCGTGACTATAAATTTTATCCGTTCAAAAAAAGTAAGGCTAACCATCACGTTTTTTCGCAAAAAACTGAAAACTTTTTGTTGTTGAAATTCCGGTTCAAAATGATTATAGGTGCAATATACAACACATTGAGCACGAAATCACCGGTTGGATGCTTAAGGAAAGCAGTGGTTACTGGAAGTTTCGTGTTTTGAAATTCGGCCACATTGTGTTTCGAACCTGAATTGCAGGTGAACGAGGCGACATATTAAAGCAAACTAAACGTTGATCTACTCATACTTACATCGATAATCCAAAATAAACGAAACATTCGAAATCCGTGACTATAAATTTTATCCGTTCAAAAAAAGTAAGGCTAACCATCACGTTTTTTCGCAAAAAACTGAAAACTTTTTTTTGTTGAAATTCCGGTTCAAAATGATTATAGGTGCAATATACAACACGTTGAGCACGAAACCACCGGTAGGATGCTTAAGGAAAGCAGTGGTTACTGGAAGTTTCGTGTTTTGAAATTCGGCCACATTGTGTTTCGAACCTGAATTGCAGGTGAACGAGGCGACATATTAAAGCAAACTAAACGTTGATCTACTCATACTTACATCGATAATCCAAAATAAACGAAACATTCGGAATCCGTGACTATAAATTTTATCCGTTCAAAAAAAGTAAGGCTAACCATCACGTTTTTTCGCAAAAAACTGAAAACTTTTTTTTGTTGAAATTCCGGTTCAAAATGATTATAGGTGCAATATACAACACGTTGAGCACGAAACCACCGGTAGGATGCTTAAGGAAAGCAGTGGTTACTGGAAGTTTCGTATTTTGGAATTCGGACACATTGTGTTTCGAACCTGAATTGCAGGTGAACGAGGCGACATATTAAAGCAAACTAAACGTTGATCTACTCATACTTACATCGATAATCCAAAATAAACGAAACATTCGGAATCCGTGACTATAAATTTTATCCGTTCAAAAAAAGTAAGGCTCATCACGTTTTTTCGCAAAAAACTGAAAACTTTTTTTTGTTGAAATTCCGGTTCAAAATGATTATAGGTGCAATATACAACACGTTGAGCACGAAACCACCGGTAGGATGCTTAAGGAAAGCAGTGGTTACTGGAAGTTTCGTGTTTTGAAATTCGGCCACATTGTGTTTCGAACCTGAATTGCAGGTGAACGAGGCGACATATTAAAGCAAACTAAACGTTGATCTACTCATACTTACATCGATAATCCAAAATAAACGAAACATTCGGAATCCGTGACTATAAATTTTATCCGTTCAAAAAAAGTAAGGCTCATCACGTTTTTTCGCAAAAAACTGAAAACTTTTTTTTGTTGAAATTCCGGTTCAAAATGATTATAGGTGCAATATACAACACGTTGAGCACGAAACCACCGGTAGGATGCTTAAGGAAAGCAGTGGTTACTGGAAGTTTCGTGTTTTGAAATTCGGCCACATTGTGTTTCGAACCTGAATTGCAGGTGAACGAGGCGACATATTAAAGCAAACTAAACGTTGATCTACTCATACTTACATCGATAATCCAAAATAAACGAAACATTCGAAATCCGTGACTATAAATTTTATCCGTTCAAAAAAAGTAAGGCTAACCATCACGTTTTTTCGCAAAAAACTGACAACTTTTTTTTGTTGAAATTCCGGTTCAAAATGATTATAGGTGCAATATACAACACGTTGAGCACGAAACCACCGGTAGGATGCTTAAGGAAAGCAGTGGTTACTGGAAGTTTCGTGTTTTGAAATTCGGCCACATTGTGTTTCGAACCTGAATTGCAGGTGAACGAGGCGACATATTAAAGCAAACTAAACGTTGATCTACTCATACTTACATCGATAATCCAAAATAAACGAAACATTCGAAATCCGTGACTATAAATTTTATCCGTTCAAAAAAAGTAAGGCTAACCATCACGTTTTTTCGCAAAAAACTGAAAACTTTTTTTTGTTGAAATTCCGGTTCAAAATGATTATAGGTGCAATATACAACACGTTGAGCACGAAACCACCGGTAGGATGCTTAAGGAAAGCAGTGGTTACTGGAAGTTTCGTGTTTTGAAATTCGGCCACATTGTGTTTCGAACCTGAATTGCAGGTGAACGAGGCGACATATTAAAGCAAACTAAACGTTGATCTACTCATACTTACATCGATAATCCAAAATAAACGAAACATTCGAAATCCGTGACTATAAATTTTATCCGTTCAAAAAAAGTAAGGCTAACCATCACGTTTTTTCGCAAAAAACTGAAAACTTTTTTTTGTTGAAATTCCGGTTCAAAATGATTATAGGTGCAATATACAACACGTTGAGCACGAAACCACCGGTAGGATGCTTAAGGAAAGCAGTGGTTACTGGAAGTTTCGTATTTTGGAATTCGGACACATTGTGTTTCGAACCTGAATTGCAGGTGAACGAGGCGACATATTAAAGCAAACTAAACGTTGATCTACTCATACTTACATCGATAATCCAAAATAAACGAAACATTCGGAATCCGTGACTATAAATTTTATCCGTTCAAAAAAAGTAAGGCTAACCATCACGTTTTTTCGCAAAAAACTGAAAACTTTTTGTTGTTGAAATTCCGGTTCAAAATGATTATAGGTGCAATATACAACACATTGAGCACGAAATCACCGGTTGGATGCTTAAGGAAAGCAGTGGTTACTGGAAGTTTCGTGTTTTGAAATTCGGCCACATTGTGTTTCGAACCTGAATTGCAGGTGAACGAGGCGACTTATTAAAGCAAACTTAACGTTGATCTACTCATACTTACATCGATAATCCAAAATAAACGAAACATTCGGAATCCGTGACTATAAATTTTATCCGTTCAAAAAAAGTAAGGCATCACGTTTTTTCGCAAAAAACTGAAAACTTTTTTTTGTTGAAATTCCGGTTTAAAATGATTATAGGTGCAATATACAACACGTTGAGCACGAAACCACCGGTTGGATGCTTAAGGAAAGCAGTGGTTACTGGAAGTTTCGTGTTTTGAAATTCGGCCACATTGTGTTTCGAACCTGAATTGCAGGTGAACGAGGCGACTTATTAAAGCAAACTTAACGTTGATCTACTCATACTTACATCGATAATCCAAAATAAACGAAACATTCGGAATCCGTGACTATAAATTTTATCCGTTCAAAAAAAGTAAGGCTAACCATCACGTTTTTTCGCAAAAAAACTGAAAACTTTTTTTTGTTGAAATTCCGGTTTAAAATGATTATAGATGCAATATACAACACGTTGAGCACGAAACCACCGGTTGGATGCTTAAGGAAAGCAGTGGTTACTGGAAGTTTCGTATTTTGGAATTCGGACACATTGTGTTTCGAACCTGAATTGCAGGTGAACGAGGCGACATATTAAAGCAAACTAAACGTTGATCTACTCATACTTACATCGATAATCCAAAATAAACGAAACATTCGGAATCCGTGACTATAAATTTTATCCGTTCAAAAAAAGTAAGGCTAACATCACGTTTTTTCGCAAAAAACTGCAAACTTTTTTTTGTTGAAATTCCGGTTTAAAATGATTATAGGTGCAATATACAACACGTTGAGCACGAAATCACCGGTTGGATGCTTAAGGAAAGCAGTGGTTACTGGAAGTTTCGTGTTTTGAAATTCGGCCACATTGTGTTTCGAACCTGAATTGCAGGTGAACGAGGCGACATATTAAAGCAAACTAAACGTTGATCTACTCATACTTACATCGATAATCCAAAATAAACGAAACATTCGGAATCCGTGACTATAAATTTTATCCGTTCAAAAAAAGTAAGGCTAGCCATCACGTTTTTTCGCAAAAAAACTGAAAACTTTTTTTTGTTGAAATTCCGGTTTAAAATGATTATAGGTGCAATATACAACACGTTGAGCACGAAACCACTGGTTGGATGCTTAAGGAAAGCAGTGGTTACTGGAAGTTTCGTATTTTGGAATTCGGACACATTGTGTTTCGAACCTGAATTGCAGGTGAACGAGGCGACATATTAAAGCAAACTAAACGTTGATCTACTCATACTTACATCGATAATCCAAAATAAACGAAACATTCGGAATCCGTGACTATAAATTTTATCCGTTCAAAAAAAGTAAGGCTAACATCACGTTTTTTCGCAAAAAACTGCAAACTTTTTTTTGTTGAAATTCCGGTTTAAAATGATTATAGGTGCAATATACAACACGTTGAGCACGAAATCACCGGTTGGATGCTTAAGGAAAGCAGTGGTTACTGGAAGTTTCGTGTTTTGAAATTCGGCCACATTGTGTTTCGAACCTGAATTGCAGGTGAACGAGGCGACATATTAAAGCAAACTAAACGTTGATCTACTCATACTTACATCGATAATCCAAAATAAACGAAACATTTGGAATCCGTGACTATAAATTTTATCCGTTCAAAAAAAGTAAGGCTAACCATCACGTTTTTTCGCAAAAAACTGAAAACTTTTTTTTTGTTGAAATTCCGGTTTAAAATGATTATAGGTGCAATATACAACACGTTGAGCACGAAATCACCGGTTGGATGCTTAAGGAAAGCAGTGGTTACTGGAAGTTTCGTGTTTTGAAATTCGGCCACATTGTGTTTCGAACCTGAATTGCAGGTGAACGAGGCGACATATTAAAGCAAACTAAACGTTGATCTACTCATACTTACATCGATAATCCAAAATAAACGAAACATTCGGAATCCGTGACTATAAATTTTATCCGTTCAAAAAAAGTAAGGCTAACCATCACGTTTTTTCGCAAAAAAACTGAAAACTTTTTTTTGTTGAAATTCCGGTTTAAAATGATTATAGATGCAATATACAACACGTTGAGCACGAAACCACCGGTTGGATGCTTAAGGAAAGCAGTGGTTACTGGAAGTTTCGTATTTTGGAATTCGGACACATTGTGTTTCGAACCTGAATTGCAGGTGAACGAGGCGACATATTAAAGCAAACTAAACGTTGATCTACTCATACTTACATCGATAATCCAAAATAAACGAAACATTCGGAATCCGTGACTATAAATTTTATCCGTTCAAAAAAAGTAAGGCTAACCATCACGTTTTTTCGCAAAAAAACTGAAAACTTTTTTTTGTTGAAATTCCGGTTTAAAATGATTATAGATGCAATATACAACACGTTGAGCACGAAACCACCGGTTGGATGCTTAAGGAAAGCAGTGGTTACTGGAAGTTTCGTATTTTGGAATTCGGACACATTGTGTTTCGAACCTGAATTGCAGGTGAACGAGGCGACATATTAAAGCAAACTAAACGTTGATCTACTCATACTTACATCGATAATCCAAAATAAACGAAACATTCGGAATCCGTGACTATAAATTTTATCCGTTCAAAAAAAGTAAGGCTAGCCATCACGTTTTTTCGCAAAAAAACTGAAAACTTTTTTTTGTTGAAATTCCGGTTTAAAATGATTATAGGTGCAATATACAACACGTTGAGCACGAAACCACCGGTTGGATGCTTAAGGAAAGCAGTGGTTACTGGAAGTTTCGTATTTTGGAATTCGGACACATTGTGTTTCGAACCTGAATTGCAGGTGAACGAGGCGACATATTAAAGCAAACTAAACGTTGATCTACTCATACTTACATCGATAATCCAAAATAAACGAAACATTCGGAATCCGTGACTATAAATTTTATCCGTTCAAAAAAAGTAAGGCTAAC
Organism: Nephrotoma appendiculata; assembly: GCA_947310385.1. Classification (NCBI taxonomy): domain Eukaryota; kingdom Metazoa; phylum Arthropoda; class Insecta; order Diptera; family Tipulidae; genus Nephrotoma; species Nephrotoma appendiculata. Next base: position 301,183,008 of record OX371223.1, read on the forward strand.
ATCACGTTTTTTCGCAAAAAACTGAAAACTTTTTTTTGTTGAAATTCCGGTTTAAAATGATTATAGGTGCAATATACAACACGTTGAGCACGAAATCACCGGTTGGATGCTTAAGGAAAGCAGTGGTTACTGGAAGTTTCGTGTTTTGAAATTCGGCCACATTGTGTTTCGAACCTGAATTGCAGGTGAACGAGGCGACATATTAAAGCAAACTAAACGTTGATCTACTCATACTTACATCGATAATCCAAAATAAACGAAACATTTGGAATCCGTGACTATAAATTTTATCCGTTCAAAAAAAGTAAGGCTAACCATCACGTTTTTTCGCAAAAAACTGACAACTTTTTTTTGTTGAAATTCCGGTTCAAAATGATTATAGGTGCAATATACAACACGTTGAGCACGAAACCACCGGTAGGATGCTTAAGGAAAGCAGTGGTTACTGGAAGTTTCGTGTTTTGAAATTCGGCCACATTGTGTTTCGAACCTGAATTGCAGGTGAACGAGGCGACATATTAAAGCAAACTAAACGTTGATCTACTCATACTTACATCGATAATCCAAAATAAACGAAACATTCGGAATCCGTGACTATAAATTTTATCCGTTCAAAAAAAGTAAGGCATCACGTTTTTTCGCAAAAAACTGAAAACTTTTTTTTGTTGAAATTCCGGTTTAAAATGATTATAGGTGCAATATACAACACGTTGAGCACGAAACCACCGGTTGGATGCTTAAGGAAAGCAGTGGTTACTGGAAGTTTCGTGTTTTGAAATTCGGCCACATTGTGTTTCGAACCTGAATTGCAGGTGAACGAGGCGACATATTAAAGCAAACTAAACGTTGATCTACTCATACTTACATCGATAATCCAAAATAAACGAAACATTCGGAATCCGTGACTATAAATTTTATCCGTTCAAAAAAAGTAAGGCATCACGTTTTTTCGCAAAAAACTGAAAACTTTTTTTTGTTGAAATTCCGGTTTAAAATGATTATAGGTGCAATATACAACACGTTGAGCACGAAACCACCGGTTGGATGCTTAAGGAAAGCAGTGGTTACTGGAAGTTTCGTGTTTTGAAATTCGGCCACATTGTGTTTCGAACCTGAATTGCAGGTGAACGAGGCGACTTATTAAAGCAAACTTAACGTTGATCTACTCATACTTACATCGATAATCCAAAATAAACGAAACATTCGGAATCCGTGACTATAAATTTTATCCGTTCAAAAAAAGTAAGGCTAACCATCACGTTTTTTCGCAAAAAAACTGAAAAATTTTTTTTGTTGAAATTCCGGTTTAAAATGATTATAGGTGCAATATACAACACGTTGAGCACGAAACCACCGGTTGGATGCTTAAGGAAAGCAGTGGTTACTGGAAGTTTCGTGTTTTGAAATTCGGCCACATTGTGTTTCGAACCTGAATTGCAGGTGAACGAGGCGACATATTAAAGCAAACTAAACGTTGATCTACTCATACTTACATCGATAATCCAAAATAAACGAAACATTCGGAATCCGTGACTATAAATTTTATCCGTTCAAAAAAAGTAAGGCATCACGTTTTTTCGCAAAAAACTGAAAACTTTTTTTTGTTGAAATTCCGGTTTAAAATGATTATAGGTGCAATATACAACACGTTGAGCACGAAACCACCGGTTGGATGCTTAAGGAAAGCAGTGGTTACTGGAAGTTTCGTGTTTTGAAATTCGGCCACATTGTGTTTCGAACCTGAATTGCAGGTGAACGAGGCGACTTATTAAAGCAAACTTAACGTTGATCTACTCATACTTACATCGATAATCCAAAATAAACGAAACATTCGGAATCCGTGACTATAAATTTTATCCGTTCAAAAAAAGTAAGGCATCACGTTTTTTCGCAAAAAACTGAAAACTTTTTTTTGTTGAAATTCCGGTTTAAAATGATTATAGGTGCAATATACAACACGTTGAGCACGAAACCACCGGTTGGATGCTTAAGGAAAGCAGTGGTTACTGGAAGTTTCGTGTTTTGAAATTCGGCCACATTGTGTTTCGAACCTGAATTGCAGGTGAACGAGGCGACATATTAAAGCAAACTTAACGTTGATCTACTCATACTTACATCGATAATCCAAAATAAACGAAACATTCGGAATCCGTGACTATAAATTTTATCCGTTCAAAAAAAGTAAGGCTAGCCATCACGTTTTTTCGCAAAAAACTGAAAACTTTTTTTTGTTGAAATTCCGGTTTAAAATGATTATAGGTGCAATATACAACACGTTGAGCACGAAACCACCGGTTGGATGCTTAAGGAAAGCAGTGGTTACTGGAAGTTTCGTATTTTGGAATTCGGCCACATTGTGTTTCGAACCTGAATTGCAGGTGAACGAGGCGACATATTAAAGCAAACTAAACGTTGATCTACTCATACTTACATCGATAATCCAAAATAAACGAAACATTCGGAATCCGTGACTATAAATTTTATCCGTTCAAAAAAAGTAAGGCTAGCCATCACGTTTTTTCGCAAAAAAACTGAAAACTTTTTTTTGTTGAAATTCCGGTTTAAAATGATTATAGGTGCAATATACAACACGTTGAGCACGAAACCACCGGCTGGATGCTTAAGGAAAGCAGTGGTTACTGGAAGTTTCGTGTTTTGAAATTCGGCCACATTGTGTTTCGAACCTGAATTGCAGGTGAACGAGGCGACATATTAAAGCAAACTAAACGTTGATCTACTCATACTTACATCGATAATCCAAAATAAACGAAACATTCGGAATCCGTGACTATAAATTTTATCCGTTCAAAAAAAGTTAGCCATCACGTTTTTTCGCAAAAAACTGAAAACTTTTTTTTGTTGAAATTCCGGTTTAAAATGATTATAGGTGCAATATACAACACGTTGAGCACGAAACCACCGGTTGGATGCTTAAGGAAAGCAGTGGTTACTGGAAGTTTCGTATTTTGGAATTCGGACACATTGTGTTTCGAACCTGAATTGCAGGTGAACGAGGCGACATATTAAAGCAAACTAAACGTTGATCTACTCATACTTACATCGATAATCCAAAATAAACGAAACATTCGGAATCCGTGACTATAAATTTTATCCGTTCAAAAAAAGTAAGGCTAGCCATCACGTTTTTTCGCAAAAAACTGAAAACTTTTTTTTGTTGAAATTCCGGTTTAAAATGATTATAGGTGCAATATACAACACGTTGAGCACGAAATCACCGGTTGGATGCTTAAGGAAAGCAGTGGTTACTGGAAGTTTCGTGTTTTGAAATTCGGCCACATTGTGTTTCGAACCTGAATTGCGGGCGAACGAGGCAACATATTGAAGCAAACTAAACGTGGAAACTAAAATGGAATAATTGTAGAGGCTTACGGCTACGAAAACTCTCACGGGCACTTAGCTCTCCATCCAAATTTCATCTCTATTAGCCATTTTATAAAACTTTATCGCAAACTCATTTTTGAATTTTGCAAAAAAATCGTTTGAGTCCCATTTTCCCAAAATCGTTTTTTTTTATGCAAAACCGGGATTTGGAAAACCGGGATTTTGAAAATCGGGATTTTGGAAACCGAGATTTGGAAAACCGGGATTTTGAAAACTGAGATTTCGTTACACACCCCATATTCCCGTATACATTTTCACAGGTTGTTCTTATTATCAAAACGTTAAATTAATCCGAGGCTTTTAAGTACATTTTATAAGCAGATTTTTCTGAGAGCAGGTGGCTTACCGCTCAACCCACTTATTGGGTTGAAACGAGTGTGGGTTACGGACTAGCGATATACATGTACATAGCAAGCTCCTTGCTATAAGACAGACGCCCACTTCAACCACCGCTAGCCTGGAGAACATACGCTGATGTGGTATTAGATTGGTGGCGCCCATAACTCGCCCTGACATGTGGTGTCAAAGGCCATTAGCAAAATTCATTCTGCATCGCTTTCTCTCAATTTCCATATTCGGTTAGAACTAACTAGCCAGCACCGCAAAGAGTTAAAAACCTAGATCTTTGCTTCCAAATGATATGGTTATATATGATATAAAAGATTGACGATATAGGACAGAAACTTATCTATCAATGGTTTCAGTTTACCAGAAAATTTATTAGAAAAAATAAAAACCAGAATTTGGCTTTTTCATCAAATATCGAGTACAGCAATCTATCTTCGACTTTCGTCTAATCAATCAGGTGGCCATATTCCAGATCTTCTTCCAAAAATTATTTAAGAATCCCATTTCCATCCAACTTACCCAATCCCATCATCATCGGTTAATAAATTACCGAATTCCATCCCAGGTGGCCATATTCCAGAATTTCTTACAAAAATCATTTAAGTGGCGTTATATAACGCCAATTTCCATTTAAAATCCACCTATTTTCCCATTTGTTTTTCTCTTTTTAGTCGGGGTTCACACCCACACTGGAATTTTTATGCCACTTTTCTTTGACGGGTAGTATGGACGCGAACTTTACATGGTTCTTTCCATAGAAAGTGTGGTTTTTGCACGCGAATGTAAAGGGAATTCCATTAGCATTGCATTTTGGGTAAATTGAAACACGATAAATTGTTTACGATAAAGAGATCGCCACCCGTTTTCACACGCCGCTGATTATATCGCCACTAACCTGGAAACCAGACGCCGATTTGATGTGGATTGAGAGGGACCAATGAGTCGCGTTCATATTACGTGCGTACTCCATATTTTCTGATTTTTATATTAAAACGAGGCGCCAGTTTTACAAGGCACCACCGAAGAGGGCCCTGAGTTATACCCGATGTATTAGCTATACTATATGAGATTGATGCCCGAAAAATTAAAAAAAAAATTAATTGCATTTCGATTTTCTTATTACAAAAATGTTAAATTTACAGTTTTAATATCAAGAGAAACTTTGGTAACTGAATTATGGTGAATATATTTTAAAAGGCTGATTGGCCAGCAATTTTACAGAGAACTCAATCTTTTATGTTTCATCACGCTGGTTTATTTGTTAAAATTACATTCACAAACTTGAATTCGTCTTGCAAAGTAACCTTTCGGTTAAAGCCTATTACCTTAATCTAAATGGCACACCGTCAAACATTTGGCTTCTTATTTATTTAAACAATTTCATGTAACGTATTTTTTCCTGTCGCCGATAATCGAGCAAAAAGCTTTTGGCCCGATTAAATTCATTTAAAATAAGTTTATCATCTGGCGTCAATTGGTACGCAAGCCGCAAATCCTTAATCGCTTCATCATAATTTTTTAGGCCAATTTCCGCCTGGCCCCGCCGAAACAGTGCTTTAGTGTTGTGTGGATCCATTTTTAAAGCTTCGTTGCATGCCCATTTCGCTCCATCGTAATTACTTAATTTTAATTCTACGGCCGCTAAATTCATTAAATTGATTTGATTAAATTTAAGAAACAAATCGAAATTATTCTCAACGATTCGGTCAATGCATTTGAGATGCTCAATATGATCATCAGTGTCAGTGTCCGGTGGGTAGGCAATTTGATGCTGGAAATAATTAAAATATCGCAAAGCCTTGCGATATTTGCGGGACGACAAAACATATTTTTGGTTTTTATAGAAGTAATTCCCGGCCGTCTTAATTATATTTAGTACATCTACCATCTCGCCGATGAATATTTTAGGTAAATTCTCGCAATCTAGTGGAAATGGTGGATATTTATCGTCGGTGACATCATTATCGTTTATACCCCAGTCCTCATTGGCCTCAATCTCGCCACAATTTTCAATTTGGATTTCCTTAGAAAAAACGATATTTTATAATACAAAAAATGATCAATTTGTGACTGTGCTTACTTTGAACGGATCACCTTCATCGGTCGTATACTTTTCCATTTGACTTATAATTCCCATTCCTCGTATAACATATCCAACGACCACATGTGTTCCATCAAGTTGTGGACATTGTACCGAAGTTATAAAAAACTGAGAATTATTGGTGTTCGGTTTACCAAAATTAGCCATTGACACAGCGCCTTCATCATGCTGGAAAAATTTATACAGATAAGGGGGGATTGAACATTTCAATTATTAAAATAGCAAAGCTGACCTTTAACGATTGTAAATTTTCATCTTCAAACACCGGCCCATAAATACTGTGCCCACTGGTACCATCGTTATTTATCACGTCACCCGATTGGCACATAAACAGCTTTTGCACTTTATGAAATTTAATTCCTTTATAATGCAACTTTGGGCCCAATTCGGGATTTTTATTGAGCTCACCGGTACACAGGCATCGAAAATTTTCCGCAGTTTTTGGTACCATGTCCCGTCGCAGCTCGATCACCATTCGCCCAACTTTAAATTGGAAAAAGTGGTTACGGGAGCCCCGCCAATTTATGTAAGTAATTTGTACATACCACTTTCTAATCCAATCTTAATATCCAAAAATACCAGTGGATTTCCTGGTAATGGTTGCCTCAATGCCGTCATGTTAACTTTGTTAGGCCTACGATTGGCATTTATAAAATATTAAAAACGATTTGCTTATTTTTAATTGCAATTTGCAAAAAATGAATGAAAACAAACAAAATAATAAACAAAAATGACGTTTAAAAAATAAAACCACTGAACCTAACTGGAAATTTTATTTGTTGGTTGGTGTGACATCTAGAATTAAATAGCGATAACATGGCAGAAACCTAACAAATGTTATATTAGACGTACAAAATTAATTTGCGATATTCCCAGTATGCAATTATTCCACTGTGTGGAAAAAACTGCTCAAATGTCGTACAAAATTCCGTACTACAAAATATCAAATACACAAAAATATTTGTTTTGGAGAAAAATAATTGTTTTTCTCTTTCTATTTCGCGGTAATATTATTTTCGTTTTATAAGTTTCGATTGTATCTTTTATTTTCAGTTTCTTCTGACAAGTCGACGTGCACGGTTGCACTACATAATTCGTTTTATTTCTTTAAAGTGTTGTTTCATTATAATGTTTTTTTATTTGTTAAAGTTAATAATTTTAAATTTAAGTAAAAAATAATAATTATTAACTTGTTTAGTGATGTACAAATTTGGACTTAAAAGGTAATAGAGATCTGTCTCACAATGGCGTCGTCGCGAAATAAATTTACGTTTAAATTTTCAATGCATTTTTTTTCAAGATCGGTGCTTGTTGGGAAGTACAATTGGATGCGCGTATGGTGAACATGCAAGACGTATGGTGAACGTGGTGAACGTGCTTAAAATTTGTATTATAAAATTTGTGTTATAAAATTTAATTGTGTATTTTTGTGCTAATAAAAAATTAATATTTATTTTATTATAAATGGAAAATTTTGTTTTATTTCAAATAAGAATTATTTCTTCCAATTGGAAAATATATACAAACACGTGCTTTTTGTTTCTGTGTTTTTTTTCTCTTTTTAGTTGGGATTCACACCAACACCGGAATTTTTGTGACACTTTTCTTTGGCGGGGAGTACGAATTTCCGCGTGATACACATGGTTCTTTCCATAGAAGCAGTGTGGTTTTAGAACGCGAATGTAAATGGAATTCCGCCGGCATTGCATATTGGGTTGTTACGATTTTGCCTTGTCAATCAAGGTTCGAATCACTGGATTGTGAATAAATACACTGCTTCAAATTTTAACTCACACAATTTATTTACACAACACAATTTAGTATACAACACGAAATTCACAATTAATTATTACACTTATAACACACTTTTTAATTATCACTTTAATAATCGCTTTAATAATCACTTTAATAATCTTTTTATTTAACCTTCACTGTATCGCGTTTAAAATAAGACTCAGAATTCCACGTCAACGCGCGCCTTTAGATACCAAAATATTTGTTTCTAGAATAATCCTAAATGCGCATCGAGCAAATATGTTAGTATAGAAATACGCCTAAATGTCGAGTATAAATTATAAATGTAATTGAACAATTAATGAAATTAACTTATTCTATTCTATTCTAGGGGTCACCGTAACACTACCCCCCACCAAAGCCTGTTCGTCCCGAACTGGATCCAGATCACCTCCTCTGTAGAGCGCCAAACGCTCCAAATGCACAACCTTTGGTTTACCTTTCCGTCCTTTCTGTATGCGATAAACCACGTCGTTCAATCTTTGAATGACAGTGTAAGGGCCTTCCCATGTGGGTTGCAACTTCGGTGATAATCCCTTCTGCCGTTGCGGGTTGTGAAGCCATACCAGTTGCCCTTCCTCGAAGCCTTGATTATTTGCTCGTATGTCATATCGAGCTTTGGTCACTTGATATCCGAATTTTCTCCCGTACAAATTGATGTATTTCATTAAGTTCCTCTTTCATCCGGTCGACGTAATCCTGTCCGCATAGAGCTGCTGAAGGAACAGCTCCAAACTTTAAATCTCCTGGTAATCGCAGATTGTTCCCAAATATGGTTTTAGCTGGTGTCACTCCTGTTGTGTCATGTACCGCTGATCGGTAGACCATCAGGAACATCGGTATATGTCGATCCCAGTTGTGTTGGTTCCTTTCCACAACCTTTGCTAGATATTCCTCCAATGTGCCATTGAATCTTTCCACCACACCGTCCGACTGTGGGTGTAAAGGCGTCGTTCTTGTTTTATTGATTCGAAGCATCTGACATATCTCCTGAAATACCACCGATTCGAAATTCCTTCCTTGATCCGTGTGAATTTCTATCGGTACACCAAATCTGCTAATCCAATTGTTGACCACGGCATCAGCTATTGTTGTTGTCTCCTGATTGGGTATGGGGTACACTTCCGGCCATTATTACTAGCACATATTTATTGCCGCTCTCGGTGGTCGGAAATGGCCCCGCCACGTCCATTGCAATTCTCTCAAATGGTGCCCCGACATTATATTGTTTCATGGTTCCACGGCTTTTTCGTGCTGGTCCCTTCACTGCCGCACACTGGTCACATCTTCGACACCATTCTACTACTGACTGTCTACATCCGGACCAGTAGAAACGTTGGCGAATTTTGGCTAATGTTTTATTAATCCCTAGGTGACCTCCACTTGCTCCTCCATGATACTCCTTGAGTATTTCCGCTATCCGATCTTTTGGCATCACTACCAACAATTGTTTTACTTTACCATCCGTGCTTTCCCACTTTCTTTTTAAACATCCATTTTCTATGTGGAGGCTATCCCATTGAGCCCAATAAGCTTTCAAAATGGGAGTTTTGTCAGCTATCTCACTCCATGTGGGCCGGTGTTCCTTTTCTTTATGTTTCATGATGAATGATAGGTCAGCATCCCGTAATTGCTCCTTCTTGATGATTTCATCAGTCCATTCCTCATCAGGTAGCACTTGCATAAGCCGAATATCGATGATGTTTTCCTTACCCTCCACACGCCTACAATGCTTGCATTACACGGGACATGGCCTTCTTGATAATGCGTCGGCATTTCCATGATCGCTTCCCTTCCGATGTTCAATTTGGAAATCGTAGCTCAGCAAACGCTCGATCCAACGTGCTACTTGTCCCGCTGGATTTTTGAATTGTAACAACCAGCGCAAAGCTCCATGATCCGTCCGTAGAAGAAACTTTTGGCCATAGAGGTACTTATGGAAGTGCTTAACACATTCCACTATAGCAAACAACTCTTTCCGTGTCACACAATAATTTCGTTCCGGTTTTGATAACATCTTGGAGTAATATGCAATAACTCGCTCCTCACTATTTGTTACCTGTGATAATACTCCTCCTATACCGTCATTACTTGCATCGGTGTCCAAAATGAATTTAATGTTGGGTATAGGGTATGCGAGGATTGGTGCTTCGCATAATCAACGTCTTAGTTCCACAAATGCCTCTTCGTGATCATCCTTCTATTCGAATGCCTTGTTCTTCCTGGTTAACTCGTGTAAACTCTTTGCGATACTGGCGAATCCTGGCACGAATCGTCTATAATAGGTGCACAATCCAAGGAAGCTCCGTAATTCATGTAAATTTTTAGGTCGTGGCCATTCCTTCACCGCTGCGACCTTAACTTCATCGGTATGGATTCCATTAATTGTTACCTTATGACCCAAATATTTTACTTCCGTCCTAAATAGTTTGCATTTCTTTGGGCTTAGCTTTAATCCGGCGGCCTGTATCCGATCCAAAACCTCTGCCAATTTCCTTAAATGCTCGTCGAAATCCTTGCCCATGACGATGATGTCGTCCAAATATACGGGGCACGTCCTCCAATGTAATCCTTTTAGTGCGAGCTCCAACGCGCCGTTCAAAAGTCGCAGGGCATTACATATTCCGAATGGCATAACGTTAAATTGCCATAATCCGTTACCCACACTGAATGCCGTTTTCTCACGATCTTCCTCCTGGACATCCACTTGCCAATAGCCGCTTTGCAGATCTAATGTCGAAAATATTCGAGCACCCGATAATGTGTCTAATGTGTCATCGATCCTTGGCAATGGGTAACTATCTTTTTTGGTCACAGCATTTAATTTTCGGTAATCCACGCAGAATTTCATGCTACCATCCTTTTTCTCGACTAACACCACTGGTGAACTCCATGGACTGCTTGATGTTTCGATTACCCCCGCTGCTTGCATATCTCTTACCATTCGATCCACTTCTCCTTGCTTTGCCAATGGTAATCTCCTGGGTGGTTGTCGAATCGGCGTTTCTGCTCCTGTATCTATTCGATGTTTTACCATTGTGGTTCTCCCATTATTGTCTGATGTACTGCAGAAAATTGGCATGTACCGCTCGAGCAATTGTTTTGTCAAATTTTTCTGTTTCATGGTAAGATCTTCGGTCCATTTCTCCATGAGTTGTTCTACAACCTCTTTCTGCTCTTGCGAGTTAGCCGTCTTAATCGGATTTTTCTGCTCGCACTTCACTATCGCGGATATTTCTTCACATTTTCCGATTATTGTCCCTTTCTTAATGGTTTTCGTCTTATCCGAGAGATTTAGAGTCCTAATTGGTACTCTATTATCGCTGTCTGGCTTCACCAGAATTTTCCCGATCATAATTTCTCTGGCTCCGCTCTCCGCTTCATTGGCTTCCACAACCCACAACCTGGGTGACCCAAAATCTCCTTCCGATTTTGCCCATACTATTGTCTCCGAATTTGGAGGCAGCTTCTCCCGATGATCCATTATAATTTGCCTAGTCGTTTCTCCTATAACGCTAACGTGAAGTGGCAACTCGATATTATCATAGGTTAATACACCCCGTCCAACATCCACCACGAAGCCATTCGTTCTCAGGAAGTTCATTCCCAAGATGACTTCGTCTACAATATCTGCAACCAGCACCTCGTGTTGAAAGTGATTCCGCCCAATCCTTATTTTTACGATCTTTTTCCCTTTTATTGGTAAATTTTCTCCAGTCGCCGTTCGTAATTTTATTCCAATAGCTGGTTCTATAATTCCATCGATAATATCCTCACGAACAATCGTATGAGTTGCTCCCGTATCCAGCGTGATCATGCATTTCTTCCCATCAATATCGGCTTCAATTGTCAAGCTGTCACCGTATCTTTCTACTCTCGAAACATGGATGGAGGTTATGGGGCAATCGGTTGTGGGAGCCAGCGTCTGCCCCTTCAAGCTCGCTCTTTTTAGTTTAAAGACTCCGCTGTCGTTTGACCCGCCTTTTTGGATGCTATATGCTCCACGTTTGGTCTACGCTTCATAGGAGATGGCGACCTTGCTCGTTTCTTCTTAATCTCCCAACAGTCCCGTGAGATGTGACCCATTCTATCACATACCCAGCATTTAATCCTGCCACTTCCATCTCTGAACCTTGGCGTAGTCCGCGCGGTGTCTATTCTTGTATCAATCTCCACTCGGCGAATTTTCATTGCTAGTTTGATGATGGCCTGAGCAGTTTCGTTTGTTAACGCACAAGCGATGGTTTCCGTAAAAGTTGCCTTAGGTGACAACATCGTTGCTCTACGTGTCTCAGGATCTCGAATACCGTCAATGAATGCATCTATTTTAATTCGCTCCATGTAATCGGCCGACATATTTGAATGTGCTAAATGCGCGAGCCGCTCAATTGCCGATGAAAATTCCTGTAGCGATTCTCCTCCTCTTTGGTATCGACCATTCAATTCCATGCGACAGATTTCTCTCTTGTGGTCACTTCCGTATTTTCGATCTAACACCTTCATTATTCCGATGTAAACGTTCCGTTCTTGCTCGGGAATGATGTGTAGTGTTTCCGCTGCTTCGCCTTTAAGAGCCACAATTAACGCTCCAACACATTGTTCTTCATTCCACTGTTTTTGCTCAATCGCCATTTCGAATTGGAACTTAAAAATACTGAAGGATGTCCATCAAATAATATTCATCAAATGTTGGTGGTTTTAACTTAACAGCGTTTACTGTCTGGATCACTTGATGTTGTCGTTCCATTCACCTTGACATCTTGGAGGTCCTTCTCGAGACGTTTAACTTCCGTTTGTAGATTTTGTTTAACATTTTGAATTTCTGAGTGTACTTCTGTTTGCAGTTTTTCCACTTTACCGTGTAGTGTAGAAGATAACTTCAGAAACCTCTCGACCATTCTCTTTTCGTCATCTTCTATTTGGTTTATAATGTCCGCCTCTTGTTGCTCCATCTGCTGTTTCATTTCCTGGTTCGATTTTTTAATGTCCGTTCCTTGTAGCTCGAACTGTTGTCCCATCATTTGATTCATAGCAGCCATCAACTGCGATAAATCGAAAGTTCCAGATGGGTTTTGTGTTGTTCCGGCCACCGTTTGCATGTCCTTTTCTTTCTGGTCCACACTGGTCTCATCCGTTTTTTCCTCCTCGAAATCATACACGTCCGGATTTAAACCTTCCTTCTCCATGGCCTCACGTAGTCGCTCCACCAAACTAGCTTTTGTGCCTTCATTTTCCAAACCACGCTGTTTCAGTTGCTCCTTTAATTGTGCAAGCTTTAATTCATAGAGAATCATTTTTCTTATTATTCACAATCCCACCGCTGTCACCAATTGTTACGTTTTTGCCTTGTCACTCAAGGTTCGAATCACTGGATTGTGAATAAATACAACTGCTTCAAATTTGAACTCACACAAATTTATTTACACAACACAAAATTAACAATTAATTATTACAATTATAACACACTTTAATTATCACTTTAATAATCGCTTTAATAATCACTTTAATAATCTTTCTATTTAACCTTCACTGTATCACGCTTAAAATAAGACTCAGCATTCCACGTTAATGTACGCCTTTATATACCAAAATATTTGTTTCTAGAATAATCCTAAATGTGCATCGAGCAAATATGTTAGTATACAAATGGTGCCTAAATGTTGGCCCAAATCACAAATGCAATTGAACAATTATTGAATAACTTATTCTATTCTAATCTAGGTGTCACCGTAACAATATGATTGTGGATTGTGTGAAGAAAACAACGAAATAGACACCATGACTGAGTGTGAGGTCTGCAAACAATGGTATCATTTTAGCTGTGCCAGTGCTAATAAAAGGGCAAGTGAAATGGAAATTGAGAACTGGATTTATGCAAATTGTCACAATAGTCGGATTAAGCGAACTTGATCAAACCACACACATAAATGGTGATCGAACAATGTTGGAACACGCGCAAGTGACAAATATTCATGAGCAGAACGAAGACTCTTCAATTGCCAAACATCAATCAAACGTTTTATGATGCAATCACAATCACAAACCGCGGCTCATACTATATCGAATGGTACACATGAATCTTTTATAAAATTAAATTGCAAAAGAAATCATCCGATAAAACGAAACAACAACGTAGTTTAAGAGGTAAAGCTGTACTAAGTATGCTGTTGATGACAACGGAAGTGAACGATATCATAAGTACAATGCGAATGAGATTTGGTCGTCCTGAGTTCATAATTTTAACATTAGTGAAGAAATTAAAAGCTGAGTTCATAATTAAATCAAATAATTTAGATCAATTAATAAATTTTGCGCTTCAGTAGGAAATTTGGTATCTTAAACACGAAATTCTGAACACGAATAGCATATAAAGGCGCCTTTATGGGTGGTTTTCGTTTGTTTGTTCGGTCATTTTTTCGACCAATCATCACTTGTGAAAAAATGTAGAATAAAAAAATCGTCATTTTTGAGCAATAAAATTAGTCGAAAAAATTGCCAGAACGAACGAACGAACACCAACCATAAATCCGGCCTAAAACCCAACTCTTCTGTATGAACTTATAGAAATTAACGCATTTTTTTTGCAATAAAAAAACATCCCGCTGGCCAATTCCAGTGGAACTGGTATCAAATGATCCCAAATTTATATTTTTCCCAAACGAGGCACAAATGTGGCGTTATGGAATTATAGCGGCTATTTTTCATTAAAAAATGTTAAAATGTGTCGAACTATTTTTCTTTTAATTTTCAAAAGCGATTTATAAACTTTAAAATTAGCTTTATTACAACTTATGTTGATTTCGATTGAAAGAAAAATGTTACACTGAGGGTAAAAATTGTACTCCAACTGCTGTCAGAATGTTCGATTGAAAATAAAAAATACCACAAGGGTAATATTTTGCTACACCCAGGGTAATTTTCTCTACTCCAGGTTTTTGAACGAGTAACCCATTTTTTGTTGTTGTCATACGCCAGTTTTTTCTATACTTGTAATATTTTCAAGCAATGTTAATTCGTTATTCATCGTAAAGATGAAATAAATATATTGTTTTGACATTTAAATGCGGTGTAGTTTATTTCTGTTTCATTGATACAAAATGAGGGTATAAAATGAGGGTACTATTTTGAGAGTAGGAAAATATCAATCGAAAACAACATTAGTTTGATTAATTTAGAAATGAGTGTTTCACTCCGTGCGCTTATTACAGCTTCCATCCTTCTGGGCATACTAAGTAGAACGCTTTGTATCATGTCTTGCTGAATGGGATTTCACTCTTCTTACGCTGCAACACTCAGCTCTGCTGTTGAATCTGGTGCGGGATTTCTATGTTCGATGTGTTCCATCGGATTTAGATCCGGGCTCATTGGTGGCCACTTAAGTGCATGAATGTCTTGGAGATATTGATGTACCGTTGCAGCTACGTGTACTGGAGTACACGTGTACTGTACTTACTCAACACAACACTGACATAACCTATGAAGCCCACATATGGCAAAACGTGATCGCCATGAATGTTGCGAACAAACCAGTCTGCATTCATCCCAACTGATTCCACCCCAAAACAACCTCCACCAAAGCTTATATTTTACACTATGTTAGTTACATGGTGCGTAGCGTTCTCCAACTCTTATGTATACAAGATGACGTCCATCTGGTTTCTATAATTGGATTCTGGTCTCATCTGAAAAGAGAACAGTGCCGCATTGATCAATTCTCCAATTTGCATGAGTATAAGTAAATTCTAAACGGTTGGATTTGTAACGGGGAAGAAGCAGTGGAACTTTTACGGGCCGTTTTGGAGCTAGATTCACTCCTATTAATCTTCGTCTAATTGTTCTGACACTAATATTCACTTGTTAGGCACTAAGAAACTCATTTTTCAGTTGCAAAGTTCAGTTGTTGTCCGAACAGTTGCATCGTGGCTTAAGAGATTTAGCTGGTTTAAATATGCCATACTTCCATCCGCCGTTGGTGTTTTGTTTCGATGTATAAGGCAGTCGCTTCTCTCTGCGTTTAGCATTGCGTCTTGTTTTCCACTAATTTTTATTTACATTAAAACATTTGGGTTTTGATTTTTCCAGGGTTCATTATATTGCCGCATTCAACACAGTATCTGTTAAAAGATTTAACATAATTTACACATTAATTATTATAAATTTACACATTTTGAAACAAAATTATATTTTAGTACAACCCTGACGAAATAAGTTGTTCATTCGGCTGGGTCGCATGTTCTTGATTGTGGTCCATTGGAGTACAGGTTCATCAATGGTTTACATGTATTGGAATATCTTTATAAATAATTTGATGTATTTTCAACGTTGTGGTACCAGTTTGAATGCCACTTGATTCAATTTCAATATAATTTCCTGGTTCAGCAATGAAATTTTCTGAATTGGCAAATATATGCAAAGATGTTACTTGTTCTAACGTTTTGTTCTCGCAGGTTTGTAAAGTCTCATGTGTTTCTTATATTTGAGTATTTAGCTGAGTGGTATTTGCGATCGCCAACGATCCATCTTCCTGAATGTTGGATGTTAAAATCGATTGATCTTTTCTGAACTGTATTAAATTTTCAATGGTTAAATTTTGTACCAGGGCTGTTTACCATTTTCAAACCGCGTGACATTTTTCATTGGACTATAAGATTTTGTTGTTAGTACGCTATATTGGCTATAAGACCGTTTAATAAAGATGAAAATAAAAAAGATTTTAAAATATAGATAAATGCGTAAGTCCAAAATTATAATGTTTTAAATAAACTCGCATATTGCCTTAGTCCATTAGAAATTGATATTGTACATTTAGCAATTAATCATTTATTTTAATTTATAAAAGATAATTAGATTACAACTTACCCAATTAATATTTGCACGTATAATTTTAATATCAAACTACTCACTATACGATAGCTAACTTACACAAAATTCTAACTGTATTTGGACTTAAGCAAATTTCTAATTTTGACATAAAAGAAAGCGCGGGAAAAATATTAAACAATTAGTGTTACCAAATGAAGTGGAATTTCCTTATCCGTCCCAAAATGACCGATGTGAAACTAGCTCGTAGAGTTAGCACGATTTTTTTTCAAAAATTGTACGTATGGCAATATTATTTATCACAGATCTTAACCAATTATTTTATATCAAATAGTACTAAAATAAAAAAAAAATCACAACATGTCATAATTTACATATTTTGAAAATTAATTATATTATTTAAGTAAATTATACAAAACAATTAAATAAATTAAAGATGCCCTACATGAATCCACATTTAATCATCATACATTTATATTATTACTTTAAAAAATTAAATTGATTTGTGTTCTAAAATTGGTTTGAATATTCGATAGGGTTTTTTTTGTTGTTTTTAGTCCATGCCATCTGTTTTGGGGCCGAAGCACTCCCTGCTCTTTCGCGGTTTATTTTTCCGTCTTACTTTACGCATAATTTGCCAAATCGAAGACGTACGGCTATAGGTCCGATTTTTATAACCATCTGCACATTGCAAGCTCCATGCCAGCCTATACTGGCATGGAAGATGGGTCGGCCCATGAGTTTTGCACTCCGACAGGGGGTCATAGATGTGTTCCATTTCATCACAGATCATAATCTGTAGATGAAAATTCCCTTTGCATCCTGCCCCTATTGGGATTCGAACCCGGTACCTCCCGATCCAAACGCCAAAGCTTTAACCACTGTGCCATTTGGTCGGTTATTCGATAGGGTTAGCACGAAATTTTAAACACATATAAGGGAAATGAAAATAACAAAGAAATATAATAAATATATAGAAAATAATGTAGAAACTTAATTAAACATTAATGTAAAGTTATATTATTTTCAATTTTATCGTATTGAATTATTAATTAAATATTTCGTACAATCGGAAATTTCAAAGCAATCAGCTTTCAACCAGCAAGTATAGGTCAGACGGCAGTACTAATGGTTCGAGCTGGCCTCTTCTAGGCATTTGTCGGACATGAAATTAATTTTTTATTGTAGAAGAATCCTTAATCAAATTTCAAATCAATCGTTTTGGTCTAAAGAGAGGATTCAATGGTTTGAGCCTATTTCCGCCAAGCATTTTTCGGACATGAATTTAATTTTTATTTTGAGGGAAGGGAATACTAATGTTTCGAGCTGGGCAAAGTTTTTCCGACATGATTTTTTTTAGAAGTATTTTTTTTCGGGCGTTTCAGATAGATGATTTTGGTTCATAGGATTTTTCATATTTGTTATTGTTATATAATTTTTTTAATAAATTTTTCTTTTTTGTTTCAATAATTTCCGCACCCAACCTTCATATTATTTTAATCCAAATTTAAATTTCTTAAGTGCATATTTGAATGTTGATTTGCTATATTTTAGATGCTCGTACGGAAGACTAATTTATTTACCATTTTATAGTTTTTAGGGTTCTAAATTATCTTTTTTTTGTACATTAATATGTGAGGTATGACCATCTCTTTAGATGAATTTCCTACCTGTTGCGCATATAATTTTAAATCATCATATTTCACCAATCTTTCTTCCACTCACAAACGCTTAGGTAATGTGGCTGACTTGTTGATGGCACATAACTCACTATTGAATTAATTTCATACTCAGAATTTTGATAGGTAATGTTGTTTTGAATATGATTTATTGCAATTGGTGCTTGGTTGTTTATGAATTCTGTTTGTATTGCAACAACCTCCAATGAATCGACTCTACAAATATCTAAGTAGAAATCGCAAATTTGACATCGCTTTTTATGAATTTCCGAAAAACTTCTATCAATATTCTGAAATCCAATTTTTTCTAGTTGAAACACATTCAAATTTAAATATGATCTCTCTTCT
This sequence comes from Nephrotoma appendiculata, assembly GCA_947310385.1. Taxonomy (NCBI): domain Eukaryota; kingdom Metazoa; phylum Arthropoda; class Insecta; order Diptera; family Tipulidae; genus Nephrotoma; species Nephrotoma appendiculata. The sequence continues at coordinate 301,201,500 of OX371223.1, forward strand.
AATGATGTTTGTAAATATTTTGGACATTTAAAATTAATCAATGCGCTAGGGTACATTTTCATGAAATAATCAGAATTTTTTGTAATGTTACAGTCACAGAAGGTTTGGTGTTTATAAATATCGGTCAAAATTTCGTTTCTGATGTAATATGCTTGACTGATATCTTGTTCTGCAAGAGCCTCAGGAATATCTTTTAATTTTGATTCCTTCATTCCTCTAACATCAAATGAGTTTAAAGCGCATTGTATGAAAGAATGAATTTTTATAATAATCATTTTTAAGGCTCCCGTTTTCAATGGCCAGTTATGAGGCCATGACTGAATTTTAGATGATTCGGGTGATTTTAGGTGAGGTTTAGCGTTGTTTGATGTTGTTTTTTCGGTAGGTTTTAAGCGTAATCCCAAAATAGCAATTGACTTGTTCCTAAGTTCTATGTCATTTGACTGAGAAAGTTTTTTTAGTTTTTTATATTGAAAATTCGAATCACATTTTTTTATGTTTAGTGATAACTTTCTTTTCCAAGTCTCTTCCGCCTTTTTCGATTCGATTAATGACAAATCAACAGGTTATTCAACAGGTTTGGCAATTGTAGCGACATTTTTTGGTAATAGCGTTTGAGGGATATTTTAGGAATATCTGCAACTAATTGTTTAAATATTGAGCTGTTTCGTAAATGTATCTCTTTTGCAAATCTAAGCGCCTTAGTAAGTATTCTTTTTATAATGGGGCAATCTCTACATCTACGTTTAATTATTACAAAATAATTTTCAACGTGAGAATTGCTGTATCGCTTTCCTGCATGCAATAAACCACTCCATGAAGATACGTAATATATTTAAAAAAAAAAAATTTAAAAACTCTTGATTGTAAAAATAGTTCAATCCCTCTTTTGTACTCTTATCAATCACACAGTTTTCGGAAATTTCACGAAAATCTTGAAAAAAGGACTCTGTGCATAAATGGTTGAATTTAAATCATAATTTTTTATTTTAAAATTGATCCCTTCCTCAAAATTAATTTCAAAACTTGTAGAAGTTATAATTAATTGACAAATATTTTGAAACGCGTTTGTTGTTGCTTCATTTACATATTTGTTCATCATCAAATTACTCAAATTTTTCCAAATATTTTTAATTTGGATCAAATCACTGCAAATATTAAAACTGGAAACTATTTCCTTTAAATATTTATTTTTTGTGGATGTTTTGGCGAATTTTGATCTATATCGCTGGTCATGTTTCTCATAAAATGAGAACAGCACAAGTAAACTTTAACTTTGTTTTTAAATGTTCCTTAGTTTTTGCCATTTACAAATTCATAAGCCATGTTAAGGTATTCGACTATATGTTGTTGATTGAATGCATCTAGAATTGAATTTAATTCCGCAAAACTGAAGTCAATTGCCACAGCATTGAAAATTGGCCATTTTTTTAAACTGTTTTCAGTGAAAAGTTTGTATGATCTAAGCCACCCGCCTATGGTATCAACATTGTGACTAGATGATATAAAATCCGTTACCGGGAAGGGGGCTGAAGGACAATTATTAAAGCGTAATAGTAAATTGAAGGACAATTTTTGTAAGGAGCTGTAACTACACTTCCTGTACCATCAAGGTATGACACCAATTCTGTTTGTTTGGGCTTGTCATGCATTACTTTTAGTACGTTGTTTTGTAACTTACTGTAAGTCATAACCGAAAATGGCGCAACTTCTACTTTTTGAATGTACTGTTCATTCGTATTAACCTGCAGCTGAATTTCAATTTTTAAATCTTCGATATCGCCGCGAGCGTTATAATTTGAAATTTTTCTAACAAGGAAGGGTCTCCAGGTGTCCGGCTCCGATTTTGATGAAACTTTAATATGTTGTAGAGGAGTGGAAAATAAGTGATACGTATTTTTTAAGTGCTCAATCCCCTTCTAAGGCGGTGAAAACCACCCTTGAAGTCGAGGTAAAAAAGTGACTTCGATAATTTTCCTCAAAAAACATGAAAAAATCTGCAAGTTTCTTATTCCAAAATAGGTATTTCAGAAACTTACATTATATATTATTTTTTCAAGAATTTTGGTACTACCTAGGGGGTGAAACTACCCTACGAAGGGGTTGAAAAATCAAAAAAACTCTAAAAAATCCAAATTGATGCGAAAAATTCTGGAAAAAATGTATATTTCTCCATAAAAAAATAAGGTTGACGTGTTCGAGGGTTTTTCGAAACCACCCTTTCTCAGGGGGTTAACCACCCCTAGAGACGATTCAGGAAATTCGCTCAGGACATCTAATTTTTTCGACTGAAAGTTCTTTGTCCTCCTCAATTATGATCATTAACATAGATTCTTACCGATATCATTGATGTTTAGGGGTGAAACATCCCCTAACGGGGGTGAAATTTGTAAAAATTGTTAAAAATTCCAAGAAAATTTCGCAATTTGGTGGAATAATTCTAGAAAAAATATATAAGATCGCGAAATTGGGATAAAGGTTTGCTCGTTCAAAAATTTCATGAATCATCCGCTTTGAATGGTTTCAACCGCACTTGAATTTGGGGGTGTAAGAGCGACTCTCCATAACTTTCCCTACAAAACATGAAAAAATCCGAAAGTTTTTTTACTATGAAATACGTATCTCGGAAAGTCAAGATTTTTATTATTTGTTCAAAAATTTTGGAAATCCCGGGATGGAACAACTCCTAGGAGGGGGTTGAAAATCAAAAAACTTGCATAAAATACCAATTTGATGTGGGAAATAGTGGAAAAAATAAATATCACTCAACAATGAAAAAGAAGTTTGAGGGATTTAAGGATTTTTTAGACTGGAAGTGTTTTGCTATCCTCCAATATGATGATTACCATCGATTCTTATGACTATCAATGATGTGTGGGGGTTGTCACATACCCTATCGGGAATCTAAAATTTCATAAATTGTTAAGAATTTTAAGAAATTTCTGAAATACGGCCAATTAATTCTTGAAAATATATACGCTCACGGGATTGGGAATAAATTAAACGAGTTCAAAGATTCCATTAAGCAACCCCTTTTAATGGGTTACCCACGTCTGTATGGTCTCTGTACGATCTCTGTATTTCCGAAATATCGAAACGCAATGCAATGAGTTTATCATTCGGAATTGATATTTTTATCATGAATATCGTTCCAGGGCTTGAAGTATAAAATGCGAGTAAAGGAGGCAAACGTTTTGGGATTCCTAGAAAATTTTTCGAAATATTTCGGAAAAATCGTATGAAAAATTTCATTCGACTATGTATCCTATCCCCTCCATTTATGATGTCACATAAACATATTATCTTGAGGATAAATTGTTTATATATGTAATATATATATATATATATATATATATATATATATATATATATATATATATATATATATATTGATATATATAAAATATCAATGATGTGTTTGTGTGTTATATATATATATGTGATATATATATATATATATATATATATATATATATATATATATTGAGTTTGATGTGAATATATAATGATGCAGGTTTCCTTGAAATTCTATAGAAAATTTGCGGCAGTTCTCACTTAAAAAAATTATTTATTCATATTATATCGCTTGAAGTCAGTTGAATCAAAAGTATGATTTCTATGTCAATGATATTTTACACAGGCTGCTCTAATTTTATGGATTTTAGGTTGAACAATAGTGATAATCTTCAAAAAAGTTTTACTTTGGTTTTTATCAATTGTAATGGTGTATTGTGATTGTTCCGTATATTGGTCTATTTCAGCACTCTCGAATTAATTACACAACCGTAGGAAATTGTTCCATTTGCGTCAATCTGTATGACAACGACTATGACAATCGACATCTACTTATACACAATCAACTTCCCAACCACCCCATATATTTTTCTTTCCTTTAACGCTGGATCGCGGATAAATTTGAATTTTTGGACTTATAGATGGCTAATGTTTAATTTCAATGTAATAAACAACATCAGTCGTCGCGACCTGATGAGAAGACTGATTTTTTCAAATCATTAATCTCGTCTGTTCGAAACTGATTGTTGATATTCTTACACATTAGCCATCTATAAGTCAAAAATTCAAATTCAAAAATGTGTTTCAGACATAATGATTTCTTACACCAGGAACATCGGATTATTGCAACATTACTGCAGCCTGCAATTTCACAATGGGTACCGCATGAATCTCCAAATCCAAAGTGTACTGGATTTTCGAATTCACTCGGTTTATCGGCAATATATCCACTTTTGTACCAGGCATATTTGAAGAGATTTTCATAGCGTGGAGATGAAAATTGGTTATGAGTTAAAGATTGTAATTTGATTATATTATTTCTAAAATGTAAATTCAAATCTTCATCCATTAGCATTACATTATCGGAAAAATGCCTGACAAAATTTTTCCAAATCCTGAATCCAAATACGTCTAATGATTGGATATTACCACTGGATCCCTCTGGTATTATTTCAAATGAAATTTTTTTATTACTGGGTAAAACTTCCTTCAGACCTAATGGACAATGTCCGGACCAAGAGTCGAGCAATAAAACGCTTTGTCGTCCTACATTAGGAAAATATACTTCTTTCAACCAAGTTTTGAAATGATCTATCTAAAAAATTTTTTTAATCATTATTAAATCCATATTGAAGAAATTTCAAAAAATTTAAATGTACCTGTAGAAAGTTTTCCGGATTTCGAAGAAGTAACAAATACGTTCGCAGGTCTAAATAAATTGGCCGTCACAATTGGTCCTAATGTTAAACTTGGTTCTTTTAAAACCAGAAATAACGGGGATAATAGCCTACCATCTGCCGAAACTGTTGGCTGTATAGTATAGCTGTGGATAGTCGACGAAACAGATTGGACAAGGCATTCAACATTTTTTTCACTTTCCAATGCTAATGTACGTCCAGTGTGCATTTTCAATTGGAAACCACTCTGATCGGAGTTGAAAACATTTTTCAGACCCACTTGACTAATCAGTTTCTTTATTTTTGTAACAAATTCAATTTCTTTCCGATGTAATTCTTCTCTATTCTCTACACTTTTTTTTGTTATGAATTTGTTGATTTTTCTCGATACTATTCGATGAGCTGATTAAAATTTTTTAACCCAAGTTCCTGAAGCTCTAAATCTTGTGTCCACGTTTTTAAGATATTTTTGTCTTTGTAAAGCCCATCTTCTCAAGTCATTGTCATGACCTATCAAATGTGATTCAATGGCGGCTTTGAAATTTTCCAAAGTATAATCACAAATCCTTGCTATTTTCTCTCGGTAGGTCCCACCTTGATTTATTTGGTGCGCCCAGCGCCTCAGCTGTCTATCAGATTTGACTTTCCGGAATCTTCTTTGAACTGAATCCACGGATCTATTTCTTTTACCTTTCGTATCCCGCCAAAATTCAACGGCCCTTCTTTTATATTCGAATGAAACTGGTTCATCATCCTTTGTACACTCATTTGTCGGTGGCTCCGGATCTTCGGGGAGAGTATAGTCAATATCTTCGACTATCCGTGCATTATGCTCTTTGAATTCCTCTCGAAAATCTAAAGATTCTTCCGTTATCACATCCAATTCGTTGAATTCTTCTACTGAATCCAAAAGTATTTTTTTCAAATGGTCAAAAATTTCATATTCTTTGACCGTAATGGGAGTTTGTTCAAATTCCATTGTTTGAAAGAACGCCATTAAAAGATTGAACACATTTAAAGGGTTGATTCTCATCTTTGATGTGATAATAGTAATTCTTCTGAATAATCACTTTATTATTTTCTTTTCAGAACTGTTGTTTGGAGAAATAAAACCACATACTTAACACTTTAATAAAAACATTAATGATACAAAACATTATTTCACATACTTACCACTTTGCTAAATTAATCCAAATAATATGTATCTGAAATTAAGAAACTATTTAATAATTTTATATTGCCAAACATTAATTTATATACATAATTTATACTTATCTTTTGACTTTCCTGTAAAATTCATCTAGTAAACACAACTTGTCAACTTCACTGTCATTATTTTCGTTATGTAGTACTAGAGTAGTAGCACGATGGGTGCGTTTTATAATGTATAATTAGTTACATAGTATATCGTACTAGTACTTTATTTAATGTTATTATTATTAGTACATTTTTATATTAAAGTTAGCTACAATCTACATTAATTATAAGTTCAAACATGACAGTTATAGCTTAACGTATAATATGTAAAACATATTTAGTAAAATTTCTTATATTCATTCAATTCAAATCTGGCGAACAAACAAGTTGTTAAACATTAAAATTTGATATAATAAACTATTTTGGTTAATTAATAAAACAGTATAGTGTTCAAAGCAGTGCTTAAGTTTTTTAATTCAAATTGTCTACGTATAATTCAGCCCGTCATCAGCTTTTCTTAAACATCAGCATTTTTCACCATATCATCTATAACATCCATCTTTAACTTCCATCCATAAACTTCCACACTTCAATAATTGCATCTGGTTAAATCTCCATCAACATTACACATACAACTGTTAATAAATTAATCTGATCAATGAAATAAATACATTGAATATATTTAACTACCGTAAGTCACCAGAATGATGAAAATCGAAAAGTATGAAGTTTTGTTGTTTTCCACTGAAATATCTTTATACAAGACTGTGAACGTTTATGGACGACTGACTGGGAGAGAATACCGGGACATCAAAATAAAACCCTCCGTATTCCGGTCCAGTTATATGTTATTATTGTAGTCATAGCTATCTCAAAGTAAATATAACTTGGTGCGTCATTTAGAAAAATCAATATACATATAAAGGTTTATTAGTTCGTGAAAATGAAAAAGAACCGATGTCATTAAGAAAAATATATATATATACAATTCTACAGATATATAAGAATATATATTTATAAATGGGAGGGAGGGGGGGGGGGGGAATCACCAGTCTGGTAATGACGAATTCGTTTCCGTGTTATATCAACTATATATAGATTGGAAATTCTTGAGATTTTGTATGGCTCCAATTCCTCAAATGAATTCACGAATAATAATTTGAGTCACGAAAATAATCACTGATATCCTCAAATTTCTATAATATTGATGCAAAATGGGACGATGTTCCTAAAAGTTCGTTGAGTTATCGATATTCCAACAGGGGTAGTTAGGCCCTTTAAAGGGGTTGTAGAATGAAATTTTTGAGCTTATATATTTTCTAGAATTAATTGGCCGTATTTCAGAAATTTCTTAATATTCTTAACAATTTATGAAATTTTAGATTCCCGATAGGGTATGTGACAACCCCCACACATCATTGATAGTCATAAGAATCGATGGTAATCATCATATTGGAGGATAGCAAAACACTTCCAGTCTAAAAAATCCTTAAATCCCTCAAACTTCTTTTTCATTGTTGAGTGATATTTATTTTTTCCACTATTTCCAGCATCAAATTGGTATTTTATGCAAGTTTTTTGATTTTCAACCCCCTCCTAGGAGTTGTTTCATCCCGGGATTTCCAAAATTTTTGAACAAATAATAAAAATCTTGACTTTCCGAGATACGTATTTCATAGTAAAAAACTTTCGGTTTGTAGGGAAAAGTATGGAGAGTCGCTCTTACACCCCCAAATTCAAGTGCGGTTGAAACCATTCAAAGCGGATGATTCATAAAATTTTTGAACGAGCAAACCTTTATCCCAATTTCGCGATCTTATATATTTTTTCAAGAATTATTCCACCAAATTGCGAAATTTTCTTGGAATTTTTAACAATTTTTACAAATTTCACCCCCGTTAGGGGATGTTTCACTCCTAAACATCAATGATTTCGGTAAGAATCTATGTTAATGATCATAATTGAGGAGGTCAAAGAACTTTCAGTCGAAAAAATCAGATGTCCTGAGCGAATTTCTTGAATCGTCTCTAGGGGTGGTTAACCCCCTGAGAACGGGCGGTTTCGAAAAACCCTCGAACACGTCAACCTTATTTTTTTATGGAGTAATATAAATTTTTTCCAGAATTTTTCGGATCAATTTGGATTTTTTAGACAGTTTTTTTGATTTTTCAACCCCTTCCTAGGGGTAGTTTCATCCCCTAGGTAGTACCAAAATTCTTGAAAAAATAATATATAATGTAAGTTTCTGAAATACCTATTTTGGAATAAAAAACTTGCAGATTTTTTCATGTTTTTTGAGGAAAATTATCGAAAGTCACTTTTTTACCCCCAACTTCAAGGGCGGTTTTCACCCCCTTAGAAGGGGATTGAGCACTCAAAAAAAAATACGTATCACTTATTTTCCACTCCTCTTCAACATATTAAAGTTTCATCGAAATCGGAGCCGGACACCTGGAGACCCTTCCTTGTAAGAAGTTCATTCATTGATTCTTCTACAATAAAAATATAATTGCATGTCCGACAAATGTTTAGAAGAGGCCAGCTCGAACCATTAGTACTGTCGTCTGACCAATATGATTGCTTTGAAATTTCTCTAAGAAGTTGTTACAGGCTGGCTACTGCCAACCTGCAGATTTTCACTAAGCACCTGCAGAGGCCTCCACGGTGATATTTTGCCGGCTACGTTCTCAGGGAGAAGTGCTAAGGTCGTGGGGTTTGAGGCATACAGGGCTCCTGGCTTACACCGTGATCATACAGATAATTTAAAAAAAAATGAAACGCAAATAATAATAAAAACTGGAGTTCCGCCGAAATTCGTCGGCCGGAACCTGAGGAACGAACAACTCAAAATTATAAATGGGAGAGAGGTGCCTTGGTGCGCGCATCCATTCGAACTCAAACAAGGTCGAGCCTTGGTTACGAAACTGGATGCGGGCACCAAGAGACCGCAATCAATACTGCACCGACACAGAGGGAGTCTCCGCTCCCATCATACCGACCGGAAAATTTAGTAATTCATTTTACTAGAAGAGAAAAAAAAACAACAACAAACCAAAGAAAAACAGCTTCCCCCTTCACCACACAACGATGCGAGAGAACGAGAGAGAGAAAGATCAATGCGGATCGAGCGTGCACCCGCTGTGCGGCGCTCGATCACAAAATTTTGAAACTTGTATATATATATATAATAAATATAATAGAAAAGAATATTTATATAAAAAAATTAAAATCAAAAAAAATTAAAATAAAAATAAAAAATTGTACCTTAATTATTATTTTGAGAAGAAAAAAATTACCGGTGCGACCTTGCGTGACCGTTACTGTTGCGGGGCCTCTCCCCGATAAAAATTGGGTTGCGGCCTTGGTGCCGTTGCGGTGCGGCAGACCACCGATAAAAATACAATAGCCGGTTGGCTACAGTAATGTTGCGGGGCCTCTCCCCGATACCAAAATAAACAGAGTGGCCTCAACTGGCCACCCGAAACTCGTTGCGGGGCCTCTCCCCGATATCAAATAAAATATCCCGGCTGGCCTCAACTGGCCTCCGTAAATAATTTTTACCGTTGTACTTGTTGTGGCACTTAGTTGGCGTACTTCCGCCTTAAACCGAAAATATGAATAGCCGGTTGGCTACGCGTTACGTTGGGTGTGGTACCGCCGAAAATCTTTGGCCTCGACTGGCCGCCAAAATACGTTGGGCGTTGGCTCGCCGAAACACCGTTAAATGTGGTACTTTGGTACTTTTGTACCAACCAAAAAACCGAAATGACACACACGCGACTTTTATCACTTTTCTGAAGAAAAAATATACTTCTACATACAATATTTTTTTATTTATGTTTTTTTTCCTTCATGAACTTTTTAGATTTTGTATTTTTATATATTAACACAACACACCATAAGTAAAACACTAGTTTTTAATTCAACAAACTTTTAATTTTTATATTTTATGACTTTTTATGTTATGGATACAATATTTTTGTGATTATCAAATAAAATAAAAAAAAACTTCTATATTTTTGCACCCTATTAAAGTTAGCCGATATTTCCAGCCGATATTAAAAAAATCGATAATGCAGATAGTGTCTTTGCTATCTCAGCCGAAAATATAATATGAAATGTCAAATATTAATATGCTTCAGCCGAAAGTTATCAGCCGACATTTTTCAGCCGACATACTTCAGCCGACATACCTCAGCCGACATTTCTCAGCCGATATTTCTCAGCCGATATTTTTCAGCCAAAAGTATTTTTTGTTACAAAAATATATATTCTACAAAAAAAAAGAAATCAACTGAATGGTTTAAAATAAAACACTAAACTATATTTTTAATAGCATTATAAATTGTTTAGAAAATTCGATTTCCATGAGGGGAAACTTGTATATAAATATATCGCACACACAAAATTTGAAAATGTTTAAATATTGACCATTTAAAGTGTCATGGTTGGAAATAGATTAAAATCAAAGGTCTTAGTGATATTCACACCTGGAAAAAATTTCAGGTTAATTTCCATGTGGGGAGCTCAGGAAAACTCGATTGAATATATCGCACACACAAAATTTGAAAATTTCTAAATATTGACCATTTAAAGTGTCATGGTTGAAAATAGATTCAAATCAAAGGTCTTAGTGATCTTCACACCTGGAAAAAATTACAGGTCAATTTCCATGTGGAAAGCTCGGGAAAACTCGATTGAATATATCGCACACACAAAATTTGAAAATTTCTCAATATTGACCATTTAAAGTGTCATGGTTGGAAATAGTTTCAAATCAAAGGTCTTAGTGATGTTCATACCTGAAAAAAATTTCAGGTCAATTTTCATGTGGGGAGCTCGGAAAAACTCGATTGAATATATCGCACACACAAAATTTGAAAACTTCTAAATATTGACCATTAAAAGTGTCATGGTTGGAAATAGATTCAAATCAAAGGTCTTAGTAATGTCCACACCTAGAAAAAAACATAGATCAATTTTCATGTGGGGAGCTCGGGAAAACTCGATTGAATATATCGCACACACAAAATCTGAAAATTTCTAAATATTGACCATTTAAAGTGTCATGGTTGGAAATAGATTCAAATCAAAGGTCTTAGTGATGTTCACACCTGGAAAAAATTTCAGGTCAATTTTCATGTGGGGAGCTCGGGAAAACTCGATTGAATATATCGCACACACAAAATTTGAAAATTTCTAAATATTGACCATTTAAAGTGTCATGGTTGAAAATAGATTCAAATCAAAGGTCTTAGTGATCTTCACACCTGGAAAAAATTTCAGGTCAATTTCCATGTGGAAAGCTCGGGAAAACTCGATTGAATATATCGCACACACAAAATTTGAAAATTTCTCAATATTGACCATTTAAAGTGTCATGGTTGGAAATAAATTCAAATCAAAGGTCTTAATGATGTTCACACCTGGAAAAAAATATAGGTCAATTTTCATGTGGGGAGCTCGGGAAAACTCGATTGAATATATCGCACACACAAAATTTGAAAATTTCTAAATATTGACCATTTAAAGTGTCATGGTTGGAAATAGTTTCAAATCAAAGGTCTTAGTGATGTTCATACCTGAAAAAAATTTCAGGTCAATTTTCATGTGGAAAGCTCGGGAAAACTCGATTGAATATATCGCACACACAAAATTTGAAAACTTCTTAATATTGACCATTTAAAGTGTCATGGTTGGAAATAGATTCAAATCAAAGGTCTTAGTGGTGTTCACACCTGGAAAAAATTTCAAATCAATTTTCATGTGGGGAGCTCGGGAAAACTCGATTGAATATATCGCACACACAAAATTTGAAAATTTCTCAATATTGACCATTTAAAGTGTCATGGTTGGAAATAGATTCAAATCAAAGGTCTTAATGATGTCCACACCTGGAAAAAATTTCAGGTCAATTTTCATGTGGGGACCTCGGGAAAACTCGATTGAATATATCGCACACACAAAATCGGAAAATTTCTAAATATTGACCATTTAAAGTGTCATGGTTGGAAATAGATTCAAATCAAAGGACTTAGTAGGGTTCACACCTGGAAAAAATTTCAGGTCAATTTTCATGTGGGGAGCTCGGGAAAACTCGATTGAATATATCGCACACACAAAATTTGAAAATTTCTAGATATTGACCATTTAAAGTGTCATGGTTGGAAGTAGATTCAAATCAAAGGTCTTAGTGATGTTCACACCTGGAAAAAATTTCAGGTCAATTTTAATGTGGGGAGCTCGGGAAAACTCGATTGAATATTTCGCACACACAAAATTTGAAAATTTCTAAATATTGACCATTTGAAGTGTCATGGTTTGAAATAGTTTCAAATCAAAGGTGTTAGTGATGTTCATACCTAGAAAAATTTTCAGGTCAATTTCCATGTGGGGAGCTCGGGAAAACTCGATTGAATATATCGCACACACAAAATTTGAAAATTTCTAAATATTGACCATTTAAAGTGTCATGGTTGGAAATAGATTTGAATCAAAGATCTTAGTGATGTTCACACCTGGAAAAAATTTCAGGTCAATTTTCATGTGGGGAGCTCGGGAAAACTCGATTGAATATATCGCACACACAAAATTTGAAAATTTCTAAATATTGACCATTTAAAGTGTCATGGTTGGAAATAGTTTCAAATCAAAGGTCTTAGTGATGTTCATACCTGGAAAAAATTTCAGGTCAATTTCCATGTGGGGAGCTCGGGAAAACTCGATTGAATATATCGCACACACAAAATTTGAAAATTTCTAAATATTGACCATTTAAAGTGTCATGGTTGGAAATAGATTCAAATCAAAGGTCTTAGTAATGTTCACACCTGGAAAAAATTTCAGGTCAATTTTCATGTGGGGAGCTCGGGAAAACTCGATTGAATATATCGCACACACAAAATTTGAAAATTTCTAAATATTGACCATTTAAAGTGTCATGGTTGGAAATAGTTTCAAATCAAAGGTCTTAGTGATGTTCATACCTGGAAAAAATTTCAGGTCAATTTCCATGTGGGGAGCTCGGGAAAACTCGATTGAATATATCGCACACACAAAATTTGAAAATTTATAAATATTGACCATTTAAAGTGTCATGGTTGGAAATAGATTCAAATCAAAGGTCTTAGTGATGTTCACACCTGGAAAAAATTTCAGGTTAATTTCCATGTGGGGAGCTCGGGAAAACTCGATTGAATATATCGCACACACAAAATTTGAAAATTTCTCAATATTGACCATTTAAAGTGTCATGGTTGGAAATAGATTCAAATCAAAGGTCTTAGTAATGTCCACACCTAGAAAAAAATATAGATCAATTTTCATGTGGGGAGCTCGGGAAAACTCGATTGAATATATCGCACACACAAAATCTGAAAATTTCTAAATATTGACCATTTAAAGTGTCATGGTTGGAAATAGATTCAAATCAAAGGTCTTAGTAATGTTCACACCTGGAAAAAATTTCAGGTCAATTTCCATGTGGGGAGCTCGGGAAAACTCGATTGAATATATCGCACACACAAAACTTGAAAATTTCTAAATATTGACCATTTAAAGTGTCATGGTTGGAAATAGATTCAAATCAAAGGTCTTAGTGATATTCACACCTGGAAAAAATTTCAGGTCAATTTCCATGTGGGGAGCTCGGGAAAACTCGATTGAATATATCGCACACACAAAATTTGAAAATTTCTAAATATTGACCATTTAAAGTGCCATGGTAAAAAAGCAGATGGAGTGAATGGTTTTATTTGTTGTTCCTGTGTAGAATTTCTTTCTCGTTTTAATCATCTTTTTCGTTTTTCTTGTTTGCCTGATTCATTTTGCATTACAGGTAGCACCACGTGGAGGTATGAATCTCGGACTTCACTAACCCTAATTGTGTACGCATACACACTTTTTTTTTATTTTTTTTGTTTTTTATTTTTTTTTTGCGTTTTTATGTTTTTTATTTTTTTTTATTTTTTTTGTTTTTATATTTTTTTATTTACATTTTATGTTTTTTTTTTGCTGTTTGATTTTTTTTTATTTTTTCAATTTTACTTCAATTCAATTTTCATTTAATCGAGAATTCATTTTTATCGAAATAATAATTATGAGCAAAGGGGACAATTGAAACAATCAGACACATCAAAATCATTCACATTGACTCCAACCTCAATATCATGCATGTATCGATGATATTTTGAACAACGAATTGAGTTTCCCGTTAGATTGATATTTTCACCACACATCAGGCACAACTCTTGCATAGGCAAACTGTTTTTTAAAATGTCCGTTTGAATAAGTTTCCGCTTGAGGGAAATATTAATAAAAGCATTTTCGGGAATAAATTTATTTTTCATATATACTTTTCAAATTTTCAAATTTTGTGTGTGCGATATACTCAATCGAGTTTTCCCGAGCTCCCCACATGAAAATTGACTTGAAATTTTTTCCAGGTGTGAACATCTTTGATTTGAATCTATTTCCAACCATGACACTTTAAATGGTCAATATTTAGAAATTTTCAAATTTTGTGTGTGCGATATATTCAATCGAGTTTTCTCGAGGTCCCCACATGGAAATTGACCTGAAATTGTTTCCAGGTGTGAACATCACTAAGACCTTTGATTTGAATCTATTTCCAACCATGACACTTTAAATGGTCAATATTGAGAAATTTTCAAATTTTGTGTGTGCGATATATTCAATCGAGTTTTCCCGAGCTCCCCACATGGAAATTAACCTGAAATTTTTTCCAGGTGTGAACATCACTAAGACCTTTGATTTGAATCTATTTCCAACCATGACACTTTAAATGGTCAATATTTAGAAATTTTCAAATTTTGTGTGTGCGATATATTCAATCGAGTTTTCCCGAGCTCCCCACATGAAAATTGACTTGAAACTTTTTCCAGGTGTGAACATCTTTGATTTGAATCTATTTCCAACCATGACACTTTAAATGGTCAATATTTAGAAATTTTCAAATTTTGTGTGTGCGATATATTCAATCGAGTTTTCCCGAGGTCCCCACATGGAAATTGACCTGAAATTGTTTCCAGGTGTAAACATCACTAAGACCTTTGATTTGAATCTATTTCCAACCATGACACTTTAAATGGTCAATATTTAGAAATTTTCAAATTTTGTGTGTGCGATATATTCAATCGAGTTTTCCCGAGCTCCCCACATGGAAATTGACCTGAAATTTTTTCCAGGTGTGAACATCACTAAGACCTTTGATTTGAATCTATTTCCAACCATGACACTTTAAATGGTTAATATTGAGAAATTTTCAAATTTTGTGTGTGCGATATATTCAATCGAGTTTTCCCGAACTCCCCACATGGAAATTGACCTGAAATTTTTTCCAGGTGTGAACATCACTAAGACCTTTGATTTGAATCTATTTCCAACCATGACACTTTAAATGGTCAATATTTAGAAATTTTCAAATTTTGTGTGTGCGATATATTCAATCGAGTTTTCCCGAGCTCCCCACATGAAAATTGACTTGAAACTTTTTCCAGGTGTGAACATCTTTGATTTGAATCTATTTCCAACCATGACACTTTAAATTGCAATATTTAGAAATTTTCAAATTTTGTGTGTACGATATATTAATATACAAGTTTCCCTATTGGAAAATGAATTTTCTAAACAATCTAAAATGCTATTAAAAATATACTTTAGTGTTTTATTTTTAACCGTTTCAGTTGATTTTTTTTGTTTTTTTGTTTTTATGTAGAAAACAAAAAATTTTTGGTTTAAAAAAATACTTTCGGCTGAAAAATATCGGCTGAGAAATGTCGGCTGAGATATGTCGGCTGAAAAATGTCGGCTGGTAACTTTCGGCTGAAGCATATTAATATTTCATATTATATTTTCGGCTGAGATAGCAAAGACACTATCTGCATTATCGATTTTTTTTTACTTTCGGCTGGGAAATATCGGCTAACTTTAACAGTATTATTTTTGCTTATTTTTGAGTGCTTGGATACGTACAGTCATCCATTTATCTCTTTACCAAAACCAAAACTTGAATGACCAACCAAAAACAAAACATTCGAGCGTCGCACAACTCGTAAAACGTTTTAGAAGAAATGAATCTCTCTTCTCTGTCTCTCCTTTATACCAAATTTTCGTTGGTACAAAAGAGAGACATATAAGAAAAAACATTTTTTCCAAAACGTTTTACTTTGCACACACCCGATGCACATTGTTCTCTCTCTCTCTCTCTCTCCCATTTTCGTTCCGTTGCCAACATAACAGAAGAAAACACACAAGAATCCATCCACCAAGAAACCACGTTTAGACAGCGAAAACCCGGACGCAAGAAACCACGTTTAGACACAAAAAAACCCGGACGCAAGAAACCGTGGAGAATAGAAAGACACAAATTTACAAAAATGTCTTGTTAAGACAACACAGTCGTAACAAAGTTCATTAAGGATTCTTCTACAATAAAAAATTGATTTGATGTCTGATAAATGCTTGAAAGAGACTTTTATATCAAATTTGATCAAATGTTTTATTTTAATTATTTTTTATCAGCCGTTGCGTTATTTTGCTAAATTTTATTTTGTATACATATTTTAAGTGGATAAATTTTCCACCAAATGTTTTCTGAGCAGCTAATTAACGAAATATTTTTCGTGCTAACTTTTATAAATTCATATTTCATATTTCACAATTTTTCGTGCTATCTTGTACTAAAAAACCAATATTCAAGATTTAGAGTGTTGCCATCGCAAAAATCGTGCTAACTTTACGTGCTAGCTTCACAGACATCCAAAATGGACTTACGCAGTTTGTGAGTTTGGTTGACGATATGGAAAGATTATTACAAATTTATAAATATTTACATCAAACTTTTCTCCTCAGTAGGCCGGAAAAAAAATATTCGAACAGAATTACATATAAATTCTTTTCACAGATTTCTATTCCCGGGGAATTATCAGAATAGTGCTACAGATGGCCATATTCTAGAATGTCTTCCAAAAATCATTTAAGAATCCCATCCAACATACCCAATCCAATCATAATCGGTTAAGAATTGGGAGCACTGTTTGTTTTGCAAAAAGTTGATTTTAAATTGTAAAAATTTACGAACTTCACATATTAAAACTTGAATTTGTTTTAAAATAATTGAATTTATTTTACATTTAATTTATTTTAAGTTACTTTGAAAAAACACGATTTTGCTTTGCAAAATTGACAATGAAGTATAAAAAATTGTGGTTGACTGTAAAAAGTTGTGAATGAACTAAAAAAAATTGAATATCATTTGCAAAATTATGAATTTGAAGTGCAAAACCAATAGTAGAGCAAAATACCTTAGTACTTAAAACTACCGTTACGGCTCCAGGCTACAATTTCTATATGCACCGTTTCCATATCACTTTAGTTCACACAACCATCGTTTTGGTGTTGATTTGATGGAACAGAATTTGAAAATGCCTTCAACTTAAATTTGCGAGAACATCGCCCGTTTAGAAGAAAAACAAATAGGGCAATTTAAATGACCACCTTGTTTTCAGTAAAATTGCTGACGTGACAACCCTACACAGAGTGAAAAACATTTTGTGATTTATAACGAACTTTTTCTACCGTCCGAAGTCTTTTACGTTTGTTCAAACCCAAATCGCATTTCTTTGAAATTGAATATGAATACAATAACAAAATAAAATTTACTTTTGACAATCTTGAGATTGAGAATTGAAAAGAGAAAATGTTACAACTGTGTTCTTTATCGGAATGATCTGCATAAAAACTCGATACCTAACTAAACGGCGGCAAAATATAAAGTTAATACTACTTTAAAAAAAATTGGTGCCAAAATTAGTCATCCTCATCCCACACAAATTTCTGGTAATGTAATTGTAGTACAATGAAGTGTTAAATACGCATCGTTCGGTTGTACAGGTAAACAAAACGATTGCCAAACCGCACATAATTCCAAATTGTTTGAATCGTCTGTCTGTAAAGTGTAACTAATCGTACGTAATCTCTCAATTGACATTTCCCATTGTATTTTTTGCGCATGTGATCGTAAACCAAACATACGTACAAATGGCATCACATTTACAGACGAATAAAAAATGTTATATAAGCAAGCCGCTTATGAGATTTTGACTCAGTCACTACAACAAAACTACACCAAAATGGTTAAAATAATTTTATTGGCGTTAAATATTTTATTGTGTTGTGCTTTCATCTTAGGTGTAAGTTTATATCTGCATATAGTGGGTGATTTCGATGGCATACAAAAATAATTAAATATTTTCTTTTTTGATTATTCCTTTTAGGAACAAGGAAATGTTGATCTGGATCGCTGGGAATTTCTAAACTTAAATCCCAAATATTTTGGTAAAATAAGCGCAACGGCCGTCAAATCGAAACCGCCAAGCACGTATTTAATTGGTGGCAGTTTGGAACTATTAAAACCGGTCGATGATAAATATTCGTTTAAATTCGAGTACAGCGCCAAGGAGGCGGACGGTAATTATAAAAAATATTTTACGAAATTTTGCAAAGGTGTATGCGACTGTTTGAATCAAGATAAATCGATTTATCCAGATGTCATAAAATCATCTAATTTGCCAGCACAAGCAACGTGTCCCATACCAGCGGTACGTAGCATGCAGCTATATATAATATTATGCCACGACAAAATTACTTAACTAAAATTATAATTTTTAGGGTACCTATAAAATGGCGGATTATGAAAAATACTTGAAGGCACCACAAAATCTATATATCAAAGAATATTGGAATTTAACCGTGACGTTGTATGAGCGCGAAGGTAGCGCCACAATTGGAACCGGTACCGTATTGTTCAAAGTGCTTAAGTAAAGTAAGAGTTTGCACTAAGTACTCCGTTTAAGTATATATTATAATAAAGAGAGGTCATTTCTATCAAATAAATATATTTTCTGTTTTGTGATCAAATATTGCTAAGTAGTATTCCCCTCCTACATACCGACACTCCAATTTTATGTTCGCATGTTTTTTTATTATTTCGATGCGCGGTGATTTTTCAATTTGTGATAATCATTTAATAAAATTCATAATGCAATCTAATAATTAATAGTTTTGTAACAACAATAATCATATGATACAATAATAAACATATAATTTTTGTAATAAAATTGTGTAGGTTTATTCGTACCAATAACCGGCGAGCAAATCAGTGCAATCGCTGTAGAGACAGATTGGCGAGATTTTCATATGTGTCACACATCACATATTCTGTTTTCGTTTTACCTGCACGTCAATCAATTTCGTTTGTGTAGATTACGTATAGATATTGAGATAAACAAGGTTAAATTTATGAATCATATATAGCTCGCTTTCTCAATTCGGGGCGAATACTAAGGGAATGCGGAGCAAGGTTAATAATCTTACTTAAGAAGTTTGATTTTATTAAATAATTTTTAAATCTGCATTGTGTCGTACGCCATTAATTCTAATTTATTCTAAACTCATAAAATATTTAATTTCTGGTATAAAATAATAATAAACACACTTGTCTAATTTAGACAGAAGAGTTGAACAGTTTTGTACTTGAGGCATTAAATATTAAAATACAGGCAGGCTTCGTTTAACGTGATGTTCTAAGAACCGTTAATCAAATCCCATTTAATTTTGTCACTAAAAATGT
Organism: Nephrotoma appendiculata; assembly: GCA_947310385.1. Lineage (NCBI taxonomy): Eukaryota > Metazoa > Arthropoda > Insecta > Diptera > Tipulidae > Nephrotoma > Nephrotoma appendiculata. Next base: position 301,221,039 of record OX371223.1, read on the forward strand.
CCAGCGACTTTAAGTGCGATTAGATGTTCAGGAAGACAGTTTGCAGTGAGCATCATTATGATCACATACGATGCTTATTGACGTGTACTGTACTTCATTTCCTTAACTTGTAGCTAGAGCGATATTGCTAATTACCGCTGCTTGGTCATTTTTAGGCGTAAAATGGCTCGTTAACATACGCAAGAATGTGTTGATGCAATTTTTTCTGCAACGTTTTCGTATATTAAACGAATGAGTTCTTCTGCGGTAGAAACAATCTTGCCATGCGTTTCTGGTAGTTTTACCTGGTTATTCTCTTCTGGTAAAGTTCCTTCACCAATTTTCGGCAACTCGTTAGATAATTCTAGAGTAAATGAATTACCGCCATACCGGACTTCATGTTAACTATCAGGCGCAATCTATAAATCTTCTGACTGTGAGCTGTACACTAGGTACACTCTAACCAATACAATGCCTTTAAAAATCCCGGATAACTCTTCCACTTTGCAATCGCGTGGCCTTCGGCTAAATCCACCTTTTTGCTTATCGTTTACATGTAGGATGATAGTATTTTCTCATACACCACAGTTTTTGCAAATTGGCCTTCTCCGAGTGTTCTTTGTCGATCTCGATAAGCCTGATCTTTTCGTGAGAAAATCACGTTTTTGCCATTGACTGAATACGGACTACCCTAGGTTAGGTTAGGTTAGAGTGGCTGCTATCGCACAATAAGGCCAATAATGGCCCATTGTGATACCACAGGATCCAATCTCCCCTTACTCCCGCTGAAACTAACCAGAGCTATTGATGTAGCGTAAAATATCTCGCACCCCACAGTCCGCGAGTTCAGAAAGGCTGTCCATGTCGTACACACCCAAGTACTTACGTCTTTTGTATGATAGTGACGGACACGAGCATAGGAAGTGATCTAACTTCTCTTCCTCCTCTTCGCCCATACATCTTCTACAAAAGTCATTCGTCTCTAGACCCAGCCTTCTCGCATGTTCCCCAAAAAGGCAGTGTCCTGTCAGTATCCCAACGACCAATTTTAAATCTCGTTTTTCCAGGGATACTAGTGCCTTGGAGCGCCGCAGGTCCAGTTTTGGCCAAACCTGTTTTACTACCCTGCACGTGAGAGTGTTGGTCCACCTCTCATCTGTCAAGGCGATAGCCTTTTTACTGAGCGCCGATTTGAGCGCTGCTGTAGGCCTCCCCAGACCTGCCCTTTCGGGTTGCATCTAGAGATTCGTACCGTACCTAGCTAGTTCATCTGCCCTGCAGTTTTTCGCGACGTCCGAGTGCCCAGGGACCCAGATAATCTGGATACTGAAATACTCGCTCATCTCATTAAGAGATGATCGGCAATCCAGCGCCACCCGTGACTTCAGAGAAACCGCCTCTAGTGACCTGAGTGCCGCTTGACTGTCCACATAAATCGCGATATCCCTAACGGATATCACGTTATGCTTCAACCATGTCACGACTTCCCCTATCGCCACCACTTCAGCCTGGTATATGCCGCAGTAGTCAGGGAGACGAACAGAAATATTAACATTGAGCTTCTCACAGAAGACTCCGGCTCCTACTTTGCCGTCTAGCTTAGAGCCGTCCGTGAAAAATTTCAGTGACTCGTTTTCCACTATTGATCCGTTCCTCCCGGATTCCCTCGAAGGAGAGATGATCCGGAAGCCTTTATCGAAGCACAACGTTGGTTTCATATAATCTAGATTCACCAGTTCTTCCCTTAGTGATCTAACTATCGTCGAGTGTCCCGCCTGAAGACACTTCCACTGAGAGACAGCCGAGAGCCTTGTAGCCACATTGGCTGCCATCTGCTTACCAAAAAATTCGATTGGAATAAGGTGGAGCATAACCTTTAAATCACGTGTAGGTGTTGTCCTAAGCGCCCCGCTTATAAGCATACAAGCCGTTCTTTGCACATTCTCCAACATCCTTATGTAGGTAACCTTTTCCAGAGCTGCCCACCACACGCCCACCCGGTACATCAGCACAAAGCCTTACCACTAAGGTATAGAGCCAGTGTACCAGCTTTGGTTTCAAACCCCATCTCTTCCCTATGGCGTTCCTACACGAGTAAATGGCTACATTAGCCTTATTCACCCTTTCTACAATGTTAGGCTTCCATCTGAGCTTACTATCCAAGATTATGCCCAAAAATCTCGCTCTGTCAGCAAACGCCAGTCTAATGCCGTTCACGGTAGGAGGGCTAACTACCGAAATTTTATATTTCTTACTAAATAGTAATAGCTCTGTCTTGGACGGGTTGATCCCTAATCCGCATTTGCCGGCCTATTTCGTAACGATCAGGAGTGCATTCTGCATAACATCCATAACCGTATCCAGATATTTACCTGAGACAGCTATTGCTACATAATCTGCATACGCTACAACTCCCATCCCCTCTTTATCCAGTTCCAATAGCAATCCATTTACCACTGCACTCTAAAGAAAGGGGGACATTAATCCTCCCTGCGGAGTTCCTCTAACCACCCGTCTTCTAATGGTGGACTCCCCCAGTTCCGAGGTAGTAATCCTGCTTACCAGTATCTGATTTATCAACCTATTGATAGAATAATCCACCTTCAAAAATGACAATCCTTCCATGATCGCCTCCGTTTTTACATTATTAAAGTCACCCTCAATGTCAAGAAATGCTACTATACAATACTCTTGCGAGTAAATTGACTTCACAATCATGCGCACTAGATGGTGCTGATCTGTGTCTAGCGACTTTCCCTTACAGTACGCATGCTGCGACATTGCCCAATTCCTTTGCTCGAATAAGTACGTCTATCAATCTTTCCAAGGTTTTCAACAGAAAGGATGATAGAGTTATAGGCCTCAGGTAATTTGGGTAAGCCTGTGAGCTCTTTCCCGATTTCGGGATAAAAACCACTCTGATCTCCGTTCATTTCCTGGGAATACAGTTGCAAACATCCCCTGAAGATAATCTTCAGCCAGGGGAGGATAACTGCAGAGTTCCTTTGGATCTCTGCTGGTATAATCCGATCCGGACCCACCGATTTATAAGGCTTAAAACCATTCAGCGCCCACATGATTCGTTTCCTGTCCAGGATGCCATCCACATCCGTTAAAGGTGTTCCTCGATGACCTCCAGGCTCCATCAATGCTTCCCGGAAAATGGGTATCAATGAGAAGCTCCAATGATTCCGTAAGTAACTAGGACTGGTTGGGTTAGTAGATAGAATTTTCTTAAGGCGAGAAGTCTCAGAGACCTCCTCCATTCTCCAACAGAAGAGTCTCCAAGACCCCCTTTGTGCCCTCCTCAACTCTTTTTTGTATTTTCTCAGGTGTTCCTTATAGGAATCCCAAAGGCTGTCCTACACGCTCTCCGATAGGTTCCCAACTCCGTGGTCCACCATGTTTAATCTAGGTTTATCCCTAGGTTTTATCAGGGTACACGCAGCATTAAATGACAGATTGCGTGCCTTTGTGACAATATCAACCATGCCATCTAATTCCTCTACTGTCGCCGGAAGTCCAGGAACCGCCAGCGGCAATAGTTCTTTCAACACCTCCCCATATTTGTTCCAGTTGGTCCTTCTGGGATTCCTGAAGGGTTTCCGGGCAACAGGTTTGATGTTTAGGTTATATGTAATATATCGGTGATCAGAGAATGAGTGCTCCTTCGCCACCCTCCACCAACTGATCATATTAAAAAAAAAAATCTGACACAAAGGTCACATCTAGAACCTCCTGACGATTTTTAACAATGAAAGTTGGTTCACACCCAATATTGCAAACTACAAGGTTAGTATTTAATAAGTACTCAAAAAATAACTCACCCCTCTCGTTAATGTCTGTGTTTCCCAAGATTGTGTGATGCGCGTTTGCATCACATCCAAGTATCGCACCTACCTTTTTCTGACCTGCTTCCCGGATCAGTTCCCCCATTTAATCGGGTGGAAGCTCCTTTTCACGATCCATATAGGCTGAGGCTAGCCATAGTTTTTCACAGCCTATCTCAGCGCTCACTGCTGTAACGTCCCCACTACTAAATTGTGGAAGAAGAAAAATATTCAATTTAGTTTTTCGCTAAGATACACTGTATCTCCACGATTCGGAGATACGGTGTATTTTGTTGCGACACGAGCAAAACGACACTAACAATATGGTTTATGCGATTACAAAAATTTGCAATGTAATCGTTGCACTAATCGCTCACAAAATCCCAAATAAACACTGAATGATATACAAACACGTAACGAATGCAAGATGAACGATCGCTCGACATTTTATTTTATGTTTTATTAATTTACAATATCGTTCATCATATACGAAATGATTAGCTCGATTATACTTTTACTAATAACAAAAAATTTTAGAAACAAAATTTATGAGAAAAAAAAGAACTGTAACAGTTTAACAATCAATATAGAGATCAAGTTTAGTCAAGTTTATTATTAGCGCTTTGTAAACCAGATATGCGTTGTTGCGATGCAACATACACGATCTGATCTTTTCAGAGTTGCTTGAGTATAATAATTTATACCCTTTCATTCTGAGGCCACAGATCTTGTTATTGTTAATCCAAGGTTCTTGGATAATCTGACTTAGTCAGTCTGAGCACGAGAACTGCCGAGGCAGCCTTCGTGTGATGTAGGTTTATTTGTACAATGCTAACCATTGTAATCTACCTTACTCACCTCTTCATGCATTCCCTGCATCAGGATAGTGTCATCTGGCTCGTTGATTTGGTCGCCAACCCCGTCTCGTCGTGTGGTCCCCATCGGACTCCAGAGAGAGGAGGCTACCTCCCATCACGAACCTCTTTTCGTCCGAAATATCGGAACCACTACCCTGGTCGCCTTCGGCCCGCTTGACCATCTCCTGCCGGTGATCGACCCGTAACCGAAGTTTATTACTCCCTTAGATCTAGCAAGGGATGCCAGGGATTCCTTATTGATCAGCATGATTGCCAATCTAAAGCCTCGCTTAGCCTCCTCCTGCTTCACAATCCTCCATCCTTCCGTTGGAAGATTCGGATTACTGGCCCGGATAATCTCAATGACCTCCTCCGGCTTATTCGGCTCGGTTGGTAATCAGACGCGTGCCCTCGGCCTGCTCGGGATTTCCCCTCTGCCGACTGCCTCAAGCCTGGCCAAACCTCGCCCACTGCCCTTTTATAGAGATCGACCGATCTCTGGTCCGAGCACGCAGTAAGCTTAACGTGCCCTTGGTGCCATCCCCATCTCTGCAGGACGGAGAAAGAATATGGAGTTTAGTGCATTATACACAACCCTTCACTTCTTCGACATGATGTTCCCATCTTCCTGACCTCTGTCAATGACGGCTATCATCAACACGTCCTCCTTCAGGATTTCACTGAATAATTTCAGTTTCTGTTCCTTAGGAGCACCCGACGTCATGCCTGCTTGCACTTTGGCCCGGTTACTGCCGCCCGCTTCAAGCTCCTCCTGGAACCTCTGTCTTTTAGACACAAGGACCTTCTCCGAGCTATCGCAGCCGACAGTTTTCTTAGCCCATGCTACAGAACCCTTCTGCTCTACGGTAAGCTGCCCCTCAGGGGTCGCAGCCAGTTTCTCCAGAATTCTAAACGCCGACCGTCTCTCCCTGTACCGTCGCTTTGGTGGTGGATCTCTCTCAATCCCCCGCTCTTCTGTTTGGCGGTTCCGCTTCCCCCTAGGTTCGATGCCATGGTGTCGCTTAACCCTGCCTCAGATGAGGGAGCCCCTCCTTTCTGGTTAGAGTTATTCCCCTCTTTCATGCTTTCGAGTTTTTGGTGGGTACCGTTCGCCTTGTTTTTGTTTTTTTGATTTAAATCTTCCATACTTTCCCACGAGTATCGGATAAATACGGTCCACGTGCGCAAAGATCCGTATACGCAGGTAAGACTAAATACAGCTGGAGGTCGCCAGGTATCCTGAAGGCTCCGTTCACGACTGGGATTTATTAAATGGGCTCCCAGTCTAGCACATTATCAGCACGGGTCGCATCACACCTTAATCCAGCCCATTGGCTGGCCGAGCACCTCGCCTCTTCGTTTGCCCCCGCCCTCCTCCCGCTTTCACTCACTCATTCACCCATTCATATGCATATCCCAAACAAATGGGACCCATTTCATTCAGGGGATAACCGCTTATAGGGTTCCCCATTCACTACCTGGAGACCCAGGAGCGCAGGAAGACGTGACGCTCAGTTCACCGTGGTTTGTGGTCGATGGTATTATGGCACCATCAGTTCGCTTTCCCTACTGGGTATCATAGGTACTCAGAATTTAGTGAACAGAGGTTAACCACTCCCCCGTTATCTGAGACTCTCCTCCCAGCAGAGCTGCGGTTGGGGACGGCTTATTTAATTCACCGCTAACCTACCTATCGATAGGCCGTTCACTATCCACCACCTGTGACCCCCCCCCCCCAAATTGATGTGTTTGATCCATGGGGCAAGTGGTGAATTTGTGGCCAAGATATTTGCAGTTCCAGCAAATTATGAACATAGTTCGATCAAGGGCCGCCAGCTCGGACGGCTGTTGCTTAATAACTTCTGTCTCGGAAATGTCACTTTCTGCATCATCACTATAAAAAGTATCGAATCGCACAACTCCACCGTTTGGGCGATGTGAGATTTTAGAGCTACCTTTCGAGAGTTCTTCCACAACTATTGGTCTTTTAACACGAGATTTAATAATCCGACGAGGGTCGAAACCTAAAGTTTCCCACAGTTTTTCCCTATTGTCACAAACTTTCCGAAGTTTTTTCGACCGTCTAAATTTTACTATAAATAAAACTAAACTAAATTTTACTACAAACTAAATTTTAAATTGGGTGTAAGAGGAATCCGCGGCAGCACCCTTTATTATCTTACTTTATAAACCTACACAACTAAACGGAAAGCTCATTTTTATAGAAAATTAATAAATTTATGGTCCGCTTTAGTTTAAATTTACCAAATAAATACTACATTATGATGGCTGATTTTCAAATATGTGTTCTTTGAATAGTTTATTAAAAATATAAAATTAAAATTTAGATGATTTGTTTAATTTTTTATTCATAAATTCATGTTCAAAAATTTTCCAATTACCACGGTTTCTTATAGTAATTCAATAAAAGCTTCCCCTCTACTGAAAGCTCTCTTTTTAATATTACGGCTCTTCAAAATCATAGATGGCTCTGATACTATTCGTGGAATATAAGTTCCGTACCAAGGGAATATTGGTATATAGTGAAAGTGTCAATTTATTGAGGAACAAATATATTAATGTTCAGTTTTATATTCTTGAAAACCTACGTGAAGACAAACATAGAAATGATTTATCAATCTATATTGCTATGGTAAGTCAAAATTTAAGTTTGGTTAACCTACCTATCGATAGGCCGTTCACTATCCACCACCTGTGACCCCCCCCCCCCCCCCCCCAAATTGATGTGTTTGATCCATGGGGCAAGTGGTGAATTTGTGCCCAAGATATTTGCAGTTCCAGCAAATTATGAACATAGTTCGATCAAGGGCCGCCAGCTCGGACGGCTGTTGCTTAATAACTTCTGTCTCGGAAATGTCACTTTCTGCATCATCACTATAAAAAGTATCGAATCGCACAACTCCACCGTTTGGGCGATGTGAGATTTTAGAGCTACCTTTCGAGAGTTCTTCCACAACTATTGGTCTTTTAACACGAGATTTAATAATCCGACGAGGGTCGAAACCTAAAGTTTCCCACAGTTTTTCCCTATTGTCACAAACTTTCCGAAGTTTTGTCGACCGTCCTAAAATTCATATTCATGGTTGCATCTTTAAGAGACGGATTCATATTATCTTGCAATAGTTCGATAATTTCGTCTTCGGGTAGGGGATTCGACAACCGGCAATTAGCACTCTCAATTTCTAAAACAAAATCATTAAACGTTTCCTTATGTTGTTGGTGCCGAAACAGGGACCTGAAAATGTCCCGTAATATTATTTATTACCCGTTTCTTTTCTTGTGTGGTTGACCAAAAAATATTTCAAAATATTTCTCTCTGGAATTCGATTTCGTCTACCTAAGCACCTACCGATACATTATTTTCGGCTCCGCGGTTCAACCTGTACAAATATGTGAAATTAAAATCTACAAATTAGTGTTCCAAATCAAAAGTTTATTTTATTATTTTTTCATTCAACAGGCTTACTTAATTATAATTAACAATTTTGTTTATATAAAATTTACGACAATAGAGTCTTTTAAAATTTGTTATTATTTAATTTATTGAAAATACATAAATCTTTTATTAATTAATTAAAAAAATATTATTGGTATGTAATTTTGCAATTATATTTTTATGTATTGTAAAACATTAAGCTCAAATTTAATTTTTTTTTTTAACATTAATTATTGTATTTATTTTGATTATTAAGTGAAAAATTAAGATGCTTATTATGGGCAAGGGAAATGATTACTTTTAGATATAGAAATAGGAGGATGTACAATTCCGCTTAGCTCCCCGATATCAAACGGTAATAAGCATTTTGAATTTTTAACGGGGCTCGATTTATTACGACATACATAAAGATTTTTGTGATAATAAGAAGATATGTGAATTTATTAGTTTTACATTCATTGATTTACACAGAATCACTAAGTGTTATCGAGAGGCAATTGACAAATTTATTTTAATAATGACTACAATAATTACACTAATTTATAATTTAAATGTTGGTTTGTTTTTTAATTACTATTTTATTTATAACTATTTTGCTTATGTCATGTGTAGTTGCAAAAAATAAGTGTACGTGCCGATGGTGTGTGGAGTCAGAGCCTCCTTAATATAAGAGCCGTAAGATTCCGCCATTTTTTTCCATGTGCTTTCCATAGAGGGGAAGCTTTTTGTACTTTTTCATACCAACCAGTGTATTTTAGTATTTTTTTAGAAGCTTTTTTGTGTATAAAAACATAAATTCTTTCTTTGAATTTTCAATGTGAATGGTTAATTCAATATTCAGGAAAAGCATATTTTAATATTGAGTCATATTATGTTGAGTTAACGCAAAAACATTTAAATTAGTTTAACACAATTTTTTTTTTTTGTTGGAACAAGAATTTGTTTATGTGTATGTACAGAAAATTAGAAATTAGTATAGAGTGTTCCATAAAAAAGTCAGCATTATTTTTCCAAAATAAACGTTCGTTAAAAAATGCTTTTGAAGTAGCAATGTAATATGGGGATTATTGTGGTTTGGGTTCTATTTCAACATTGTTGATGACAGACTTCGAAAACTGTTTTTTCGTTACTTGTTAAAAATTTGATTTTTCATCGCAACAAATTCGCAGCCTATATTGTTTCATCCTGTAGTATAAACAAAACAGAGCTTCACCAAATAAAAATATTATAATTTGATAAAGCTTTTCGCAATTACTAAACCTGTTAAAAGATGTCGCTTTCAAATTAATAAATTAATTCAAATTACCCGTATAGAAATTGTTACACAAATTGAAAGGGGGTCTCCAGGTTAGGACGGTTGTAACGGGCGTGTCTTATAGCAGGCAGCTCGTTGTATAAACGAGTTCAAAGTACGTTTTGTGCTTTAAGATTTTGTATCCGTATATGAGCCAACCATGCAAAAAATGGCTAGATCCACGGGCCATTTATATACTCACAAAAACCATTAAGTTATTAACAGTATACAAAGGCCTTGGGTTATTTTATTGAATTCCACAAAACAACGATCCTAGAAAACGTGCACGAACGAAGCTATAAAAATGAATCATGAAACATGCATAGCCTTTCAAGACCAGTAGATCTGCATAATCTATTGAACCAGCCGGGAATTACTACAATGTATACGAACTGTCTGTCATACACCTTAGCCGAGGGCCTTTAGCATCAAAAATCCTCAATAAATCCTTGTATTAACAAATTCGTGTACATTGTAAGAATTCCCGCCTGGATTGGATCGAAATAAAAAAAAACAAAAATTTTGAAAAATTGTGACATTTTTCTATTATTGTTTTACAGCGCGCAGCAACTATGATGGTGAACATTTTACGACGAAAAGTTTTATTTACGCCAACCGAATAATAAATAAAATTTATAATTGTTTTGAGTTTTATTAATTATGTTAAATTATTGTATTAAAGATTTCGCACTTAACTTACAATAATAATGGTTTATTTTCGTAAATAGTTATTTAATTATTTTACACTTTTCTGTAATTTCAAGTAAATTTATTACAGAGACATCTGTAAACGGATTTTCAAATTACAGAAAGCTCTGTTTTGCAATCGAATAAAATTGAAGTTTTTTACGTTTTGTTCTGTTTTGTATTAATATTTAATTAAGAAAACCATGACAACGTTGATTTTTTGTATACAAAAATAATAATAGATTTTGATGTAAAAATTTTATTATATGAATAATATTATTGTTTCTACATGGTGATTCATAAAATTTCGTTTCAGCTCACGTTTTCTCTTTAATTTTGTTATAAATGGGGAATGTTTAGATTGCAATTAAGTGCATCGTTCATCTCAAAAATTGTGATGTGCATGTGACCAGAATGTATCAAATAAGTTAAATTTTTATAAAACTAAATTTTAAATTGGGTGTAAGAGGAATCCGCGGCAGCACCCTTTATTATCTTACTTTATAAACCTACACAACTAAACGGAAAGCTAATTTTTATAGAAAATTAATAAATTTATGGTCCGCTTTAGTTTAAATTTACCAAATAAATACTACATTATGATGGCTGATTTTCAAATATGTGTTCTTTGAATAGTTTATTAAAAATATAAAATTAAAATTTAGATGATTTGTTTAATTTTTTATTCATAAATTCATGTTCAAAAATTTTCCAATTACCACGGTTTCTTATAGTAATTCAATAAAAGCTTCCCCTCTACTGAAAGCTCTCTTTTTAATATTACGGCTCTTCAAAATCATAGATGGCTCTGATACTATTCGTGGAATATAAGTTCCGTACCAAGGGAATATTGGTATATAGTGAAAGTGTCAATTTATTGAGGAACAAATATATTAATGTTCAGTTTTATATTCTTGAAAACCTACGTGAAGACAAACATAGAAATGATTTATCAATCTATATTGCTATGGTAAGTCAAAATTTAAGTTTTATGTTTAAAAAATTCCTTTCAAAAAAGAAAAAAGGTGGTGACAATAATCTCAAAACTATTACTACTCGCGTAGTAGGTTTAGTAAAGTTGATAAATTCGCGGTTTACGAAAATATTAACGATAAATTAGAAGATAATAACTATCTCGTGAAAAAAAAAAAATATAAAAATAGATAAATTAATAAATAATTTTGAAAAAATAAAAATAGAAATGTCTGTAAACGGAGACGAAAACGAGAAGCCACAGGGCTTAAATAATATTAATATCTTATATAATCACCTTTAAATTCCTGATGCGGTAAAAGATTTACCCAAATATGATGGAAACCGTCACACTTAATTTGAGTTCATAGAAAATATTAACGATATCCTTGAAGTGTGTGATGAAATCAGTGGAGTACCATGTACTCGTATATTACTCAGAGCTATTAGAAATAAGATAATTGGCGAGGCCAATGAAGTACTGAATATGTATGGAACCCCCTTAAATTGGAATTCCATACGTGAAAATCTAATTACTCATTACGCTGACAAGTATATAGCGAGATAAATTTAATTAGGGACCTACACACAATCCAACAAAATAATAGTACTCTAGAAGAATACTATTCTAAAATAATAGACCTTCAATCAACAATGGTCAATCATTGTAAAATAAACGAATCCAACTCTGTGGTCATTAGAACTAAAACGGGGCTATTCAAGGAAATGTGCTTAGCAACATTTCTTGCCGGGTTAAAAGAACCGTTAGGAAGCATGGTCAGAGCCATGCAACCAGATGACACAACAAAAGCATTTACATATTGTATCAAAGAACAAAACATACAATATGCCAAGAAAACCAATTATGTTAATCTCCCAATACCTCACAAAAAAATATTACCTACTAGACGTTTTCAACAATATCAAAATACGATGCCACTGCTGTGGTTTATGGGAGAATTAATAAAATATACAATTCACTTTTAGTTTTAATTTTTTGGTATTCAATTTACATATTAATTGTTTTATGTACAAGTTTTTATAATGTTCTTTTAATTTATAAATTACACTTTTTATTTATTATTTTTTGTTATATATAATTAAATTGTATAATTGAGAGATCGGGTCTCTGACTGACTAATTAAAATAATGTAGCAGCTTATATAAGAAAATTTGGTACTAAATTACTACAAAATAATGAGTTAATGCTAAATAATGTTGGTATGATTGACAAGTCAGCGGTATACAACACCACATAGACAATATAACCCACAATACAATACTCAACCGGTCTTCCAACATAGGTTACAAACTCCTCAATTTAGAAAACCAATCAACACTTATTATAATCATAGACCATTTAATCAAACTTATCAACAAAGGAACCCAAATATCAGTAATAAAATTCCCGCTTTACTACCTCCCAAGTTAAATCCACCCCGGCGATTCGAGCCAATGGACACTACTTCAATCAATAATAAAGATAATCAACCCACTCGATTTGCTCAACAACAACAATATAATCAAAATTCACAACAAACAAGAAATTTCTTTCAGCCTCATGGAAGTCCACGGTTCCAAAGCCAAGAGTTATTCAACATAGCGAACCCATCAAGTTCAGAAACTTATCCCGAAATTTTTCATGAAAATTACTACCCCAATCTTGACAGCAACCCGAACGAAATTTATACTCTGGAAGAGCTAGAAGTAGACTATTCCCAGGAGGAACCAGAAATCGATGAAACTAATGGGTCAACTGATTTTCGGCAAGCTGCCTTGGATCCATCGGATATATCCAACTGAATAAATCCCAAAGCTCAGCATTACCTTATATATTTTTAAAATTTAACCCCACTAAAATCTTAAGAGTCCTAATTGATACTGGCGCTAATAGGAACTTTGTTAACCCAATACATATACATCCTACACGGACCAAAACTATTCAGCCAGTAAAAGTTAAAACGTTGTTTAAAGAGCACGAAATAAATAAATCTGTAATTTTTAAGGGCCTCAGTGAATTTAAAACAAAAGAACCAATAGAGTTCCTTCTTTTTAAGTTTCACGAATATTTTGACGGGTTAATTGGTTTAGAAACCCTACAAAAATTCAAAGCAAAATTAGATTTCCAGAAATCTATACTAGAATTACCAAACGTCTCAATCCCTCTAAAATTTTCCAACGTTACTTCAACAGTATTTACAATAGAACCCCGAAGCAAACAAATATTTAACATCCCAGTTGATAAAACCCAAGGTGAAATATATATCAAACCAGTTAAAATTCAAGAAAATCTCATTATTCCAGAAGGGTTATACAACGCCTGTAATGGCTACTCACTCATGGAAATTATAAACTTTTCTAACGAAACAAAACGGTTCGTGATAGAAAAACCATTAAAACAGAAGAAGTACAAACTCATTTTAATATTGAAATAAACCATTCTTTAATAGACTCTAGTGAAAAAGACGAAAGACCTATCTCAGAATTAGTTCGAATTTCGCATCTGAACCCTGAAGAGACGAAAGAAATATTAAAGTTATGTAAATCCTTCAAAAACCTATTCCAACAAGAGAATGAACGACTAACTTTCACGAATCAGGTAAAACATGAAATTAACCTATCGAACGAAAAACCATCATTTGTTAAAAGCTATAGGTACCCTGAGATTCATAAACAAGAAGTGAATAGTCAAATTTCTAAAATGTTGGAAGAAGGCATCATCAGACCAAGCTGTTCACCTTGGTCCTCACCCATTTGGATTGTTCCCAAAAAAGCTGATGCTAGTGGGAAAGTAAAATGGAGACTTGTGGTAGATTACCGCAAGTTAAACGAACATACTATTGATGATCGGTACCCCCTACCCAATATAACGGAAATTCTTGATAAGTTATTAGGCAAGTGTATGTACTTCACTACATTAGACCTTGCCTCAGGATTTCACCAAATTGAGGTAGAACCAAGAGACATCCCAAAAACGGCATTCACAGTCGATTATGGGCATTACGAATATGTTCGAATGCCTTTTGGATTGAAGAATGCTCCATCAACCTTTCAGCGGGTGATGGACAATGTTCTCAAAGAATTACAGGGAAAAATCTGTTTATGTTATATGGATGACATAATCGTTTTTTCCACATCCCTTCAAGAACATATGCAAAGTCTAGGAAAGGTTTTTGATAAAAGCGAATTTCTCCATAAGGAAATAGCCTTTCTAGGACACATCATAACAACTGATGGTGTAAAACCTAACCCTGAAAAAATTAGGGCAATAAATGATTTTCCGATTCCCAAAACAGAGAAACAAATTAAATCGTTTCTCGGGCTTTTGGGATATTATCGAAAATTCATTAAAGATTTCGCCAATATCACCAAACCAATGACCGCATGTCTCGGAAAAGACAGGAAAATTGTTCTTGATGAACAATACATTCAATGTTTCGAAATTTGAAAAAAATTGTTAATTTGCGATCCCATCTTTCAATACCCAGATTTCACGAAGGAATTCATTTTAACTACTGACGCATCTAATGTAGCATTGGGAGCCGTTTTATCGCAAGGATCCATCGGGTCCGATAAACCAATATGCTATGCGTCAAGGTCCTTAACGGTCACTGAGCAGAATTATTCCACAATTGAGAAGGAATTACTCGCAATTGTGTGGGCCTGTAAATATTTCCGGCCATATCTCTTTGGACGGAAATTCAAGATCATAACAGACCACAAACCACTTACTTGGTTATTTAGTTTGAAAGAACCTAATTCCAAACTAGTAAGATGGCGGCTCAAATTAGAGGAATATGACTATGAAATTAGTTATAAAAAAGGGGCGAAAAACACAAATGCTGACGCATTATCAGGAATAGTTCCCGAAGCGGAAAACTATACAAGCTCCGTTTCGAATATATCCTCATCAGTATCTTCACAAGATGATATCTAGAGTCGAATTAACAATAGAAATAAGAATATTATTCCTATAACTGAATCATGTATAAATGAGTTTAATTGTCAGATTATTCTCGAAATAGACCCAAAAGCAAATAAATTAAACTTCGAATTTAAAATCCTTCACTTCAAAAAAAAACGATATTGGTTCAAACACAATAATTTTAACGACGACATAATAAACCAAATTTATAAAGAGTATGTTAAACCCAAAATTCTGATTGGACTAATGTGTAACGACGACGTTTTTAAAAATATTAACAGAATTCTCAAATGCAAATTCATCGAAGATGAATTAAAAATAGTGAGGAGCAAAAAATTAGTTAAAGACTTAGAAAACGATACTGAACAGAAAGTTACAATTTTAAATTGCCATAACCTAACTAACCATAGAGGTATCACAGAAACGTACGAACATCTCAAACGAACCATATATTTCCCTAAAATGAAAAACATAATAAACTCTATTATTAACAAATGCGAAACCTGTCAGTTACTAAAGTACAATATAAATTAAAAACCAATTAAAATGGAATTAACCGAAAATCCCAGGAAACCTTTCGAAATATTACACGTAGACAGTACGTAGTACAGAATCAATAAAGCAACTTAAAATATTCTTTTCCCATCATGGGTTACCATCCAAACTGGTAACAGATAACGGAACTGAGTTCACTGCAAAAATATTTAAAGATTTTTGCTCCCTACACAACATAATTTTGCATATTACTTCTCCCAAGAGTTCCACCGGGAGCTCCCCAGTGGAGAGATTCCATTCCACTCTGACTGAAATTTATCGCGTAATTTACGCGAAGGACAATAGTAAAAGTCCCACGGAAATAATGAGTGAATCTGTCATTACGTATAATAATGCGATCCATTCCGTTACGAAACTGACTACATATGAATTAATTAATGGGCACATTGATAACCCAGACCCTTTCAGGATTAAATTTAATTTTATTAGTAAACAAGACTACATTGAGAATCAACGTAAAAATTATCAAAAACTTATCAATTTAATATATCAAAGAAACTCTAGAATAAAGGAAAAAACAATAGGGAAACTAAACCAAAATAGAATTGAGCCACCCGACTATCAAGAAGGTGAGACTGTTTACGAAAAAGATAACAGAAGAAATTAATTAGCCCCAAGGTTTCAAAAGCATAAAGTTGTAAAGAACAATAAAATCACTCTCGTAACAGATAAACGAAAATACATAAAAGTAAAATTAAACGTTTATTACAGGGTAGCAACAGGAATGACACTCATAAGAGGAATGACAATCTCCGACTACAGTAACAACAATGGAGTTCTACCAATTCAAACAAACCAAGCAAAAGTAATTATTGCATATTCTAGACTCCTCCACGTAATTAATTTAGAAAATTATGAATATCACATAAACAACATAGGCAATAGCATCTTATCACTTAAGAATAGTATAAAAGAAAAACTTGGATTAGCATCTGACCTCTTTAACGATAGAATGAAAATACTGTACAATAAATTTCCAATCCTATTAGATAACTTTAACCACTTAAAACCCAAGTATAGAACCAAACGCGGATTAATCAATGGTCTAGGAAGTGTAATCAAGGCTATTACAGGAAACCTAGACCAAGAAGACTATGAGGAAATAGGCAAATCACTAGCACAAATCAACAATAACGAAGAAATATTAAGAAAACAAAGGTATGATTGAACGATTTGCTGAAATTCAAAAGTTCGTTAATGATCAAATTAAACAGGTAGAGCTAAATATACGAAACTCGGTAAATATAACACACACTCTTGAAGTAATTCTTCAACTAGACCGGAGTTTACAAAATATAGTTTATAATATAGAAATAATGAAAGAACATATCCTTAACATAGAGGAGTCAATCTCGTTATCTAAACAAAAAATTATTTCCCGCCATATATTGAATAACGAAGAGGTAGATATTATTAAAACAGAATTAAGTAAAAAAAATATTAAATTCATATACGAACAAAATATTTTTGAGATTATATACCCCCAAGCCTATTTTAATGGATCCCAAATTATTTATTCTATCCAAATACCCATAATACACCCGGAAAACTATAACCATTTCCTCTTATTTCCTTTAACTATAAACTATTGGCGATTTTCATCGAATGTAGGTTGCGTTGGTTTCTACTTCTACAAGGGGGACGAGAATTGTCAAATTCATTGTTGTGACAGTTTTAATCCCCCTTGCTTCATAGCAAACTATGATTCAAATTTTGTTCACCAGATGTCAGCTACTTTGTTGCAAATCGCGAATATAATCCAAATTCCATATAATTCCCTTATCCTAAACGAACATAAAAATTATTTTTTGACCGACGTATGCAATGAGATTGAGAACGTCAAATATTGTCAAGCAAAGGATTTTAAAGATATTAAGAATTGTATACCAAATATTATAAACAACATTCCGGCACACTGTTCACTAATTCAAAAACCACTCCAAGATGAAATTAAAGAAATATTACCTGGGTACATTTACCTACAAACTCAACAGAAAGTCACCTTCAAAACAAACTGCGGCCAAAAGCAAAAATCATTAAAAGGCATAAAGCTCATAGAATACCAGAACTGTTCTATCGCAATAAATGGAACTAGGAGTTTGTAGTTGTTCAACCCTTTAATGACACCAATATCAGTAATATCGTCCAGCCAGTAGAACTGCCGGTTTTACATAACAAATTATTACAAAATATAGATGAAATAAATTTATTACACAGGAAAACATTTACTCAAGAACATCATAGCTTCGCTATCTATACAATACTTATACCATAGAAAAATAAGTCTAACATAGATTTCTCATTTGTATAAAACGAGAGATAAAATGAAATTCCAATGTCATGATTGTATTTATGATTTTACATTGTGCGCAATGTAAACTCACACATACAATCAAGACATTGGAATTTAATTCGTTTTATACAAATGAGAAATCTATGTAAAATTTATTTTTCTATGCTTATACATATCATCAACAATCGGTATTATAACATTCTACTATTCAAGAAGATTCAACTGTAAGAAACAAAAAATTACCGAAGATATACTTAAGTCACTTAAGTGTTTCAACAGAACCAGATGAATCATTGGTTTCCCACAAACCCAAGCGATTGTGGTCAACTCTTAGGGGGGAGGAGTTACGTCCCTCGACCTCCACGAAGCCATCAACATCATCATTATCATCACTATAAAGATGATAAATAATAATATTTCCATAGACATAGCATTTTCTTTTCTTATATAAAATGTATCAACTAAATACAAAGTATTGTAGCAATAAGTAATTGTATTAATTACATTTCTTTAGTTTATGAAAACATTATTTGCTGGATATTAAATATCTTCTTCAATCTTAATAAATATATTTTCTTAATAAGCATTTTTGGTATTTCTAAATTATAAGAACATCAAAAGAATAAATATGTAAAATCAGATTTATTGTAACCATCGAATAGACATAACGTATAAAAATTAAATAAATTATAAGTTTAAATTTCCGAAACAATTCTTTTATTTTCCACAACTGCAGTTTCGAAAACATAACTCAGGCGTCAATAATTAATGACCTCAAAACCAACGAAAAATAGAAAACAAAAAGCGAAAAACGATAGAAGCGACATTATAAATTTAGCAAAACATGAAAATCGCGTAAAAAAACTAAAACGAATTAATAAAAACACGACAAAAAACAACAAAACAAAATATATTACAATGCCTACAACGGAGATAAGCAAAATGGACGTTAATGATGGAGAAGAAAAATCAATAATCCAGGGCTTTCAAGGATTTGATCAACTACCACAAAAACAAACTAAACCAGACGACGCGACAGTAGGAAAAGATAATGAAAATAAAACGAAAGATACCAACCGGGGGATAACGGACCATACTACGTCATCATTGAAAAAAAGATATAGAGGATATAAAGATAGCAGAAAAGTTAAACTCGCTTAATCTTGGAAAAATTCTATCGGTTTGACAATTCGGTAAAAATCGAGTAAAAGTACAAACAAGGGAGCTGGACACAGCGAACAAAATACTCAACGACGTAAATTTGGGAAGAATCCACCTCTACACATCATACGTACCTAACTTTATGCTCGAAACAATAGGTTTCATCAATAAAATACCTGTAAATGCAGATTTGGACACAATAAAACAAAACATCACATCCACCACTAAAATTTCAAAAATTGAAAGGATAGTTGGATGAAACAACACAGAAAAAAAGGTGGAACCGACCCCAGCAATAAATTGTAACCTTTAGATCAACAACTCTACCACATAAAATATCAATATATCAGGTAGACAGGAGAGTAACATATTATATTCCTAAGCCGTTGATATGCAAAAGGTGCCTGATATACGGGCACACACAAAAATACTGTAAGGGAAAGGAAAAATGTACCAACTACAAGAACAAGAGCATAAAAAAATCGACTGTAAAAACAATACCAGATGCTATTACTGCGGGGAAAACCATGTAACTAATCACTTTCTTTGTGAAGAGCATAAAAAATAAAAAAACATTAAATACCTGATGATGACCAAAAGAATGTCGTATAGAGAAGCGAAAAACACAATATTACCTAGAAAACCAAAAGAATTTAATTTAGAATATAAGGATTTTCCCACAATTGATAACAGCAACAAAAACAAAGAAATGGAAACAATCAAAAACGAGATGATAGAAATCAAGACAAAATTATCAAAGGAAAATCAAGCGTTGAAAGAGGAGATCGATGAAATAAAAAACTACATAATAGATATAACAGACTAAAATTCAAAAACAAGCAGATTTACCTCAAACACAGACCGGATAACTACGGAGGTGTAGGATTCATAATCAATAATAATATAAATGCACGAGAAATTAACACCAATGCAAAATATCAACCAATCGAAACTATAAAAATTGAAATAATAAACACGAATAATGAGATCTTAAACATAATAGGCATCTACATTCCACCAAATATAAATAACAATATAATAAAAAACAAATTCAAACTATTAATCAATGACAATAACAGCAGCAACAACAAAACAATAATAATTGGAGACATCAACGCGTACCACCCCATTTGGGAAATTAATAGAAGACAACAGAGAAAAATTACTAGCGAATATAATTTCAACATCAAACTTCACAATATTAAACGATGGTGAACACACATGGATGGGAACACAAGGAAGAAGCTCAGCAATAGACATATCACTTATAACCCAAAACCTAACAAATAAAATAAATTGGACAGTTGATAGAACAAAAATTGGATGCTCAGATCATCTACCCATGAGAATAATAATAGAAAACAACAACACATACAACACACAATCAAGAACAAGAACCAACTACAAGAGAGCCGCAGGTAAAATAGCAAACTTAAATCCAAACCACACATTCGATTTACAGATGATAATAGAAAAAAACACAATAAAACTAAATCAAAATAATAAGTACATTCCAAAAGTTTGGTGGACAGAGAGAATCAGGTCACTATGGGAAATTAAAAAACAGAAACTAAAACTATACAGCAATAATAGAAGAAACAAATACATAGAAATAGAACTTAAGAGAGCAACAAGCAAATTAAGATTAGAAATCAGGAAAGCAAAAAAAAAATCTTGGAACGAGTTTATAAACGAAATAAACCCGAACATTAACACTATAGTATTTTAGCCATATAGGGTTTTACCCTATAATATATTAATTACGAAAATGTGTTTGATGGGAGGAGAAATTTGCCAACACACAGAAAATTGAAAAAGAAGACAGAAGTTGATAGCGTGTCGAAGAGTAAACGCATAACAAACAAGAGTATAAAATAAAGTGAAATTAGAATTGATAAAAATTGTTTTAATTAGAGGCCATCGAAACTCAGATTATAGTTCAGAAGTGGGATAAACATCCATAAAATTGATATTCAGTGTAATTTAAAGTTTGTGTCGTAAGATGCCACGGAAAAATAAAAATAATGAAGAGTTGCATGGGCATGGCAACGAGGAAAATGTAAAAGAGTCTGGAGAGCGTCAAATGTTGATGCACCCCGAAAATATAAAAAGCTTAATCCCAGTATTTGATAATGGAGATATCAAGGTGGAACGCTGGATACAAAAAATAGAAAAATATAGCAGATTATATAAATGGTCGGATGAAGCCACATTGCTTTATGCAATAACAAGATTGGATGGGGCACCAAAGTTATTTCATGAGGCCAAAGACGAGCAGATTAATTCCTTTGAAACTCTAAAACAAGCCCTGCTTAAATAGTATGGTAATGCTGATGATGAAGCGGACGTGTTTTTAAACTAACCAGAAATATATATGCAAAGGGCCAAGCGTACGAGGTATATGTAATGAAAATGTATGCGATTGGTGCATCGGGAGGATTAAGCGAACCGGCTATCATTAAGTATATATTAAGAGGATTATCGAGGGATCAAATATACAGTTGGATAAATAAACCAGTTTGCAATAATATCCAGGAGCTGACAGAGAGAATAAAGTGGGCCGAGGCAAATATAGAAATGATACTACCGAATATCGTGAAAGAGAATAACAATGGTGAATATAGAAAGAGAGAAGCCACGAACAAAAATAGCATCGATTATAAAAGTTCAATAAGATGCCACAATTGTCGTGAAGTTGGACATAAAGCAGATCAGTGCGCGAAGCCTATAAAATGTTTTAATTGTTCGCAAAATGGTCATCGAGTAACAGAATGTAAGCAGCCGTCAACAGCTGAGAGGTGTTCGAGGTGCAAGAAATTGGGGCATACCCAGAATAAATGCAGAATTAACATCGAGAATAGCAAGCGAGTGTATACTATGGCAGAAGAGGTAAACAATCAATTTCAGTAGGAAGAAATTAAGGTGAATGAAGACGGAATGCTTACAACACGATTAATAATTGGTAAATTTATTTTTAAATTAAATATATTGTTAGATTTAGGAAGTAGTGTTAGCATTTTAAAAGAATCTTTTGTCAAAAACGATAATAAAATACAGAATAAAGGAGTAAAAGATATTGAGGTTAGCGGGATAAATGATTCGAAGCTAATTATAAAGGGGGAGACACCCGCAATGATAGGAATTCAAAATGAATTATACCCGGTAAATTTTTTAATCGTTCCTGAAAATACCATGAGAGTGGACGCGATAATCGGGCGCGATTTTTTAAAGAATAATAATTTTAGTTTAGTTACTCTTTTAAGAGAGGATAAAAAAGTAACAGAAAACAAATTAGATCAAAGGTCGGAAGAACACGATATACATCTTATGCAGGAAGTGACTAAAATAAGCAGTGACTATTTCCGAGAGGTAGATAGAATAGAATTAGACGTAGGAGACGATGACGAGACAAAGCTTTTAGCGGGAGGGGTAATGGATTTATATTCACAATGTCAGAAAAATATTACAAAGGATAATACAGCCAGGATAAAATACGAGGTAGATATTACTTTAATCGAAAATAAAAAGTTTAGTGTATCACCCAAAAAAATGAGCCAGTTCGAAAGACAAGAATTAAACCAGGTTATAGATGATTTGTTAAGCCAAGGTATAATACGAGAAAGTGAATCATCTTATTCTTGTAGAGTAGTATTGTTAAAGAAAAGTAATGGTTCATACAGACTATGCGTTAATTATCGACCACTGAATAAGTGTGTAGAAAGAGATCGGTTTCCGTTGCCGGTGATTGAAAGTCAGATTGAGAAATTACAAGGAAAAAAATATTTCACAAGTTTAGATTTAAGAAATGGCTTTTATCACATTGATTTAAGTGAGAGCTCAAAGAAATATACTGCATTTGTGACGGAGGATGGGTTGTATGAGTTCAATAAATTACCTTTTGGTTACGTTAACTCCCCATCAATTTTTGTGAGATATATTAATAAAATATTAAAGGACTTTATTAGGGAGAATTTAATAATTGTCTTTGTAGATGATATATTAATAGCTACTGAGAATATTGATCAACATTTGGAAATATTAGAAAAGTTGTTAATTAGGTTGTTTGAAAACAATATTGAATTACAGTTAGGGAAGTGTAAGTTTATCAAATCAAACATTGAGTATTTAGGATATCACATTCGTTACAACAAAATATCGCAAACGGATAAACATGTAAGAAACATTCAAGAATATCCGGTACCCATAGACCATAAGTCACTCCATAGGTATATAGGATTAGTCAGTTATTTTCGAAAATTTATAAAGAATTTTAGTGTCATTGTAACCCCATTATTAGATACATTAAAGTGTAAGGATGAATTCCTTTTTGGAGATGAACAGAAGAAATCGTTCTGCACTTTGAAGGAAAAACTGATTTCTAAACCAATTTTAAGAATTTATTCACCTCTATTAGAAACAGAATTGCATACTGATGCATCCGCAGTAGGATTTGGAAGCATTATGTTGCAGAAACAGATGGATGATAATAGGTTTCATCCAGTAATGTTCTTCAGTAAGAAGACATCGGCGAGTGAAGCAAAACTTCATAGTTTTGAGCTAGAGACTCTTGCTGTCGTATATAGTTTAAAGAGATTTAGGACATATTTATATGGAATAAAATTTACTATTGTTACCGACTGTAATGCGCTTAAATTAACTATCGAGAAAATAGACATAAATCCTAAGATAGCAAGATGGTTTTGATATCTGGAACAGTTTGACTATACTATAGAGTATAGACGTTCAGACAATATGAGGCATGTAGATGCCTTAAGCCGAGTAAACATTTATGTTATAGAACGGGACACAAATTCATTGTTCGAGAAAAGTTTAATAAAAGGACAAGCCTTAGATAGAAAAATTACAGAAATAAAACAAATGATGGAAGAGCACGGTGAGAATAAGGAATACGAAGTTAGGGATGGTTTAGTTTATAAAAAGTTGAATAAGAAATTAGTTATTATTGCTAGTACCAAAGAATATGGAAGATTCGATTATATACAAGTATCATAACGAAATAGGACATTTCGGTGTAGATAAGGTATGTGAAGTTATAAAAAGATTGTTTTATTTTACAAAAATGAGGGAAAAAGTGATAACCCACATTAAAAATTGTGTTGTAAGTATTTCATATAATAATAATAATAATTATTATTATCCCAACGACCTATTACTCCTCCCAACCGCGCGCGGGGAGTCTCCATCTGTATTATTATTATTTTTTTGAGTATAATTCAAGTGAATTATAAACAAGGATATCGAGTTGCCTAACCAGTGAAATTGAAAAATTGAATGTTGAAACGGCTAAATATGTAAAGTATAAAAATCAAATATGATTATAAATGAATAGCTAAGTGAATAGTTAAGCAAAACGATACCCATCGCAGACGGAAGGAAAACGGAAGTCGAGTCTGCTTAGTACAAGCAGATTTAAAATATATAAAACAAGATAAAATATAATATAACCCAAAGTTGAGAAAGGATATTGTGAAATTACATAATATAGATAAGGGTAATAGTCCTTTCGAGATGATACATTTAGATCATTTAGGGCCATTAGAGGTTACAAACGGGAGAAATAGCTATGTATTTGGCATAATAGACGCTTTTACCAAATATTTGAGATTATTTGCAACTAAAACTACGAACACCAAGGAGGTTTTAAAACATTTGAAGAGCTATGTTTTAACATATTCCACTCCGCAAGTAATAGTATCAGACAGAGGGTCTGCTTTTACCTCAGGTCAGTTTAAGAAGTTTGCCGATGAATATGGAATAAAGCATGTTTTAAATGCAACTGCATGTCCTCAGGCAAATGCTCAAATCGAACGTTATAATCGTACCCTCGTACCACTTTTGAGTAAACTGGTAGAAGAGAATGGAAAGGATTGGGATACTTGTTTAATAGAAGCAGAATTTTTATTAAATAATACATGGAACAGGTCCATTCAAGAAATACCATCGAAACTTCTGTTTGGAGTAATTCAAAAGCGGAAAATAAGTGAAGGTGTGATAAGATATTTAGAGGAATTAAATAAAAATGAAGATCGGAATTTGATTGAAATTAGAAAGAGGGCGAGTGAAAGTATAGAGAAGTTACAACAATATAATAAGAGAAAGCATGACGAGAAATGTAGTAAAGTTATACAGTATAAACAAGGGGATCTTATTGTTATCAAGAATAGTGTAGTACCAGGAGAGCGTAATAAGTTAAAAAGAAAATTCAAAGGACCATACGTCATTAAAAAAGTATTAGATCGAGACAGATTGAGTGAGCGAAATAGGGAATGAAGAAGCGTATGATAGGATGGACAGAATTTTAGATGCAAGATATATTAGATTATGGAAAGAAGCTAAGACAGGATTGACAATGGGAGTGATATTTCAGAAAATGAGTATCAAGAAATTGAATATTTAGACAATGAATCAGAGGAAGAATATGACGAAGTTGAGTACCTAAATAATAATAAAAATATATAGTATATTATGATAAGATTCAGAATCATTTACACCGTTTAGGTTTAATTTTATTATTTGATTTTTATAAATGTAAATTGAAAATAATTATACAATAAGTTTTATTTTTTTATATAAAGTTAGAATAAGTTGAAAACATGTATTGTATGATTTTATTAAGAGTCTATCGAGACGATAGATGTCAGGATTGCCGAACTATAGTATTTTAACCATATAGGGTTTTACCCTATAATATATTAATTACGAAAATGTGTTTGATGGGAGGAGAAATTTGCCAACACACAGAAAATTGAAAAAGAAGACAGAAGTTGATAGCGTGTCGAAGAGTAAACGCATAACAAACAAGAGTATAAAATAAAGGGAAATTAGAATTGATAAAAATTGTTTTAATTAGAGGCCATCGAAACTCAGATTATAACACCAAGGAGCTATGGAAGAGGGTTAGAGTGTTCAACAATAAAAGGGGAGAAACGAGTATTATATTCGAAAACGACGAGAATATTGTAAGACTTTTTTTTTGTCGATAGGGTAAGGTAGAGAGGGAACACGTATTTGTGTCAACAGGGTACATAGAACAATAAAAAGGTTTAAAGTTCAGTGTGTATTCTGAAGGTTAAAAGAGCACATCGTGCACAAAAAATTGAAGGAAATAAAGAAACATACAGTTTATAAAGTTAAAGAAATATTTTATTATTAATAAAAAATAATAAATCTTATAGTTCAGAAGTGGGATAAGCCCTATAAAGTAAAGTAAAGGACAGATAAATAGTGAAAACGTCGGATGACGAAAATAATTGGAGATAATGTGTGCTAAAAAAATAACAGCGGATAAGCTACGGATGGAGTTAAGTGTAAGGGGTTTAGATACCACCGGCAATAGGGGATGTTTGATAAATCGGTTGTTAATGCACACCGTGAAAGAAAGGTATGAGCCCCGAGATAATGAAGAGGAAATAAATGGAGGACATGTAGATGATCGAAAAATCGATCAACACGTGGAGGAATCAGGTGAACATAGGGGGTTTACGAATAAAAAGGGATAAATATTCAAAGATGAAGTTTACAATGAGGGATATTGTCGACATGCTTCCAAGTTTTGACCCTACAGATGGAGTAGGGTTAAATTCCGATCAATGGGTTGACAGTGTGGAAGTATTAATGGAGGTCTATGAGTTGGACGAAAGGTTAGTGATTTTGGCCGCGAAGAGCAAATTAAAGTCGTACGCGATAAAATGGTATGAAGTAGTTATCGACAAAAGAATTACGTGGAATCAGTTTTCAAGTCGGTTTAGAAGAGATTTTCCGAGTCGGTGTACTCAAGCGGAAATTCACGAGCGTATGAGAAGTCAAGTGCGAGGAAAGCAAGGGTTGGTAGAATATTTCTTCGAGATGTGTCAGATAGGACGAGGCCAAATAGAGGACGAAAGCGTTATATACTATATCATAAAGGGAATGAATGAGTATAAATTGAGCTCAACTTTAAAATCCACCCGAGTTACATCATTGAGTGAACTAAAGGAACATATTGAGTGGTATGTCAAGATGCAAGGAAGTGATGGGGAGAATACAAGAAGCGGTAGCCGTTATGGTTATCGGGGGGAACGAGCAAGAGTTACCGAACATAAACCTAAAAAAGAGGGGAGTAAGCCTGAGTGGATAAAGAGGAAGGAGTGTTATAATTGTTTCAAGGTGGGGCACATAGCCAGTAATTGCCCGGAACCAAGGAAAAAACCAACTTGCGAGAGATGTAATAAAATTGGGCATTTGAAGGAACAATGCAGAGTAAAAATAGAAGGGACGGCAATGCTGTATATGGATGCCCAAGAATTGATGGTTGATGGCGAGGGGCAAGTGAAGGTGATGGCCCTTATTGAAAATAAAGCAATGAAGGAACGAGTGTTTGTGGATTCAGGCAGCAATGTGAGTATAGTGAAAGAAAATTTGGTGATGGACACGCAGGTGGGAGAAACGGAGAAAGATAACATTGTTGGTATAAATGGGAGTCCATTAATTACGTTAGGCAGTTTAGAAAGTAATATTATAATTAAAGATAATGTGTATAAGGCTAGATTTAAGGTAGTGCCCAATAGTACCGTGGGGGTCAATATTATTTTGGGTAGGGATTTTTTGAAGTTAAATGGAATTAATGTAGTTCGAATAATGGATCCAAATAAATTTGACGTAGACATGATGAAGGAAGTGGTAAACACGGAGGCTCAGATGTTAGTTTTGAGTGAAGTGACACTAGATGTAGGAGACACAAAAGAGACTGTCGAGTATAATAAAATCGTTACGGACATATACAAGAAATATTATCTAGACAATGTAGAAGGGATAGGAGAAAGGGTAAATTATCAGGCGGAAATAAGGCTAAGAGAAAACAAGATTGTGACAGCCCACCCAAGGCGCTTAAGTGTTTTTGAAAGCAACGAGCTAAGTAAGTTAACGGACGAACTATTAAGGTCAGGGGTAATTAGACCAAGCGAGTCCGCGTATACAAGTCGAGTTGTGTTAGTTAGAAAGCCGGACAGTAGTTATAACGGGTGATTTTTTAAGAGCTTGAGAACTTTTTTTTAAAAAAAAACGCATAAAATTTGCAAAATCTCATCGGTTCTTTATTTGAAACGTTAGATTGGTCCATGACATTTACTTTTTGAAGATAATTTCATTTAAATGTTGACCGCGGCTGCGTCTTAGGTGGTCCATTCGGAAAGTCCAATTTTGGGCAACTTTTTCGAGCATTTCGGCCGGAATAGCCCGAATTTCTTCGGAAATGTTGTCTTCCAAAACTGGAATAGTTGCTGGCTTATTTCTGTAGACTTTAGACTTGACGTAGCCCCACAAAAAATAGTCTAAAGGCGTCAAATCGCATGATCTTGGTGGCCAACTTACCGGGCCATTTCTTGAGATGAATTGTTCTCCGAAGTTTTCCCTCAAAATGGCCATAGAATCGCGAGCTGTGTGGCATGTAGCGCCATCTTGTTGAAACCACATGTCAACTAAGTTCAGTTCTTCCATTTTTGGCAACAAAAAGTTTGTTAGCATCGAACGATAGCGATCGCCATTCACCGTAACGTTGCGTCCAACAGCATCTTTGAAAAAATACGGTCCAATGATTCCACCAGCGTACAAACCACACCAAACAGTGCATTTTTCGGGATGCATGGGCAGTTCTTGAACGGCTTCTGGTTGCTCTTCACTCCAAATGCGGCAATTTTGCTTATTTACGTAGCCATTCAACCAGAAATGAGCCTCATCGCTGAACAAAATTTGTCGATAAAAAAGCGGATTTTCTGCCAACTTTTCTAGGGCCCATTCACTGAAAATTCGACGTTGTGGCAGATCGTTCGGCTTCAGTTCTTGCAGGAGCTGTATTTTATACGGTTTTACACCAAGATCTTTGCGTAAAATCTTCCATGTCGTCGAATAACACAAACCCAATTGCTGCGAACGGCGACGAATCGACATTTCACGGTCTTCAGCAACACTCTCAGAAACAGACGCAATATTCTCTTCTGTACGCACTGTACGCATTCGTGTGGTTGGTTTAATGTCCAATAAAGTAAACTGAGTGCGAAACTTGGTCACAATCGCATTAATTGTTTGCTCACTTGGTCGATTATGTAGACCATAAATCGGACGTAAATCGCGAAACACTTTTCGAACCGAACACTGATTTTTGTAATATAATTCAATTATTTGCAAGCATTGCTCGTTAGTAAGTCTATTCATTATGAAATGTCAAAGCATACTGAGCATCTTTCTCTTTGACACCTTGTCTGAAATCCCGCGTGATCTGTCAAATACTAATGCATGAAAATCCTAACCACAAAAAAATCACCCTTTAGGATGTGTATTAACTATAGGCCGTTAAACAAAATAGTGGGGCGTATATATTACCCTACACCTGTGATAGAGGATATAGTTCAACGGTTGAGTGGGAAGAGATATTTCTCGACACTAGACTTGAGGAATGTATTTTACCATGTGTCATTAAAAGAAGAATCAAAGAAATATACTGCGTTTGTAACTGATCGGGGACAGTTCGAGTTTAATAAGCTTCCTTTTGGATATACGAATTCTACAGCACACTTCGTGAGGTATATTCAACTGGTGTTAAATAAGTTAGTGAAGGACAACAGAGTTATAGTATTTTTTTGATTGATTGATTGATTGGAATGTGCGACCAAACCTAAGTAAGATTCCCGGTTGACGCCGGGCCCATCCGCACACTCTTTTACATATAACAAAATGGAGGGATAGAAAAGGTTTATTAATTATTATGGAAATTGACCCGGTTTCAGACACCTAAGTAGTCAATAGTTAGTAAATTGTTAGTTGAAATGTAATATAAGAAGGTTAGCACAAGACAACACAATTATTTTTGATTTTTTTATATAAATATTCAGCAATCAGCATCCTATAAAAATGTATAATTAATTAAATTACAGTAAATTTCAAGAAATAAAATGTCATTATTATGAGTCAAATTACACTTGAATACAATAAATGTAATGTTCTGATTAGTATTAACTAAATTCAAAAACCCTCACAGTCTCCCGAAAAAACCTAGCAAAAAAAAAAGTCACGATCCTTGGAAAACTATCTAAGTACAGCAATATTTAAATGCATTTCAAATTTACTCTGTAGCTTCCAAGCTAACTATAATTTCAAAAAGTCAAATATCCTCTGAAATATCAATTTTATTAGCAACCAGATAGCCATTGTGATTCCTGCCTTGTCTGCTCTTCTGACTTGTAAATTAAAATTTTGTTTTTAATTATAAAGTATTCTGGCTTCAAATAACTTCTGTAATCAAAAATCTTCATTAGGATAAAATAAATTAGCTTAATCAGGAACTGCAATTAATAATAAACACCTGATAAATCTCGATAACTTTAAATTGCTCAACAAATTAAAATATAAAAAATATAATATTTTAATACTAAAATTCTGAATAATTGGATGAAGGAATATTAGCAAATTAGTTAATCTCTGAAATCAAACTGTGGAAAGAATCATTTTTATAAATAATGATAATAAAGCGTATCAAGAAAAACATGTAATGTTTATCCAGGAGTACTCGATTCACGCTTTTCTAGAATCAAAAATCAAACTCACTATGCGGCACATAAAGTTATTTTCGGAACGATCCCAATAATCGAATCTTCTCCCTGTGAAACCTCTACTATTTACCAACCGATCTTCCGCTAATATCACTAATCAACAACATTTATGACAAAACCGTGATGAACCATGACAGATTATAAACGTATCGTGGTAAATCTTATAGCTCAAAAATTTCAGCGTACGACTGATCATCCTAAATTTCAAAAATGATTCCACTCGCGCTAAATTGACGCTAAACTTCAACAAAAACATCTATAATATTCATTAAAAAGACTAATTTAGATATGTATATCTAAACCTCAGACAAGGGTTCTGTGTAAAACTGCAAATTTGCCTTCTTATATTAATAATTGATAAATACATCAACTCCCAAACAAAACAATTTAAAATGACCAAAAATAGCTTAGAAATATTGGTAACAATAGAGCCTAATATTATATGAATACAACCATCCGTATAAGCTGAGAAACATAATGTTGAATGAACTAGCATCACAAACCGCAGACACCGACCTACTACTACTCATAATGAACCCATTTAAAGTACTCTAATATGAAAGAAAAACACAAAAAATAAACAACAAGTAAACAATTTATTTATTTATCCTCGTTGCCACTGTGTATATTGATCTAAGATCTAAGATTCGATCGTTGTTTTTTGTATCCTTTTATTCAGCAAAACATTCACACACACAAGCACAAAAAGCAAATATATAATAAATATATTATAATTAGCTTTATATCCTACTGGAAGACAATCGATGAGCTCACCGATGGGCCCATCATGAATCCCTCAACGAAGTCTCAATGAACTTTATTCCGTGCCCGGAACCAAAGTTATTTATATATCCAATGAAATCCTATGTGATCCAACGAATGATCCCCATAATGCATTGACGAACTCATCAACGACCCCTTTAAAGAAGTCACTGAAACAGTAATAAGGCAGTTCGTACGAAAATTCATGCAAGCAGTGTAATATAATCCATTAAGGGGCATTTTGAATGATACCGTATGTTCAATATTTTATGTTTCAACCACACAACAAAAGACGTCTTAATTTTTGCAAGTCACTTTCAGTCCAGGTACACACATTGAACTAGCTCCAATGCACGTTCCTATTATCAAGAAAACATCCCACAATCAATCTAAAGATAAGGAAATAAAATCTGCGTCCCTATCACTTCCAAAACCCTTACCAGAATGAAATGCCTACACAAGCTCAAAAAATTAAATTCGATTGCAACTGGATTTCACCATTAGAAAAGTAATAATAGCCTCTCCAATAACGACCTTCATGAACATGTTAGTTATTTTTTGAACTTGTCGCCTTCGATAGCACAGTAAGTAAAGCGCTTGCTATGTAATTCGGGGGTCCCGGGTTCGATTCCTGGTGGTGACAAAAAAGTTACGACTGGGCGTTTTTAATGTGTTATGTGTTACATTGTGTATTGTCTTATATATCTCAAGCCATAGTTATCGGCTTTTCTCCATAAATATTTGTCTATTCAGTAGAACGCCCAATACACAACTTCAACTTCTTCGCAACACACCTTCTGTTCAGAATTTCATCAAGAAGCCCACCCATGCTGTCGTCATCAATTGCCCGACCTACAAAAAATTTGGACACATACAATCAAATAAAATTTGATGGCTTTTCAATACCAAATCAAAAATCCATGCAATTCGCATGTCTGTGAGAGCTCCCGCGCCATTGTGTTCGAGCTCCGATGAATATTTTCCGATAGGGTAATACAAAATGAAGTAAATAAAATAAAATGAAAACAAAACTGCCCTGATCTCGTACATTGTTTCTTCTTATACCTATCGATACTCACACATAACAGAGCAACTATAACCACATTTTCGTGGGTATCGGAATGTAAATCTCATTGTACACCTCCAATGCTAATCTCCATGTAAATATAATACATATAGCTACTTATGAGTAAATTCATATATAAAACAAAACATAGGATTCAAACAAAATTACCAAAAGCAGACAAAAACAAAAAATAATCGTCGAGCAAAAACAACAACAAAAATTGTTAGCCAGTGTGATAAAACAAAATAACAGAATTGAAACACCCTTTCTTGCGCAAACGATACTCGAATAACCTACTAGATGAGAATACTAGTACTCTGCGCCTCTATGAGTTATTAAATACAGTTATTATGATTATATACTTAAAATTTATTTGTAAAAGTATGTATTAATGTAATAAAATATGTGTTAAAACAATCAAAAAAATGAAAAACACTTATCTTGTGCATCTTTGGAATCAAAAAAGTCCTACATATTGAAGAATTACATACAAAATTTATAAGATGCATTCAAGCAACGGTATAAAAATACATGCATATAAACAAAAATTGTTATGTACATATCCTACACCATTGCAAGCGCACCATATACAAATTAATATAACTGTACAATACGTACAACTTTTCACTTTACTGATTAAATTCCACAAAATATTATTAATATTATTATTTATTTATTTATGGACACATATATATTAGTTAATTAATTAGTTAATCAAAACACATTTAAATTATAAATTATTTATTTGTTTAGAGGAGAGACAAAAAAACACGTCTTTTCTCTACGACGATTAATCGCCGACCAACAGAGTTATAGTATTTATAGATGATATTCTTGTGGCAACAAAGGATATAGAAGAACACTTAGACGTGTTTAAGGAATTGTTCAGAGTCTTAGCGAGCGATATTAAGTTACACATAGGGAAGTGTCATTATATTAAAACACGTGTGGATTACCTGGGGTATCACATAAGTAGTTCGGGAATTACAATGACAGATAGACATGTGGAAAGTATAGAAAAGTATCCTATACCCACAGACGTAAAAACCTTACAGCGATTCCTGGGGCTGGTAAGTTATTTTAGAAAATTTATAAAAGGTTTTGGAGGGATTGCTTCACCGTTGTATGAGTTGATGAAGCCCGAAGTCGAGTTTGAGTTTTCAGAAAGGCACGTTAGGGCGTTCAATAGTCTGAGAGAGGTATTGATAAACAAACCGGTTTTAAGTGTATTTTCGTCGAAACGAGAGACACAATTACATACGGATGCTTCTAGTTCGGGATATGGGGCGGTTTTGGTACAGAAGCAAGAGGATGGTGAATATCATCCAGTTATATGTTTTTCAGCAGGAAAACCACAGACGCTGAGTCAAAGCTGCATAGTTTTGAACTGGAAACCTTAGCGTTGGTATACGGTATTAAACGTTTTAGGCCATATTTGTTTGGGATGCATTTCACGGTAGTGACCGACTGTAATGCATTGAAGTTGACTTTAAATAAAAGAGACATGAATAGCAAGATAGAACGTTGGGCTTTATTTTTAGAAGAATTTGATTTCGAGGTGATACACAGAACGGTGGAAAGAATGAGACATGTAGATGCACTCAGCAGAGTACAGATATATTATATGGAAGCGAATGAGAAAGATTTATTTTTGGAGAAAATATATATAAGACAACTGGAGGATAGAAGTATAGAGAACATAAAGAGTCGGATACAGCAACAACAACTGAAAGGGTATGAGTTAAGGAACGGAATAGTGTATAGGAAGGAAGGGAATAGGTTGCAGTTGTTGGTACGTGAAAGGATGGTTAGGTCGGTTCTTGTTAGATATCATGATAATATGGGTCATATGGGTTGTGATAAATGTTGTGAAATGATCCGAAGGCAATTCTATTTTCCAAATATGAAGGATCAATTGATGAAACACATAAGCGATTGTATTGTATGTGTGGCGTATAACCCAAAGCCAATAACAAAGGAGGCATTATTGCGCTCGATAGACAAGGGAAGAGGTTCATTCGAGACGTTGCATGTGGATCATTTAGGGCCTTTGGAACGAACAAAGAATAGAAATCTTTATGTCTTGTTGGCTGTGGATGCATTTAGCAAATTTATAAAACTTTTTTCAACTAAGACAACGAATACAGCCGAGGTGTGTAAACATTTGATGTCTTATTTTATTAGTTATAGCGTACCTAAACGAATAGTGTCGGATAGGGGAAGTGCGTTTATCTCTAAAGAGTTTGAGAAGTTCGTTAAAGGGAAGGGAGTTGAGCATGTGAAAATTGCTACGGCATCACCTAACTCCAATGGTCAGGTAGAGCGGTACAATAGAATATTGATGCCATTGTTAGCAAAGTTGGCTTACGAAGGTGAATGTCAATGGGATAAAGTACTTAGCCAGGCGGAGCATATATTAAACAATACATTCAATAAAGCCATTAACGAAGTTCCATCTAAAGTGTTATTTGGCGTGGTCCAAAGAAGTGTGTTTGGAAGAGAGGTAGATGGTAGGTGCGGAGAGGTGGAAGGTCGAGAGGTTGAGCAGATTAGAGAAGATGCAAAGAAGGCCATGGATAGGCAACATGAATATAATAAAGGGTATTATAATAAGAAGGCTAGAAAACAAGTAAAGTACGAAGAGGGAAACTTAGTAATGATACGTGAAAAACCGATGGTAGGAGTTAGTAGTAAGTTGAGACCAAAGTTTAAGGGTCCGTATAAGATCAGCAGAGTACTGGACCGAGACAGGTATGTGATCAAAGATATAGAGGGTTACCAGGTCTCAGGTAGATCATTTGAAGGAATTTTCGATTCTAGAAATAAGCGATCATACTCCAGAGATATAGGTCAGGAACAGACGACTGTTAAACCGGATACAACATCGAGGATGTTAGTGGGGGAAGACGAGAACGAGTATGAAGACGTGGAATATCTGGATTCAGAATTCGAAACCGAGTATATAGATAATTGAATAATATTGTTCTTCAAGGTTTATTGGAAAATTTAATGTAATAAAAAAAAATAGAAATAAGAAATGAATTTAAAGAAATTATAATAAGCTAGATTGTAAGAAATTAATTGAATTGAAAAAACATTCTATGTATTAAATTTTATAATAAGTTGATGAAGAAAATGTAATTGAGTAGGTATCTAGCGAGGTCGCTGCGGAGTCAGGATGACCTAGCTGTAAGACTTTTTTTTTGTCGATAGGGTAAGGTAGAGAGGGAACACGTATTTGTGTCAACAGGGTACATAGAACAAGAAAAAGGTTTAAAGTTCAGTGTGTATTCTGAAGGTTAAAAGAGCACATCGTGCATAAAAAATTGAAGGAAATAAAGAAACATACAGTTTATAAAGTTAAAGAAATATTTTATTATTAATAAAAAATAAAAAATCTTATAATATGGAAAGATTTCTAACATACAACATAACAAAATCGATAATAGAAAAAGGAAATCAACTCACCCTACCAATAGCATATACCCAGTATGCAATTTTTCCACTGTGTAGAAAAAACTGCTCAAATGTCGTACTAAATTCCGTACTATAAAATATCAAAGACACAAAAATATTGATTTTCGGCAAAAAAAATATATTTCTCTTTCATTCGCATTTTTTTATTTATATTTTTTTGTTTATTGTTTTGTATCTTCAGTTTAATATAGCACTTGAGAAGATAACACGTCATTCTTGTGCTTAACGCGATTCATATTTTTTTATTATGTTAACTTGTGTTTTACGGTGTTTAATCTTAATAATTAAATTACGTGTTTGTGTTGTGTGTGACCAATAAATTTTGGATATA
Organism: Nephrotoma appendiculata; assembly: GCA_947310385.1. Lineage (NCBI taxonomy): Eukaryota > Metazoa > Arthropoda > Insecta > Diptera > Tipulidae > Nephrotoma > Nephrotoma appendiculata. The sequence continues at coordinate 301,257,288 of OX371223.1, forward strand.
AAAAAGAGGTAATCAAATAATTTAAAATGGCGTTTTCTTGAAATGATGTAAATTTACGATTTTATTGATTTTTATTTTTCAAGGTTGTGCTTGTTGGGATGTAAAATTGAATGCGCGTAAAAGTACACCAGCAACTGAGTTAAAAACACATCTTATCGTTCCAGTACAGTAGGTTTACGTGAAATGACATGACATTCGTCGTGAAGTGATTTATTTAGTTGGTTTAATTGAATTGAAGACACAAATTTATGCGCGATTCATGCCAAACGTGTTACAATTATGCTAAAGGATATTCAATTAGCAAGACAATGGTGAACGTGCTTAAAATTTAATTTTGTTTCAAAAAACAAATTGGACGAAAATTTTATGTATTTATGTGTATATTAATTTATGTGAATAAAAAATTAATATTTATTTTATAATAAATGCAAAATTGTGTTTTATTTCGAATAAGAAATAATTCACGTCGATTATAGAACTCGCCGGATTTACTGCGGCGGGAGTCCAAACTCCATATAAAAAAAAATAAAAACATGAATTTCAATCAAGGTTGCATGTAAAACTGGTTTTATATTCACACAAATCAAACAAAAACATTCGTTCGAAATCCGCAGCTAAAACATTGCGAATGGTTTGCGAATCGTAAAAACTGAATTATATGAAAATATACCCATTTTTCAACGCAACTTTGATTGAAATTAGGATTTTAATTTTTTTTTATATAGAGTTTGGACTCCCGCCGCAGTAAATCCGGCGAGTTCTATAATCGACGTGATTATTATTACGATAACGATTAACAGTATTGTGTTATTTCTTTTATTTATAATAAGCTGAGCTTATTACAGTCTCATTATTTGTTGCTTCCCCCTTGACCTATAAATCCGGTTTTATTTGACGGTAAAGCAGGAAAAAATAAAGAATGAGACTCTTTTGTATGTATTAGAAGAGGGGTCACAGGCTAGATTTTCCATAGTAAATCGTTACTAGAAGGATGAAACTATAGGACAGTAAGCATTCTACAGGAAAGTCAAAGGGAAATTGTGTTGGAGTTGCATGCTTTTTATATTTATAGAATTCTTTTGCGTTGTCATAACACAACCCATTATAATAACTTGAATGCCAATTGTTTAAGTGTAGTTTGTTATGGTGGTTATTGAGTACAGATTACCATTTTTCTAAGTTCAGTCATGCAGTAGAAGTCTTGGAATAGCGTTACGACTACCATTTTGTATTTTTTTAGCCTGTATCGTTGTATAAGCCGAAATCTATACATGATTCGTGAGGCGTTTGTTTCACAATATTTAGACGGTTGATTAGATACTCTATGGAGGATGGCGGTTGAAAAGTAAGCTCTGTCGCGAAGTCTTTCCATTAATTAATTCTTTGAAGAGATCGTCGTTGTTCTTCTTTATTGTTTTAGGATTCGTCCGGAGTTTTATATGTCCGGCTGATTTGGCTGGTGCGCTGTAATGGTGTTTTCTTACAGGTCCTTCTTGTTTGTGTTTGGTTAATTCTGTGTTAAGTGTTGGCTTCTATTTTCTTATTTACTGCCCGCAGTTCCCTATTTCGCTTCCTAACTCTTAAGAGACTTTTATTGTGATGTTTTGTTCTTCCCGGTTTGTTGCTGATTTCCTTGATTTCACTATGCTTTACTATGCTTTCACTATGCTAGTTTATCAGGAAATGCGAACTGAGTTTAAATTTCAACTTGGATTGCCCGAGGTTTGATTTTACTCTTCAGCGCTACTTATGTATGTTAAATTAAATTTGTCGTTATCTATTGTTTATGACTAAGGAAAACAGAGTGATTGCGATTTCTTATCACAACAACGTAGAAAAATACCAATATACGAATAGCTTAGTAGAAGAATACCATTGACGTTGGCCATTTCGCGTTCCACATTGTCCCTGAGTTCCTCTAACGTTGTTAACATAAAACAAAGACTTAACATAACCCTAGAAAAAGAACTCCAACGGCGTTAAATAACATGAGCGAGGTGGCCATTCGACCGGATCATTTCTCGAGATTACAGGGTTACTGAACTTCCCTTTTATTAGACTAATTGTTTGACCAGCTGTGTGACAAGTGGCACCATTTTGTTAGAACCACATATCACTCAAGTTCATCCAATTCGGCCAAAAATAGTCTTTCAATATAGTACGATAGCCAACTCAATTGACCGTAACACCTCCGGCAAGAAATCCAACACCACACGATCACTTTTCAGCGTTGTAATTGAGTCTCGTGAAGCACATGTGTGTTTGACAAAGCCAATAAGCCAAAAATGAGCTTCATCGCTGAAGATAAGTTTTCGATGAAATTTAAGATTTTCTTCAAACTTTAGCAGAACCCAATCGAAGAAGTTTCGACGCTTTAATTTATCAAGAGGCTCCAGTTCTTGAGTTAATTTGATCTTGTACGGGTTTGAGGGATTCTCAATTCCTGTGAACGAAGTGGAATCGACTGGTTTGGCGGCTGCGAATTTATCCACTACAGCACGCAAAGCCTGTCTGGTGGGACGATTATTACGACCAAAAATTGGAGTAAGCGCTCTTAAAGTTGTGACCTCTCTAAAGTTGTGAATTTTTAATAATTTTGAAACGTTGCATGTTCATGAACTTCATTATGATAAAAGTGTTAACCTTGGTTGACGTTTTCATTTTAACAGATCATGAAAAACGTTCAAGTCGTTCATATTAAAATACAAAATATTTTCTTTAAAACCATCAAATTCTGAGGATTAGTTAGTAAATAGGAGTAAGTCTAGGCGGCTGCTTGAATCTCCACAAAAGATCTAGTCTTCGTACCAGGCGAAGGAATAGTGAAGTTCGGTCTCGATATTCAGGGCAAAAATACTTGAAAACTGTATAATTTTGTTAATTAAACTCTCCGAGAATCATCTTCAATGAAAAATAACAGTTTTCTTCCAAAACAGTTGCTTATTTCTAAACACGGAATATCAATGGAAGGACCATGGATTTAGTAATGTATAAAACAACACCACATCCGCGCACTAAGTCATAACCACATACATAAATCGTATCATTTTATAATTCAGGGGTACACAGGGGTTTGTAGATGGAATTGATTTATAGTACGCTAAATAAATGTTGTCTATGGCATCGGCCCGCATCATCAGAAAGTAGAAGACGGTAGATTTGGTAATACATTTATAAAAATGAGAACAAAGAACGAGTCCTCCATATCGATATTATCCAGATCATTTCTAACCTCGAAAATTCATAATCCAATTCAATTTTGATCAAGTTATATGAAGCTATATTTTGAGTTACTGCTACACGGGTATTCTACATACATATAGATAGGGTGTCCGGGATTGGGGTGCGACCAATCCTTTAAGAGGTTCATTCTGTGAAAAAAATCGTATAGACGTATTTAAGATCTAAGTGGTGATCTTACACCTGCATCGGTTTGGGTGAAATGAAGCTTTTTTTTATAAAATTCAGTTACAGTAGTAATTTTTTTTCTTAATTTTAATTCGCTATGATCTCCCCTACAATACCTCAATACAAAGTTTGGCTCGAGAGTAAAAGTACTACTTTGAGTTAGGTAGGTTATTTCAATTCTTCCCTTAACTGTTGAGCTTCTGTGCGCATTCGTTGTATTAGTTCTTCTTTTGTTTCAATACATAAAAATCGAATACAGTTAGATCGGGAATCTCACGGGCCAATGAATTGGACTATTTCTTCCAAACCAATTAATTGGATAATTTGCTTTTAAATTTTTTTTTAACATTTCTACCGTTGTGATTAGATGCACCATCATGATGGTATGTCTGCAAGAATCTACTTAAAATAGAAACATCATCAAGGAGGAGCGGCTTTGTAAAAATTGTAAATAACGTTTACTATTTAATGTCGATGGTAATATGGATGGTCCAATTAAATTATCACCAATTTCACCAGCTCATACGTTTACACTGAAGCGGTGCTGAAATGATGGTTGTTTTTTCGAATGACGATTTTCAGCAACTCATGTTTCCTTCCAAAGCTTTTCCTTGTGCAATACTTGATTAATTCGGTAGTGAGAGGCAATCAGTTGTAAAGCGAACCTCCTTATGCTAATAGATGATTTGCTGTTACGTTACTAAATATTTCTTCGTCGACAACCAAATGATTTGGTGAAACTGACTGAATGGGGCTCTACCCGCGTATTTGAAATCTTTTATTTACTTTAAAGCATCATAGCTGTCAAACGGATGCAGACGCAAGATAACCATTTACCATAAGCCTATACAATTGCCGGTCAAATAAGACTAAGTTGGTTGCTCTCCGATAAATATTTTGGAAGTTACAGTTTAATATGTGTGTAATAAGTGTGTGCAAATTTACCGACTTTTAAAAACACCGGTAAACGGTAAATAATTCTTCTGCTCGGCGAAGTGCGCTCGCAAAAACATTACATATTTAAGACATCATCGTTGATCTAAATTTTGTTTGTGATTAGTCCAGCGGCAGAATGCCCTTTCGGAGTCCACGCTTGTTGATCGAATGAACAAAATGAATGGTAATGAAGGTGATGATGGTTCAATTTCCTCTATTGAATTGTTTTCGATCTCTTGAGCCATTTCGAATTCCAATTCTTTGTAAGCAAATTTTCGAAGCACCTCAACAATTTTTTAGCACTCATGTTCTTATTGGTTTTGTTAAATATTCCATAATTTCCTAATCGATTTGAAATCTTTGGCTCAAATAGGTAAAAGTCAATACATCGGAATAAACGACGTCTTTCTATGATTCTAAAAATAAGAGCCAGGAGGCTGTTCCAACGAGTCTCAGTATTTAAATTAACACTAAGCTGTTTCTTCAAGTCGCTTTTGACGAATATCGTTTTTAATAGTGATCTTTTATTCATAAGAATAAGTTGTCGTACTTTGTCGAACTAGTTAGTGTTGATTATTAATTATTATTTCGAAATCTTCGGTTCCCTCGTAATCTGATTCTTCTTCAACGGAATTGATTTCAATGTTACTATTACTAGAGTCAATTAAACTTTCTTCTTCCACAAAATATTCTTTTTTATATACCAGTTCAACTATAGCTAATTGGATACTGCGAGCAAATCACAAGCTTCCCCACTTTTTTCATTAAAGATTCGGTTAGTTTAGTATTAAGAATGGTACCACATTTTTCAGCTGATTTTGACTGTTGAATGCTACAAGCTTCACCTTGGTTTATTATTAAAGACGTTTGTTTTTTCAATGCAGTTTGCATGGACTAACCATATTCTAGTACCATTTTTTTACTGTATTCGGCGACTTCGGAATGTTTTTAGTAATCGTTGCAAATCATAAAATGTGCAGATTCTATTAAAACAAATGCAATCACTTGTAGTTAGACGTGCGATTACGGCTTGTAAATTATTGTAATGGTTTCTTTAAATTATTTTGTTATTTGTCCATTACTAGAATATGCAAAACTACTGGTTTGCTGGCTTCACTTCTTTTTATTATATTTATCTGGTGTTGGCTCTTTAAATGATTGTTAGCCCGCTTGGGCGAGCACATTTAATAGTCCAACTACATTTTAAGCATGCTGCTGTGTAATTAGTATACTAATATTTTCCGAAATACCGGTATTTTAGAGATGATTTACGGGTACAACGGTAAGCAAATTTGAGTCAATTTATCGGTAAATCAATTTACCGGTATTGCAAACGCTAATCGAAAAGGATATCAAAAATTAAGCCACCTCCTTCTACACGATTTTTTCATAGAATGAACTGTGATCATGGTGTTATAATATTCAGTTGCCTTGGCCCGATGAGATGATCTAATTTTTTCATGATCATATCAGATCGATACTGAATATTACTTCCAAGTATTTAAACTCATTTACCTCTACCCATGCAAAGTCTTGCCTGCTAAATTCGAAGTGTATCATCCTTTTGATACAAATTGCATTCCATACTTGATCGGTTATTCTATACCACAATATTGCTTGCTAAAATGAGGTATACTGATGAGACTTGTCTTTATATTAATCTGGAAGCAAATTATCTGGAAATAAAAAAAATATTTTTATTTTTATACGAGGGCAAATCAAAAAGTCTTGCAATATCATATGAAAAAAAAGAGTGAGAGAGACAGCAATATTTTTATTTTTCGACATAATCTCCTTTAAGGTTTATACATTTGTCACATCGATCAATTAACTTACCTAAACCCTCTAAAAAAAAAGATTTCTTTTGCTCCATAAAATATTCATTTACAACAGACTGTACTTCATAGTCACTGGAAAATTTCCGGCCCCTTAGTGTTTTTTTCAAATTGGGAAAGAGAAGTAGTCACTGGGTGCCAAGTCTAGACTGTACGGTGGATGCGGAATTTCCACGAAGCCGCAGTCCTTTAATGCAGCTTGAGCAATATTAGCCTTGCGCACTGGTGTATTGTCGTGAAGAAGCAAGATTTTTTTCCTAACTTTCCTTGGCCGTTTTTCCCGGATCGCTTTTTTCAATTTTCGCAAAACCTCTGCGTAATATATGCCTGTGATTGTGGTTTTCGGTGGCATATAATCGATTATCAAAATTCCTTCAGCATCCCAAAAAATTGTTGCCAAAACCTTACCAGCAGACGGTTGAGTTTTGAATTTCTTTGGTGGTGGTTCACTACGTTTAATCCATTGCATCGATTCTTGTTTGGATTCCAGATCCCAGTGATGAAGCCATGTTTCATCGCCTGTTATTATGTTACCCAAGAAATTTTCTGGATCTGCTTTGTACATATCTAAAATCGCCTTTGAAGTTTAAACACGCATTTTTTTTTGTTCAGCATTCAACAAACGGGGAACCCATCGCGCACTTACTTTCGACATGTGAAGGTGGTCATGTAATATAGTATATGTGGTACCGTATGAAAGAGAAAGTCTCCACGCTAACCGCGGAACAGAAATACGCCGGTCCTCCAATACAATAGAATCAGCCAAAATTACGTTTTCATGGCTAATAGCATCTGCTGGCCGACCCGAGCGGTTATCGTCTTATAATGACTCCCAACCACTTTTGAATAATTTTACCCACTTTGTTACTGTGGCATATGATGGTGCAGATTCGCCGTAAACTTTTGATATATAGTTGAATATATAAATTGCATTTCGTCCATCTTTATAGAAAAATTTAGTAACGGCGCGATATTCAATTTCATTCATTTTAAGAAAAATTCAAAACACATGTTACTAAATTGACAAAAACAAACGAACCGTAAAATTTACATCGAAATGTTCTTCTAGAAGTTTCATCGTGACAAAAAATGGTTTTGAAAAATATATTGTTGTCTCACTCACTCGTTTTTTTCATATGATATTGCAAGACTTTTTGATATACCCTCGTATATAGGTTTTGCACTTCAAATTCACGATTTTGCAAATCATATTCAATTTTTTTTATTTCAATCTCAACTTTTTACAAGTCAACATCAATTTTTACAATTCAACCTCAATTTTTTGAAAAGCAAATTCGTGTTTTTTCAAACTAATTTCAATTAAATGCAGAGCAAATTCAAGTTTTAATATTTTAAATTCGTAAATTTTTTGCAACTTTTTGCAAAACCAATTAAGTGCTCCCATTTCTTAACCGATTATGATGGGATTGGGTATGTTGGATCGAAATGGGATTCTTAAATGATTTTTGGAAGAAAATTTGGAATATGGCCACCTGGGACAGAACTCGATCAATTCTTAACCAATTATGATGGGATTGGATATGTTGGATTGAAATGGGATTCGAAAATGTTATGGGAAGAAGTTTTGGGAGAGGCCACCTCGAACTCGGCCATGTTTAACCGATTGTAATGTATGTAATTGGGCTTGAAATTTTGGAATATTGCCACCTTGAACGAAACTCAGGTAATTTAACCGATTACGATCATGGGTTTGTATTATTTAATGGAAATGAGATTCATTAATGTTTTCTAGACGAAATTGCTTAATATGGCCACCTATAACGGGAACGGCTATTACTTAACAGATAATGGATGGAATTCGACAAGTTGGATAAATATAGGTTTTGCACTTCAAATTCACAATTTTGCAATTATATTCATTTTTTTTTTGTTTATTTACAACTTTTACAAGTCAACCACAATTTTTTATATTTCATTGTCAATTTTTTCTGACGCAACCTCAATTTTTTGCAAAGCAAATTTATGTTTTTTCAAAGTAACTTCAATTAAATGTAAAGTAAATTGAAATATTTTAAAACAAATTCAAGTTTTATTATTTCAAGTTCGTATATTTTTACAATTCAAAATCAACTTTTTGCAAAACAAATTCAGTGCTCTTCACAAAAAATACAGTAGGCTCTGTTCGGTGACATAGCCGCAGGGGTTGTTAGGCGTAGAACCACACTACTTATATAAAGGTAAGTATTTTTTGGCGATAAAAAGATAGTTTTTGAAACATCACAATTTTATGAAGAATTGGTCTATGATACGAAAAGTATCAAAACGATGAAAGAAGTTCTGGAGTTATTTTTCTAGTGAACGACAAATCTATGTATTTCCTAATGTTCAATTCAATTTCAATTTATTCAAGAATGTAAACTTAGATATATCTGCCTGAGAAATCAAATTCTCTTTGGTAATATTTAGAACAGATCAAAATTTTGAATATCAGTTTCATTTAGCCACATGGTGACTCGAAATTTAGTTGTAGCTCTATTTTTGCTCTCAAAAGTTAGAAGTTCTCTTCTCAATGATGTTGGCATTTCATTTATTATTCGGTGACCAATGTACGTGTAGCTCCTCTGGCCAACAGACTTCGACATTTTTGGTGTTCTCAATTGGAGTTCGATGTTTGCCCTCGTGACTCTTATATTCAGTCTGCTTTCTTGAAGTGATCCTGATGCAGCCAAATGTAAAATAACTATAGAGAGGAATAGTTTTCTGATGTCAAGCTTTCCGGTTTCTTCAAACAATTGTTTTGTTATAGACGTGGCTTGTTATATATGTTTTTGATAGTGGCTTTCTGGAGCGTTTCTAGTGGAGTGATGTGGGTTTTACATGCTACACCCCAAGTCAGTATTCCATATCGTAAGATTGATAAGAATAAACCATGGTAAATGCTGCTGGCTAAAATTTCTGCGCTGATTATGTTTCGTAATTTTTTTAACGTGAATGGAAGGTATCTTTATTTTAAAGAAGGTTTTTTATTAAGTTTTTTGAGGTATTCGCCCCAGCGTAAATGTGACTCCGAGGTACTTTGTATGATTAGTCTTCTTTATGAGCCATTGCTCCTCCAGTATACGTGAACGGGATTTCTTGTATTGGTGGTATCGCATCTATGTGTGATCCAAACAAAATGAAGTTTGTTTTATCGATGTTGACTGTCAGCGAGTTATTGGAGAACCAGTTCTGGATTGTTGCCATTCCTACTTGCATTTTTTCAAACACTTCCTCCAAATTTTTCCCTTCAAAGATTATTGATGTATCGTCAGCATAGGATAGTATTTTTCCTGGTATTTTGACGTTGAACAGATCGTTGATGTAGAGTATGAACAATAAGGGTCAGAGTACAGTCCCTTGGGGAACTCCGTAGGATGATATAAGAGCTCTGCTTTCGACATTGTTTATTTTCACTATTTGATTCCTGTTTCTTAGATAGCTTAGACAATTAGGTCCTTTGCATGACCCCTTATGCCTATATAATCAAGTTTTCTTATCAAATGTCCATGGTCTAAGGTATCGAAGGCTTTTGCTAAGTCGACGAATATTGACGAAACTGGTTTCGCTTTATCTACGTTTTTATATATTATGTTTGTGGATTCGGCCAGTGTATCTTCGGTGGACAGTTTTTGTCTGAAACCAAACTGATTTTTATTGATGGCGTTGTGTTCTGTAAGGAACTGCATTAGTCTCCTGTAAATACTTTTCTCCATGATCTTCCCAAATTTACATATCACGGATATAGGTCTGTGGTTCCCAATTTTGTTTTTACTGCCAGCCTTGTAGATCGGTGTAATTTGGGCTCTTTTGTAGAGATCTGGGAATATTCCAAACTGGAAGCTTACGTTTATCTCTATGGGCCAATGGCCCGGCGATCACGCCAGCTACATTTTTGATAAGTCGCGTTGTGAATCCATCAAATCCAGGTGCTTTGTTTTCTTTCAGCAGCATTATTTCTTTGAAAACTTCCTCAACACTCACGGGAAGTAGCAGGAACGAGCTCGATATTTTGATCATGGACGTATAATCAAAATGTTTGCTAGGTATTTGTTGTGCTAGAGTTTTTCCCATTTTTGAGAAATAATTGTTGAACTCATTTGCTGTTTCTTCATCTAATCTGGTAAGATTACCATTTGGATCTAGTACGCGAATGTCTTGCATACTTCTGTTTTTATGTCTTCTATTTAACATGAAGTCATTTACCATATTCCATATATCCTTTTGATGCCTTGTATTTGGTCTTTGAAATAAGAATATCGTGCTTTTTTCAAGTCAGCATTTAGAGTATTTCGAAAAATCCTGAATTCATTTAAAAGTTGCTCATTATTGGACCTCTGTGCTGTTTTATGTAATTTGTCTCGTTTTCGTATTTGTTTAATCAAGGCAGGTGTAATCCATGGTTTTGTATTATCGCTCCGAATTTTGCGAGTCACTGAGCTCTGTAATTTCGCATCCATCCCCATGTAATTTCGCATCCAAGTGGAGTGGAGAATCATGGCACATTCATTTCCATCGTTTTCGTTATACAATTTAGACCAATCCATACGCAAAAGGATTGAGCGAAATTTCCTGTAGTTCGTGGTTTTTGTACTACTGGTTCCAGATTTTTTGTTTTCTGAATTGTTTTCTTGTGTTTGGATTACTATTGGAAAGTGATCAGTGATTCCACTGAACAAAACTCCAGCTGTGATTGTTTCAACAGGTCTTGTAGTTTTTATGAAGCAGTGGTCAATACATGTGGATGATGTTGAAGTAACTCTCGTTGGTTTGTTTATGAGCGGTATAAAACCATTGATTGCCAGCATATCTAAGTAGCTAGTAGATATGTGGTTGTTTGTATTTAGGATGTCAATGTTTATATCTCCTACTAGTATTTTTTCGTTTCTTCAGTTCACTTGGTTGAGATAATTGTCCATTTCTTGAATAAAAAGGATTTCATTTATTGATGGTGATCTGTAAACTCCCATGATTTCATATACTATTTGGTTCTTTGTTACGGTGGTTACATTGATCGAACATGTTCCAACAATATCAACTTTATGTTCTTGTTTTATAACGGATTTTATATAGGTTATTACTCCATCATTTTTGTTGATTTGGCCATCGTTATAGTAAGCATTGTATCCCATTATGCCATAAAGATCAGGGTTTACATTTCTAGTTTCAGTGCATACAATAACATCAGGGAGGTTTTCCAGATCATTTAGTAGCACAAGCAAAACCTCAAAATGCCTATCTATACTGCGGATGTTCAGGTGGAGCATCGTTAGTCCGCTTATATTTTCAGTTATTGCATTTTTACACTCAAGAGTATTTTTATATTCGGCAGCTTCCAACGAGAAAAAATTACTGGACATTGTAATTTGTAGAAGCCCTTGTAGAAGCCATCTTGAGCTTTATAGTACTGACAATTCTGTGTGTCATTAGCTGCATGATTTGTTTGATATTTTGTGTTGTATTTATTATTTGCCCAGGAGCAGTTCGAACATTTAAGTTCCTTACTGCGACATTCATTTGCTTTGTGGGTTTCGTCTCCACATTTTATGCATGACATACTCTTGTTACATTTATTGTTGCTATGGTAGTAACTATTACAATTGAAACACCTATTTATGTTGAGGTCCTCAAATACTCTACACCTTTCCCACCCTATGCTCAGTCTCGATTTTTCTATTATTGTTCTAAAAGATGTTGGATCTGTTTCATTATAGGCAGTAAAACTATTTTGTCCATTTCTCTGTTTGGCTATGTGTTTCACTGTGATGTTTGGGTTTTCATGGTGGAAGTTGTTTTGTTCTAATATGGCTTTAGTTAGGGATTCATTTGTATACTGTTTGAATGTCCACTATTTTTATTCTAGGATTGTTTAGGACCTCTTGTTCAACACGGATCTGTGCTGGCATGGCAGCTTTAGTAACTCTTCAAGTTTTATATTTACTGCCTCGTCTCGGCTGGCCATCTTAATCGCTTTTTTCTCTTTAATAATTTTAAATTGTTTTATGCCAATTTTGGACTCCACTGGATTGACTTTTTCCTTAATAATTTCGGCAATTTTGTCTTCTGTGTAATGATCGCTGGATATTATAAGACTCGGTGATTTCTTTGTATTGTAACTAGTGTATATTGTATGAAGCTGTTCGATACATCTTGCGGATTTTAATATGTCACTGTAACTTTTTTGTGTTGTTCTTTTTATTAATAAATGTATATTTTCCTGTAATGCATCATTTAGTTTGGTTAGAGTATCGTTTTGCTGTTTAAGATACTCGTAATCATGTACTTTGTTTCTCATTTGGATCAGCTGTTCTTTTATCACCTGAGTTGATGTCTGCTCATTCGCCGTGTGGGGCGCCGGTTCGCTTGGTAGTTCATCTGCTTGTGTGTGTTTGTTGCATATAACTAAAGCACCTTTAACATAAACAACTTGGCTAAGTTTCTCAAGACAGCTCAAATGGCTCCACACACTATATAGGTTTTCAATTCATGATTCTTGTGACATTTGTACATCATAATGTCTGGCGGTTTATTTTCAGTCACGTTCGGAATTTTTGTACGTAATACTTTAGGTTTTAATTAAAAATAAATAAAAATTTTAATATAAATTAAATTTATTTTTCGTGATAAAATTAAAACAAACAGCTGTGACGGGAAAGTCAAAGGCTAATACTTGGAAAAGGAAAGTACTTGGATAATTGGTCGGAACCATATCTAGATTGATATACATATATATTTTTTTTTTCATCCGTTCTGTATTTTAATTTAAACGCGCTACTCCCATATTAGAAATGTGCCAACAAAAATCGTAATTTTAGGTTGTCATAACTTTTGACATAATTGTCAGATTTGTATAGATTTTGTTTATTATTCTAGAGTCAGCCTCGATCTTTCCAATGAAATATTAACCACATTTCTACCATTAATAGTTTTGAATATAGACGTGTATGTAGACATCAAAATCGCGCTCGCTTTTTCTTAGATTGCACACTTGATGGACGTAGTTCTACTTCAAAAATCAATATGACAAGCAACAGATTAACTAGATTGTCCGTGATCCGAGACATTTTTATAACAGATGACCCATATCTCAATAAAAATAAAAGCATATTTATTTGTAAAATTCAAATATTTATTAATATGTAAACTACATATTTCTAAATTTATTTCAAAGAGTGTTTTATAAGAATATAATATAAAAGAATAGTATAGCTAATGTAGCGGTTGTCCTGTAACAGCTAGTGGCAATTGCATGGTCATGTTAATATAGTAATTACATATTACAATCTGATGATGTGATACTTTCAACAGACGTATTAATAATTTCGGTCAATGACCGGTTTTTTACAGCGGCAGCTAAAAGTGATCGTGCGCATATTTTAACTTTTGAAAAAACTTTTTCAATAGAGTTTAACATAGGTGAGTATGGTGACAAGAAAACCAATGTGTGTGAAGTATTTGAAAAAAGGTTTCTAATATCAGCTGTTTTAAGAATAGCCGCATTGTCGAGTACTATCCAAGCGTTTTCGATATTGATCTCCCTCAGCTTCGAAAATAGATCCTTAATAAAATGCGCAAAAATTATAGAATTGAAAGTCGAATTAGGTATGACTTTTTTATAAACAATTCCTTGACAATACATTGCGGCTATCAGCGATACATTTCTGCCTATAACCACTGGCACCGTCACATGAGCACTTGTGTTAACTCTTGATCGCGCTTTCGATTGCCTTAAATGGTAGTTAAAGCTACTTTCATCCACAAATATTATATTTTTTCGATCTTGTGGTGCATTTTCCGAAAAATTGATTACATAACTCCATCGAAGACCCAGAGTTCTTTCATCGTTTAAACGATCCACCTCAATTTGGGCCAGTTATAAGGTTATTCTAAGTTTATGTAATCCATTTCGAATTGAAGAAATGCTAATTATTACTATGTCATCCGATTCTCTCAATTTTTCCTTTATATTTTTAAGAGTTATCGACGTATTTTACTCCACAATTTCCTCAATTTTGTTAAAAATATTTTCATTAACTTTTGTAAATCTTTTGCCACCACATTTTTTTGTTATGATTTCTTCGCTATCTCTCAAATACTTTTTAATAATTGTACTAGCAGTGTTTTTATAAAAACATGAATCATCGCCCTTATTTTAGACAAAAACAATGTGTATTGGCATCGAAAAACCAGATATTCAAATTAAGGATTTAACGTGCAAATAATAAAACAAAAAAATTGGTAATAGAAGAAAAAGTAGCACCTCCAATTACAATTATAATTTTAGGATCTAGATTTACTGCCAATTTATCGTAAATAATTTATCGTGGAACAATTTATCGTGGAACAATTTATCGTAGAACAGTTTATCGTGGACACAACATATCGTAGAACAGTTTTCTTTCTTAACCGATTATGATGGGATTGGGTATGATGGATGGAAATGGGATTCTTAAATGATTTTTGGAAGAAGTTCTGGAAAAGTTGCCACCTAATTGAAAACGAAAGTCGATGATGAAATGCTGTTGGATGAAAAAATCATATTCTATTTTTTATTTTTCTAATAAATTTTCTAGTACAATGTGTAACCATCGGTGAAGTTACGTATCCAACTCTTAGACCACCTAAGCTCTTGTAGTATAACTACGTACAGAGTGCAAATTTCCGCTTGGTTTGAAAGGTTCTAAAGATCTCAGTTCTTAAATGGCTTAGTATGTTCCATATTTCCGGGTGTACTACGAAATCTCGATATTCAAAAAATCGGTTTTCTTTTCTTCTAGTTCTAATTAATTGCACAAAATTGTTTTTAATAGCAACATTTGTTACTTGCAACATTTTGTAATTGCAACATGTTGTAGTTGCTAGATTAATAAAAATGCAACATTTTGAAATTAATTGCAATAATTGTAGAGGGTAACGGTTTCGATAACTCTTACGAGCACGCGGGAGGTTGCTGTGCTCCCCCCCCCCTACCCGCTTTGCCCTCCGTGGGGCTTTAGATTTGAACTTCAGGGGACATAGAAGCCGGGATCACCAAACATGTCGCACTGCGTGCCGCACGTAGGAGCGGAGTATATAGAATCTGTTAATGATACCTACTAAAAAGAAAATTTATTGCACCATTTTGTTATGCGAGATTTTGTAATTGCAACATTTTGGAATGCAGTAATTGTAGAGCTGACGACTTCGAAGACTGTCACGGGCTCTTAACCCTCCATCCAAATTCCATCTCTATTAGCCAGTTTCTAGAACTTTATCGCAAGCTCATTTTTGAATTTTGTCAAAAAATCATTTAAGATTCCCATTTTCCCACATGCCAAATATAAAAATTCAAGCGAGATTTCCTAAAAATCGGGTTTTTTTTATGCAAAACCGGGATTTGGAAAACCGGGATTTTGAAAATCGGGATTTTGGAAACCGAGATTTGGAAAACCGAGATTTTGAAAACCGATATTTCGTTACACACCCTATATTCCCGTATACATTTTCGGAGGTTGTTCTTATTATCAAAACGTTAAGTTTATGCGAGGCCTTTAGGTATATTTTATAGCCAGATTTTTCTGAGAGCAGATAGTAGCCGCTCAATCCTCTTATTTGATTGAATCGTATGTGGGTTGTGGACTAGTGATATACATCAACATAACAAGCTCCTTGTTATAAGACAGACGCCCACTTCATCCATCACTAGCCTGGAAAACATACGCTGATGTGGTATTGGATTGGTGGCGTCCATAACTCGCCCTGACATGTGGTATCAAAGGCCATAAACAGAATTCGTCCTGCATCGCTATCCCTCGATTTCCATATTCGTTTAATATAGAATTAACCAGCCAGCACCGCAAAGATTTAAAAACCTTGGTCTATGCTCCCAAATGTTATCGTCACATATGATATAAAAAGATATAGGACAGAAACATATCTATCAATGGTTTCACAGTTTACTAGAAAATTTATTAGGAAAAATAAAAAACGGAAATTGGCTTTTTATCAAATATCGAGTACAGCAATTTACCATCGACTTTTATCCAAGCAATCAGGTGGTCACATTCCAAAACTTCTTCTAAAATCATTTAAGAATCCTACTGCCATCCAACATACCCAATCCCATCATAATCGGTTAAGAAACTACCGAGTTCCGTATCAGGTGGCCATATTCCAGAACTTCTACCAAAAATCATTTAAGAATCCCATTTCACTCCAGTATACCCAATCTCATCATAATCGGTTAATAAGCTACCGAGCCGGTCCCAGGTGGCCATATTCAAGAACTTCTTTCAAAAATCATTTAAGAATCCCATTTCCATCCAACATACTCAATCCCATCACAATCAGTTAATAAATGATGGAGTTCCTTCCAGGTGGCCATATTCCAGAATTTCTTCCAAAAATAATTTACGAATCCAATTTCCATTCAACATACCTCATTCCATCATATTCGATTATAAATTGATCGAGATCCATCCCAGGTAGCCATATTCCAGAATTTCTTCCAAAAATCATTTGAAAATCCCATTTCCATCCAACTTACAAAATCCCATCTTAATTTATTAATCAATTAAAATGGCAATGGCCGAATTTAATAAAAATTTTATAAACCGAAGACACTTTAATTTTTATTTACAAAGCATTTTGTTATACTGTCAAATTTACAAACTACGATAAATTGGCATACGATAAATTGTCCACACGATAAATTGTGTCCACGGTAAATTGTGTCTACGATAAACTGTTCTACGGTTAAATTAATTGGTGAAGTGTGAATTTGGTACACGTTTAATTGAAACACGATAAATTGTTTACGATAAAGAAACCGTCACCCTAAAATCTAGAACTTCTTCCAAATCGTACGATCAGGTAGTTTTTGGGTACATTATTTTGGATTTATTGTTTTATTATATAATGTTTTAATATGAAGTAAAAAAATAAATTTAAAGGAGGTATAGGACTAAGAACTAAGAATTAGTATTTAAACGGATAATTTGAAATTATGAATCATTATTCTATGTGGCCAATCAGCCAATCTAATAGGTTAAATTGCTTGACTTCCGTTCAAGGTGGCCATATTACAAAATTTCTTCCATAAATAATTTAAAAATCCCATTTGAATCAAAGAAGCCCAGTTATATTATAATCGGTTAAAAAAACCGAGTTTGAGGTAGCCTTTTCCAAAAATGCTTCCAATAATATTTTAGAATCTAATTTCAATCCAATATATCCAGTTCAATCATAATCGGTTAAATTTTTTCCCAAATTCATTTAAGAATCCGTCATAATGTCCGCTATTATCCACCATAATCCGTTAAGAAGTGATCGAGTTCCGTCTCAGGTGGCCGTATTCCAGAATTTCTTCCAAAAATCAGTTAACAATCCCATTTCCAGCCAGCATACCCAATCCCATCAAAATCCATTAAAAAAATAAGCGAGTTCCGTGCCAGGTGGCAATATTCCAGAATTTCTTCCAAAAATCATTTAACAATCCCATTTCCATCTAGCATACCCAATCCCATCATAATCCGTTAAGAATTGATCGAGTTCCGTCCCAGGTGGCCATATTCTAGAGCTTCTTCCAAAAATCATTAAAGAATCCCATTTCCATCCAACATACGCAATCCCATCATAATCGGTTAAGAAATTGCCGAATTCCGCCTCAGGTGGCCATATTCCAGAGCTTCTTCCAAAAATCATTAAAGAATCCCATTTCCATCCAACATACGCAATCCCATCATAACCGGTTAAGAAAGTTGCAAACAAATTACGAATTTGAAATATTAAAACTTGAATTTGCTCTGCATTTAATGAAGTTAGTTTGTAAAAACACGAATTTGCTTTGCAAAAAATTGAGGTTGATTTAGAAAAAATTGACAATGAAGTATAAAAAATTGAAGTTGTATTGTAAAAAATTGAAGTTGACTTGTAAAAAGTTGAGATTGAAATAAAAAAATTGAATATGATTTGCAAAATCGTGAATTTGAAGTGCAAAACCTATACAAACGAACAAATAAAGGTAATCCTACCCTATCATTCAGGATTTATATAAAGGTTTACACATCCTTATAAATTAATAGTAGCTCTTACTCTAAAACAACCCTATGATCATGATACGATTTTAGGTTCAGAACTAAAATATTTCCATATTTCCAATAATCCATCAAATTTCTTTGGTCGACGGGAAAACTTTCGTAAAATTTGCTTCATCTGCTCTGATATCAATAAACTACATATGGCGAAAAATTCTTCAACTCACAAATTCACTCTATGGAGCCATAAGTCATGTTTAAATTTTATGATTTTTATGTTTTGAATGTGTAACCTTGATTAAAACAAACATTTTGAGTTACTTAATTTTTTTGGTTGTTATTGTTGTTAAAGATATAGGGTGTCAAATTTTGAGAAAAACGATAATCATGATGTTGTATATATGTCAATAAAGAGAAAAATAATTGTCCGATAATTATGATTTTGGGCTCATTGTAAAGGTAAGTTGATAAGGATTTATAAAAAATATAAAAATAGTATACTGTTTTATTCCTTCATCTCTAAATTTCCCACCAAAATGTTCTTTTTAAATTTTCTCAAAAACCTATTTTTTTTAATTTTTTTTTTTTATAGAATTCGACAATTAATATTTTACAACATATCAAAAAACTAGAATGCCGTTATTTTTTGTTTTCTTGCAAAAATTCGTTTTAGTAAGAGAAGTATTTCATTTTTATATGGAAGGCTATATAGATATTTCTCAGTGTTTTGAAATTGTTTACAAAAGACGTAGTTCACTTAATTTGTGTGTTTGGTTTATTATTTATTGTACAAATTTGTATCATATTTAAGTATGAGTCACAGAATTAGGAGGTGCCACCCCCTGGTTTATATCGTTTGGTTAGTCGTAAGTACCATAAATTCCTTTTCTTTCTTGGGATATTTTATAAAAGAGTAAATAAAATGTTGTTTTCCCTTTTTTTATTGGGGGTTGATTATTTTTACTTAACGCAGGCGTACCTGTTAAACGATGAGTAATTCTTTTGAAAACAAACGACGAAAAATAGAACTAGAGTTGTCACCAGTTGCGGGACCATCAACAAGATCTCCTCTAACACCTCAAATAGCCGATAACGATAATAGCAGTGATAGTGAAGAGTGTTATTTAAAAAACGTGTCTGTTTTGGAAAAAGTGAATGAAGTGTTACCCTTTCTTGGAAAGTCTCTTATATATCCGAGTACGTTAGAAGCCAGGCCAAAACATCAGCAGCAAAAGGTAATAGATTTAGCTTCAATAACACCATCAACATCTTTAGTTCCGGGAACCGTGCCGCTGTTGCATCAGTCAACCGAAGATCAAAGGAAGGTTGCACTATAAGATGAATTGATTGGTGATATAGAAGCTAAATTCGAGAACTGGAGAAAACCAGCGATAAGATTCAGTTATTTACTATATTGCCAAAATCATTAACCATTCAAGAAATCCAGAATGAGTTCAAGGCAACGCAACATATGGGGCGAACCGCTAAAGATCTACGAGACAAGGATGGTCCACTAAGTCGTCCAGCAGGCAAAATATGAAAGCGAGTAAGTGATGAGCTGAAGGAAGCAGTATTATCTTATTATACTGATGATGATGCTAGTCGGATAATGCCAGGCAAAAACGCGTGTTTAACAGTCGATAAAGCTAAAGTTCAAAAGCGGCTTATGATGTGTACATTGAAAGAGTGCTTCGAAGGATATAAGACGATGGATCAGGATGACGAATCAAAAAAAATTGGATTTTCTAAATTTTCACTACTTCGACCAAAATACTGTGTACAACCAGGTAGTAGTGGAACGCACACAGTCTGCGTGTGTACCATAAATCAAAATGTAAAATTAATTATTTATGGCACCAAAATGGAAACTATTACCAACGGAAAGATAGCGCACTACCGGGATTGTATTTCAACTATTTTATGTGGAGCCTACACCAACATGTTACCTTCTACAATGCTGCCCAGGACTGGATAACTTTAAAGAATATTTGAAAAATGCATTTTGGGAACATGGCTGCGAGGATGCTGAGTTAAAATTTAATCAGTGGGTTTCTACCGATAGTTGCAATCTGGAGACCTTTTCTCAATCGATGGATGAATTTCTGGATTATTTCATAAATAAGCTGAAGAAGCTGTTACCTCATTGCTTCATTCCACTACAGCAGTCCAGCTTTCTTAAAAAATAAAAAAATGGCGCTGAAGTCTACGGAGGTGATAGTTTTATGTGATTTGCAGAAAATTATGTATTTATATTGCAAAATGCCACACACGGCATTTCATTGGAATAATAAGCAAGCGACTATTCATCCATTTGTAATTTACCTAAATTTGAAAGGCAAATTACTTCACCACACGTTCATTATAATATCGGATTGTCTTCACCACGATACTGTAGCGGTTCACTTATTCATTGAAAAATTGATGCAATTCTTGAAAACTAAAATATCCAGTTTATCTAAAATTTATTATATTACCGAAGTCACGCATTATAAAAATAAGAAAAATTTTAAGAACATTTAAAAACACAAAGAGGATTTTGGAGTTGATTGTGAATGGCATTTCCATGCAACAGCTCACGGAAAAGGTCCATGTGATGGAGTAGGAGGTACCATCAAAACAATGGCATCCAGAGCTAGCCTCACAATGGAATACAGCAGTACAATAACCAATTCAGATGCATTATTTAAATGGGCTAAAACGTTGAAGACATATATCAAATTTGGATTTTGTTCAGACGCAGAACATAAATCCAAGCAAATCAAACTTGCAACTAGGTTTGAAAATTTAAAAACAGTAAAAGGAACTCACGGTTTCCATGCAGTTATTTCAACAGAGGATGGCTATTTGAATTGTAAAAAATGTTCTAATTCTGACGATTATGTTAAATTTAAATTGTAATTTTTAATTTAAATAAGATTTAATGTTAAACAATAAAATAAAATTATCAAAAGTATTTGGGTTTGAAATTTTAAATATATGCAATTAAATTTGTATAATAAATATCAATAATTTAACTGAACTATCCTTTTTGTAAACAATTTCAAAACACCGAGAAATATCCACTGAAATACAGTTTTTCCATATAAAAATGAAATACTGCTCTTATTCAAACGCATTTTACAAGAAAACAAAAAATAACGGCAATCTAGTTTTTTGATATGTTGTAAAATATTAATTGTCGAATTCTATAAAAAAAAAAAAAAATTAAAAAAATAGGTTTTTGAGAAAATTTAAAAAGAACATTTTGGCGGGAAATTTAGAGATGAAGGAATTAAACAGTATACTATTTATATATTTTTTTATAAATCCTTATTAACTTACCTTTAAAATGAGCCCAAAATCATAATTATCGGACAATTATTTTTCTTTTTATTGACATATATGCAACATCATGATTATCGTTTTTCTCAAAATTTGACACCCTATATCTTTAACAACAACAAAAACAAAAATTATAGTATGTATTTCAAATTTGTTTTTTCAATCAAGGCTACACATTCAAAACATAAAAACCATAAAATTAAAACATGACTTACAAAAATTTGTGATTTCACGTATTTGCGCCATATAATTATGTACATAAACCGTCCTTTGGGTTATAACGCTTAAATTAAATATTATTTATTATTATTTAAATTATTTATTTTAATATTTATTTAGTTTATTTAAGTTAAGTTTTAATTTAATTTTAATTATTAAATTCCTCCTTATGCAATGGCGGAGCGTTGTGGGATCGTACTGTGCGGCGATCGATTATTGTTGTGCTGCTTGTGCAGCGAGTTGCTTGAGCGGCTGTGGTTGGAGACGAACTGGTTGTACAAGAAAATTTATTTTGTTCGTTCTGTTTTGGTTTCGTCTTTGTCGTGTTGCTTTTGCTTTCGTTTGGAATGCTCGTCGTGTTGTTTCCTTCTTGCATGTATATGGGCATCTGTTGATGCATTTACTCTGTTTAGACGTACAGAGTGACGATGAGCTAGCGATGAGTTTGCGAGGTGTTAAGTTTACAATATGTGCGATTAGAATATTGATATAAAATATTCTAACCGCTACATCACCTCCCCTCAGATGAGTCACACAGTAAAGAAAAAGTGTCGACCAAAGCTATAGTCGTGATACTGAAGGATATCTGTCGATATGCTCAACACGGTAAAGATTGGACGTCAGTCCGTTGTTGATGTCATATCTTATCTTTCAGTATTGTTGGATTAGCTAATCGATTCATGACTGATTGATTGCGCGATCGGTTGATTTATTAATTAAGAATCCGAAAAGATTATCCGTTCTTTAAGACATTTATCTTTTCGGTAGTGATTATTTAAGTGTTAGTCTTAGGCAGTAATTCTTATTCAACGTGAGCTTAATATGTGCATAAGCTCAGTGAATAGCTGCGAATTGTGTGCCTAATCGGTCGGTGAGTTGACCGATACTCCGAATCTAAAATTGTAGTTTTCGGAGTGCTTAAGATAAAAAATGTTTGCCGATCGCGAGTGATTTTGTTTTCCCCAGTTTATTTGTTACTGTCAATCGTGGCTCGTTGTTGAATGTTGAATTACCGAAGGATATTTGTCGGTTGCGACATCTAATCTTTCGGTATTGGTTAGCCAGTCGACTGAAAATAACAGCAAGATTGTGCGTGTTAATAAACTGAAATGTGTGTTAAAAAAGATGGAGAATTGTGTTCACTGTAGAGGTGGGTGTTGTTGATGCTAACTCATGGATCATGGTTGTTGCATGATCCACGCAAGAGGAGAGTGACCATGGTTGTGGTCTTCACAGCACCATGCGCGTCGCTGAATATGGATCATGGGAGTTGCATGATCCACGCAAGAGAACGAACGTAGACATGGTGGTGATGTTCACTACACCATGTGCGCCGCTGGATCATGATAATTGCATGATCAATGGCGACGCTAGACGAAAAAGAATGTGAACAAGTTGGTGTAGTTCACAGAAAGAACGTGCGTGCCGCTGAGGGATGGGTCATGAATTTGCATGCCCAGTGTAATAAAACAACTAAAAAAAATGTTTATTTACAACAACAAAAAAATTCAATAAAAATAAAAATTGTTCGCTGCCGTGATTCAGCTTCGATACTGCTGTTGCCGCTATTGTTGTTGCCACCGCTGTTGTTGATGCCGCCGTTGTTGTTGCCACTGTTGTTGTCATTGGAGTGATATGGAATATGGAGTTCGCCTATGCTGTTGCAGGTGCTGTTGTTGCTGCCGTTGTCCGGCTCCCGCGTGGGGCGCTATCGCCATTGTGGGGGAAAATTGGCCCATATTTTGTTATTGCGTAGGTGAGGCGGCTTTAATTCGCTCGCCATAAATTTACTGTCACCCACGATGGTGTGGCGGTTAAGGTTGCACTTACACAAAAAAAATGTCCATACACCACAAAAATTATCACGTGCCACAATATTAATTTTTATTATTATTTTTGTACCGTAAAAATCACGTCGGGGTCACCACTATAACGCTTAAATTAAATATTATTTATTATTATTTAAATTATTTATTTTAATATTTATTTAGTTTATTTAAGTTAAGTTTTAATTTAATTTTAATTATTAAATTCCTCCTTATGCAATGGCGGAGCGTTGTGGGATCGTACTGTGCGGCGATCGATTATTGTTGTGCTGCTTGTGCAGCGAGTTGCTTGAGCGGCTGTGGTTGGAGACGAACTGGTTGTACAAGAAAATTTATTTTGTTCGTTCTGTTTTGGTTTCGTCTTTGTCGTGTTGCTTTTGCTTTCGTTTGGAATGCTCGTCGTGTTGTTTCCTTCTTGCATGTATATGGGCATCTGTTGATGCATTTACTCTGTTTAGACGTACAGAGTGACGATGAGCTAGCGATGAGTTTGCGAGGTGTTAAGTTTACAATATGTGCGATTAGAATATTGATATAAAATATTCTAACCGCTACAGGGTCCTCTATTTGTTAATTTGAATAATCATTTTTTCACTAACTATATTTTGCTCGTTCTGGAGCATCTTTAATTTAGTGGCGACTTATAGAGACGAAGTAGATAGCGATGAAATAAAAAAAATATATTTGATAATAAATAAATTTATTGTAACAATAAAAATTGCGTTAAATTTGGGTTTAGATATAGAATAGTAGGGGCTTAGTATTGCATCTATTAAAAGCGAATAAAAAACGTAAATAAAGATTTAACTATTCCACATTACTATGTCCCATTTTCTATTTACAAAAAATTGTTGCCTAACTGCATAATTTTCTGGTATAGATACCAACATATATTCAATCCTATTATGATTGTCGGGTCGATATCGGCCCTATCAAGAAAGCTTATAAAAATCTTCACTATTTCTTGTAGATGATTTTATTTACATATTTGTATTACAGTACTTTGGACTTTATTAATATCGACACGACAATCATAGTAGAGATGCATATTTTCGTTTTAATATATTATGGCGCCCAACGTGGGGCCACATACAAAAATATATGCTACCTACCTAAATAATATTTAAATTTAAATATAATATTAATAAATACATAATTTTAAAATATAATGATAATAATTTATATGCATACAAATAAAAATAAAAAAATAAATGGCATACATTAATATTTAATATTAAAATATAAATATTTTATATACTCGTATATGTAGTAAATATTTAATTAAAATTAACTAAAAAAAAGTCTTAAGGCATTTTACTTAAAAATTCTATAATAAATAATTTTATATTGATCATATATATAACACAATGTTTAGTTCAGTTTTAGAATTGACATTAAAAGAAACATTTTGTTTTATTAAAATTTGTTCATAAATGGAATGTTAAAATTTAAAAAATGTGTTAAGTCTAATGGGAATGTGTTTCATATATATTTTTATAATTAATTAAATTTTTTTTTATAAGATATCTAAATTTAAATTAGTCTTTTGCGCGATGATTAAAGAATTATATGTGATTATTATATGCCAAAATTAATTCTTGAATCATACGTTAACGTTAAGGAGGAGGTTGAGATGAGACGATATAAATATTTTAGTAATTAATTCAACTTTGATGATAAAATTTATTTAAACAATAAAATTATTTCTCATTAATATGTTTATAAAATAAGTATGTATTTGAATAAATTCCTACACACGTAAACTTTGTATGTAGATATATGTAATTTAAAATATTTTTATTGTCATCGAAAAGTTGATAACATGTATGATAAAAAATTAAATATTTATTATTTGATTGTATGTTCTTAAAATATGTTCCTATTTTGAAGTCAGTACATAAAAATTAGTACATTTAGATATATGGGTAATATACGTTAGTTTGTGTGTATTACTCTCACATGGCTTTGCGTGTGTGTGGGTTTTGACCAATGTGAAATGAACCAAAAATTTAAATCAAGATTATATAAGTTAATTTAATATTTTACACGTGCCAAACAAATCTATAGCATTTTTTAAATATTTTCTAGGACCGTAACGGTGCATAATTCGCAAAAACACATCGTTCTTCTTACGTGAAATTAATAGTGTGAATCAAAACCGAAAATTAAGCAACAAAGTTAGCAATATCGAGTACTTCTAACCAAAATAAAAGTTCCAAATCTATGAAAAACGATAATATTTTTGTTTTTCTGCACGATATGTGTGGTTAAAATTAGAAGTAGTAATAAACCAATTATATAGGGGGGCAGCCCTAAAATGCTTGCTATGTATCCCGAATTATGCCTAAAAATCTCCAAAAATGTATAAATTCAGCATTACACCTAGATACAATCATATTAGTATTAGTCTACTCAACACTTGAAATTTTAGTGCTGTTCTCCAAAGAATATATAAACGGAGAAATCGTTTCGCGAGCAGAAGATATAATCGAGTTTAAATTAAATACAAAAATGTACACTGTGCTTGAATTGCAAACTTTTTTTCGTGACAAGCTGGGCACCCGGGGGTAAACCTAATTCGAGTATGCTGAATTCAACGGTACTAGTCCCATTTTAAAATTAGTCCCCATTTTTGAGATATCGCATTCGACATGTTTTGGCTCTGAGTCAAAATATACCCTCATTTTCACGTTGATAGCTCTTGAACCATTAAGATTTTTGCTATAATTTCTTCAGCAAAGTGGTTGCGCAGGTCAAGACCAACAACTTTGCCAAACATATCAAGACCGAAAAACGACATCTAATTTTTTTTTACTTTTCATTTCGACGAAAAACACTGTTTTTATCATTTTTAATCATTTTGTTGAATTTAAATCGAGTAGAATCGATCGAATAAACATCGCATCGACAAATATAGATACAATACAAACTATTTAAAAGAAATTTAAATCGATTCAATTGATTTTATGGTGATTTTTCCTAAAAAACAAATTCCTAAAAAATTAACATTTTTCTTCTCTTTGACAAAACAATGGCGTGCCGTTGCGATAGTGGATAAAAATCCTAGATTTTTCCATTCCATCGTTTTAACCAATTACATCACGTAAATTATCACTTTGGACGGCAGTCCAAACGAGTGACGAAAGCACCTACTGTGCTGGAAGTCGAACTCGTATATATACAGCTAGTTTCGAACTTTTTCCCTTTGAGGCCGCCAGGATCATGTTATATACCACACATGGCCGAGCTCTACGTGCTTCACGACACGTGGAGCCGAATTCTAATAATTTCTCGTTACTAGAGCCAACTTATCCAAGTCGAAATTTTCAATTAAGAGCACAAAATAATTTTAATGAATTATTAAATGTTATTTAATTTTTTATTTCTTTGAGAGAGCCGAATTCACTCTTTGAAAAGCCACGTGCGGCTTGCGAGCCGCAATTTGGCCATGTGTGTTATATACCATTGAAAAGGTCTTGAAAAGTAGATGTATAAAAGCTGGAATTTCTACCAACATTGAGTGGAGATATGACCTTCCGAAAATTGCCCCAAAAAATTAGTTTTTCAGGTATAACTGCCTCAAAAAGTGCCACACTTATTTTTTAACTAGCAAACTATGATTGTAGACGTCAATACCAATTCAATGACACCTCAAACGTCCAAAACGGATGATTTTGACCAAAGTTATGACATTTGGAAATTTTTCTATGATGTCACCATATAATCTTGCTTTGGTATATATGTTTGTTTGTTTGTCCGTACGTACACATTTATTTAGAAATAGTGGTCAAACCCCCATCCGTGATAATCGCAGTATTCCCTAGATATATATGGGACCTTCGAGTACAAAATATAATCAGCACAGCCAAACAAGAACCGGCAAACAAGACAGACGTTATGCCATACAATAACAGTCGAACACCCCAGCAACAAAAATACAGATTTGGAGCAGTTATTGCAGAGGACAAGAAAAAATGACACGATAGAGCCTGTAGCGGGTAGTTTCTTCCATTATAAGAAACTCCGCACAATTACTATCAACGGACAATTCTCCGTTCACATAATCTTAGGAAACTGATAATTCGCCATGCACCGAATTATCTCATATTATATACAACAATCTTGTATATACAAATAATGTACATATCAACTTGTACATAGTAATCGTACAACAACACTTGTACATACGAAATTTGTGTAAGCAAAATATAATTGAAAAATTATATTTTTTTTTGGTTTCACAACAATTTCGCATTACAATAACCTCTACAATCAAATCATTGAGAGATACATAAAATCGCATGGATTTTGCATAACCAAAATCACGTAAAACGCACATACACACTACCATGCCATTGCACAATAGATGGCATGGCAAACATTTATGTTTAATAAAACATAATTTGTATAGGGTGCACCCAAATAATTTAGTGCATGTAAAACTGGAACCAAAAACCAGTTTTGTAATTATTTTGTCCAGTTTTGTAATTATTTTGTATTTCGATTTAAGAAAATAAATAAAATGAATAATTCTTCCTATTCAATTTTGGAAAATTGCCGGAGCAACATCGCTGGAGCATCTACGTCACTCACCAGCAACACAAACAACGAAAACTTATTTTAGTGAAATAAAAAGTTATTTATTTAAATTAAAAGTAAACAATTAGTGTGTTTTATTTATTATCAAAATTTTCAAAGTGCTCCACTTCATTTACGCCGCATCCAACACAATAAGCCCATCATCTCGACTATAAAAAAGATGGTGCAGCTTGAAATTAAAAAAGGTTGAATTGAAAATAGCAGCTCTTAAAAACGAGTACAGCGAGTACGTTAATGTAGACAAGAAAATTAGAGAAGTCCAACTACAACTGAAGTCAACTCACCAATACTTTAAAGATAGGCAAATAGTATGGGAAAATTTTACAAAATACAAAGCTTTGAAAATGATGTCGATGAGACATCGAAAGCTCAGTCATTAAATTGTTTTATTTTATTTAACCCTTCAGTGCGCCGCGATGCATATTTGAATCACTCTAATTTTTACCATATAACATTGCGAAACATAATTCAAATACTAATTCAAATACGCATCAGCGTTGCCGAAAGGGGCACTATAGTGCCTTTCGGGCACTTCTATAAACAGTAGGGCACTTTCTACCCTATAAGGGCACTAAGAAGCACCGAAAAAAATATTAAAAACATTTTTTGATTTTCTATGAATAAAAAAATAATAAATTGCTTTATTCCGTTTAATACCGTGCTGAGTGCAGACTTGCTGAGCTGAATCTTTCAATCGGTTTGTTTCATGTGAATTTATATTTTAGGGTTTCTAGGGGTTTTCATGGTTTCGTTTTTGAGATGTCAAATAAAACCATAAAACAAATTCTAAAAACATGGAATTTCGACGTGGTTTTACTATCCGGTAATTAAAATTT
Source organism: Nephrotoma appendiculata (assembly GCA_947310385.1). Taxonomy (NCBI): domain Eukaryota; kingdom Metazoa; phylum Arthropoda; class Insecta; order Diptera; family Tipulidae; genus Nephrotoma; species Nephrotoma appendiculata. Next base: position 301,286,279 of record OX371223.1, read on the forward strand.
ATTTCTGAAGAATTTTGTCATAGAAAATTATCACAAATAAAATGGCTAAACAAACGCTTTTGAAGTAAGTATATTTTATTAATAAAGCAAAAGCAATGATTTGATTTTTTTTTTACTAAGTCAATTAATGTTACATTACAGTTTTCCAAAAATTAGTAAGATCGATGTTTGTTGTTTATCTAGATCCTCAACAGACTCGATTCCTTCTGCAACTGAAAATACTTTGGTTCTAAATATTTTAAAATCGCATGAGCCTAATCAAAAAAAATGAAACTGCTTCTTCACATGCAAGTAAAGTATTCGATGTCGATGAGTGCATGGAAATAGACAACGTATCAGGTCCACCTATAAAAAAGAAAGACGGAGGGTAAGTTTCAAAGCAGCTCATTTTTGCAAGAAGTCGATGTTTTTCATACTTATAAATTTTTCTAGGTCGAATAAGCGCAACTGTAATTCTACAGCTGACCGAAAGTTTTATGCAAACTGGCTTACAACATTTCCATGGCTAACTAAAAAGAGAGCCCGGGCATATTGTAAATTTTGTGGTCAATCATTACCTAACAACTATTCTTTACTGAAACGGCACAACGATTGCAAATCCCATTTAAGTGTAATGATGTCTTTGAGAAATCAAACGCTTATTAATGAACCAGATGACGAACGAAATGCTAGAACAAAGAAAAAAATTGCGGATTTTAAAATCTTGATGTTCTTAATATAAAATAACCTGCCGTTTACGTTAATTGATCCACTGGTGGATTTAATCAAATCTATTGATCCCGAATCTAAAATTTGTCAGAAATTGAAGTTTGGCCGGACTAAAGGAACAGATACAATCACGAGGTTATTTGCAGAAGAAGGTATTCAAAATTTAACATATATTTTACGAAATCAACCTTTTTCGCTTATAATTGATGAAACAACGGACGTGAGCTCCAAAAAATGTTTGGCGTTAATCGCGTGATATTTTGATAAAGAAAAGAACTTAACGAAAGATAAATTTCTTGCGATGCTCGAACTTGAGAATTCTGATGCCCAATCTGTAGTCGATAGTATTACTAAATTTTTTGAAAGTCATCAAATTCCTTTCAATAATTTGATTGGTTTTGGTGCAGATAATGCAAGTGTCATAATGGGAAAACATGCTGGTGTTCAGGCATTGCTCAAAGCAAAAAATCCCTATTTATATACGATTGGTTGTACTTGCCACTCGTTGCATTTGTGTTCGTCAAAGGCAGCCAAACAACTTCCAGATACGATCGAACAATTAGCTCGAAATGTTTATTACTATTTCTCACATAGCTCCAAACGGCAAAATGATTTCAAATCATTTCAAGAATGTTTTAATGTACCAATCCACAAAATAATTAAAACTTCCATAACTCGATGGCTGGCATTAGAAGGAGTAATTTCGCGTCTTATAGAGCAGTGGCAACCTTTAAAACATTACTTTTTACTTGAAAAATTCGAAAATAAAAGCTTATATAAGGACTTAGCTTGTGACATTTCGAATCAATTAACCAATGATAATTTAATTTATTTTTATTTTTTATCATATATATATTAAAATTAACCAATAATTTAAATAAGGAATTTCAGAGTGAGAGACCAAAAATATACAAACTGCTTCCGTCTGTAAAAAGTTTTCTATTGCTAGTTCTACATAATTTTGTTTTAAAAGAATATATTGACGAAAATAGTTTAAATTTTATTAATTTTCAAAATAACGCTTCTATTTTTATTAATTTGAGTTTGATTTATTTAGGACCTAAAGCTGAATTGTATATCAAAAAATGTGACTTACCTATAGACAGTATCCTTACAATAAAAGAAAATTGTAAACTTTACTACGAAAAACTCTGTCAACAAATTATTAGTCGATTTGACTTTAATGACGAAACCCTCACTCAAATTCAAATAATAGATCCTGAACATCTAGGAGAAACCCTCACGCCTTTAATAAATTTATTGCCGCAATTGGGTGAAGAAAACTTTGAGGTAATTGAAGAAGAATTTAGATCAGTAATACATCAAAAGTATGTTCCAGTTTCTTCAAACTTAGAGGAGTTTTGGACCAACATTTTTGAGTTGAAAAACGGTTTAGGTGAACTGAGATTTCCGAATTTAAAACAATTTGTTGGCGGTCTTCTAAGTTTACCTCATAGCAGTGCTGCTGCAGAAAGATGTTTCTCTGACTTAAAAAATATTAAAACCAAAAATCGAAATTGTTTAAAACCAGATACTATAAATGCTTTAATGATAAGCAAGCAGCTTCTAGGTAATAGTTCCTTATTTGATTGGATTCCTTCCGAAAATTTAGTTAATAAATATAAACTCGCTTATTGAGTTATGTTCTTTACAATATATTTTTGTTAAATTGAAAATAATAAAAATAATTAATAATTCAAATATTAAAATTATACAAAATCTATTGTAATTTTGTATAATTTTAATACTTGAATTATTGATTATAGATTAGGTATTTCTGTTAAGTATTTTGTTTTTATTTTATTTTATTTTATATAAATAAATATTTTATATTTATGACTTACTAATAAATAAACCTGTGATTGAATTTATGGACCTATATGTAAGTCTAAGTACCTGAAGTATTATGTAATTAGTTTAATTACCAAAATAAATAAAAAAATTGTAAAAATTTGAGTTTTATTAAAATCGGGCTTGGTTTGCATAGAAAGAAACGACCGTCGACCAGGCCTTTTTATCCGTTTTCCAAACATATCAATTCAATCATTTTCGATCAACATGTGACAAGGAGACAAAGACAACACTTCCTTGTTTGTTTAGAGCTCGGGTACAAACATGTAGGGCATTATTTCATCCACTCAAACTAAGAATAAACATTTTTTAATTGGGGCACCGAAAGGCACTCAACAAGAACTTCAGTGACACCAAAAATTATTGCAGCGCGGCAGCGCTGATACGCATCACATTTGTCTTTGGATTCTCATTCGGTTTTTTAAGGAAAAACGCACGTATAAGTTTATTTTTTCATTATTTTATGACAAGTCGCAAGTAAAACATAACGCGTAAAGTTCTGCTACTTTGATTGAAAATAATAAATTAACGATTAAAAAGGTAAGTGTAAAATAAATTTTTTGAACTTCTAATATTCGTTGATTGTCGATTGAAGTAGTTAGAATAATAATAAATCAGTGTATAAATACGGTAATAAGGTAAAATATGAGCGATTCATATATGAATCAGAGTGCATTTTGCGCTACAAAAATATGATTCATATATGAATCAATGCACGTTTCAGTTATATAATTCCTATAGTTTTTTTTGATATCAGAGTGGAAGTTTCACAAATTCTGAAGGATTTTGGCCATACTTTTGGTGCTGTTCACAATTATCACAACAGGGTGTTTGGGTATGTGTCTATGTTTGTCCGGTTAGCATCACGAAGACTTTGTGACCTTTTATTTTGGTATTTTGTGCGGGGTTTTGGAACAGTTTTTATTTAAATTTTTTGAATTTTTGTAATGGCAGTTAACGTTTCAATTATAGATGCCGCTAATTTGTAAAAATTTCGGAGCGCCAATAGATTTAGAAAAATTAAATAAGGATGATTTATTCGGTTTAATTGAAAATATTCCTTCTGCGAGTGAAGATGAAATCAACGATGAAAGCGACATGGAAGAGCCGATTCTTTCTGAAGATACATTAAACAATTATTTGCAAAAAAATTGGTGAATTGGAAGTGGAAGTATCAACAACTGAAGATTCGAACCATGAAGGAATTTCAAATAAACCAGTTTTAATTGTGGTACCACCTCTTGAGGATTGTGAATACATTTCGGGGGTTGAACCCTTATCGACAAATGAGTTAGTTCTAATTCAATCCGATGCAATTGTTAAATCACTTGGGGTACAACCTACTGTCGATTTCGAAGGCGTCTCAGTGGTTGAATCTTCATCATCCTTCGAGTTACAAACTGCTGCAATTCGTAAACCGAAAGAATTAAAATGGAAACGGGAAAGGATGAAGGATGCCCCTGTGCTTTTACTGGAAGTTCAATATTGACTAATGCTATAACAGATTTACAAACACCGTACCAGTATTTCGAATATTTCTTTAACGACGTTTTATTAGACAAAATTGTAGAAGAAAGCTGTTCAATCACGGGTTTGAACATGGCACAATTTATTATATATGTGTCGAATCAGCAACAATAAGTATGCGAATAGGTTAATCAACCATATAAGCTAAATATTATTTGATGGCTTATATTTCCATTATTTCTGGCGCGCATACACTTATTAAATTCATAAGATCAGCAAAAGTATTGTCCATATAATTAATAACATAAACACATATTTTTTAATTTAGGTAAAATTGTAAGCTCGGCAATTTGATAGTTGTAATTATATGTATTAATTTTGTATATAAACCAAAAGAATCTAATAAAAATTAAGTAGTTTAAAACAACACTTCAGACTGTTATTGTCATAGCCCTCACCAGTGGTAAGCGGATAACAGTTCACTAAAATATCGAAAAGCTATATCAAACGTCAACACTGATATAACATTGGTCCTTCGACGCCAAAACAACCAACAGGCATCGAACCTAACAACCACAAAAACAGGCGGTATACATAATACTTCGAGCTACTGGTCATAATCATTTCGAGCCACATTACAATAAAAATATGGATGCTTTATATAAAAAGCAATGTACGCGTGTCGAACAACTGCAGCGGTTAAAAACCAATTACAGCAAGGATTCCGAAAGTAGACGGACAACTGTTTACTTAGAAAATAAACTGGATAAACTAGATGACTGGTGGTCCAGTTACACAGATGCAGACAACGAAATGAAAGACCAACACTTCGACAACGATCCAACGCATAGTTACTGGGCTGAGCGGGACATAGTAAAACAACTGTACACAACGTTCAAACGTGAGATAGAAAGGAAACTCGAAATAGCAACACGAGAGACAATTCCAACGGGATCACCAACAAAAAAACCATTAACAACCGACCATAGTAGTGATACAAACGATAGTAGTACCAACAGCAACCGCAGTACCACGAACAACGACGCGCTTGAACAAGAACAAGCACATCGGTACAAAACACAAGAGGTCAAAATGCGTCTTTGCTATAAGTTAATAGCCGATACAAATGAGCTGTTAGGAAAGCAGGGCAATCATGTCCAACTACAACATAAGCTGCAACAGCTGAATGCAAGGATAGCACAAATAGAACAACTGCACGAAGACATATTGGTGCACGCAAATGCAGGTGAAGAAGAGCGTACAACTTACTTTACCGACGATTATTACTCTGCATTGGTCAACGAAAGTGAAACATTACGTTGTAAATTGGTTAAAAATGAACGCGGACAACAAACAACCGATAGTGAAAAAAGCAAGATAAAATTAAAACGGATTGAGATACCGCAGTTTTACGGAGAAACTCTGAAATGGGCAGCTTTCTACGATTTATTTAGAAAGTTGGTTCACGAAAATGACGATTTAAGCGACACCGTCAAGATGCACCAACTAAAAACAACAGTCCAAGGTAGTGCAGCTAGAATCATTGGTCATCTGGAAGCAACAGGGGTGAATTACCAAGATGCTTGGAAGCTATTGGTAAATCGGTACCAAAATAAGCGGCAAATGGCAACAACACATATCAACCACATTTTGAATTACCCCAGCATGCATGCAGAATTAGCAACAACTATGAAATCGTTATATGATACATTAACGGAAAGCATGCATGCCATCAAAAACTTGGGCGTAATAACCATATCTTGGAATTACATAGTAATTCCAATTGTAATCAGAAAACTAGATAATGAAAGTTTGAGGCTGTTTGAGATGACCATTCCTGATCCTCGTGAGATGCCAACAATAGATGAATTTCTGGCATTTTTGGAACGCAGATTCCAAGCCTTAGACGCCGCCAGACCAAAATCACTCACCTTTCGCAATTCCGAACCAACTCAACAACCAGGCACCACTCCACAATTACCAAGACTTAAAAATCTACACGTAAAAGCTCAACGGACATGCATTAATTGCAAGCAGACACATGAACTTCAAGACTGCTTGAAGTTTCAACAAATGTCTACATTGGAACGTAGCAGATTGATCAATCAACACAATCTGTGTAAAATATGTTTGGAAACATTTCATCAACCGTGTTTAAAATCAACACGATGTTTAGTATGCAAAGGAGCCCACCACACTCTCCTACACTCTAATAATCACCCACAACGTACAATGCTTACCAAAAGGGTGGATGACAGTCCAAAAAAGGAAGCAAACGAAACATGCATTGTGACTAATCATTTTGTAAACCAATTTGAACAACCATCTGGTACACTATTGGCCACAGCAATGGTTGAGGTACAAAATGGAAAGCAACAACCAACCCTGTTACGAATGTTAATAGATCCCGGTTCACAAATCTCATTTATCACCAACGAGGCATCGAAGAAAATCAAACAACCGCCGATAAAAACGCATGTGGAGATTAGTGGCTTAAATGATAGCCACAAAATTAGTCACTTTTCGAGTAGGAGCACGATTTTCTTCAAACTTCTCCATGGAAATGGAAGCATTAGTATTGCTGAATATAACTCGGCCACTACCTGAACAACATTTCGATAATCAAAGATGGGAACATTTAAATAATCTACTGTGGGCGGATCCAACTTACAACCAACCAAATAAAATTGACATTTTATTAGGTGCGGATTATTACCCAAATATCCTGATGAACCAAGTTATAAAAGGAAATCAAGGCGAACCAATCGCCCAACAAACGGAGCTAGGATGGATCATATTTGGAAATATTGTAAACGAAAAATCCCCGAGCGTCCAATCCATGGTTACCTTGGTAGATATTGAAAACCAGTTAAAGCGGTTCTGGGAAGTGGAAGAGATATCATCCAAAAACTTTATGACAGAAGAAGAAAGGATGTGTGAAGAACATTATCAACAAAATTACTGTCGAACCACCGACGGCCGCTACATGGTACGTATTCCGTTTCAACAAAACATAACATCAATCGGTTCATCCAAAAAACGAGCACTGGCTAGGTTCATTCAACTAGAACGACGTTTGTCAGTAGTTAATGAATTTTCTACTAGATATCGAGAGTATATAGAAGGGTATTTCAACCAGGGACACCTCATTGAAAGTAATGGACATACGCAGAACGAATATTACATTCCTCACCACGCAGTAGTCAAAACCACCAGCACTACAACAAAATTAAGGGTAGTATTTGACGCATCAGCTAAGACCGATAAAAACGTTAGCCTAAATGAAACTCAACTCGTGGGTCCAAAATTACAAGAAGATCTGATGTCAATTTTAATTCGATGGAGAAAATACAAGGTGGCGTACACAGCAGATATAGAACAAATGTATAGACAGGTAAAAGTACATCCCGATGATCATCAATATCAGAAAATATTATGGAGGAAGACGCCAGATGAAGTTATAAAATCATACCAGCTAACAACCGTAACTTTCGGTATGTCATCTGCGCCATATCTGGCTATCAAGACATTGCAGCAATTAGCAACAGATGAAAAAGTGAAATTCCCGATTGTTGGGGCCACGACAGTGACATCAAATAACCCGATTGAGAATTTATATCGAAGGCATTCCAATTTCAATACAATAAAAAGGATTCTAGTATATGTATTGAGATTTATTGACAAAAGCCGAAGGAATACTGTAAACAACCAAGAAGTTCCCACGACAGAAGAACTAAAAAAAGCTACCCAAGTATTGATTAAACTGGCACAGAGGCAACGCTTCAGGAACGAAATTTACGATCTTACAAACCAGAAAGGAGTGGCAAATAAAAGTAAGATTAAATCTTTGTCTCCTTTCATGCAGGATGATATCTTACGCGTTGGTGGCCGAGTCCAAAACACAACCTCTTGGAGCTACGACGAGAAACATCCGATTATTGTCCCAAGAGATTATCCCATTACTAAACTATTGATTGAACAAGCACATAAACAAACAATGCATGGAGGAACACAATTAACCCTGGCTCATCTTCGCACCAGGTACTGGATCATCCACGGTCGGAATCTAACAAGACATTTCATATCGAAATGTACAAGATGTCATCGTTTCAATACAAAAACAGGAACACAGCTAATGGGTAATTTACCAGCCGCCCGGATTACTCCCGGAAGACCATTTTTGAAAACTGGAGTCGACTATGCGGGACCTCTTCTGATTCGAACAACAAAGAGAAGAGGTCACAAGGCACACAAGGGTTATTTAGCGATTTTTGTTTGTATGACAACCAAGGCCATACACATTGAGCCAGTCAGTGATCTAACTAGTGAAGCATTCATCGCGGCATACAAAAGATTCACTGCACGTAGAGGATTATGCAGTGATTTGTATAGCGACAATGGTACCAACTTTGTCGGTGCTAAAAATCAACTTGAACGCGAATTAGCTGCACTAATTCGTAATTCAAATAAGGAAATTGCGCAATTATTAGCAAATGATGAAACAACATGGCATTTTATACCACCGGCTGCACCACATTTTGGAGGACTATGGGAAGCGGCAGTTAAGTCAGTAAAAAGATGCTTAATAAAAGTCATTGGAGAAGCAACATTGACTTTTGAAGAATTATCAACGGTTACTTCACTAATAGAAGCTTGCTTAAATTCGAGACCACTGGCACCACTATCAACCGATCCTACAGATGTTACCTCTAAAAGCAATTCCACAAGATGCAATAGCAGAAACAACCATTCACGGCATAACACGTTGGAAACTTGTAGAAAAAATTAAACAAGATTTCTGGAGAAGATGGCATAGCGAGTACTTAAATCAATTTCAACATAGAAGAAAATGGTCAGATGAACAACCAAACATGAAGATAGGGGACCTGGTTCTCATCAAAGAGGACAAAATTCCTCCATTAAAGTGGCTAACTGGTCGGGTGATGGAATTACATCCAGGCATAGACCAAAAGGTTCGAGTAGTCTCACTTCGTGGCCCGGGAGGGACTCTTATAAAAAGACCGATTCACAAACTTTCACGACTACCAATAGAACATGAGAACGAAACCAACCAAACGAATACACATTCACCGGTCGAGCAACCTCAACAACCAACGATACCTTTACGTGTTCAACCTCCCCGAGAAGTTAAAAAGAAAAGACAAGTATATCACAATAAGGTAATATTCAAATTGTTCAATGATGTTATTATAAATGCTCATCAAGGACATATCCATCCAGCCCTGTTAGCCCCTCAACAATTGAAAGAGGAAATCAACCGAATTAAGGATTATATTTCACCAACCATGATGATCCCTGAAGGCGATGACGATAATAGCCTTGGGCACATTTACAACCTGCTAACCGTGCAGACAAGAGTCACGAATAATCACATCCTCTTTCTCATCCAGATGCCTTTAGCATATTCGGAGACGTATCAATTATTTCACATAGTACCAATCCCAAAAATCGAAAATGGTCAATTACACATAATAATGCGAACAACAGAATACCTCATAGTAAATATGCATCGAGAACGTTTCGCTCCTCTAACTAACGATGAACTACAACAATGCGTTCAAATTAAAAATACTGGATATTTATGTACCATTTCTCCAATTTACAACATACAATCAAATCAGTCACAATGTGAAATGAATCTATTAAGACATGTAGCGCAGAATTTGAACGGTTGTACAACAACTATATTGCACCAACTGAACTATTGGATGCCAGTAGACACAAACAAATGGCTATTTTCAGTAACATCACCAAAAATCGTTGATCTAATATGTGATCGTCAGATAACCACAATGAAGCTGCAAAATTCTGGGATACTCAGTCTGGATCGGAAATATACTTTAAAAAACGGGCATTTTTATCTCACAACTATCGACGAAAAATCCTATATGATTAATTCGTCTTTTGCTGCGTCAATAAAGATTCAGAGTGAACTGAAAAACTCATCATATTTATCGGAGCTACCGACGATTCCATCAGAGAGAGGCACCAACAATTCAGCGGACCTCAGTTTAAATAAGGACATAATTAATCTTGAAACGGCCATTGCACAACAAAAATTAAAGGAAACGGCCTTACCTAAATCAATGAACTCTTCTAATAGAGGGCATCACATTCATCATTACGTGATGACTTACACCATGGTGATCATAGGAGTGGTCATAATTTTGTTATATCTCTGCAGACGCAAGACAAATCACCGGGTTTTTTCCGAAGACATGTCACCACCACAACGACCAACGCCACGGCCAAGGTCTCTCAATTGTACAGCCCCGCAGTATGTTCAATCACGGGTTTGAACATGGCACAATTTATTATATATGTGTCGAATCAGCAACAATAAGTATGCGAATAGGTTAATCAACCATATAAGCTAAATATTATTTGACGGCTTATATTTCCATTATTTCTGGCGCGCATACACTTATTAAATTCATAAGATCAGCAAAAGTATTGTCCATATAATTAATAACATAAACACATATTTTTTAATTTAGGTAAAATTGTAAGCTCGGCAACTTGATAGTTGTAATTATATGTATTAATTTTGTATATAAACCAAAAGAATCTAATAAAAATTAAGTAGTTTAAAACAACACTTCAGACTGTTATTGTCATAGCCCTCACCAGTGGTAAGCGGATAACAGTTCACTAAAATATCGAAAAGCTATATCAAACGTCAACACTGATATAACAAAGCATAAGATACAGCATCTCAAAAGATCCAGGTAATCCATTAAATTTTTCAAGAAACAAGTTAATGAAATATTTAGGCATCTGCATATCATCATCAGTATCAAACACTTCAAACGAAAGAGATTATTGGAATAATCATATTGGATTAAATATTGTCCGAGGTGCAATAAGTCAAAAACGTTTCGAAACCATTCGGTCAAATCTCCATTTTAATGATAATTTTATTAATACTAATGACAAACTTCATAAACTCAGGCCAGTTGTCGATTCCCTGAATAATACATTTTTATCGATTCCAATGGAAGAGATGCTCTCAATTGATGAGCAAATATGTGCTACAAAAGCTCGTCATCATTTGAAACTATATATACCATTGAAGCCAAACAAATGGGGCTACAAATTATTTATACTTGCAGGAGTATCAGGATTCTGTTATAAGTTTGAAATTTACACTGGAACCGAAAACGAATCTGGAAAGCGACAAGCAAATGAACCTGACTTAGGGTCAAGTGGTAATGTAGTAGTGCGGCTAGCTCGCGAAATCCCGAAAAATTGTTATCATAAAATTTATTTTGACAATTATTACACGTCAATCCCACTAATTGCATACTTATTCCACAATGGAATCCATTCTCTCGGAATGGCTAGGCGACCAAGAATACCCTCATGTAAAGTTCCAAATGAAAGTGAGAGTAAGAAAATGAAAAGAGGAACATCAGGAGAATTTATTACACGATATGAAGGGGTCGACATAAGTAATGTGTACTGGAAAGATAATAAAATGGTAACATTACTATCATTATTTGTGGATACGGAACCTATTAGTTCAATTGACAGACAGGACAGAAAATTGAAAAGGCGCATTCAAATTGATTGCCCTGCTGTAATCAAGCAGTATAACCGGCATATGGGTGGAGTCGATTTGTTAGATAGCAATATGGGCAGACATAAAATCAAAATGAGATCCCGGAAATGGTATATGCGACTATTTTACCATCTAATGGATATTGCTGTGATAAACGCTTGGCTCGTTTATCGACGGTCAAATCAGGAAAAACCTACAATGAAACTAAAAGATTTTAGAATCGATCTAGCACGTTCGTTGTGTTCCATTGGATCATCTTGCCATGCAAAACGTGGAAGACCTTCTGTACACCAATTTTGTCCCGAAATGTGTGAAACGAAATGAGTGTAACCGGAATGATATAGTAGTAGCATATGTGTTTGTGTTAGTTTCGTGCGTATGATTGTTTTTCTGCATATGCAAGTCACGTGTCATTCTTTTTTTGTTTATTCATATTTGCTGTGTTTTTTTATTAGCGCCCGATAGCTGTATCCGGAGCAGCCAATTTTCTATGTGAAAACTTATATTTAGCGCGCTATTATTGCATTTAATTAATTTATTTAAATCTAAACTAAGATTTTTCATTCAACTTTTTAATTAAAAATCGATAAAAAAATATCTCGGCTCACTTATTTATCGGGAGCCGCTATCGGGAGCGCTATCCATTTCAATGGGAAATTTGAAAAGGCTTTTAATTTTATAAACCCCTGAAACCATTAGAAACTAAATCTTACAATAAAAAATTAAAACTCAGCAAAATGAATTTTTGTTTAGAACGTCATGTCAAAATAAATGTCAATTAATATATTTCAGGTGATAAATGTTTGTTTTATTGATGAATTTAGTTTTAATTTTTATAGTACAGCGACACCAGTGAATAATAGCTGCAGTTTCAATAGAAAATTGCCATTTGGCTCCGGATAGTGCTCCAATATTAAAACACAGCAATTAACTCTTTGAGTGCAGACATGATTTCGGCTTGTGTATTGAGGAACAGGATTGCGCTTTTTGGTACTCAAAGGGTTAACCATTGTAAACGCCATATTTTTGCCATTTTGTTTATGTAGTTTCGATTTTTTTATAATTAACATTTTATTTTTAAAATTTATGGAATTTAAAATAAATTTACTTAAAAATTTTTATTAGTAGATGTAAAATTAATTTATGATAATCGAAAATATAAAATACATTGGCATGTTAAATAATGACACTCCACAGCTCGAGAGCAGACGTAATGTGCTGAGAAAAGGAAATAAGCACCATAAAAATTAAACCGATTCGCCTGGATCGCGTTATTTTGGTGCTGTTCATCATACAAATGACACAAATACGAACAAAAGAAAAATACAAATACAAAGACATAATTGTGTATTATACACTGTGTACGTATTCGATTTTTTTTGCTTCACTCATTTTAAATGAGTAACTCACGAGACAAAATCGATATACTGGTTTACAACAAGAAATTGACATCAAGAAGCGTAAAACTAGCAGTCTTCCCTTACCTACTCAAGACGTAAGATTGGATACTGTAAATCATTTCCCTGTTTGGAATTCAACACGTTTACGGTGTAAATTACCAACATGTCAGGCGCAAACATTCGTTGTATGTGAAAAGTTAAACACGGCACTTTGTTTCAACAAACAAAAAAATTGTTTCAAATTTTTTCATCAAAATTAATGTTTTCAATAAAAGCGCATTGATGCATGTATGAATCAAAATTATTTTGCAATAAAAAACAATGAAAAACTGAAAATAAAATTGTTTTGATACTTTTTCCACATTTTCACACTACTCAAATGTATTATAAAAGTTTTTTACCAAAAAAAAAATCGCGCACTGAAGGGGTAAAATAAAAACGAGCCCTAAACCTAAACGTTGCTAAATTAAAATAGTTATTATTGGCTCAATAAATAATATTTAATGAAAATAGTGTATAAATGTTACAACTGTTTGTTGATAAGGATTATACGCATCATAAATACCAATCAAACAGTTCATTTAGGCGGTCAATCATAATTATTTTAGAGTCTAAATTATCTACACAATGACAAGCAGATTTTTATTTATGTATCCACATTGCCATCTATGTTTGCCTTAAACAAGCTCTAAAAAACGATTACTAACATCTTTAGGTTTAGTTTAGCTACTATGAGAAAAATAATAGCTTTATAGTGTAATACGTGCCATCTATTATCAAATTGCAGCATTTAGCCTCAAAAAATAAAAATGCCTCACATGTAAAAAAATCAAAAATATGTACAGTGCTGGGAAAAAAGAATTGGGCAAACATATTTTATTGCAAATTGGAGTCTTATTTTGCTAAAATTACAAAACTTTTGAATGCGATTGGCTTATTGTTTCATTTTAAATACATGTATGACGTAATTTTTTGAAAAACAAAAATTACCTGCAATTTAGGGGCAAAACCCCGGAAAATGCCAAAATATTCAAAATACGTTGATTGGAGTTAAAGTAATGGAATTAATTAAACAATTATTTTTTAATTTTTTTTTGTTTTTTATTGATTTATAGAAGTTTTATCTTTAATATTAATATTTTGTTTGACCGCCATTTGTTTTTATTACACCGGTACAACCGGAAAGATTAAACATTCCTAAAAGTACTGTCGCGTGGAATATTAAAAAATTGCGAGAGATGGGCAGTACACAAAGAAAGAAAGGCTCTGGAAGGCCCAGAAAGATAACGCCAGTGGAAGATCGTTTCATAATATTACAATGTCGTCAGAACCGTTTTAAAACTTCATCGGGCATAAGACGGGATGTTGAGCGAGCAACGGGAAAAGAAATTTCAGCCAATTTAGTGAGAAAAAGACTTGTTAACGCTGATTTGAGAGCACTTAAACCAGTCTAGAAGCCTGAGTCCACGTTACTAGTGAAAAAACAACTTTTGCTATGGGCCCAGGAGCATATTTCTAGGACTCCAGAGATGTGGAATGATATGACTTTCACCGATGAATCAAAATTCAAGCTGCATGTTGGAGATTGAAGAATTCTCGAAGAAAACCGGGCGCGAGGCTTGGCAACGAATGTCTTTTAAGACTTCCACCGAAAAATGAAGAAGTTATGGTCTGGGGATGTTTTTCTGGAAATGCAACCGGTCGATTGTGCTTGCTTAGTTCCAGCATTACAGCAGATGTTCATCTGCAGGTCCTACATAACGAATTTGAGCATTCTGTGTTAAAGCTTTTAAGCGAGACTTGCAAATTTATTTTTCAACAGGACATGCTGATGACGTTTTGGGAATCCATACCTCCTACGACTTTGAAAAATTTATCAAATTCAATGAATCGGAGGTGTATCGCTGTAATAAAAGCAAATGGCGGTCCACCAAATATTAATATTAAAGAACTTCGATAAATTAATAAAAAACAAAAAAAAAAATTAAAAAATAAGTTTTTAATTTATTCCATTACTTTAATTCTAATCAATGTATTTTGAATATTTTGGCATTTTTCGGGGTTTTTCCCCTAAATTGTAGGTATTTTTTTCAAAAAATTAGGTCATACATGTATTTAAAATGAAACAATAAGCCAATCGCGTTCAAAAGTTTTGTAATTTTAGCAAAAAAAGACTCGAATTTGCAATAAAATGTGTTTGCCCAATTTTTTTCCCCAGCACTGTATATGATTAAACAAGATCAGTCGGGAAAAATGATACATCCATGCTTTTGCTGGATTATTTTAGTTTTCGAAAATCAGTCAAAACAAAAACATTTGATCATTTTTGTTTTCTCAAAAAAAAAAAAAAAAAATAAAATTATAAACAATTCTAAAACCAAATTTATACAAAACAAAACGAAAATATTATAACAATTTTTATTAAATAATAAAGAAACCCAAATTGTTTTTTTTTCTATAAATACATAGATAAATGTAATGTACATTAAATCCTATCGAAACCAACACGAATGTAATTATACAAGGCATATTGTTGGAACACATACACAATTTTTTGGTCGACTGTATCATGGTACTGTGGATAAATAAAGCAGAGAAAATTTCGTAAAGAAAAACGAAACAATGTGTAAATGAAAAACAAGAAGTCAGTAATTATTATCCTTATACAGTGTTCTATCGTTTCTTGTTTTATTAGAAATAAAATTGTTACTTAAGTCTAGTACTCAGTTCGATTTCACGTGAAACTTCCATACGATTTTACCAAAGCGAAATTAGAAATGAAAAATTTCATTTCTGTTTTCATTTTGTAGTACTCAGTTCTCCAACGAAAAAGTCAAGTGTGTTCAATACATCAAAGATGGCGCGCATAAACTCTCCAAATTATTTTCATTTGAAAATAATGTCTCGGTACATTTTTTTTAAGTGAAATTTTGACAGATGGTTTTGGTAGTAAAATTTTTTTTCTTGTGTTTTGATTTTTGTGTGTTTAAAAAAATTTAATAAATTAAAATTATTGTGTTTAAAATTGTGAACGATGGAAGAAACATCATATTTGTACGAGGAATATTTGGAGGATAGTGTCGGCGAGGAAATCTCAGTTCCATCTCAGTTTTCAGTAAAGGAACCGCCCACCAAACGAAGACTTGATTCCAAATTACACAGAAATTCAAATGCCGTTGCTGCCCAATGGAGAGAAGTGGCTAGTCATATGCAGAAATCAGGTACATAATACGTTTGTGATACATAATATGTATATATAATATATTGATTGATTGATTGATTGATTCTGAATGCACGACCAAGTTCTTACACAGGAGCTCCCGGGTGACGCCGGGCCCACCGTACACTCTTTTTTACATATAACAAAACCGAAGGATTGGATAGGTTAGTTAAGTGGGACAGAATCGGCCCGGTTACAGACACCTAGGTATAGCCGATAGTTAGTAACACAAAGACAGCACAATACTAATCTACTAAGGAAGGATAAAGGTTTAATAGGTTTAATGGATAACGATGGTATTGGTCTTCAACAATTGCTTCTCTAAATCAGCAACCTGAGAAAAAATTTGTATTATTTCACGTACATCTGGAAATTTCCTGAAATGTAATTGTAAATTAATGCAAAATTTAATTGATTAAATCGACCCAGTTGCAGACCCTTAAATAAAGTCGATAGTTATTAATGCAATGACAACACCATTCTAATCTACACAATCAACAATTAATATTTCAAAGAAATATTATTTCACGTCTGTAGATTTCCTGAAATTTAATTCTAAATTAATATTTTTCGGCTTCCTAAATAATATAAACATTTATTAATTTAATCCTCCTGCAATTCCACGACTTACAATAGGATTTCCTGAAACCATAATTATTTAAATTATATCAAACTTAGTCTAAAATTCATTAGTATTTAACCCTTAAATCGAAAAAAAAAATTAAATAAAAATAAAAAAATATAAAAAAATAAAAATTAAAAATAAAAAAAAAAAAAATAAAAAAAAAACAAAAAATTTCATATGTAAGGCATCCCAAAGGCAATAGTTCCTGGAAAAATATCAATGTTATTCAATACCAGATTAACTACATGATAGGATATTTCAAACAATTTTAATTTAATTCAAAAATTTCAAATATTTTATTAGTTTTGTTCACCAAAGAAGAGAATATTCGATTAATTGCCAAGTATAATTATAGTGCACAGGATATTTATATCATGCTCAATGGAACTTTACTATTCCTCAACCAATAACTGTTAAATATGGTACGCAGAATTGGATTGGCACTCTAGCATGTTCAATGGAACTAAGCAAACTCAAAACAAATGATGATCAAATTCGGGTGCAAAGCCGAATTTGACGAAATTTTCGGATTCAGCTATAATGAATGAAACATGCCGTTTTCAACCAAAATTTTCCAGTTCAGATTGTAGAGCTGGGCTAGGATTCTAATAAATTAGGATCAACTTGTATTGGGATTTTAATGTGTCTTTTGATAAAGTTCTAAAATTCGATAATTCTGAATGGAACTTGGCCATACCCCGACCAATTATTGTCAAATTAGGTAAGCAGAATTAAATGTGAATGTAAAAATGGATTTTAGAGAAGTTCTGGAGTTCGGCCGTGCTAAGCAATGTCTTAACTAATCAAGTTCGAATCTGATATGTTGAGCTGAACCGGGATTTCAATATAAATCCCGGGTGAAGTACTCAACAAAAATAAATCCGAAAATAATTTCAATTTTCAACAAAATAAATCCGAAAATAATCGGCCAAGGAATTTTCCTATTCCTCCATTTACACGTCAAAATAACCAGTTGACAGATGACCCAGCCGAACTAAGCCTCTCCCAAATTAATGCTAATTGCTAGAATTGCGATTTGCTAGAATCTCAATTAAGCCCAAAAATGATTTTATGCATCTTCCGCAGTATATTGTCTCAATCAAACAAAACGATCATGATTTATGTAAGGTGATGACACGAACGGAAGATAGAACCAAGCGGAAGGCTTTTTACGCAATTGATGCATGAGCAGGTCGTTGATTAGGATTTAGAATTCAAATCAATCGATATTCGTATATATCATTCCCATGCAAAGACGAACCTGTTTCGAGAAATATTATTGAGCCAGAAATTCTTTTAGATAAAATAGTGCCAGCAGTAAGCAATTTAAAAAAAACAGTCAACATTAAAAGGCCGAAGGATATCACATCAAAGATTTAATTGTCATTACAAATGGAAATAAAAAATTAAAAACCATTTTCCCTTTGCCATGCCGTAACACATATGAGGTCTCATCCCTTTAAATCAATCTACAAAAAAGTCATGAATATTTATATATATACACATATATATACATATCTACACACATACACATATACACATATACATACATATAAATATAAAATTTTACTATAAAATGAAATAAAAAATATTTCTGTTCTTTATCACTCTTATGAAATTTTAAAGTTTTTTTTTGCGTATTATCAGTAAAAAAATTGCTGTCAGCAAATCTTTCCACGGAATTAATGCATTATTTGTAAAACTGATCAACAAGAAATATGTAAAGGAACAAAAAATATTTTGTTTTACTATTCACTTATCAAGAATAAAGTAGAAAGAAATGATATGTATTCAATACAGGCAACAATACATTTTATCCAATCAGTACTACAATGAATTTTCGCTTTCTTATTAGAATAGAAAAGTAAAACCAAAAGAGCAGTAGATCCCGTTCGCTAACACAAAAAATAAGATCAACCTTTTTACTTTCTCATTTTTCGCTCATTAGACACTATTCGTTTTTTACTGCATAACATTTCTGAAAATTCATTTTACTATTCAAGAGCGAATAGAAATTAGCATAAAAAATTCATTTAAAAATGAACGGAAAATGAATGATAAGCAACTGAAGAGTATTTTTATGTTCATCCTTTTTGTCTTATTTGACTATAACTAAACTGCGTGAATGTACGTACATACATATATCCATACACACACACACACAATCGTAAACCATACGACACATATCACAAATGCGTATATTAAAAAATATTTACATTAATAAAATTAAAATTTTTATAAATTTTTTACAAAAAAAATAAAAATTAAACAAAATATAAACTAAACAAAGTATAAATAAAAATATAAAACACAAAAAATACTTAGCTTGTGATGCGTTCACCATTGCTGCGTCACACAAATAACAAAACAACACGTCATAACAACCTAGATACTTTCACGTTAATTCACGTTTCTATTTACTAACACCCATTTGTTAACACTTTAATGAATTCATCACAAACGTAGATGAAATCATATGTCAAACAGAAGGTATAATGGGAGTAGGCCAAACACCCCTCACATTTCTGAGAGCAATCAGAAATAAGATTATCGACGACGCAGACAGCGTTTTGATAACCTATGGTACCAACATCAATTGGAGTGACATTAAAGCAAACTTCATTTCGCACTATGGTGATAAAAGAAATGAGACATCTTTAATCCGAGATCTTTCGAGTAAAGTCAAAATATTATATCAATTTTATTATACAATAAACATTTAATAATTGACTAATCTAATTAATAATATAATATAATTACAATGTTCTTTTCACTTATCACTATTATTATTCTAATCCATTCATCTTATGGAGTAGAAGAATTTTTTGGCTATGATTGTCAAGATCAAGAAGTAACTCATACTGAATACTCGATTTCAGAAATCAAACAATGTGACATCGAACCTCTAAATATTTCCACTCAACATATTAATATTCAAATTGTTGAAAAGAAAGATTTATTTAAAATTAAATATGATCAATGTCTAATTTCAGCTTTAACTACTGTTACAAGATGTGGTAGATCATGGCAACAATCAACACCTTTAGCCACTTATACTGAAACTATACCAATTCAATCCGAAGAATGCAAAAATATAATTAAAACAAAACAATATTTATATTTAATTAAACATATAATTAAAATTGCCAATTTAAATGAAATTACTAAACAGACTTTAACAGTAACTGGTTCAGTTTCACCTGATGGAGACTGTGAAAGTGGTGGTTCCTATTCTCATAGAAGTATTAGAATAGATAGAGCTATTGCTGTAACAGAATTAACTGTAATCGTAAAAACTAATGAAGCATTAGTAGAAACTACTTCAGGTGATTTGATTTTACCATCTGGAATTAGATGTAAATATATAGAACAATCTTGTTTTGATTATATTGGAGGATATACTTTTTGGGATTTATATCAAGATGATTCAATTTGTATACATCATCATTATTCAGTTGTATATGAAGGTCCATCATCTAAAGTTATTGATTTTGATAATAACAATTTAATAACATATTTTGTCCAAACTGAAGAATTAGAATTCTCTTTAAGTTCTAATAGACAATCAAAATTATGTGGTTATTTAGTAATGTTAACAGATCATCCTAAAATATTTTTATTTGAACATACTGAAATTCATGATTATCCATTCAAAAAATCTATTAGAAGTGGTTTTGATATTAATACTATATCTTATTTTAATACAAAAATTAGGAAAAAGTAGATTTAATAACCCATTACAGTGACAAAAGAAGTGAAGTGTCACTAATCAGAGACTTACATTCTACTCTACAAGGAATAAATTCGACAGAAGTATATTATACAAATGTGCTAAAAGTTCAAACTGCTTTAATAAATCAAGTCAGGTTGAAAGAAAATGATGTAAAGGTAAAAGAGAAACTGTACAAGGAAATGTGCTTATCACAATTCTTGGCCAACCTACGAGAACCATTAGGATCAATAATAAGAACTAGAGATCCAAAAACCCTACCAGAAGCTTGTAACGATTGTTTGTCTGCTTAATATTTTTTTTATTCACCACCTTTATATTTGCAAGTGGCTATTCGTCAACAGATGGCAGAAATGCTCGTCCAATAGGTAAAATCCATCGTGGAGACTTAATTATCGATTTTTTTGTTCTTGACAGCTAAAAAGGGGGAGAGAAAAAAGAAGAAATGAGATTAGAACACCGACCACCGAAACAATCGGACGAAAAAAAAAAAAATCTAAAAGATACATTATCAATTTTTTTTGGATAATAAAAATTTTTTAAAGGAAAATAATAAGAAAAAAAGTGGTGAAAAGTGATAATTAATACTACCCAAAAGTGACGATTAAAGCCGAAAAAAACAAAACCAAAAATATTGATTAATAGATCGGTCCAAAAATTCGCATTTTTTTTTGGTAGACGCGAAAACGAAATAGTTATTGTGACGCATGCCCATATAAACCGCTATCCAGCGGATTCGGTAATTGCGAGCGGACTAACAGGGGATAACCGTCGTTTTTTTTTGAAACCGATAGAAACACCACTCGCCGTGTACAACAACGGCATCTTAAGTGGGATATAATACCTAACCCACCGTCACCGAACCGGAGCTGGCTAACTATCAATCCTGCGTCACGGTGCAACAACGTACCAGCAACCGGAAACGAGCGAACCAGTCGTCATATGTGCAGTGGAATTTTGGATCAGGCTGATTTTGCTGTTGTCATTAATCAGTACCCATTTCATTGTTCTGATTTTCTTATATACTAGGTCAAGGTCGTATCATTAATTCGGTTTTTTGTGTTACATAAAAAAAAAAATTAATAATAATAACAACTAACACAGTTTTTTTCAAATACAGTCGCTTGCGGGGCAAGTTTTTTTTGTTGCTTATTCTTTATTTCCAGGTCGGTTGAGCCAACGAACTCGGAGGTACTCACCGTCTTTAATTGATTCGGGCGTCAAACATACGTCGAGCATCGAGGAAGTATGCGTGAGTAAAAAAATTGTTGTTGGTGCAAGGTTATTTTCTTTATAATTAAGACTAAAAATCGAGTTGATACGAAACTATTTATGTAACTGCTATATTTGAATATAATGAAAATATATTAATATTGTTAGCAATGGGTACAGACAAGAAAATGATGGTTTAATTTCAAGCAATTCGGGGGATGAGGAGGACCAGTATGTGTGTGTGTTCGAAATGAGGTGAGTAATTTTTCTCAGTTGCAGCAACAAGACCCAGGAAGGACACCATCACAACCCCACGCCAGACTGCGCGATAGCCGAGCAAATGCTGTTGGTGGTGACTCCTGGGCATCTGCTAACGGGCGATTCCACACTGGGGTCGTTCGTTACAAGCTTTTGAATTTTGTACAACAGAAGAAAATATGTATTATCAGAAAAATAGACTATCCGTCAGACCACAATATAATTGGCCGAATAATTTAAATATTCCACAAATTAGGCAAACAAACTATCAATTCAGACAAAATTATCAAGTTAGACCTCCCATTCAAAATAACGTCAATCCAACGTCAAACAATTGGCACTATATACCACAAAGGTACCAACTTCCACCACAAAATTACCAATTTCATCCACAAAATTACCAATTGCCACCACAAAATTTCACAAGACAACCCATCTCACAAAATTTTAAGCAGCTTACTTATAATCCTCCAGTCATAACCGACTCCAATATAAAAAATGAAAAGTTTGCGCCACATAATTATCAAAATAGGCAAATAAAACAAGAAAAAGACACAAAACTATACAATACAGAAATTACAGAAATTTCAAATGAATCCGATTTAGAAATAAAACCCGACGAAGAAATTTATGAAGCACCCCAAGACAATGAAGAAAATATCCAACACGAATATTATTGCAATAATGAAGAATTTTTTCTCCAAGAAGCCTCGGAATAATAAATATAGGGTATTTTCGTTAATTCATTCTTTAGAAAGAATAGAACGAATAGAATATCGATCACGTGACGTAAGAACATTCCGAACGAAGTATAATAAAAGAACATCCATAGAATAAACAGAATATTTTTTTGACAGCAACGAGTTGGTTTTATTTTGGCAGCATATATTTGAGTTGTCTTTGTAGGAATGTTGTATCACGTTGTTTAATTATTGAAAAAATACCAAATAAAGTAAAAATATGGATCAACGCAAATTAATTGGAATCGCTTTAAGCAGCAAAATCAGTTGGGATCTATTTTTTGAATCTGATTCAAGTGATGAATCCGACAGTGAATTAAAAAATAATTGTAACCCCAAAATCATGGGATATTTTGAAAATACAATTTGCGCTTTAAATGATTTCCAATTTAAAGCTCACTTTCGAATGCTGCCCAGTACTTTCGAGTTTTTATACGAAAGTATTTCAAACATTGAAAATAAGTTTGCTGAAGTCGCCCGTGGACATCCAAGAGTTTCTCTTGAGAAACAGTTGCTGATGACTGTTTGGTATTTGGCCAATACAGAATGTTTTCGGTAAATATCATAATTTTATGAGTATAATGTTTAACAATTGGTTTGTTTTAGATCAATAGCAGATAGGTTTGGCGTCTCTATCAACGCTTGCTGGACCGCAGTTTTTGATGTATGTAAGCAATTACTAAAAGTAAACTGCCAGAAAAAAATTATTGATTGGCCATCCAGAGAAAAATCTATAGAAACAGATAATTATTTTAAAAATAAAACAAAATTCCCAGGTACTTATATAATCAATATATCTATCTTTACAATAATAAAAATGTTAATTAAAAAATATAAGGAATCATCGGATGCATCGATGCGACCCACATTCGTATTCCAGCCCCAAAACTGCACCCAAATTCCTATATAAATAGGAAAATATTCCATTCTGTTTTACTTCAGGGAGTATGTGACCAGGAAATGAATTTCATTAATTGTTATGCGGGTGAGGCTGGATCAATACACGATTCATGCCTATTCCGGCGGTCAAATTTATTTTCTAGGATTAGCAGTGGTAAGTAATGTTACATATTTATTTATACATCTTTATAAAAATGTTTAATATTGTACTTCTTTTTATTACAGGTTCTATAATAATACCCGAAAATCAACACATGGTGGGAGATCTTGGTTACAGCCTTAAGACCTATCTTCTGACACCATACAAAGATACGGGTAATATAACTCATCAGCAATCAAGATATAATAAGGCTCATTCGGCAGCGCGCGTCACCATTGAACGCGCTTTTGGGTTACTGAAAGGTCGGTTTCGGCGACTTAATAGTTTAAATACCAAGCGATCTACATAATATGTATATATAATATATGTATATATATTAATATAATTTTGTATATGTAATATATTTGGTTTTTATATATTCAATAATGTGCTCGTTTTTTTCAATACCAACAGTGGACGAATGCAAGTCAGTGTGGAAGTCTATGCGCGATAGTTTGCGATATCGCACAAAAATATAAAAAAATCGGGTGTCAAGCTGATGACTGGGATGACGACCAACCGGAAATGGTCGACGACGACTGGGAGCTGTCCGACGTGATGGGGTTTTTAAGCCCATTGTCATCGCAACAAAAACGAAGGTAAATATTTGCATTTGTAGGGAAAATTTACGACAAACATTTGGTTGAAGTAAATAATCCTTTTATATGTATTTTACTGTGTAAAAAAAACAGGATTTCTTTAGATTGTAATGAACATGATAGCTTTCATGTGTTTTTTAATAAATTCAAAAAATAAAGTGTTTGTTTCTTTTATAATTTATAGAACGTTTTCGGGATCGAGTAGCAGCACCACTGTTGCACCCAGTCCCAATTATGACGACGAGGATGCTGCCACATTCGTAATCCAACTACTCTTATGTGAGTTATTAAACTTGAATGTTATTAATATCTAGAAATTCATCTAATAAATGTTTTTCTAATTTCAGGCAAGTACAAAATCTAAAAATAAAAGTTCGGATGAAGCAATTGAGAATTTAACGTGTTCTATAAAAGATTTAATCGCAAAAAAGGACCAGAGGGATATCGAGAGGACGGCCGCGAGAGCATCTAATCAACTAAAACATCATGTTTTATGGGCGAATCTAGATAGGATGTGTCGCCATTTGCCGGGCATAGATGTGGACATGCTCGGTGTAGAATTTAGCCTCCAAATAATGGATAAAATAAAAAAAAATAAAGAAAACGAAAATTAAATTAAGATTTGTTTTATTTTAATAAAATTAAATATTGAGTTGATACGATACAAAAATTGCTTAAAACGAGGGTATTATAAAAATCAGTTCTGATTCGAATTTTATTTTAAAGATATTCTCTAGTCGGGATAATACTCATTCCTCTAAAAAAACAGCTCTTCTTTGCCATTCCAAACTTCCAGCAGGCGAGTTAACATATTCTTTTAAAAGGTTGCGGATATTTTTGGCATAGTTGTTTTGACGCCCGGGATATGTTGCTAATACATTGGAGTAGAGCGATCCCTGTGGTAAATTTTGCCTCCATGCACCTTCAACTAGCACTCCCTCGTCACTGTATTTATCGGTGAGGTTCGGTGGACAGTAGGTTGAACTATTTCGTTCTAATAAAAAGTTGTGAAGCAGACAGCAACTGCTAACAATGTTTTGTGCTCTGTCTGGTCCACAAAACATTGTTCGACTTAAACAGAGCCATTTAGAGCACAATATTCCAAATGCATTTTCGACGCATCTTTTAGCTCGACTAAGTCTATAATTAAATACCCTTTCTTCGTCTGTTAACTTGGCCGGTTTTTTTGGAGCATATGGTTTCATTATTCTGTGGTTTAATGGGAACGCGTCATCACCAACAACAAAAAAATGGTAATGATTCATTCTCAATCAAAACATTCTCAGGAAATTTCATTGAGTCTTGGATAATATCTTGGCCAAATTTACTGCTTGTAAAGACTTCAGAATCGCCCTCACTGCCATATGCTCCAATGTCGAGACAAATAAATTTGTAATTCGCGTCAACTGCTGCCATTAACACGATGCTATGGAACCCCTAGAAAACAATACCAAAAAAAAAATATATTAATAACAAATATAAGCACCAAAGTTAATAAATATATTAATACACACCTTGTAGTTATAAAAAAGGCTTCCTGCATTTTTGAACATCTGATAGTCACATGTTTGCCATCTATAGCACCGACACAGATCGGAAAATTCCATTTTATATTGAAATTGTTGGAAATATCAAGTAATTTTTGTGGGTTTATTTCCTCTAATTTTAATGACCCGCAAATAGCACGGCATACCTCATCTATTATAACACCCATGTGTTGTTTGTTGATGCAGTATATAGATGCCATATGTCGCCGCAGAGAATCACTTGCTAAATATCTATAGTTTAAAGTTACAAGAACACAACAAATTATAATCAAATATTTCGGTTTAAATAACATTACTTACTCTAAAACGATAATTAATTTTTCCTTCGGACTAATATTATCATTAGGCCGTGTATTCCGCCTTGGTTGTAACCTTGGTTCCAACAATACTAGAAGTTTGTCAAATTCAACAGGCGTCATGTGAAAATTTTCTTTGAATACTGACAAATTTGACCTCAAATCATTGAACTGAAATTTGTTTTGAAAAATAAAAGGAATATTCAATTTTATTCTAAAAGTACTTACATCGACGGCAAAACGCCCTTTTGCTGATCGCTGCATTAGGTATGGGTTAACAAAAAAACGACGCTCTTGTTGTTGCCTTTTTTTTGGCCAGTGTCACGACCAAACCAGCAGATCCGATAATAATATCATCTAAATCATCTTCACTACTTGAACTTTCCATAATTTATTTTACAATAATTAATAATTAATCAAATTTAATATTCAATAACCAGATGTGATGTTTTTCTTAAAAAATCAAATTCACGTTTGCTGTCAAAGCTGTACGTCAAAAATCAAATTTCTCCAAAAAAAAAATCATTTCTATTTCACGCGGAAATAAATAGATTTTTGGAGACCGCGTTAAAATTTCGTTTCACTTTGAACTGAGTACTAAGCTTTAAACGGAAAATAGTCCATAATATGTATAATTCATTAATAAATGGACCACATCTATCTCAAGATTGCAGTGAAAAGTGGTATATTATAAAAAATAGCCTTTTTTCTTGATCGTAAAACAATTATAGCACTAAACTGAAATTTGATAACCTTCTGCCTTCGCTTCAATATCCACACTAAACAAAATAAAAAATCAAATTTTAAAGTACATATAATGAAATCTGGCTCCTCCTCTTTCACTTCTAGTTTACATTTTTCTTCTATTTGTTATCGTTTTTAGTTTTGTTTTTACTGCTATATGAGGTATGGCTGTGTGAGTATATCTCGTATATTTATCCCTGATAGCCCGAGTTCAGCAGTTACTACTACATAAATAATAATAATCTCGTGTTCGTATATCTTAATCTAAACTGCTTCTAATTCAGTCCAAATTCAGAAGTGAATATTCCTAACACCGTGAAACAGATATATATATTTTTTAATTTTATTTCACTTTAATTTTTACTGTTTCAAATTATTAGTCGTAAAACAAGCTAGGTATCTCCTGAATAAATACTGAATCACTACTTTACATTCAGTATGATAAGCGAAACAACAATATTGTAATTGTTAATTTGCTTTCTCTATTTTTTTACGTATGTTCATCATCGTTTCGGTACTTATTATAAACTAATTTAATACGCACATGCCGCTTATTTGGAAGTTTAATTGAATTTTTGTTTAGTGCAGTAAACTTTTTAAATAAATATACAAAAATAATATTATAGTGTGGTCTTATCAACATAATAAATATCGGTTAATATATTAATACCAATAATTTAATTAAAATATATTTAAGTAAATCACTTATTAGTTTGGTAAATTTGTTGGTACACAAAAAAATCTTGGACTAAATAAATTGTGAGGTAAGTAGGCGCATGATAATTAAAAAGTGTAATACCGGTGACAGACTAGAGATTGACAAAATTCAATTAGTTAAACATATTTATTATAATAAATTTACTTGCAATTTAGCTAATTTTAGTGGAAATGTTAAATAATATAGTGGCGCTACGATTTTATGATAAATATCACATGAGTTGTTTTTCGATTCTACATATTTGCAAATATATAACACGGAAACAGTATTTTGGAAAAATAACATGAAATAATATCATATTGTTAACGGTTAACATTTTATATACGAAAGTTAAAAATAAAGCGACCAACTTTTAATTGCGATTAAAACAATGAAACAATATCGTTTCTTCAGAGTCTACTCCCAATATTACTAAATCTCAGCTTCTAGCTCCATCATTTAGTTCTTAGTTCAAATTACATGTGGCTATTAAAATAGTGAAATTTATTTTGTTTTCAAAATATTATTTAATTTTATTAGTTTTTGTTTAGTTTATTAAAATTATATGTGTAACTATGATACACCAATAAAATTCCATGAAAGATTTATTATTTTCAACGTGTGTTCCTCCTTTTAGTCGCGCAAATAAGTTCAAAAATTGGAAGATTAGCTAAACCATTTTAACCATTAAACCCTAATCAAAATGAAAAACTAATTTTCTACTTGACACACTCGAAAAAATCAGTAACCTAGTTTTCCAAATCTCCTGTTTGTGACCCGTATAAGGTATCCATGATGTATTTTTTTTTTTGCAAATGTTATTATTTGAATAAAAATAAATTTTAATAAATAAATTTAATAAATCTTTAAGCTATGGCAAGAAAAACGATATTAAACGAAATGAGTGAATTGGCTAACTCATTAAAAAGAGATATTCAACGATATAATGAATTAACGGACAGTCCAAATTTGCACAGCGTCATTGTTGAAGAGGCGGATGACCACGGAGAAAAAAACGAAGATGGGAATGACGAAATTATGTCCAATCCTGCAATAACCTCGAATGATTGTGATAATATTGATAGGAGTTATGATTCAGTTTCAAGTGAAAATGGCGCAATTAGTTTAAATTGTAGTAGTGATACAGCATATGTGGAACCAAAGATTTCCTGTGAGTTGAGAACGTGGACATTGGAAAACAAAGTTCCACATAAGACCGTAGATAATTTATTATTAGCCCTTAATAGATGTAACATTAAAGGATTGCCTTTAAGTGCACGAAAACTTCTTAATACTAACCGGACGTCTTTAGAAATTATAAATACTGCAGGTGGCCAGTACTATCATTTTGGAATCCAAAACTATTTACAATCTCGGAATTTTCTATTTCTAAAAAATGTTACTTCTCTTGTTATTGACATTAGTATCGACGGGGTAAATTTATTTAAAAGTTCTCGAACAGTTTTATGGCCCATTATAGGTTCTTTCTCTAGTTTTAGAAATGAAAATCCTTTTTTAATTGGCTGCTTCTGCGGAACATCAAAACCTACCTCTGTAAATGACTATTTACAAATGTTGACTAACGAAATTATAAGTCTTAACGAGCGAGGTGTAAGAATTGGTGTTAATTTAGAACCAAAAGTATTTAAGATTAGAGCTTTTATTTGCGACAGCCCTGCCAGATCATTTATTACCGCAACACAATATCCAACTGGAAAGAATAGTTGTCCTAAATGTACTCAGACGGGATTTTATGTCAAAAAACGAGTTGCTTTTCAACAAAATGTAGCTACTTTACGAAGTGATGGAAGTTTTTCCGCCAGAACCGATAAGGCTTATCATTCATCGGATTTTCATTTTAATAAAAATTTATTAGAGACTGCTGGAATTGGTATGATTTCCCAATTTCCGCTCGATGTTATGCATCTTGTTGATCTCGGTATCACAAAAAAAATTTTAACATTATGTTCAATGGGAAAATTTAATGGAAAGTTTTTCAAAACTGAGGAAATAAATTTCCTTTTGAATGAATTGCACTTTAAAACTCCATCGGAATTTTCTAGAAGCCCACGTTCGTTGGATGATCTTGCTCATTGGAAGGCAACTGAATTTAGGCAGTTTTTACTGTATACAGGAATTGTTGTTTTAAAAGGTCGTGTTGATGATTCTGTGTATTATTGTTTTCTGCTTTTGCACTCTGCAATAAGAATGCTGTCTTGTGAAAGAACCGATGCAAATGATATTGATGTTGCAAATAAAATTTTACAGGAATTTGTTAGAATTTTTGCTACAATTTTTGGCGAACAAAGCGTTTCGTTTAACGTCCATTGTATCTTACACCTATCTGACTGTGTTAAGCAATTTGGTCCATTAGACAATTTTTCGGCGTATAAGTCAGAAAATTTTATGCAATTTCTTAAGCGGATGGTTAGAAAACCCTCTAATATTCTTCAGCAGTTGCATAATAGACTAGAAGAAATACAAATTGCAAGTATAATATCAAATAATGGCAATAAAGAAAATAAAAATTTCAATTTATCATTTAAAAAGTATCAGGATTCGTTTTGTTTAGTAAACAACAGAATTCCTGTTAAAGTTGTTGGATTTGGTTATGATAGAGAAAGAGAAACAATTATGGCTCATAAATTTAAAAAAATTACAAATTTTTTTACGGAACCTGTAGTTTCATCTACTGCTTTGGGGATAGTTGCGTGCAGTGATCCTGAAACTGAAATCTCAATATTTTATAAATCAAATATAACATATAAATTTTATCCAACAAATTATAATAATACCGTAATTCTAATTCCGATTCTACATCAATTCCACAAGTTTCATCATTAGTGTATATTACTAGAACAAATTAAACATGGATTCACATCTACCACCATCGCCCAATTATACGGATTCACAATCAATGCCATCTCCGATTCATTACCAGAATATTTTAAACAGCGAAAATTTAACCGAAGGATTTCTTTCATCTACGCCTATCCATACCCGTAAGTTTTACGATATCTTAATTTTCTTCCAACATTTGATACAATTTCTCACGCGCATTGATCAAGATCAGTTTATGTTTTATATGGAAAACTCCGTGTTGTTTCACGAAATATGAACTGAACCGGATCGGATTATGTGTAAAGAGATACAGCTGTTATACACATGTATGTATTTATAAGTTTCTATTCAATTTTGCAGAAAAAAAATTTAAAGTAAATAACAAATATTATTATGAAGTATACGAGGGTCCCTCACGAAGCAATCTTAAAAAAATGCCAGGACGTGAAGTAAATTTAGATGTTGAAACTAAACCAAATACTTACATAGAATTACAAAGTATATCTCAACAAAAAACTCCCACAACAAATGCTGAAACGACTTTAATAGAAGCAGAAACCGAGGACACTGAAGCCGAATCCTGTTTTGACACATCTTATAGTTCCGAAGAGTTTGGTGTAGATCAAATGATTGAAGATAACCAGCCGCATCACAAACTTCCTGCCGCAACGGAAAATAGAACTATGCCTACTTCTGTGGAATATGCAAAAGGTATAACTATTTTGATTGGTAAGAACTGCATATTAATTTTTTGTAATATCCTTCTAGGCGATATCACATCAGTGTTAACCAATATTTTACAAAACCAAGAAGCATTTTTGAAGAACCAGCACATAATAATGAAAAACCAAAATTTTATGTTACAACAAATAAAAGAACTGGATAAAAAGGTATACATAGAATAAATTATTCAAGGAATTATAAAAATGTACAATTTTTTATAATAATTTAGATTGAAGATATCAATGATATTAGGAAAGTAGGGGCTACCGAGTTGGCAACAAACAAGTTGCTCAAAGAAAATGTGGTGTACAGCAAACGTACTGCAAAAATGTTGCAATTCCTAACTGGCGAAGACAAAGACGAAAACGATGTTCAAATCGAGCAAATGTTTCCTGTCAAAACGATTCAGGAATTAAACGACGTCGAAGTTCATCTTTTGAATCCCCAATTCGCCCAAGCGTTAGTAAGTTTTTTTTATTCGTTGGAAAAAATTAATGTGTAATATAAATAAATTATAATTATTTTTTCAGACAATTTATTTTCGAAGATTCAAGGCCAATTCTGAATCTATCGAATTTGCGTTCAAATTTATCGCAAATGATAACGTATATAGCGAATTCAACTTACAAGGTATAGCGGGAAAAAAGGCTTTAACAACTTACAAAATATTTTCTAAAATATTATTCGGTAGACAATTTATTTTTGGATATTATTGTTTATGACGTTTCATTTGCATTATGTTTCCTTTTAGATGCGTGCGGGACAGGGCTAGGTGTTGCTGAATACTACAATCAACTTCGTCGTTGTGTCTCAAAGTCCCACAACCGATTTTATAAAATAAAATCGTTAAATAAAACAAAATAAAATTTTAAATTTAATGAATTTTTTATGTAAATCTTAAATAATTGAAAAAAAAATTATTTAAAAATTAACAGAAATTAATAATGGAATTAAATAAAAAAAATTTGATTATATTTTGAAACATCATTTGTACACATATTTTACATTGTAAATATTTGCTTGTAATGCTTATCAAATTTTTCAAACTACATAAATATCACTAATTGTCAACCTCAATAAAACGGGTATGTGGATTCCGAAAAATCTCCAACATTTTAAAGGTTTTTAGGAATTACGAGTATTATTACATAAGGAATTCTTAAACTTGACTCGAATGGTATATGAAGAAATAGGCCTGAAAAAGCAAATTATAATGATCAACTGAAACACTAAAGAATCATGTCTAAATTAGAAGCATGAAAATGTACTTATAATTCCCTGAAAGACAGTAAATGTAGCCTGAATAAAATGGGTTTGAGAACGCCTGAACACGCACTGAATTTATGAACGGAATTTTTTTTATAAAGAATTAGGCCTGAATATGCATTTGCCATGATCCGCTGAAATAGTACTGAATCTTCCCTTAATGAAAAGCCTGAAAATGTGCTTATGCAGCCCTGAACGATGTGAAAATTTAAAACTGTTTGTCCTACTTTAACATTTCATTTTAATGCATATAAAAATGAGACAGCTGATTTGTATGTATTAGTAAACTACTGAATTTTTTCCCGAAGACCTATACCATTTCACTGGAGCGTTCAGGCATATATTCAGGCCTGAATCATCTGCATTTTCAGGCATTCCAGGTTATCAGGGATTATAAAACTTTGTGAGCTTTTCCTGTATTTTTATACTAATACAAATGAATAGATGGCTGAATTATTTGATACTTGAGTAAAGTTCGCCTTGTATAATACATTTGTGTTGGTTTTGATCCTATCAAAGAAAAAACTACATAATGCCTAATTATGTACACATTTTAACTTGATGTATGAATTTGGAATTCGTAAACCACGTAAAACCAAACACATTTGATTATTTTGATTTTTGTAAGCTAGACAACAATAAAACAAAAATATTATGCACAATTTTTTTCTTTTGAAAAAAAAAAAATCGAAATCCAAATTTATGTAGAACAAAACGAAAATATTACAACAATTTTTATTTAACATGTTGACACACACTTTCTAAATGTGTGTACTACTCAGGAACACATATTTGAATGCTAAAGCAGTCATTTAAGCGCGAACGTGTTAAAACAAATAATAACAATACAATAAGCAGAATCTACTTATCTAATATGATTCCAATTTGCAAACGAGATCGTGCAATACAAATTTTAATTCTAACAGACCGAGTTCATTGCCTAGTTTTTTTTTCTGGAATCGAATTTTATGTCCCCGTTGCGCAGGAGCAGTATGTCCGGGCTCATATATCGCTCATATATCAGTATTATCGACAGCTTTCGCTTTCATATTATTGGTCGATATATCTTGGGATTTAGTCGTAACGTTTCCAATGGCTTCCGTACCTAGCGTAAAATTTGGATGCTTCCGTTTTCTATTAGACGATTGGTTTGTGTTCTGTATATGGCACCACCATTTACTTGCGTCTCTAAGGCAAGTTCCCTGGCAAGTTTTTTCAAAAATAAATTGATTTTTTTAGCGTAAAGAACACGAAACAAAAAAATTGAAACAAAATATAAAATATGCCAAAAATTGACAAAACTCTTTGATCCTTTTGAAGTTCGTCTCATGAGTGGACCTCCCATATTTTCATGGAGATTATACGAAATGGGTTGAAAACACGCACAAAATGAACCACTTAAAAAGCCACATTCAAGGGCCAGCAGAAAAATTAGTAAGCCATTTGGAACCTATCGGAGACAACTACAATGCAGTGTGGGAGATCCTGGCGAATCGCATCAATAATAAAAAAATTACTTGTATCTAATCTACTAAACATTTTATTAAGCCAGTCAAGATATTAGAACTGACACATGGGGTTCATCCATCATTTCTACTTTGTTAAAAAAATTGGACAACGAATCACGACGTAAAGTTTTTAAAATTTCTGGAAAGGCGCTTTCAATCCTTAGAATCTATTAGTAGCAATAAGTCAATACCAACACCATAACGCAGGTATCAAGCACAGCCGGCAGAAATACACAGAATGAATAAATTTTAATTAAATATTTTACTTTAACCTACCCGTGGAACTATTCTGGTAATTTCCCGGGAATAGGCAATTAGGGAAAGAATTTATAAGTAATTTCTATTTAAACATTTTTTTTTCTAGCATACTGAGGTAAAAAGCTAGTAGTAATTTTTTTGAAAACAAAATTAAATTGGGAATAATTTTCTCTGCCAATACTACAAACAGGTTAAAAATTGCAGTAGAGCTGACTTTAATCTTTTAACTGCTGGCAACACCATAAAACAGAACTCCCAAGGTTGTCAATATTTACCCAACGTATTCATGCTATTCCTGCGAGCAGTGCACCATTTGGGCGCCTTTTTGCTACATCAGGCAATTTAATAACCGATAAAAGAAATGCTATTGATCGTAATTTTGTGAATGATATCTTGATTGCTAAAAGCGAAAAAACGTATCCGCGCAGGGCTCTAATATATATACTGATGTTAAACTTTGATCAATAATCAGAAGTACCATTTCCTCTCACATACCAAGTAATCGTGACAGTCGTACAAATAGTGCTTCAAGTAATTCGGCCGAATTTTTCAACTTTAAATATAACTAACCTTCGGTCACGACATGCAATCATCACTAACGGTATATTAAGAGAATCTAACCACATCGCAAAAAGAATAGTTAGACCTTCTAACTCCATGGAATTTATAAACATGTTTTGTTAAATCTATTGGTAAATAATATTATTTATATATTTTTATTTTATTGTTTAATAGCAATAGTTAAATAGAACGAATGGACGCATCTTATCTAAATAAATTTTTGGATCATTTCTCTTTGGGCGTCCAAATAGATATTTCATATTTTTTCAACAAATGGGTGGCATCCAAATCAACTATATCCGATTCGCTGTCAAGTAACACCATTAATGACATTAAAAATTCTGCAGAAATTGATCCACACACAAATCCTCAAGGACCATTGCCTTGTAATCAGGTTTCATTATTACCCGGTATTAAGGTACGCGAAATTTGGC
Source organism: Nephrotoma appendiculata (assembly GCA_947310385.1). Taxonomy (NCBI): domain Eukaryota; kingdom Metazoa; phylum Arthropoda; class Insecta; order Diptera; family Tipulidae; genus Nephrotoma; species Nephrotoma appendiculata. The sequence goes on from OX371223.1 coordinate 301,321,585, forward strand.
GGACGGTAATAGACGGTAATAACATTTTGGAATAATTTGAAAAATACACAAAGTTAAATAGAATGCAACTATGCAATCCTCGGGAAGGACTTTAAAATATTTAATTTTTCAGTTACTATCCAGTTTTCAAAGAGTGCAAATTTTGTTTAATAAAACTAAATAAGTATTTGTAATAATAATAAAATGAAAAGAATAACAACTAGTACATCATGTTTCATTGTCAAAACTGCAATTCCATCATTTTCGACTAAGGTGTATTTGTCACGCCACGTAAAATTTATTCATGATGATCTTCAGTTGCCTTGTGACATTTGTGGAAAAACAACAAGTAATCTTCGGAACCTAAAAGATCGTCAAGCTAAAGCACATAATATTCGTATAACGTTTATAAAGTCAAATAAACGTGAGTTTTCCATCAACGATGATAAGGAAATTAATTAGTAAACAGAAAATATAACGTTCAAGTGACGAATCATTTAATCCCATACCTACCCGTGACGAAGAACGTGCTATTTGTGAAACATGTGATATATACAAGTGTTGAAAAAATATGCATAATCATTTGAAAAGTATCGCATGTTGAAAGCATTCGAAAGTGATGAAAATAATGAACCAGCCGAAAGCGCATTCCAGTCAAGAATAATCAGCTATCGGTTGTCACATAAGTCAACAGACTATATATGCTTTAAGGAGTTCATTAATTCAATCCGAATGAAAATAAATGGCTTATTAAAACTTCAAGTTGCTGCCCACAGTGCTTTGAAAACTAATTTTGAGTTATTTGCGATGTATAATAAACATATGTAGCAACTCAATTATCGCATAATAATTGATTCTACAAAATCGACGAATGCGACATACAATACGACATACAATGCGACATATTAATCCGAAATTAATTAATCGATATAAAAATCAACTAGCATAAATCGACCGCGCACGAGCGCTTGCAAGTAGGCCGTGCGATATACTGGCATTGGCGATTTATGCAAACGAAACGAAAATAATGTGGAAGAAAATATGCAAACGAAACGAAAATAATGTGGAAACTGAAATTAAGGAAAAATGAAAAAAAAAACAAATCTTCCATTACTTACGAGCTGTCATCGAGCAAACAACAACGTGCGAGTTACGTAGTGGACAACAGCCACCTACTCCACACCATCAACATTCCAGCTCGGTTATCAACACCGCCTCCAACATGCATAAATAAAGACATCGTATCGACACATTCCAGCTCGGTCATCAACCGCCTCGAACATTAACATTGTAACATTATTTTGTATATCATATTTCCTTTCCATAAAATTATTTTAATTCAACTTTTGCTAAACAAACAAAATCTTTTCATAAAATTATTTTTATTCAATTTGCTAAATAAACAAATAACATAAAAATGCATGTTGAGACGCAATAAAGAAAACGGAATATTAGAGTAGTTATGTATGTCATCAACCCCAAGACATCCATCAACAAATTCCATATAAGTCAATCACCCATCTAAGAAATGCAACCCGATTCCTCGGCTTGCTCAATGTACACGCGATCCAAACGAAAATGATTAACAAATATATTTTATTATAAAATGTAATTTGAATACAATAAATGCTCTTGAAGCACAAATAACATTTGCAATATTAAAATGCTCATCAAGCATATTTTATAATGTATGTAACTGTAATTTATTAAATGACGAACAAATCAGTTGGATTTAAATACTCTTGGTGTAAACTTGAAAAGCTACAATAAACTGAATCTGTTTAAATAAAGTTTATTTTCTATTTGTGTTTTCTTTGTTGTATATCGGAACTCTCTCCCGCACACGTTCGGGACACGCATATATAACTGAGTATATATTTTGAACTTAGCGAGACCACATCGCTCGAGTGTTAAATAAAAAACGACTGCATTTATTCAAAAGAAAGGTGTATTGAAAAAAATTAAATTGTTATAAATAAAGTATCTATATTTTAAAAAGGTTTTTAAATTATAATACCTACGTGACGTAACTGGCGCCGTCGATAGTAGGATATTTTTTGAGTATCCACATAAAATAAGTTGTTATAAAAAAAGGAGGGACAAAACAAAGTGCTAAGTGTTCGTTATAAACTATGTCATAAACTGTGTTTGTTATCATCGCCAGCGTCGTGCTATTATGCTATTGTAATTTTTTTTATCAATATTGAGTGATACTCCAGGACCAGGAATGAACCCCAGCACACCCTTCTTATTAATGATCACCTGGTAAGTGCGAATATTTGATATTTTGGTTAAATATACCCTTACTCCTTTACCCTTTCATTAAGTTTGAATGAATATACTCTCACAAGAAAAAGGATCAAATTCATCAATTTGATACTCAGGGACCTATACATATGTATACAGCCTTGTTATGTATTACCAGTGTAGCACTGTATCATTGTATATCAAATTCTATATAACTTAGTAGATAACCTTATTGCTTGTATAATATTTTTATATAATGTACATACTTCCTACTTCTTATTTTTGTATTAGTAAATCTATTATATACTCCAAAGGCTATATAAAGGTTTGAAATTTGAAAATAGAGGAAGTATTTTTTGGAAATTAAAAGTAATTATATCGGACAATAGTAATGTCCAGTAATTGTAAAATTGTGAATTGTGAATAATTGCATAATAAATAAAATGTTTAAAACTTAATAAATAAAAAAAGACTTTAAAAAAAGATATATATTATATTTACAAGGTGTACAACAAAAAATTGGTGGCAGCGGAGGGATTTTTGCTCAGCAAATCGAGCAAAATCTTAAAATCTTATTCACCTTGTAAATTCTTTCTATATTTAAAATATAAATATTAAATATAAAAATCTAAATAAAATCTCAATTGTGAGTGATAATCAGCAATCCTTATGTTTGCTAAAAAGTAATTGCTAAAAACAGTTTTGTGAATGTGAAAAGTGGTGTAATGTGAAACCCCTTTAAAAAAAAAAAAAAAAAAACTATTTCTTGCTATATGGTAAAAATAAATAATATTACCAATAATGTAGTCTACTGAATTAAAAAAAACGTCAGTAGTTATAATTTAAACTATCTTAAGTTATATATAAATATGTAACCGTAAAAATATGTGTAACTGTTAAAAATATTTCGCTGAAATAAAAATGTGCTCAGTGAATCATCAGTTTTTGCAATATCAGTTACCCAAATATCCACATGTAATTTTAAAATATTAAAACTATCAACAAAACGTCCTGACAACCGTTTTATATTTTGCCATTTCATCTATTTAACAACCGGACTCATCATCAAAAAAAACAAAAAAAAAAAATTTCATTTGATCAAACCTTATTACATCTTTAAACCTCAACTGGAACTTCATAAGTATTATAATATGTACTTTGCATTATCAACGCGTTTGTAAAAATATTATCCATTGGAATCAACATACGTCGCTTCAACTCATATAATTGATCCAGATCATCCGAATCAGCTATAATTGAAACCAGGTCTACATTTCCGTCAACTTTAATATACGAGGGTATATCAAAAAGTCTTGCAATATCATATGAAAAAAAAGAGTGAGTGAGACAACAATATATTTTTCAAAACCATTTTTTGTCGCGATGAAACTTCTAGAAGAACATTTCGATGTAAATTTTACAGTTCGTTTGTTTTTGTCAATTTAGTAACACGTGTTTTGAATTTTTCTTAAAATGAATGAAATTGAATATCGCGCCGTTATTAAATTTTGCTGTAAAGATGGACGAAATGCAATTTATATATTAAACTGTATATCAAAAGTTTACGGCAAATCTGCACCATCATATGCCACAGTAACAAGGTGGGTAAAATTATTCCAAAGTGGTCGGGAGTCATTAGAAGACGACAACCGCTCGGGTCGGCCAGCAGACGCTATTAGCCAGGAAAACGTAATTTTGGCCGAATCTATTGTATTGGTGGACCACCGTATTTCTGTTCCGCGGTTAGCGTGGAGACTTTCTCTTTCATACGGTACCACATATACTATATTACATGACCACCTTCACATGTCGAAAGTAAGTGCGCGATGGGTTCCCCGTTTGTTGAATGCAGAACAAAAAAAAATGCGTGTTCAAACTTCAAAGGCGATTTTAGATATGTACAAAGAAGATCCAGAAAATTTCTTGGATAACATAATAACAGGCGATGAAACACGGCTTCATCACTGGGATCCGGAATCCAAACAAGAATCGATGCAATGGATTAAACGTAGTGAACCACCACCAAAGAAATTCAAAACTCAATTGTCTGCTGGTAAGGTTTTGGCAACAATTTTTTGGGATGCTGAAGGAATTTTGATAATCGATTATATGCCACCGAAAAGCACAATCACAGGCATATATTACGCAGAGGTTTTCCGAAAATTGAAAAAAGCGATCCGGGAAAAACGGCCAAGGAAAGTTAGGGAAAAAATCTTGCTTCTTCACGACAATGCACCAGTGCACAAGGTTAATATTGCTCAAGCTGCATTAAAGGACTGCGGGTTCGTGGAAATTCCTCATCCACCGTACAGTCCAGACTTGCCACCCAGTGACTACTTTCTGTTTCCCAATTTGAAAAAAACACTAAGGGGCCGGAAATTTTCCAGTGACTATGAAGTACAGTCTGTTGTAAATGAATATTTTATGGAGCAAAAGAAATCTTTTTTTTTAGAGGGTTTAGGCAAGTTAAATGATCGATGTGACAAATGTATAAACCTTAAAGGAGATTATGTCGAAAAATAAAAATATTGCTGTCTCACTCACTCTTTTTTTTCATATGATATTGCAAGACTTTTTGATTTGCCCTCGTATATTAATTCGTCATCAATTTACAACAAATCAAACAAAAATGGTCATAAAATGGAGCAGCAGTACATCATCATTAATGTAATAATTATATTCTATACTGCAATATAATAATTATTCAAGGTTAGTGTTCAAATCTTTATTTCTCTCAATTTGAATTAAAAAAAAAAATAATAAAAATTTATTGCTATATAGAGTATGAATGAAAATTTGGAATTTTGGTTGTTTGTTCTATTTTTATTATTTTATTGCCTTTAAATTTTACTATCAATCTAACAAAATATATATATATATATATATATAAGTTAACATCTCAATGTAACGTGTGAAATGCTGATTCAACTTATTATAGAAACATGAGCATCCGCCACGCGTATCCGGATAAATTAGTTCAACACCAAAAAAGTCGAATCAACAAATATTTTATAAATTTTCCATTACTGCTTTTGCTGAGGAAAGCATAATGTTTAGTATAAGAATATAATTTTTTAGATTGTAAAGTTAGTTTATTATCGTATTGTGAACTTAAATGTAACATTTTGAATTAATAAAATTATTTTTTTTAAGTTTCACGGATAAAACTCGTTAACTGGCGCCGAAACAGGGACCTGATAATTAAAAAGTGAATATTTAGGGAAAAAAGTGAAGTGATAACTTTTAAACTCAAATATTGTACCCCGTTGAACACAATAAGTTTGTGACAAGTGCTTTACTAAGTCGTATTATACCCAGGTGACCATAATACGCCTACCTCACATTCGCTTAAATTCTGTGAGTGCTACGTACCGTAGTAGGCTGTTTGTAATTGTAAACACTGACGGCTAAAAAGGAAGAAAACGGACCACCCAGAATAAATCAGGCCAAGTGTACATATTACCCGGAGTGCACTATAAAGATCTTCGCGGAAACGCTAATCCACGAATCACTCATTAGGAGATATCCTCGCCAATGAAGCACATAATAATTTTGTAAGTAATAAAAACAAAAGATTAATAAAAATTTTATACCGACATAAATAATAATAAAAGTGAATAAATATTAAGTGAAAATAACAAATTTACGTCTAATAAATTAAGTGCATATTAATAAATCTTAATCAATTGTAATAAAAATGGAAAGACAAATAGAAGCACTACAGGATGCCGTAAAACAATTAACTGGAGCACTTAACGCTCACATAGAACAGGCAAAAATGATTGAACGAAGGCTTCAGAAATTAGAACAACCACGACCACGGCAGGAAACGACTAACTTAACGTCACCTAAGAATGCGGAGGATTTAAAAGAAATCAGTAAATTACCAGACTGCGTTAAAGAATTACAACCGTTTGATGGCAACCCAACACAATACCTTTCTTGGGTTCATAGTGTAGAAAATATCTTAAGTGACTACCAGATCATGCGTGACAGACCAATCTATCGTGCCATCTTGCAAAGTATAAGGCAGAAGATCAGGGGGAATGCTGACTCCGCCCTAATATCATACAATATATTCGACGACGAATGGGCATCAATAAAAAAATGTTTGTCCCTCCACTATGCGGACAAACGGGATTTAAGAACACTAGAATACCAACTGGGTAATCTAACGCAAAGAAACAAGTCGATAGATGAATTTTACGCCAACGTCAATCACCAATTCTCCTTGATTGTAAATAAAATTAAAACAGAGGACTACTCGACCGACACAGTTACAGTACTCATAGAAACCTATCGAAACAGAGCACTCGATGTCTTTATTCGAGGATTGAATGGGGATTTATCGAAAATACTGATAATCCAGAAACCAACGACGTTGCCTGAAGCTTATGCATCCTGTCTAGAAATTCAAAATTTAAATTATCGGAACCTCACTGTGCATGATAGAAATTCGAACAATTCGATAACAGTACCTATCAATCAAATCTTCGCCCGAACGAATGTCAATCAATATATGACCATCGCAGGAATCACAACCAAATAGCATTACCTCAACAGGTAATGCTATTTGGTTGTGATTGGCCAACACAAGCCAAACCACCAGAGCCAATGGATATTGATCCGTCGACAAGCAGACAGGTCAATTACATAAATCGTCCAGTGCTACCTGCTCAGTTAAGTTCACCCGCATTCAAACGAGAAAACTCGTATTACAATGAGCCACGGAAACAACAGAGAATATACAATATAGAGACACAAGAAGAAGAGGAGCAATACACACAGATGGTAAACGAAAATACGGACATCGAAGAATCAACAGAATACGAAGAAAGTGAAGAGAATGCCGAGTTAAATTTTATGCTGGAAGCCTCTCTAGCATACCATACATAAAGTACCAAACGAGGAATGGCGATACGCTCAAATTCTTGATTGATACAGGTGCAAACAAGAACTTCATCTGTGATCAGTTAGCCGAAAATTCGACGGCAACCAATAACAAATTCAAAATTAGATCAGCCGGGGGGCAAATCGAAATCAGCAGAAAAATATGTGGACAATTTTTTAAGAGTGTCGGAATCAACACAAATATAGAGTTTTTCGTTCTTCCGGGACTAAAGACATTCGATGGCATAATAGGTGATGACACTCTAAAAGAACTCGGTGCAATTATCGATCGGAAAAACAACACCCTGACACTTAACTCAAACATTAAAATACCATTGTATGAGAAGCATACACCCCAAGTGAACAATTTAGAAATCCGAGATAACCACCTATCCACCGAATTAAAGAATAGCATACAAGTAATGCTCTCAAAATATAAAACGCTGTTTGGACCAGTAAACAATATAACACCCATAGAAACCACTGTAAGAGCCGAAATCAAGACAACAACAGATGAAGCGATCTACACAAAATCTTATCCCTATCCAGTTAATATGAGGAAAGAAGTCGAAGAACAAATCAACAAACTCCTAAAGGATGGGATCATACAACCTTCAAGGAGCCCATATAATTCGCCTATCTGGGTAGTGAAGAAGAAATTAGACGCCTCCAATACACAAAAATACAGAATGGTCATTGACTATAAACGTCTAAATGCTGTCACCATCGCGGACACTTATCCAATTCCGGATATATCCAATACAATCGCGAACCTCGGGAACTCTAGATTTTTCACGACAATTGATCTCACCTCTGGGTTCCACCAGATCAAAATGAAGGAATCAGATATTCCTAAGACGTCGTTTTCCACCATGAACGGAAAGTATGAATTTTTGAGGCTTCCCTTTGGTCTCAAAAATGCGCCGGCCATTTTTCAACGAATGATCGATGACGTGTTAAAAGAGTATATTGGAAAAATTTGCTACGTCTACATAGACGATGTTATAATCTTTGGAGGCAAAACAGAGGAAGAACATCTAAGGAACATTGAAATGATATTTAGCAAACTCGAAAAAGCCAACCTACGGATCAATTTGGATAAAACAGAATTCCTAAAGACGGAAACGGAATTCCTAGGTTACATCATCACTAACCAAGGTATTAAGGCCGACCCAAAGAAAGTAGCTGCCATTAGTAATATTAAAATACCGGAGAATCTGAAGGACTTAAAATCATTTCTCGGATTGGCATCTTATTACAGACGTTTTGTGAAGGACTTCGCAAAGATAATCAAGCCACTGACAAATCTTACAAGAAATGAAAACGCTCAGATTAAAGCTAATCAGCCGAGGAAAATAAAAATCAGTTTGGATCAAAATCAAATTCGGGTATTCCAACAAATCAAGGAACTGCTATCATCCTCAGAAATATTAATGTTTCCCGATTTCAATAAACCTTTCAACCTAACAACCGACGCCTCGGATATGGCGATAGGAGCCGTATTATCGCAGGGGGATATGGGCAAAGATAGACCGATCACGTATATTTCTAGGTCTTTAAATAAAACCGAAGAAAGCTACGCTGTCAACGAGAAGGAGATGTTGGCAATCATTTGGGCCCTAGACAACTTAAGAAATTATTTATACGGCGCGAAAAAAATTAAAATCCTTACAGACCATCAGCCGCTCACATTTGCTCTGAGCAACAGGAATAAAAACGCCAAACTAAAGAAATGGAAGGCGCGTTTGGAAGAATATAATTATGAACTTGTGTACAAACCAGGTTGCACCAACAAAGTCGCTGATGCCCTATCCAGATTGGAATTGGAGGCAAACACGTTGTCCACAAACGAAACAGCCCATAGTGCCGAGGAGGATTCTACGGACCTAATAAGATATTGCGATGCTCCAATCAACGCATTTAAGAACCAGATCATATTTCAAAAAGGACAAGATATTTATGTCCATGAAGAGCCGCACCCATCATACCACCGACATTATATTAGCAATCCAGGGTTAAATAAAGACATTCTAAGTAAAATCCTACGAGAGAATCTAAATCCGAATACGATCAATGGGATAAAGATACCTGAGGAATACATCCCACTACTACAGGAAGTCTTTAAAGAGCATTTCTCAACTTACAAGATTCGCCTAACCCAGAGAACAGTTACGGACATTGCTAACGAAGAAAATAAGTTTGCGATTATAAAAGAGGAACATAAGAGGGCACACCGCAATCATATGGAAAATAGGAAACAGATTTTGGAAAAATACTATTTCCCTCAAATGGCTAGTCTAGTAAAGAAATATACTCAAACTTGTGACACATGTAACATCAACAAATATGATAGACATCCAAACCATGTGCAAATCCAAGAAACACCTATTCCTACGTACCCAGCTGAAATACTCCACATTGATATAATGGAAATCAAGAATGAGAAATTCATTTCCTGTGTGGATAAATTCTCTAAATTTGCTAAATTCTTTCGTGTAAAATCCAAATCCATCCCACACATAAGAGACAAGCTGATTAAAGCACTACATTATTTTTCCGTACCTAAAATGCTGGTAATGGACAATGAAAGGAGTTTCGTAAGTCCCATAATCACTGACTACCTCAAAACCTTGGGAGTCGAAATCTACCTAACACCTACACAAAGGAGTGAAGTGAATGGGATCGTTGAGAGAGTCCACTCTACGGTAATCGAAATTTTTAGGTGTCTCCAGAATGAATATAAAGAATTAACGGTGAAGGAGCTGATCAACATCGCGGTGGACCGGTATAACAATACTATACATTCAGTCATTCAACAAAAGCCCAGCGACATATTCTTCGGAAGAACTCATAAGATTAACTATCAAAATTTAACGGATTTCAAGACCAAACTTAATGAAGATATAATCGAAAGGATCAGGAAAGCACAGGAAACCAAAATCGCAAGAGAAAATACGAGGAGAAAAAAGCCCAAAACTTACGAGGCGGGTGATACGATCTTCACAGCAATTAAACAAATCCAATCAAAAAATAAACCGAAATTTCAGAAAGAAACTGTAGCAGAGGATAACAATGTTACAGTTACCACGACTTCAGGAAAACGAATTCATAAAACCCAGATTAAAAATCTAACACAATAAATCACTCTATTTTCCAGATCATGGCTATGGGGCCTAACATTAACCTTAAACATCTATGAATACGATGCCCCAATAGTAACCTTAAAACAAGGGAATGGACGGATAATCAATGGAAATTTCAAACTAATCCATGTCATTAATTTACAAAATTATGAAGAACTAATCGATCGGATAACACCTACAATAAATAGCATCCAAGGAAGTAAACTTCGACCTCAACTAAATTATCAGATAGGACAAATATCCCAATTAATTTTGGAACTGAAGAATCAAAAAGCAAAAAACAGAAGATCTATAGATTGGATTGGTAGCGCCTGGAAATGGATCGCAGGCTCACCTGACGCCACAGATTGGGACCAGATAGTGAGAAGTCAAAATCAAATAGTCGGCAACAACAACCAGCAGTACAAAATCAATAGGGTTTTGATCGACACTTCACAACAGATGCTTAACGAGTACAACAAAATCGTTGAACACCTGGATATGGAGCATGATGACCGAACAGAACAAATACTATTTAATCGACTTACGCTCATCAAGGAAGAAGTTAAAGAAATAGTTCGCGCTGCGCAATTAGCAAAAGGAAAAATTATCAACACCAACCTATTGGACAAAGGAGAAATCAACCGGGTGATCATGGAAATAGAAACTTTGCCATACTCCAATGATATAGAAGCGTTAGAATATGCGGAACCGATGATGATGGTTAAAAACTCTACAATCCTGTACGTCATAGCTATACCGAAGACGAGCAACCAAAATTATAATCATATAATCATAAGATCAACAATTAAACAAGACAAACAGATCTACCTGGAGTTCAAAGAGCTTCTGCTCAATCAAAATGAAATTTATGGAATAACAAAGGACTGCAACATTTTCCGAGACATAACAATATGTGAACAAAGTAAGCCGAAAAAACTAACTGAAGAGCACTGTGTTAGTCAATTAATTAAAGGATTGAGTGCCAGGTGTGATTTTCAAGTCAATAGCAACCAAGTTATCGAAACCCTAAACGATAACACAATTTTTCTGAATAACTTCAAGGGGAACGTCATCAGTAGCAACTCCAGTAAGAGTTTGGAAGGCAATTTTTTAATACAGTATCACAACGAAATAATAAACATTAACGGTGCCACGTTCACAAACAAGGAAATAAGAACATCCCAGGTACTGCCACCTGTGCTACAAACAAACATTACCGAGAGAAGCATCAACATCGATTCTGGATACTTGCATAATTTGTATCTAGACAATATTAAAAAAGTTCAGCAACTATTCAGCAACCACAAAAAGGCTGCTTTCATCGACTTAAGCATCATAATCGTCATCATATGCTTAGTTAGCATATCTCTTATCAACAAAGCAAGAGTAAGGAGCCAGAGAAAGACCCTATTTATAAACAAACCAGCCCAACAGGAAGAGATTTCCGGTAACCTAAGAGGAATCCAACCCAATAAATTAAATTTTTGACCCACGAGACGTGGATCTTTGAAGAGGGAAGAGTTAACATCTCAATGTAACGTGTGAAATGCTGATTCAACTTATTATAGAAACATGAGCATCCGCCACGCGTATCCGGATAAATTAGTTCAACACCAAAAAAGTCGAATCAACAAATATTTTATAAATTTTCCATTACTGCTTTTGCTGAGGAAAGCATAATGTTTAGTATAAGAATATAATTTTTTAGATTGTAAAGTTAGTTTATTATCGTATTGTGAACTTAAATGTAACATTTTGAATTAATAAAATTATTTTTTTTAAGTTTCACGGATAAAACTCGTTAACTTATATTATGGTTAAAATTTATTATCTCTCGTACAATGTCATTGGAAAATATAAATCAAATAGCCAATATTAACGAATTAAAATTACGCACTCGTGTTATAAAGAAAAAGCGACGATCTTTGTCTCTAAATTCGGGCGAACAATTAAAAACTTTTGAACCCATAGATACAAAATTAATTCATTCTGACGGCGAGGAAAATCACTTTAAAAATATGTCTACATTAAACGTTGAAGTAGCTCTTAAATTAATTCCCGATTTTGACGGTAACTCTGATCGCTTGCATAAATTTCTATCCTGTTGTGACGTAGTTTATAAGCAATTAGCAGCTACCGAAAGTGAAAATTTTTTAAACTTGCTTAAAACCAAACTTTATTCTAAAGCATACGACATTATAAAATATACAAAATTTGACTCTTGGGAAAATTTGAAACTTGAATTGAAAAATAAATTCCAGTACTCCCGATCTAGTGAACAATTACAAATTGAATTGATAAATATTCAGCAACAATGAAATGAAAGCGTAACTGCATATGCCGGTCGAGTCGAAAAATTGTTATCAGAACTGAACGAGGTGTGCATAGACCAAGAAGGAGAAAAAGCATCGACCACTATCTTAAATTTAAATTCAAAAACGGCTCTTAAAGCATTTCAAGAGGGTCTTAACGAGTCTATAAAAATTATTATTAAAGCTTGTCGATTCAATAAGCTCCAGGATGCAATAAATCAAGCGTGTGAAGAGGAGTTAATTATTAATAGTCGAAGCCACATTAGCCTTAATCAAACAAATACTCGTGTTAGATGTCAACTTTGTAAGAAGAATGGTCATACTGCTGAAGGATGTTACAACTTACACCAATTCAAATCAAACTCTAATCATATCAGTAGAACTCTTCCTACTTACAACAATGTGTCAAATAAAATAAACGAAGTTAAACCTATGTCTTCAAATATACGTGTTGCTCAAGGACGTGTTATTTGCGCTTATTGCAAAATACCAGGGCATCATATCAATGTATGCCGGAAACGTCAATACGTAAACTCACGAAACAAAATTTACCAATCTACTTTGAGAAATGAACAATCACCTTCTTCGGGAAATGGTCCAGGATTCGATCCGATAAACTCAACGAACACTCCTGTTCGGATCCAAGAAATTCCAAGGTAGAGTGTTCGAAATCAAACATTAATATTCTCGCAACTGAATCGAAATTCAATCGTCCTCTTGATTCTAAATTAGATCATAATTCAAATTCGTATACTAATTCTTCTAATTCTATGCTAGCATCAAACGGTAATTCATATTCATTAAATTCAAATCTTTATTCAATTAACCTCAGTTCCGATAATCACGATAAAAAATACGTTCAGTTAGACTTAGATATATTAATATCAACCTCTTATTTTTTTCTGGTAGATACTGGTGCGGATATCAGTATAATTAAACGAGATTTCATCAAGGAAAATACATTATGCTATCCCGATCAGAAGTGCAAAGTGAAAGGCATTACTACAGAAACAATTGAAACCTTAGCAAGTTGTGAGGCTAGCATAAATATTTCAAATTCATTAATTATCCCACATTCATTTCAAATTGTTTCTAACTCTTTCCCTATTTCTTGCGCTGGTATTATCGGAAAGGATTTCTTATCCAAACATAAATGTAAGATTGATTATTCTAATTACAATCTCGAAATCCCAACCAAAAACGAAATAATTGTATTAAAACTTACTACGAATTCTTATGTATCATTGCCAGCTCGATCTGAAAAAACGTTTACAATTCATCTAAATATTCCTAATAATACAGATTTTTTTTGTCAGTCTCGTGAAATTTTAAGTGGAGTTCATATTGCCAACTCAATTGTAAATTCTAAAAATAATTTAACTACTCTAAGTCTTGTTAATACCAACGATTACGACGTGAAAATAGAAAACTTAGAGTTATCGCTACAAAATTTAGAGGAATTTGAAGTTTTCCATTTACGATCATGGTCCAATAATATTAGTAACCGGCTGGAAATAATTCAATCATCGCTTAGTCTAGATCACCTTAACTCGGAGGAAAAGAATTCAATCTTAAGCATTTGCCGCAAGTACAACGATATTTTTTATTTGCCGGGTGATAAACTTACCGCAACCAATGTTACGCGTCATAAAATCCGAGTAGAACCTAATCAACATCCTATATATATTAAGCAATATCGTTTGCCTGAATCAACCAAAACTGAAATCAATAATCAGATTGCTCAAATGCTAGATGATGACATAATTGAAACTAGCAAAAGCCCGTGGAATTTTCCTCTCATAGTAGTACCTAAGAAAACTAATACCGGACAAAAAAAATGGCGAATTGTTGTTGACTTTCGGAGGCTAAACAATGTGACAGTAAACGATGTTTTTCCGTTACCCAATATCTCAGACATTTTGGACCATCTCGGTAAATCAAAGTATTTTTCCACGATAGATCTGGCTAATGGGTATCACCAGATATACTTAGATGAATCTGATAAGGAAAAAACTGCATTTAGCACATCTTTAGGCCATTTCCAGTTCAAGCGAATGCCCTTCGGATTGAAAGGCGCGCCGGCAACGTTTCAACGCTGTATGAACCATATACTAAGTGGATTAAATGGTATTAAATGTTTAGTGTATTTAGACGACGTGATAGTGACAGGCCATAATCTAAGAGATCACAATTCTAAACTAGAATCTGTCTTTGCTTGTTTTAAAGATAACAATTTAAAAATTAATGTAGGGAAATGTCAATTTTTGTTTAAGGAAATTGTTTATCTTGGACACCATGTAACCGAACAGGGAATTAAACCTGACCCATCGAAGATTACTGCCATTCGACATTATCCTCAACCTGAAAATCAAAAACACATTAAATCCTTCTTGGGTTTAACTGGATATTACAGGCGTTTTATCAATAGGTACTCAGAAATTGCAAAACCATTGACCAATTTATTAAAAAAGGGACAACTGTTCATTTGGGATGCTTTCTGTGAAGAATCATTTTCTAAATTAAAAAATGCATTAATAAATCCGCCAATACTCCAGTACCCAGATTTTGCCGAACAATTTATTATAACCTCGGATGCAAGCGATACGGCCATAGGGGCTGTGCTTTCCCAACAAAGAAATAATTTCGACCTTCCTATTGCGTATGCCAGTAGGGTGCTGAACAAAGCAGAAAATAACTATCCGACAATTGAAAAGGAACTTTTGGCGATGGTATGGGCTGTTGAACATTTCCGGCCATACGTTTACGGCCGACCGTTCACAATTGTCACGGACCATAAGCCATTAATATGGCTTAATAATTTAAAAAATCCATCATCCCGCTTGATGAGGTGGCGTATTAGGTTAGATGATTTCGATTACAAGATAATCCATAAACCTGGGAATCGAAATCTAAACGCGGACGCGCTCAGCAGAATTAAACTCAATAAAACCGATCCAGAATTACATGTTGTTACTCGATCACAACAAAAGCAACTAGATGAAGCAAAATTAGACCTATCAACTAACAACCAACCTATTATCAACCCTGACAATACTAAAATAATACAATTAACTGATGATTCTGAAATAAATAAAATAATTCAAGAATTCCATTCAAGTCCAGTCGGAGGTCATCAAGGTGTTTTCCGTACCGCCGAAAGACTCAAAAGATATTATTATTTCAAAAATTTATATTCAAGAATAAAAAAGTGTATACGATCCTGTGAATTATGTCAAAAAAATAAATGTAGCAAACTAAATAAAGTACCGATGCAAATCACTTCTACTTCCTCGGCACCTTTCGAAAAAATATTTTTGGACATTGTGGGTCCTCTGCCTATATCGTATCAAGACAATAAATACATCCTAACTGCTCAAGATGATTTGACTAAATTTTCCATGTCTTTTCCGATACCTAATCAAGAAGCAAATACTATAGCACAAGTATTTGTTGAGAAGTTAATATGTATCTTTGGCGTTCCCCAACAAATACTTTCAGATCAAGGAGCGAATTTTATGAGCCAAATATTTGCCAACGTCTGCAAATTATTAAAAATAAAAAAATTAAATTCATCTGCGTATCACCCAGAAACAAATGGGGCTTTAGAGCGTTCTCACCGTACATGGACTGAATATCTTAGAATTTACACTCAGGCCGATAATCAAAATTGGGACACTTGGCTTCCATTTGCTATTTTCACATTTAATACAACACCACACACAGCAACGAAATTTATGCCGTACGAATTACTGTTCGGATATAAACCAACTATACCTATTTCTTTAACGCGCGAGCCTGAGATGGTTTATAACTACGATGATTATATGTTTGAAGTGAAAAATCGAATGCAAAATTCGTTCGACGTTGCCAGAACAAATCTTATCAATCAGAAACAAAGATCTAAAGCTAATTATGATTCGAAGACCGAAGCTAAAAATCTTAATATTGGTGATTTTGTATTACTAAAAAATGAATTACGAAGAAATAAATTGTCACCTCTGTGGCTTGGACCTTTCGAAATCAAAGAAATAAATTCACCTGTAAATACCACTTTACTTATTAATAATAAATTAAAACAGGTTCACAACAATCGAATTAAACTATTCCAAAACGAAATTCATAATAGATAAATATTAAATATTTTTCATGTTGGGAGAATCAAATGCTTTGAATATTAACTTATATTCTAATTATTATATTTTATTATTACTTTTATATAGCCTACAATTTATTATATGTATGTATTCTTAATAAAATGAAATAAAAAAATTTTATACTTATTATACAAAAAAAAAAAAAATTTCAAAATAAGTTTATGTACCTACATATAGCTAATTAGTTATATTTTATTTATATAAATTGTTAAATAATTAATAGAATTATTTAAATCTTAGGGGAAAGGTGTTATGTATTACCAGTGTAGCACTGTATCATTGTATATCAAATTCTATATAGCTTAGTACATAAACCAATATAATTATTAATATTTATTAGTTATTCCTTATTGCTTGTATAATATTTTTATATAATGTACATACTCGTACTTCCTACTTCTTATTTTTGTATTAGTAAATCTATTATATACTCCAAAGGCTATATAAAGGTTTGAAATTTGAAAATAGAGGAAGTATTTTTTGGAAATTAAAAGTAATTATATCGGACAATAGTAATGTCCAGTAATTGTAAAATTGTGAATTGTGAATAATTGCATAATAAATAAAATGTTTAAAACTTAATAAATAAAAAAAAGACTTTAAAAAAAAAGATATATATTATATTTACAAGGTGTACAACAGCCTGAAATAATTAAGGAATAAAAGGTTTTTATATGTTTTCTGTTCATTGATATTCAATTAGTTTAAATAAATAATCAGTAATAAATAATTAAAATAATTGATTAATAATAAAGTGTTAAATAGCAGATAAAAATAAAGTGAAAACAAAAGAAATTAAACGTAGAATATAAAAAATTTATGAACAAAGAAGTTGAAGATTTAACAGACTTATTAGATACACTTACATTAGAGAAAATGGCACATAAAGATCAAAAAGATGAAAAGTTAGAAAAATTAAACACACTTCTAGACGCCTTCATGATACCAGATCCCATTAAAACCCTACCGACATTGTCTGGCAAAAATAATACACTACATGAATTCATCACAAACGTAGATGAAATCATATGTCAAACAGAAGGTATAATGGGAGTAGGCCAAACACCCCTCACATTTCTGAGAGCAATCAGAAATAAGATTATCGACGACGCAGACAGCGTTTTGATAACCTATGGTACCAACATCAATTGGAGTGACATTAAAGCAAACTTCATTTCGCACTATGGTGATAAAAGAAATGAGACTTCTTTAATCCGAGATCTTTCGAGTAAAGTCAAAATATTATATCAATTTTATTATACAATAAACATTTAATAATTGACTAATCTAATTAATAATATAATATAATTACAATGTTCTTTTCACTTATCACTATTATTATTCTAATCCATTCATCTTATGGAGTAGAAGAATTTTTTGGCTATGATTGTCAAGATCAAGAAGTAACTCATACTGAATACTCGATTTCAGAAAACAAACAATGTGACATCGAACCTCTAAATATTTCCACTCAACATATTAATATTCAAATTGTTGAAAAGAAAGATTTATTTAAAATTAAATATGATCAATGTCTAATTTCAGCTTTAACTACTGTTACAAGATGTGGTAGATCATGGCAACAATCAACACCTTTAGCCACTTATACTGAAACTATACCAATTCAATCCGAAGAATGCAAAAATATAATTAAAACAAAACAATATTTATATTTAATTAAACATATAATTAAAATTGCCAATTTAAATGAAATTACTAAACAGACTTTAACAGTAACTGGTTCAGTTTCACCTGATGGAGACTGTGAAAGTGGTGGTTCCTATTCTCATAGAAGTATTAGAATAGATAGAGCTATTGCTGTAACAGAATTAACTGTAATCGTAAAAACTAATGAAGCATTAGTAGAAACTACTTCAGGTGATTTGATTTTACCATCTGGAATTAGATGTAAATATATAGAACAATCTTGTTTTGATTATATTGGAGGATATACTTTTTGGGATTTATATCAAGATGATTCAATTTGTATACATCATCATTATTCAGTTGTATATGAAGGTCCATCATCTAAAGTTATTGATTTTGATAATAACAATTTAATAACATATTTTGTCCAAACTGAAGAATTAGAATTCTCTTTAAGTTCTAATAGACAATCAAAATTATGTGGTTATTTAGTAATGTTAACAGATCATCCTAAAATATTTTTATTTGAACATACTGAAATTCATGATTATCCATTCAAAAAATCTATTAGAAGTGGTTTTGATATTAATACTATATCTTATTTTAATACAAAAATTAGGAAAAAGTAGATTTAATAACCCATTACAGTGACAAAAGAAGTGAAGTGTCACTAATCAGAGACTTACATTCTACTCTACAAGAAATAAATTCGACAGAAGTATATTATACAAATGTGCTAAAAGTTCAAACTGCTTTAATAAATCAAGTCAGGTTGAAAGAAAATGATGTAAAGGTAAAAGAGAAACTGTACAAGGAAATGTGCTTATCACAATTCTTGGCCAACCTACGAGAACCATTAGGATCAATAATAAGATCTAGAGATCCAAAAACCCTACCAGAAGCTTGTAACGATTGTTTGTCTGCTTAATATTTTTTTTATTCACCACCTTTATATTTGCAAGTGGCTATTCGTCAACAGATGGCAGAAATGCTCGTCCAATAGGTAAAATCCATCGTGGAGACTTAATTATCGATTTTTTTGTTCTTGACAGCTAAAAAGGGGGAGAGAAAAAAGAAGAAATGAGATTAGAACACCGACCACCGAAACAATCGGACGAAAAAAAAAAAAATCTAAAAGATACATTATCAATTTTTTTTGGATAATAAAAATTTTTTAAAGGAAAATAATAAGAAAAAAAGTGGTGAAAAGTGATAATTAATACTACCCAAAAGTGACGATTAAAGCCGAAAAAAACAAAACCAAAAATATTGATTAATAGATCGGTCCAAAAATTCGCATTTTTTTTTGGTAGACGCGAAAACGAAATAGTTATTGTGACGCATGCCCATATAAACCGCTATCCAGCGGATTCGGTAATTGCGAGCGGACTAACAGGGGATAACCGTCGTTTTTTTTTGAAACCGATAGAAACACCACTCGCCGTGTACAACAACGGCATCTTAAGTGGGATATAATACCTAACCCACCGTCACCGAACCGGAGCTGGCTAACTATCAATCCTGCGTCACGGTGCAACAACGTACCAGCAACCGGAAACGAGCGAACCAGTCGTCATATGTGCAGTGGAATTTTGGATCAGGCAGATTTTGCTGTTGTCATTAATCAGTACCCATTTCATTGTTCTGATTTTCTTATATACTAGGTCAAGGTCGTATCATTAATTCGGTTTTTTGTGTTATATAAAAAAAAAATTAATAATAATAACAACTAACACAGTTTTTTTCAAATACAGTCGCTTGCGGGGCAAGTTTTTTTTGTTGCTTATTCTTTATTTCCAGGTCGGTTGAGCCAACGAACTCGGAGGTACTCACCGTCTTTAATTGATTCGGGCGTCAAACATACGTCGAGCATCGAGGAAGTATGCGTGAGTAAAAAAATTGTTGTTGGTGCAAGGTTATTTTCTTTATAATTAAGACTAAAAATCGAGTTGATACGAAACTATTTATGTAACTGCTATATTTGAATATAATGAAAATATATTAATATTGTTAGCAATGGGTACAGACAAGAAAATGATGGTTTAATTTCAAGCAATTCGGGGGATGAGGAGGACCAGTATGTGTGTGTGTTCGAAATGAGGTGAGTAATTTTTCTCAGTTGCAGCAACAAGACCCAGGAAGGACACCATCACAACCCCACGCCAGACTGCGCGATAGCCGAGCAAATGCTGTTGGTGGTGACTCCTGGGCATCTGCTAACGGGCGATTCCACACTGGGGTCGTTCGTTACAAGCTTTTGAATTTTGTACAACAGAAGAAAATATGTATTATCAGAAAAATAGACTATCCGTCAGACCACAATATAATTGGCCGAATAATTTAAATATTCCACAAATTAGGCAAACAAACTATCAATTCAGACAAAATTATCAAGTTAGACCTCCCATTCAAAATAACGTCAATCCAACGTCAAACAATTGGCACTATATACCACAAAGGTACCAACTTCCACCACAAAATTACCAATTTCATCCACAAAATTAATTACCAATTGCCACCACAAAATTTCACAAGACAACCCATCTCACAAAATTTTAAACAGCTTACTTATAATCCTCCAGTCATAACCGACTCCAATATAAAAAATGAAAAGTTTGCGCCACATAATTATCAAAATAGGCAAATAAAACAAGAAAAAGACACAAAACTATACAATACAGAAATTACAGAAATTTCAAATGAATCCGATTTAGAAATAAAACCCGACGAAGAAATTTATGAAGCACCCCAAGACAATGAAGAAAATATCCAACACGAATATTATTGCAATAATGAAGAATTTTTTCTCCAAGAAGCCTCGGAATAATAAATATAGGGTATTTTCGTTAATTCATTCTTTAGAAAGAATAGAACGAATAGAATATCGATCACGTGACGTAAGAACATTCCGAACGAAGTATAATAAAAGAACATCCATAGAATAAACAGAATATTTTTTTGACAGCAACGAGTTGGTTTTATTTTGGCAGCATATATTTGAGTTGTCTTTGTAGGAATGTTGTATCACGTTGTTTAATTATTGAAAAAATACCAAATAAAGTAAAAATATGGATCAACGCAAATTAATTGGAATCGCTTTAAGCAGCAAAATCAGTTGGGATCTATTTTTTGAATCTGATTCAAGTGATGAATCCGACAGTGAATTAAAAAATAATTGTAACCCCAAAATCATGGGATATTTTGAAAATACAATTTGCGCTTTAAATGATTTCCAATTTAAAGCTCACTTTCGAATGCTGCCCAGTACTTTCGAGTTTTTATACGAAAGTATTTCAAACATTGAAAATAAGTTTGCTGAAGTCGCCCGTGGACATCCAAGAGTTTCTCTTGAGAAACAGTTGCTGATGACTGTTTGGTATTTGGCCAATACAGAATGTTTTCGGTAAATATCATAATTTTATGAGTATAATGTTTAACAATTGGTTTGTTTTAGATCAGTAGCAGATAGGTTTGGCGTCTCTATCAACGCTTGCTGGACCGCAGTTTTTGATGTATGTAAGCAATTACTAAAAGTAAACTGCCAGAAAAAAATTATTGATTGGCCATCCAGAGAAAAATCTATAGAAACAGATAATTATTTTAAAAATAAAACAAAATTCCCAGGTACTTATATAATCAATATATCTATCTTTACAATAATAACAATGTTAATTAAAAAATATAAGGAATCATCGGATGCATCGATGCGACCCACATTCGTATTCCAGCCCCAAAACTGCACCCAAATTCCTATATAAATAGGAAAATATTCCATTCTGTTTTACTTCAGGGAGTATGTGACCAGGAAATGAATTTCATTAATTGTTATGCGGGTGAGGCTGGATCAATACACGATTCATGCCTATTCCGGCGGTCAAATTTATTTTCTAGGATTAGCAGTGGTAAGTAATGTTACATATTTATTTATACATCTTTATAAAAATGTTTAATATTGTACTTCTTTTTATTACAGGTTCTATAATAATACCCGAAAATCAACACATGGTGGGAGATCTTGGTTACAGCCTTAAGACCTATCTTCTGACACCATACAAAGATACGGGTAATATAACTCATCAGCAATCAAGATATAATAAGGCTCATTCGGCAGCGCGCGTCACCATTGAACGCGCTTTTGGGTTACTGAAAGGTCGGTTTCGGCGACTTAATAGTTTAAATACCAAGCGATCTGATTTAATTCCATTAATCATAATGTCGGCTTGCATATTGCATAACATTTGTTTGCAGAACGGCGATAATTTGGCCACGGATTTTTTTATATATCCAGATGATGGAAGAAACGACCCGGCACCCATTATCAACGAACGTAATAGCTACGCCAAAAGGGAACAAATTCGTAGATTAATAAATGATAACGACATAGATAATTAATTCAATTCATTTTTTATTCATTATTCATAATAATAATTATGTAATAAAGTAAAAAAATAAAAATTCATACAAAATATTTAAGAGTCGCTTATTGTAATTTATCCACTAATTTTTCAAAAAGTTGAAGGAATCTATCCTGTCGCTGCATTTTCTCTTGATGGCGTTTATTTTTAAGAGCTTCATTTTTCCTTTTTTTTAGTGCAGATGGACCAGGAATGGTTAATGATTCGTCGATAATACAATCAGCGAAGTCGTAATCATTGCTGCCACCTACTCCAGACGAATTTGAAGAATTATTAATCGAAATTGTGGAATCTTCGCTGGTGCATGTGGCAGGAGGAGTTATCTCCGGACGCTTGTACAGAACTTCATCCATTAATTCGAAGAACCCCCATTTT
The DNA here is from genome assembly GCA_947310385.1 of Nephrotoma appendiculata. Taxonomy (NCBI): domain Eukaryota; kingdom Metazoa; phylum Arthropoda; class Insecta; order Diptera; family Tipulidae; genus Nephrotoma; species Nephrotoma appendiculata. The sequence continues at coordinate 301,344,729 of OX371223.1, forward strand.
TTATTCGAATTTCCGCTGGTATTGTTATGATCCTTGACTTTCTTATACATACTTTTCAGCCCTTTCCACTTACCATCACACTGCTCTCCTGTAACTTTTTTATTTCTTATAGTGGAAAGTTGGCCTAAAAATAAAATTATACAAACATGTATTAATTGGAATACAATTATATTCGCATCAAATTTACTTGCAATCTCGTTCCAAACTTTTTTCTTTGGTTGACGATCAAACATCGTGGAATGTTGAACATATAAATCTATCAGGCATCTTATATCGCCTGGGCTCCACTTAAAACTGTCTGTAATTTGAAACAACCACAGTTTTATTTTAATATTTTCAAATTTAAATTAATAATTAGACAAATATAGTAATAAAACACATTTTACCTTCGTTAATAATATTTTCCATTATTCTCTATAATTATTAAAAAATATTATTATATAAATTGTGTTTTTTATTAAAAAAATTAAAAAAAAATATTTGCACACACAATTATTCACAGCTTGACGACGTTAAAAAACGGAATATTTTTTCACTCTACCTTTCGATGCAGTATAAAAAGAATGCGTTCTGAAAATTCTAGACAAATAAAAAAACCAACGAAAAAATAAACAGAATACACAGAATGATTAAAAGTACGTTTTATGTCAGTTTCTGAACGTTCAGAATATACAGAATGAATAAACGAAAACACCCATAAACACTCATAAAGTTGACGGCAAACTACCATATATCACAATACAAATAAAAAATAAAAATTTACATTTTTTAAGACATTGGTTCAGACCAATCCTATATAAATCCGAACTTAATCAAACCTGACAAGACCATAACTATCCCAAATGCCAAGATCAAAACAGTTACAGGATCAACACTTGTCAACAAAATTATATACCTCAACGGTTTTAAAGAATTCCAAACAAATCAAAAATTAAAATTTCACTTATATAATTTCCACGAAAAATTCGATGGACTCATAGGTATTAATATACTGACCGAACTTAAAATAGGGGTTGACATGTACTATAAAAAGTTATTTTTTCCCAACCATACGATAGAGTTAAAATTTAACTTTGTAAATAATAAAACAATCAATTTTTCAAGCCAATTTAATGAAATTCACTCTTCATTGCGAATACAACACTTAAACCAAATAAACCAAGACAAATTACGAGAATTATGTGAAATATATTCTGGCATCTTTCAAACTGAAGATTCCCAACTATCTGCGACAAGCAACATAACCCACCATATTGAACTGACAAATACAACACCCATCCATAAAAAACAGTATAGATACCCTAATGCTCAAAAACCGGAAATAAAAAAACAAATTTCAGAGCTGTTAAATAACCAAATTATACAAGAATCAAAAAGCCCCTGGAATAGTCCAATTATCATAGTAAGTAAAAAACCAGATGCATCAGGAAACCAAAAATTTAGAATGGTAATAGATTATAGAGAACTAAACAATAAAACCATTGACGATAGGTTCCCAGTACCAAACATTGAAGAAATTTTAGATCAATTAAATGGTTGTAAATACTTCACTATACTAGACCTTAAAAGTGGTTTTCATCAAGTAATGATGAATCCTGACGATAGGGAAAAAACCGCATTTTCAGTAGAAGGAAAGCATTATGAATTCATAAGAATGCCATTCGGACTGAAAAATGCCCCATCAACATTCCTAAGACTCATGAACAGGACATTAAATGAACTGTTAGAAACATGTTGTTTTTGCTACATGGATGATACAATCATCTATAGCAAATCGGCAGACGAACATCTAAGTAATATTGAATTAGTTTTCCAAAAATTGGAACAAGCCAATTTGAAAGTGCAATTAGACAAATGTGAATTCTTTCACGAAGAAATTCCTTTCCTAAGTCATATTATAAATAATAAAGGTATTCAACCAAATCCCGAAAAAATCAATACAATAAACAATTACCCAATTCCGAAAACACCTAAACAAATAAAAAAAATTTTGGGCCTAGTAGGCTACTATAGAAAATTTATAAAAGATTTTGCCCACCATACAAAACCTTTAACCAAATGTTTAAAGAAAAATACAAAAATAAACATTAATGATCCAGACTATCAAGCGAGTTTCAATAAATGCAAAAATGCATTAATCAACAAACCAATTCTGCAATATTGTTCATGAAGCACACAGCTGATCATCGCGTTTAAATCAAAACAACCGGTTAAACTTTTTATTATTTTTATTTATAACATTATAATTTATATCGATGATTATATAACCTAACAAGGAGAAAAATATAATTAAAAAGGTATGAGAAAAAACATATTGTAAACTTACCTGTAAATTCTATAGATGTTATGTAAATCGATCAGTGTTATTGTTTTGTTTATTGACATAAACTGCATACTGTCAAATTAATATAGTCAATTTCAAATAAGAGTATACATTATACCAATTAACTAGTGTTGCGCGATGCAAATTGTTAATGTATTGCAATAGCGCAAACACTTGTACACTCAGTACCTTTTGACATTTATGTATTTTGTGATGTAAATTTTTTTTTTTGGTTAATAAGTCATGAGCACTCGATCAGTGAATTAACAAAAAGGGAATTAAATAAAATTAAAATATTTATAAAGTTATAAAGTAAGAAGTTTTAAATACAGTCCGCTACCACAATTATCAAATATCTTAACTTTAATGAAAAGTTCATTTTAACCACAGATGCTTCAAATGTAGCACTTGGTGCAATATTGTCACAAAGTGATAAAAATCTCCCAATAGCATACGCTAGCCGAACTTTAAACAAGGCAGAACAAAATTATGATGCTACACATAAAGAACTGTTAGCAATCGTTTGGGCGGCAAAACACTTTCGTTCATACCTTTACGGTGTAAAATTCGATATTTTCACAGACCATAAACCATTAGAATGGCTGTTGAATGTAAAAGAACCAAATTCAAAATTAGTAAGATGGCGTTGAAAGCTATCCGAATTTGATTATACAATCCATTATAAAAAAGGCACAGCGAATTGTAATGTAAATGCACTTTCTAGAATTGAAACTGAAGACAGCAAACAAGAAAAAACAACAGAAATAAATACTATCACAGACATAACAAATATTATAAACCAACCATTGGGATCCACAGGAAACAAAATTCATGAAAGTAGCACACCATCAAACGAATTTAGAAATCAACTCGTAATCATAATTGATACCAACCATGACACTATTAAGGAAACTCTCATGATAAAACACAGTGTAAACAAACGACATATAATACGAAAGAAATCCTTCTTCTAAAATATTTAAGGAAGAAAGCTATAACGGCACTTTACGCTAAAGATGATATTTTTCAACAAATCCAAAATGTATTTCAAGAAAATTTCCAAGACTCGGGGTTAAAAATTATTCGAACTAAAACTATACGAGAAGACGTTAGCAATTCAATAAAACAAGCAGAATTAATCATAAAAACGCACAACCTAAACCATAGAGGAATAGCAGAAAATTTAGCAAAAATAAAGAGAACTTATTACTTTCCCAATATGAAAGAAATAATAACGAACTATGTAAAAGAATGCCAAACCTGTAACACCTCAAAATATGAGCGAACTCCACTGAAAATAAATTTTCAAATTTCCCCAACTCGCGAATTATATAGAAGCGCTTAAAAAATTAAGAGATCGATACGATAGAAAGAAAAACACAATATATTCATTCATCAAACTCTTTATGTCTTAACCTGCTGTAAACATAGCTACCAGATCAAATGTAAATGCTACTATAAATAGTTCAACTACTATTTATTTAATTATTATTATTAACATAAATCTTTCACAATATAATTTATTTTTATATATAATTTATTTTAATTTATATCTCGTCGGTATAACAATTCCTATCTTACTAACTTAACTTCTATTTTTTAAAAACTTTTTTGTTTTTCGCGAACTCACAATATGCGAGTTCAACGAATTAATATATTGAAAATGTTAAAATAAGCATATATGTATATACACGTAGAAATTAGTTAAGACGACATTGACCGCGTGAATGTAAATAATTGCTTCTTTTACATTGCGGCAATGTCGTAAGAATGAAAGGTAGAATAAAAAAGAAACCCGACATGCTTAACCTAATTACAAATTTATATTCACAACTATCGTAAGCGAATTTTTGAGGCATTCACCTCCCATGCATTTACCTGTCGCGAGTGTGTTATTTTTTAGATTGGGAAATGTTGGATTGCCACAACATAGTTGTGACATCCACATCACTCCTCTTCCAAGAAAAGTTCTAATTATCTAAACACAAATTCAATTTGGAAATCAGAAAATCAAATAAACTATTCGCGAATGATTTACTATGATTTTATTCTTTTTACGAGGTAAAATATCAATGGAACACTATGACACATGGCGTAAACAAGAAAAGAAAAGGAAAACAAAATAAATTTTATATTGGATGATTACTTTATTTCGTTTTTATTTTTTTTATTTATATTAAAGATCTTTAGCTTTTTTTTTTTTTTTTTTTTTAAAAAAAAAAAAAATCTGTTTATACATCTGCACTTTGTTGGTTGGTAGCTCTGATGACATGTTTGTCAAACTTCTTTTTTATGTACTTGCGCATCACGTTGTACGCTAAGATTATTATCAACGTTATTGCTATCAATTCTACATAGGGAAGTATAGACGTCCATGTGCTGTCTTCTTGTTTGCCTTTCTGTAACGGAGCTATGGTTGCTGGTGCCTCCGCTATTATTACCGTTTCTTCCTTCTCGTTAGAAAACCAGTTTCCCATTGCTTTGGGGTAGAAGGTGAAAAACATGCTTATCAGTATTTATGTTTGTAGTTACACTCACCAAACTGGAATATTCTGAATGTGAAATTGCATATATGTACAATTAATTGTTAATGTTGTTTATGATCAGATGTGTTGTGTCTATTGTACCAATGGTTCTTAGAATTATGACTCTATTTTGTTGCTATTTAAAAGTAATCTTTTTGGAATATTTTGTGAGGTTTGATTGTTCGACAGCCTCTACACCATATGCCGGTTTTAAACGATCTATCGAAATCGAAGTATTTTTTCCTTTGATTTCGATTACAAAGTGTTTTCGTAATCGTTTCATTACTCTGTAAGGACCGTCGTACGGGGGTGTCAAGGTTGGTTTCACCTTGTCGACTCGAACAAAAACATATTCACAATTTAACAGATCTTTTGGAATATAGATTTTGTTTTGGGTCTGGGAACGTGTATCCTTTGCAATTAGGTTTTGCATATACTTTCGTAATTGCTCGACGTATGATGTCGGATCTAATTGCGGATTTAAACTTGAAGGAATGAAAAAATCTCCGGGCACTCTGAGTGTTTGTCCGTAGACCAACTCAGCCGTGGAACAATTTAAATCCTCCTTAAATGCTGTACGAACTCCCAATAACACGAGCGGAAGTTCTTCACTCCAATTAACTGTGTTTCCGCGAGCGATTAGGATTTCTTTTAGATTGCGATGGAATCGCTCGATAATCCCGTTAGATTGCGGATGATATGGAGTCGTCCTAATTTTATGAATTCCCAACATTTTCGTCAATTCTTGAAATAAATTTGATTCGAATTGAGGACCCTGATCACTAGTAAGTTCTAGTGGAACGCCGAATCTAGCAATAAAATTAGATAATAAGGCTTTTGCGACAGTTTGAGCGGTAGAATCCTGAAGAGGGATAGCTTCAGTCCACCTGGTGAAACGATCGATAATAGTAAGTATGTAGATGTTACCATTTGATGGTGCTAACGGACCTACTAAATCAATGTGAATTTTGTCAAACCGTCCCGAGGGTAAATCAAATTTTTGAAATTCTGATCGAGTGTGCCTTGTAATTTTGGCTTTTTGACAATCGATGCAAGTTTTTGCCCAATGGGAACTATCCTTGTTCATTGATGGCCAAAAATATTTCGATGCTACTTTTTTTCTTGTAGCCCTAACGCCTGGATGTGTTAGGTTGTGGACACCGTCAAAAATATGACGTCTCATTGGTTCTGGGATATAAGGTCGAGGTGTATTGGTTGAAGTTTCACACCATATTGCTCTCGAATTATTATCCGGTGAGACTTGCTTGAGTTTCAATCTTTTATTGAGTGGTTTCGAACCGTTTAAGTATTCTTTTAGTTCTGGATCTTGTTCTTGCGATTGAATTAATTTCTCGATGTCAAGACCAACGGAAGTTAGAACTGAGATGTCATCAGGACGTGAGAGGGTGTCAGCCACTACGTTTTCTGGGCCACTTACGTGACGAATATCCGTTGTGAACTGGGCAATAAATTCCAAATGACGAGTTTGTCTTGGACTTCGTTCCGTTTTGGAATTAATTGCGGTAACTAACGGTTTATGGTCAGTATAAATTCTTACTTCTCGTCCTTCGAGAAAATGCCTAAATTTCTTTATTCCAATAAAGATCGCTAATAATTCCCGATCAAAAGTTGAATATTTTTGTTCTGCAGTTGAAAATTTTTTTGAAAAGAATGCTAAAGGTTGCCATTCATTTTCGTTTAATTGTTCTAACACACCACCACATGCCGTATTAGAAGCATCAGTTCTAATGCAATATACGGTGTTTTCTTTTGGATGTGCTAGTAACGTGCAGTTTGCGAGTGAATCTTTTATTGTCTCGAGAGCTATTTGGCAATCTGAAGGCCAAGAGAAAATAGCTTTTTTACCTAATTTAATCAAAGAGTTCATTTGATTATAAATTGGCACTAATTGATCGGCCAAATGTGGTAAGAATCGATGATAATAATTAACCATACCCACAATACGTTGGATTTGACGGATTGTGGTTGGATGCGGAAAATCTTTAATCGCGATTATTCTGTCACTCGATGGTTTAATTCCATTACTGGTTATCTCGTGACTTAAGAAATTTAGGTTTGTCACACCGAACTCGCATTTAGCTAAGCGTATATTGATACCATAATCAGATAATCGCTTGAAGAGTATGCGTAAGTGTTCGGCATGTTCTTCTGGTGTTTTACTTGCGACCAGTATGTCATCGACATAAGCAAATAGAAAGTCTAAATCTTTCGTTACTTCGTCAATGAAACGTTGAAATGTTTGACCTGCGTTTCTGAGACCAAAAGTCATTCGACAGAAATCAAACATTCCAAAAGGAGTTGTTATCGCAGTTTTGAATTGATCTTCTTTTGCTACCGGAATTTGGTGGTAAGCACGACAAAGATCAATTTTAGAAAAAATTTTACATCCATGCAAATGTCTTGCAAAATCGTGGATGTGAGGTAGCGGATACCTATCTGGTACAGTTACTGCATTTAAACGTCTGTAATCACCGCATGGTCTCCAATCATTTTGTCCTTTTTTCGGTACCATATGAAGTGGAGAACAGGTTGACGAAGATGATTGTTTGCACAGACCTAAGTTTTGCATGTGTTGGAAAGCATCCTTAGCTAGTGAATATTTTGTTGGATCAAGACGACGCGGTTTGCAAAATGGAAGTTGACCTTCTGTCACAATTCTGTGAACTACATTATGCTTCACGGGCAAGTCGTATCTTGGTTCTTGAGTAAGTTCAGGAAATTCCTTAAGCAATGATCCATATAAACCTTCGATATTATAAATACGTGGTGATGGCGAGCTTACGGTAGAGATGGTTCCTGTGGTAGTTATGGTTGTTGTTGGATCGACCAAGCGCTCATTCTTTAAGTCGACTGTTAAACCAAACTTTACCAAGAAATCGGCACCAATGATGGGCTTATTTACTGTTGCTACCATGAATGGGTGTCGAAATTCTCGACGAAGTCCCAAGTTTAATAATAAAAGTTTTGATCCATACGTTTTGATAGGTGATCCATTTGCTGCGGTTAAATGAAGATGTTGGTCTTCAATAAGGTTTTTGAATGATGACGCAGGTATGACAGAAATGTCAGCGCCTGTGTCGATCAAGAAAGTTAAATTATTGTTTTTGCATTTTATGAATAAACGGCGAACTGCGGTTACTCCGGCATCTGCCGTGGCGATGGTGGAGGAAATTATTGGGGGTACAAATTGAAAATGCGGGATTGATAACAGATGGCGTTACTAACACTATACGCATCAGGCAGTACTGTGACTATGTTCATGTCAAAGCTACGTCTTATAGCTTTAATTTGCAGTATGTGTCAATTTGTCGCAGTGTCAAATTCATAGTTTTTTTGAGCTCTCAATATGTCGAGTTTCGTGCCAACAAAATAGCATTTGCGGGAAGTTTTAATTTACTTCTTTAATTTGAAGAAAAGTGCTGCTGAAGCACATCGATTGGTCTCCGAGGCTTATCCGAGTCATGTTCCATCGGTTTCAACGTGCGAGAGATGGTTTGTGCGATTTAGAAGTGGTGATTTTGACGTTGAGGACAAAGAGCGGCCGGGCCAAGTGAAAAAGTTTGAGAATGCTGAATTAGAGGCAATACTCAATGAAGACTCGTGTCAAACTCAACAAGAGCTCGCAGATTCATTGGGAGTGACACAACAAGCCATTTCCCATCGTATAAAAGCCCTCGGAATGATCCAAAAGCAAGGACATTGGGTGCCGTATGAGCTGAAGCCGAGAGACGTCGAGCGCCGTTTTTTCGCACGCGAACTGCTGCTCGAACGGCAAAAACGGAAGGGTTTTTTGCATCGCATTGTCACTAGTGATGAAAAGTAGATCCATTACGATAACCCGAAGCGCAAAAAATCATATGGTTACCCCGGCCATGCATCATCATCGACGGCCAAACCAAATATTCACGGCGCCAAGCTCATGCTCTGTATTTGGTGGGACCAGCTGGGTGTGGTGTATTATGAGCTATTGAAATTGAACGAAACCATCACAGGAGCACTATACCGAACTCAATTGATGCGTTTGAGCCGCGCACTCAAAGAAAAACGGCCACAATACGAGCAAAGACACGACAAAGTAATTTTGCAACATGACAACGCTCGGTCACATGTTGCAGCGCCGGTCAAAACATACCTACAAACGCTGAAATGGGAAGTCTTACCCCACCCGCCGTATAGCCCAGATATTGCTCCTTCCGATTACCACCTTTTCCGATCGATGACACATGACCTAGCTGACCAGCGCTTCCATTCTTACGAAGAAGCCCAAAAATGGGTCGATGACTGGATAGCAGCCAAGCCGGCCGAATTTTTTCGCGACGGTATCCGTAAATTGCCAGAAAGATGGGAAAAAGTTGTGGCTAGCGATGGACAATATTTTGAATAATTCATTTGTTACCATTTTTTCAGAATAAACGTTCAAAAATAGAAAAAAATCCCGCATTTTCAATTTGTACCCCCAATAGTTTTTTTGATTTTCATTCGTCTTGAAAGTACAATTTGGTTTACCGCACTTTCTAGCCATATTGCCAAATTTATAGTGATACCAACACATAGGATGATTCACCGAGCGAGATCTAGAACTTGGCCGTGAATGAGATCTATTCCGAGATCTAAATCTTTGTTGATTCGCGCGATTCTCGAATCTTTCGAACCGAGTTTTCAGCTCATTTATTGATTTACATAATTCGTGTAAATCAAATTGATCATTTTTCGTGTTATTGACATTTAGGCTATTTTTACAGTCGGTGTTTATTGCAGAAATATGTGAATGAGACACTGGTTGACAAAATGGATTTGTGAATGGATTGTTCATTCCCCAAATCCTATCTGCTGTTTCATATAATTTAGCGATGTTGTCACCTTCCATACCAACCAGTATTGCACCAATTGTGGGTGGTAATCGTGATACCCATAATTTTTTTATTAAATCAGATGACAGTGCACTTGAGTCACCTGCCATTCGACTTAATTGCCGGTGAAAACTTGAGGGCGATTGATTTCCCATTTCGACAGCGTGCAACACTGATTTAATCCGTCTCATTTCGGATTCCTCCGATCGTTTGATGAGGGCATCTTTTAAAGTTTTAAATTTATTTTCTGGCGGTGGGTTCAAGATCACGTCTGACACCAGACTTGATTGTGACTCACTTAGGTGTTTCACAATGTGATTGAACTGCCGCTCGTCTGACTTGATGTTTGCAGAAGCCATTATCAACTCTGCCTGTTTAAACCACAACCTGGGATTGCCATGCCAAAACGATGGTAAATTATTTGATTCCATCTGTACTTGGTATGGAGCAATACCGGCTGTTGTGTTATCAGACTTTCCAACTTGTTCTTCCTTGTTATTATTCTCTTGTTTAGTGTCGTTATTTCCAGATTTATGTGGTGTTGGGGACATTGTGCTTATGTTATGACCGTAGAAACAAAAAGAACAAAACTAATGATTTTTAATTATGGGGAGTTTAGAAAGTTAAGATAAGATATACCAATAAATGATTTGAGATATAAGTCGTGAATTTCCGATCACAAGACAAAAATTTATTTGCTTTTAGATTTATTTAATTTTGATTTCAATTTAAAAATGCGACACACACACGATAAATGGTGTTAGATTTTAGGTATATATGCACAAGAGGTAAATATTGCAAAAATTTCTCACCTGTTGACGCGTTAAACTATTTTGTTAAAAGGATTACACTTTGATGTTAATTAAGAAAGATCTTAAATTTACGTTAATTTATAATGAAAAATTTTACACTAAAAAAAATATTTCGACACTAAATAGTTTAACTGGTGGTTGCGTCTTTTCTGGTAGTACAAGCTGATGGTGATGATGATGACAGTGGATGATGATCTCGGTAGAACCTCCAAGTGAATGATAGACCAATTATTTGGTTCCCTCGTTGACCGCGTTCGGTTTTGTGGGGCTCGATAGCCGTGTAAATCAACTCAATGATGTAAGGGTATATTATGAATATTATATTTATATATATATATATATATATATATATATATACATATATATACCAATATGAATTATGATAATGTTATGATTTTGTTGTTAATTATATATATTATGTATTGATTATGTGTATTATTTTAATATTATATATTTATTGTTTATCAGCTCACAGGGGTCACCAATATAAATAGTTCAACTACTATTTATTTAATTATTATTATTAACATAAATCTTTCACAATATAATTTATTTATTTAATTATTATTAACACAAATCTTTCACAATATAATTTATTTTTATATATAATTTATTTTAATTTATATCTCGTCGGTATAACAATTCCTATCTTACTAACTTAACTTCTATTTTTTAAAAACTTTTTTGTTTTTCGCGAACTCACAATATGCGAGTTCAACGAATTAATATATTGAAAATGTTAAAATAAGCATATATGTATATACACGTAGAAATTAGTTAAGACAACATTGACCGCGTGAATGTAAATAATTGCTTCTTTTACATTGCGGCAATGTCGTAAGAATGAAAGGTAGAATAAAAAAGAAACCCGACATGCTTAACCTAATTACAAATTTATATTCACAACTATCGTAAGCGAATTTTTGAGGCATTCACCTCCCATGCATTTACCTGTCGCGAGTGTGTTATTTTTTAGATTGGGAAATGTTGGATTGCCACAACATAGTTGTGACATCCACACTACCATTTCGAGCGTTCAATCCTGTTCATTGTGTCCTGAGCAACAGCATAAACTATTCGAGTGTATTAAGTTCAACAAAATGTCTGAACCAAAGCGAAGAGAGATACTGAAAGGAGAAAATCGCTGTTTTAACTGCCTTAATAACAACCGTAACGTCTATAATTGTAAGTCAAGGTTTCGTTGTAGACAGTGTAACAAAAGGCACCACAGCTTAGTCCATGAGGAGCTGCCGGCAAATGCGGAAGTCCAGTTAAATTCTCATAAAGCCCAATCCAATGATGCAACAATTGCTAGCTAGCGTTCAGCTGTACTTAAATAAATCGGCAAGAATTACCCAGTTTAAAAATAATAAACCCAGCAAGAAATGGTATAATGCTTTCTTAAAAAGACACCTCGAGCGGGAATTACTGAAAAAAGATACGTGATTGGCACAGAGAAGTTTCTTCTTTCCTATCAGCAAATAGTTATGAGAGTGTTGTGCGTGATCCCTCTAGGATCTTCAACATGGATGAAACCGCTTTCTATATGTCTCCAAAATCTGAAGATATCATCGTTAGAAAAGATGCCAAGGTAACCCATTCTGTGGCGGGCAATGACGAAAAGGAGTGAATAACAACCCTTGTGGCTGGCAACGCTGCAGGAATGGTACCATACCCGATGATAATGCACATGCAAAAACTTATTCCATATCCGGTGGTTCGTAGTACTTCGAAAGGTTGGGGACTTGAAAGGTTGGGGCGTTCCGATAACGGCTGGATGACTGGCGAGTCATTTTTTGAGTATATTGCCAATGTGTTGAACAAGTGGCTCGATGAAAATCAGTCAGTGAATTTTGCAGAGATCTCCAGATCATCTTAGTATCGCTTTATCCAAATGCTACTCACCTGTTACAGCCAATGGATGTAGCCGTTTTTTCTCCATTGAAAGCCGTTTGGAGAGCACAGGTATATTTTATTGTATATCAACATATCCGAATAATATACTTTATTACTTAGTTGTCTTATTTACAGGTTCGGCAGTGAAGAGACACCACAAGAAACATCAAGTAAAGAAATCGGATTACGCATCGATATTGGAAAATGTTATTGGCATGAGTAACACAGAGGATAACTTGGAAAGTGGATTTAAAGTCTGTGAGCTATATCCGTTTGATGCAGACAATATACCATATCACAAACTATTAGTCTCAACGCAAACGGAACCGACTGTAATTATTGATGTAGAAGGAGTACTCGATTATGATCCGCCGCCCGCAACCTCTACCACACTCAATAATATTTCCGACATCAATTGCTGGCAAGTCAGCAATTACAGAATGCTGCAAAATTTTGAAAAGCTGATTGATTCAAATATAATGGCGCAATTCCTAATATCACGTGACACTTTGTATGGATCAATTGGAAATAAGGGTTTATTTGATATTTGGAAAAAAAATGTCCAATTCATATAACAGAAATGACTTACAAGATGATAGTCATATGGATATAACTGATATCAATATGGAACTGCAAACTATTGGTATAAACGAAATCGACGTTGATGATTGCCGAGTCTTTCACTTGGTTGATGGCTCTATAGTGAACGATTTGTTCCAAAACGGGTCACCATTTGTTCTGGAAGACAAGGAAAACGTCCCTATGCACACTTCTGAAAGTGATATTCCTAATATAGAGGAGGCTCCCAGATCGCTCAATTTTGATGTAGACTCTCTTTCATCCGAATCATCGGGGGTATTTTTATCAAATAACGAAGATCATGGGAGAAGTTTCCCCTCAAAAGGTAATAGTGACCGTCATGGATGATGCGTCAACACCATTCAAATCATCTTTTTTTTTGGCCAAATGAAGATAAGGGCAAGTTGCCTATCAAACGTCCACGAATTAAAGTTCCAAGCGTGGCAACTTCAGATGAATGGTTGGCATACTACAAGAAAAAACAGCTCATCAAAGAAAATAAGGTAAATGCAAAAGCAGAGAGAAAGCAGAGAAATCTGTTAAAGAAGCAAACATCGATAAAAAATAAAGGCCAACTTAAACGGAACAAAAATCAAATGGTGAAAAAAAGTTTGGAGGAACCTAACGTTCCAGAAATTCCAGAAATTAAAGCTGGTAGTTATGTCATATTTATGTATGAGCAGGAATATTTCCCAGACATTGTTATTGCGGTAGCGGAACATAAAGCCTTGACAAGTGATATGAGCTTCAGTGGTCCGTTTCGATTCAAATGGCCAGAAAACGAGGATCGTCTGTGGTACACAACCGAGGACATAGTGGAAATAATCCCGGAACCAATTCAGGAGAACAATAGGGGAATGTTCAAAGTTCTAGAAATGAGAAGATTTACTAAAATTGTGCAATTTTAACAGACAAAGGGTCCCCTTGACAAAGGGTCAGTAAATTCGAACATAAGTACATAGTACAAATAATGTTAATATACTAAATATACTAATATACTTACTCAATTTTTAGTTTAAATATTAAACATTTATGATTAACATTAAATATTAATATGTCGGTGTCACAAATAGGTGACGACGTGTTACGCAAAAGGTGTCTATAGCTTTTGGTATGTCAGAAATGGGTGAAAACTAGTACCCTGGATCATATCATGATAAAAATGGCACGCTTATAAATTCGGGAATATTTTTGGATTACGTATTTCAATATCAGGGGGATATAAGCTTTGAAGTTCACCTTCGTAGTTATGAAGACAATGCACAAATTCTTGGCCACGGTTCGTTTTATAATATATGCTAGTGTTGTGTTGAGTTTTATTAAATAAATTAAGTAATTTATTTTAATTCTTCAGAATCGAAAGTGCCAATAATGGAAGATTTGATGCAATCCGGTTTCACATCAACTTACTCTAATCAGTGTCTTAAGAAAGGTTTGAAATAAATGATTATTATATTGAACGCAACAAGAAAATACGCCTTCTTTTAAATTTCTTTATAATATAGAAGACACACCGAATCAAAATGGGATGACTTCAAGTATGCCACAGTTACGATCCTCTGCACATGACGCCAACCAAAATAACATGGAATTGGGATCTACTTTTCTAAAGCGCGCGAATTGATACCATACAAATCCACGCGCAATAAATATGCATAAATATCTTTATGCATATTTTGCTGACACATTAGATCGGGTGTCAATGTAATAGATTTAAGTACATTTTATAATTTAGTATCAAGTTATTATTCGATTGGAGAACATTAAATAAAAGTAAATTGTAATAAAAAAATAAATTAATTAAAAAAAGAGTTGAAATAAATAAAATAATTTAGAGATAAATTATTTTTTATTAATAAATAGTTTAGTGTAAACATAATTGGCGCAGTTGTTAGCGGATGTTTTTAAACATCTAAAAACCTTACGTTCAAAAGGTAACTCGTTAATTCTCGTTATTTCGGAGTGAAAAGTGCTCGTATCGACGGTTAATCGATACAAAGTGAAATAACCAAACAGTGAAGTAATAATAAACACAATATAATAATTTTTTTTCCTGTAATCTATTTGCCCCGACCCACGGTAAGCAAATAGAATATAATAAAAAGTAACCACTATAAAAATAAAAATACGACCTGGCGTATGTACCAGAGCAGTGTTCAAAAAAAAATAAATAAAAAATAAATAAACAAACCGTTGAATTCCCTGAGATGAATGCCGCAGTGACTACAGCAATACTCATCGTATGGTAAGCGTTTTGATATATAATTTATGTTCAAAAATTTTCCTAATCGAAATAACTTAATATCTCACCGAGGTTCTACGGTTCATAGAACTTCACATACAATTAAAAACAACTATTTAGACATTAACAATCAAGAAAGTTCTACGGTTTATAGAACAATTTCACATAGAAACTAATATTTAGATAATTTAATAGATAAGTTTGAAAATTTAAAAGTTGAAAATATTAATCATAACCCAGCCTCTAAAATGTCCATAAACGGTGATTTTGATGATGTGAGAGACTGTGGAAATGGTAACAACGACGTGTTTAGGAATCTTAGGATCCCTGACGCGATCAAAGACCTCCCAAGTTACGAGGGCAGCCGACACACCCTCTTCGAATTTATGGAGAACGTGCACGCAGAGAAAAAATATAGATTGTCGCAACTAAACTATTGTAACCTTAATAATAGTTTAGTTGCCGTGAATATGTATAGTTACGATAACAGTAACAAATTATTCAAATTATGGTAGTGACAACAATTTCAACTGTTATATCCGCAATATGCTTGAAATTCATTTGTTAATTTCTGTTATTATGATTCCGTCAACTATTATGGTGGCAAAACTGGTTTCACCAGTTGGGACAATTATTTACTTTATTTAACGTGGTTGCGGTGAAATAAATATTATTATCGATGATGACATTAAATGCACATTCAAGTTTCTACAGGATAGTAAAGGTTTTGTAACGATAAAAGTTTACTGTCTTACGACAGTATACCCTGTCGTT
The DNA here is from genome assembly GCA_947310385.1 of Nephrotoma appendiculata. Classification (NCBI taxonomy): domain Eukaryota; kingdom Metazoa; phylum Arthropoda; class Insecta; order Diptera; family Tipulidae; genus Nephrotoma; species Nephrotoma appendiculata. The sequence continues at coordinate 301,360,751 of OX371223.1, forward strand.
AAAGAAATTTGTCCCCATTTCATGCCAAAGCCCCATGTGCGGCTTGGTTTCCCGCAGCTCAGCCTGGTAGGGGATGTGGTCGTGGATTTTGTGAGTTAGGAGAACTTGGAGCCAATGTGAGTTAGGAGAACTTGGATTTATCAAACACTCATATGAGTCAAACACTCAAACGGTCATATGAGTCACCTACCCTGGTCAAAGGTTCCTGTTGACGACGATGATAAATACTTCATCCCACATCATGCAGTGTTGAAATCAGCCAGTAGCACCACCAAACTACGAGTAGTGTTCGATGCTTCCAGTCAATCTACCACGTCAGTAGCACTCAACGATATCCTGCAAATCGGACCCAAAATCCAGCAAGACTTAACAACGATTCTATTACAATTTCGCAAACCAATCATTGCATTTGTCGCCGATATCGAGAAGATGTACCGTCACGTCAAGGTTGACTCGACAGATGCAAATTACCAACTAATTCTATGGCGGGAGAGCCCGAAGGAGTCAATAAACGCCTACAAGCTAAACACAGTCACATACGGTACAGCATGTGCTCCATATTTAGCAGTTCGAACGCTGCAACGATCTGCTGAGGAGTTTAAGGATGTATATCCTAAAGCATCCCAAGCAATTTGCACAAACTTCTATGTCGACGATTTACTGACGGGCTGTGATTCTTTAGAGGATGCCAAATGTCTAAAAACCAATATTATTACCATTTTAGGCAACAGCGGGTTTCAGCTAAGGAAATGGCGATCTAACTCACCCGAGTTCCTGCAGTCGTTCTCCCAACAAGAGATCGAAGAAACACCGAAGTTAATAGAAAATGATCCTGCAGTCAAAACATTGGGAATAGTGTGGCACGCAGAAACTGATACATTCCAATTCAAAGTGCAGCATACCGACGACAATATTGTGTGGACAAAACGAAGAATATTGTCAGCTGCATCGAAAGTGTATGATCCTCTCGGATGGTTATCACCCGTAATCATTCTATTCAAGATCATTATGCAAAAAATTTGGCTGCTCAAACTAGATTGGGATTCGCCGTTACCAGAGACGATAATCAAGGCTTGGAAAGACGTTCATGACAATATGGTTCAGCTAACTAACATTAGCATTCCCAGATGCTTGACAAATAACCCGAAGCCAAGGTCAATACAATTACATGCATTTTGTGATGCATCTGAAGCCGCATATGGAGGTGTCATCTATTTGAGAGCTGAAGACGAACAGGGTAACATCACAGTAACCATCATAGGTGCGAAGAGCAAAGTTGCACCACTAAAGCAACTCTCATTATCACGCTTGGAACTATGCGGGGCAGTACTAGCATGCGACTTAGTCAAGTTTTGCGTTCAATCCTTACAGTACGAAAATATCACAATCCATGCCTGGACCGACTCAATGATTGTGCTCCACTGGTTATCCGACGCTCCGCGCAGATGGAATAGTTTTGTTGCCAATAGAACGTCACGAATTCTCGATCTAATACATCGTAGCAGTTGGGCACATATTAAGTCAAGTCAGAACCCAGCTGATCATATCACTCGGGGAGTGAAACCACAGACAATGTCAGATTTAAGCCAGTGGTGGCAAGGTCCAAAATGGTTACAGAATTATCAACGATCTCGGCGGGAATTCTACTATCCAAGAACCATCATCTATCGTCCTTAGATCCATTTATTGATGATAGCGGCATCTTGCGTGTTGGAGGACGGTTAATTCATTCGCAATTGAGTTATTCTTGCAAGCACCCAATCATCTTACCCAAAGATCATCCAATCAATGAATTAATCATTCGTGAAATCCATATATCAAATTTGCACGCCGGCAATTCATTAGTATTGAGTGCAGTAAGGCAAAGATACTGGATAATTGGAGCCCGTTACACAATAAAACGATGCATCAAGACTTGTGTAATTTGTATTCGCCATCGTTCCAAAAGGATCGAACCGAAGATGGGTGATTTACCCGCAAAGCGCTGCACTATAAGTCGACCATTCCTTAAATCAGGCTTGGACTATGCTGGACCAATAACCATAAAAACCAGTAAACGCAAAAACGCTCCCACAGAGAAGGCATACATTGCAGTGTTTGTCTGCCTTTGTGTCAAGGCGGTCCATTTGGAGGTGGTATCCAGTTTGGATACAGAACATTTTTTGGCTGCATTCAAGAGATTTATACGAGAATTACGAAGACTACGACAACAAATCATCAGTCAACAACAACACGAATTAATCTCTATTTTCTCTTTACAGAAAAACATAAAATTCCAGTTCAGTCCACCTCGCGCGCCCAATTTTGGGGGTTTGTGGGAAGCCACAGTAAAATCTGTCAAGCACCATTTGACACGGGTCATGGATGTCAACGCTACGTACGAGGAATTAACAACGGTCATCACACAAATTGAGTCGATTCTCAACTCGCGTCCATTATGCGGAATTGATGATGATCCGACAAACATGCAAATATTGTCCCCAGGCCATTTCCTCATTGGCCAACCATTAATTGCCATCCCGGAACCCAGCTTGAATGACATACCAACGACCAAACTCTCCCGATGGCAAAACTTGCAACGACGAGTACAAGGATTTTATAAATGTTGGTCGAGAGATTATTTGTCGACACTACAACACCGCTACAAATGGAAGAGGGCATCCCAACAGTTATCCATCGATGATGTTGTGTTAATCCACGATGACAACTTGCATTCTTCTGGATGGCTACTTGGTCGGATCATTAAGATACACCCGGGCACCGATGGCACTGTGCGGGTAGTCACCGTCAAAACCAGTCACAGTGAACTTAAACGGCCAGTCAACAAACTGGTGAAACTACCAATAAAAACAACATGAGGCCACTGTGACCCAGTACAACCAATTCACAACACAATTTCACTCATTCATCCACGACAATGACGTATCAAAATCTTGAGATATTCTATCAAGAATCCTCAACCTGTGGGAGTATGTTCATGAGAACAGCCAATATTCTCGGTACGCCAGGTAACCCCTGAAAAACCACATACACAATTATATTTATTATTATTAAAATTTATTGTAACAATTTTGTGTTTTGACGTTTCATACAGGTCAATTCACAATGTAAAAATGTGTAGACACTTTTGTGTATAGTTTGGCCATCTGCCAAAAATTATGTTAAACTTTAGTATATAGAGACCTCTATCTTGTGATAGATTCACTAGACAATAAAAACCTTTTACCACAAACTCAATATATCCAGACGAATTATTGGCGAATGAAGACATGGTTTTATCAAATTGACTGATAATTGCGCCAATTGTGGTGAGAAAAATTTAAACTACATCGAGGAACCCCATTAGCTATTTTGATATTCATTTGACATCTACTTACTAGTAGATGGCACTACCATCAACATAGTCGAAAACATCACAATTTTTACGTATGCAGATACACAAAAAACTGAAAAACAATTTTATAAGTGAAAACTGTAAATTTTTTTTTTTATTTGTTTTTATTTTCATTATTCCATTCATTATTGGTGCCTTCCACACAGTGCGGCAACACGCTGCCTTTCTCTTCGTCTCTTACGTCTTTGCCTATAAACTAAATTTTTAAGTGGGGGTAAAAAAGCTGCACCTTTTTCAAGTGCGGCTCGTATAGTATACTCACTAATACAACGATAAATAAATGAAAAAAAAATACCTCTTGTATTTTGAGTCTTTTTCATTAAAATTTATAATTCAAGAAAAAATGTTGTCAGGCGATAGTGAGTTTTAATAGTTCAGTTTGTTGTTTAGAATTTTTTTTATTTCAAATTAATTAAATATATATTAATATATATTTAATTAACAATTTAACTATTCAATTTAATTAATATATTAATTAAATTGAATAAATTGTTCCATATTCAAAAAATTTTGGTAAGTATAATTATTCTAACTTGAGCGTAAGTGTAAGAATAATAAAATGTTGGCATTGAGTTAATTTGTATATTTTCGATATTTCGTATGGTATTCAATAATAAAAATGCTGGCATTTTAATAAAAACTGTGTTCTGTGTTAAATTTTAATTTTTGTAATTTTTTTTTTGAGTAAATTCAATTTTTTAAAGAAAACTATTTTGTGCAATCAAGAAAAAATTGGTGATGTGAAAATAAAAAAATGTGCCGCCGGCTTCTAAATTTCAATTCTCTCGACAATTCGTTTGTGTATATATATATAAAAATGTCCGTATTTTAATTTAATTTGTGCTATGTGTTAAATTTCCATTAAATTTAATTTTTCCCTAATTTTTTTGTGTTTATATTAAATTTTTCAATTTAGTGTTTTTGTCGAGTACCATATTAAAAAAATTGGTGCGGCTATAGTAAAAATGTTACAAGCCGGTCGACTTTACGTTCATTTAATTTGTTTGTCGTTCTAATTACCAAACTAGTGTTTAATTATAAAAGTGCCGGCATTTTTATATAGTTTGTGATTTAATTAAATTTTAATTTAGTGTTAATTGTATGAAAATACAAAATTTATTATGAAAAGTGATTTTGTATGAAAATTTATTTTTATTAAAAGTGGTGATCAGGTGAACGTATAGGGGGGATTAAGTCGAATAACTTTGTTGTCGGCTCCGTAACCTATTACGGCACTAATATTCCGCCGTTGTGCTGGTCATGTTTTAGGCAACGGTTGGAATTTTAGTGGTTACGCTGTGGATTTATCCCAGTGTGATTCACAAGTGTACGTACTGCCTCCTAGCGGCGATCACTGGTAACTAAAGGAAACTTTAGGCTAAAGTACGGCGCTAAAGGAGTAAACCTTTTAAAAAATCGCCCAATCTACGGTGGAACAGCATATGCTTAGGGATGAATGGTTAGTGGGTTAACTAACCGCAAGTATGCGGACTCTGGATACCGGGCGACCTCCAGTTTTAATTAGCTAAAGGAGTAAACCTTTTAAAAAATCCCCAATCTACGGTGGCACTGCATATGCTTAGGGATGAATGGTTAGTGGGTTAACTAACCGCTAGTATGCGAACTCTGGATACCAGGCGAACTCCAGTTTCAATTAGCCTTCCCCTGGTAATGCGGAGCTCTGCCGGGGGTGACCGTTCTTTCTCGCGCTACTCGTGGGAATCAAAATGGAAAATATTATAAAAACAACAACAACAATACAACACTTTGCAGTGATGCCTCTTCAGATGAACTTGTGCTGAACCAAACTATCGTTTCAAATACTATGTCGGCTAGTATTGATTGGCCTAAAGCACATGTTCTTTTATTGATAAGGGAGTTACAGAAATATCCCTGTTTGTACAAGCCGACTAACAAACATTTTACAAACAAAATAAAACGGAATCATAGTTTAAATTTAATTCTAACAGAATTAAAAAAATTTAAACTTGAGATTACTGTGCAAGGCATAAAAAAGAAAATCCGAACATTACAGAGTCAGTTATCAAAAGAATCCAAAAAAATTATATATTCAAAAAAAAGCGGCGCCGGTGCAGATGAGGTATACAAGCCAAAACTGTGGTGTTATAAGGAGTTGGAGTTTTTGGCTCATTGTAATGATTCGGAGCCCAGCACTTCAAATATTGAATATTATTCCGTAAGTAAACAATATATTTATTTTTTAAATAGTGTTTACAATGTTTATTATTATATTTATTTTCAGATACGAGAACACGAAGAGGAAGGTTTTGAAAATGTTGCCCCAATAGCATCTACATATGTAAGTTACACATTTTTTGTTTATTTTTTATAAATTTTTTTCTATATGTTACATCGGCTCTTTATAATTTAGATAGATATTTGTAAATTAATCATTAATATATTCTAACATAAACAATAGTCGCTTTCACTTTTTTTTGAAATCACATTTGTGGCTGTTTTAAGCTATTTGCTGACATAAATTTATGTCCAGGTTCAAAATAATTTAGCTCAATCTATTACCTTGCGAATGATGATGTTACACTGCGTTATTATTTAATTATTTATTATTATTATAGATTTTTCTATAATCATATTTAACTATCTGTAAATAATTAATGGTTATTTTATTTAATTATTTATTATAATATTTATTTATTTTTCGATCATGATAATCGTTAGAGTAAATTTGCATCATTAGGTAGATCATCTACTCTTAACAACAAAGTGAATGTACCTCACTAATTCATAAAATTAAAACTAGCATATTAAAAGTGTAGCTAGCGTATGACTAACGAAACTGGTAGTTTTAAGTGCAACCGTGTATTATTCAAATTAAAAACATTTTAAAAATCTACCTTTCCACTGATGCAATACTGCGTGTGTGACGGTCTAGTTGTAACATTTGTGTAACCTGGAGAATTTTTGCAACCGAAGATAAACTAAAAAATTTAAAGAATAACCCAAAATAAAACGCTAATGAAGGAAAGTAGAATTTAAACGAAGTAAATTCTCCAAATTACACAAGTGCTAAAGAAATTGGGTTCACACAGGGACTCTTCAGCGGTCGTTGCCGGCTAAGCATCAGGGATGGGCGTGAGATTTGAAGAGAATGTGTGATCCGTGTGTAACCGCTAGGAAAGGAATAATGCCAACTACCTACCTATCTGATTTGATACTAACCCTAGTCCATCCTCATCATGCTAATTCACTTAAATACACATATTTTAATTACACTTCACTTGAGAAAACGAACAGGGAACACAAAAAAATCATAGCACTTTTTACCCAAATTAAATTGATCATCACGACCCAATAAGTAGAGAAGAAAACAACTCGAATTTTGAATTTTGAGCGATTATTTAATCCAACAAAGAAATTTTTAGTCTATGAGTACACCGTTTACCGATTTTTTCACGATACCGTTTAATTAGGTGTGGTCCCACCATACAACCTTCCACCTTTTATCGATTATTATAATCACTAAACAAACTGTTTATTAGTTGTATCAAGTTTTTTTTTCTATTGTATTATTATCAAAATTGTTTATTTATTCCACAGAGTTCTGTTTTATTATTTTTTCATTAACCGACAGAAACTTGCACTTATACTAATTACAAAATTCACGAAATTTTCAAAATTAGATACAAACAATATATTTTTTTTATATTTTTTCTTACGATAAATTTACTCTTATGTGACTCGCACAAAATTCAAAAATCGACAGCCCCGTTCCCACTGCTGTATCCCCTTTTATAGGTTTTCTTACCGCGAAATTTGCGCGGGACTTTTGACGCAGGGTTCAAACAAAATCACATTTGGAAATCATTTCTCGTGAAAACGAATACCATACCATGGAATCGCCCAATATGCCATCTGCAGCTCGATTCTGGTTTTTCCTATAGAAAAAAGAATTAGGAAAAATATTTTCATAGTATTTTTGCCAAAAATACCAATTTCTGGCCTACTGAGAAATCATGTTTGATCTAAAATTTTATAATTTAGGAAATATTTTTTCCGTATCGAAATTGGATAGGAATAATATTCCTAATTTAATTTTGTTTTTGAAAAAATTTACACTAACTGTTTACCATAGTATGTCAGAAAAAATTTTTTTTGACCAAAATACGATGAAAATATTTTTCCTAATTCCTTTTTCTATAGGAATAACCAGAATCGAGCTGCTGTTGGGATTTTATTGAATCACGGTCGGTACGGCAGAGTGCTATGCGACCGTTGGGAATTATTACGTTCGCTGACATTTAGGGGATTAATTATTCGCATACTTTAAATGATTCGCACAGTATTTTGGTATAGACGGTATTCAAATATTAACGTTTGTGTAACGAGTGCGAAGCGCCGTTACATAGTGTATAATTGGGTTTTATACAGATCATCTTTTGAACTCCTATCCCTCGTCGTCAATACTTTAAAGGTTTTTTTAAGTGTTTCAAGTATGTTTTTTTGTATCACACTAAACTTTTATAGTTTGCAGAATTGCTGAGATTTTTTTTCATGCTATTAAATTTACAATGTATTATGTATCTATGAATATTATTACAAATTTTGAAATTTTCAATAAATTATCAGAAAGTGTAGTGTTCACGAACATTTTTCATCATTTATCAATAGCACCTTAATTCACATAAGTAGTAGTAAAATCTTAGGTAAATTTTTCGGTAAATTCAATTATTTTTCGAAAACCCTATGGCAAACTGCTTGAAAATTCTGTCTTAAAAGCGGTTTTTACCATAGTAAACGGACGTGATTTTTGGTCCAATTTTTGTGTATTAAATAAATAAAAAGTTTTTTTTGGAGATTGAGTCGAGAGCGATGATGTTTATAATATCGCATAGTTGTTAACTAGAAAAAAAAATTATTATAAAATTTTGAAGTAAAAATAAAATCTTTGGTTTAAAATTAAATTTTTCTTTATTCGATTAATAAATTTAAGGACAATATGAAAAGTGTAAAATTTAACATTTTCCTATTTTTTGGGTGACATAAAATTTCTAAAATCTGTCGGCCACCTGTTTGTATATAGCTGGCGAAATTAAAAGACAGTGCATTAAATGAAAAGTTTTTCGGTATTTGAGTAAAAAAAAAAAAAACATCTACCTTGTGCCTCTTGCGGAATATGCAATTAGGGATAGATATTAATAAAGTTGTTTTGGTGTAACGATAAAAGTGACTGGACGTCATAAGACCTGGCATTATTACGTTTTCTGTATTGAATTTAATCGCAGCGGGTGTCTCATTTTCGACGTGGTATCGTATTACTACCAGTAAACGCATTTCCTTGGGTGTTCAAGCTTTTCAACGGCAACGGTATTTACGGTGGGCGAGCCAACGCCCAACATATCTGGCGGCCAGGCGAGGTCAAATATTTTTTCGGGTGGCCCGTTAAGGCCACGTTATCAACGGTTTTCGGCGAGCCGACGCCCTACACATTTTGGGTGACCAGTTGAGGTCACACGGCGGGGTGCGGTTTCGGCGGCCAGTTGAGGCCAGCCGTAGTAGTTTGTTCACGGTAGCCAACCGGCTATTCTATTTATTTTATATCGGCGGCCAGTTGAGGCCAGCTCTCGTTTATATTGGTATCGGGGAAAGGCCCCGCAACGGTAATCGGTGGTCTGCCGCAACGATCGGGTGGCCAACCGGCTGTAACTCAAGTTTTTTTTGTATCGGAGAGAGGCTCCGCAACGGTCCGGGGGACAGGAGTCCCTTGTGGCATGACGGCCGCGCAAGGCCGCAACCCATTTTTCTATCGGGGAGAGACCCCGCAACAATAACGGCGCAAGGCCGCAACATTTTTTTTATAAATATTAAGGCACAATTTTTTATTTTTATTTTAATTTTCTTATTTTACTTCTTTCTATATATTTTAAATTTAATTTGGTATTATAATTCTCAATTTTTTGTAATCGAGCGCCGCACAGCGGGTGCACGCTCGATCCGCATTGTTCTTTCTCTCTCTCTCTCTCTCTCTCTCTCGTTCTCTCTTGTCGTGGTACGGGGGGAAAGGGGAGTTGTTTTCTCTTCTTTTGGTTTGTTTTTTACTATAAATAAAATGAATTATTAATTTTCCGGGTGGGTATGATGGGAGCGGAGACTCCCTCTGTGTCGGTTTAGTGTTTGCGGTCCCTTGGTGCCCGCATCCAAATTCGTAACCGGGGCTTTGCCCTGTTTGAATTCGAATGGATGCGCGCACCAAGGCACCTCTCTCCCATTTATCATTTTGAGTTGTTCGTTCCTCAGGTTCCGGCCGACGAATTTCGGCGGAACATCCGGGTATATTTTATTATTATTATTTGCGTTTTATTTTTATTTAAATTTCTGTTAATCACGGTGTAGGCCAGGAGCCCTGCATGCCTCAAACCCCACGACCCTCGCACTTCTTGCTGAGAACGTAGCCGGCAAAAATCACCGTGGAGGCCTCTGCAGGTGCTTGGTGATAATCTGCAGGTTGGCAGTAGCCAGCCTGTAACAACTTATTTTGGAGATCGATAAACGAAAAATGTTTTGTGCATGAAAATTAATTACAAATTGACATTCAAGTAACAGCTTTTGTTGTGTAAACCTGGTTTCATATCGTTTTTCAAGTGAAGTTAAATTTTATAGTGTATACTATTAAAAATTGTGTTGGTGACATTTAGTGCCAAGTTGTAGCAAAAAAAAAAAAAAAAAAATTAAACTTGTAGGATTTATACCATATTGTGATGGGAATTTGTGTGCTACGAATATAATAAAGAAAATTCTACCATTTCAAATATCCTACACCATCTAATAGACACTCTTAAGGTAAACATCTAACTAGTGATTTTCTTAGCATTTAACTAACGCCGATTTCTGTTTAGTTGCGGCAAAATAATTTTTCTGGTGGATTAGATTTGGCCAATTGGCTTTATATATACGTCTATATATATATATATATATATATATATATATATATATATATATATATATATATATATATATATATATATATATATATAGCAATTGAGTCTAACCAGTCCAGGACAGCGACGGTGGTGAGTTTGTGGAATAGTGAGACAGCATCCACCACCGCCCAGCGGAATTTGCGCGCGCGGGAAAGTTCGCTTAAAGTAACCGGGTTAACATCGATTGCAGTACACTTGGTTGAAGGTCGTTCATCTGCCATATAATTTCACACCTAAGAGATACGTTTCTGTTGTAAAAGATGACGTGATAAAATTGTACGATTAAGTACAAACTCATTATAATTATGTTATTTAATGTTCCAGTTTGAGTATTTAGGAGTAAAAAAATTAGTACTTTTATGTTAATTTTATAAATTTATATTTTTGTTTTGGATGCTATTAATTAAAACTAATTATTAATGCCAAAGTTACAATTTTCGAGTACAGTTAAAAATCTAAGCTTTTTTTTGATTTCTTTAAATTTTAATTTTAGGGTGGTGTAAATAATTAAATTAAATTTTTTTTTTTAGCAATCTTAATCGATAAATACATATATAAATTATTTCGTACAACATCCATCGTTGAAGCGCTTTGCCGGTGTTTGTGGTAAGTTACTCAATATTTAACTTTATATTTTTGTTTGTGGACATTAACCTCCCATTTAATTTAGTACATTTCACCACCAATTAAAATTAATCAGTTTAAATATTTTTTTTTCAAAATGACTTCTATTTGTCGATTTTTTAATTAATTTAAATAAATAAATTATGTTTCTATTCATCATGATATAAAGTGTTTAAAACGGGGGAAATGTGAAGGGGTCTCAACTGAAAATGGCATAGGTACCGTACTTATTTGTTTTAGTTGTTTTCATTTTATATTTGCTTCTGAATTTATAAAAGCAGCTTTTTAAGATTCATCGAAGTTCACTAAACCCACTTCCATGCAGACTTTAGCTGGCGGGCCAATGGCTGCTCGTGGAACACAATTCGATGGATTTCTGTTAACGGAATGGTACTAGGTATTTTCCTGTAAAGGTTCCGTTACATCCATATGGAAAATTATACTGATGTCAACCCTAATCAATACTTTGCAGAAGAGACATCGAAAAACATAAACTATCTGCTCAGTCTAGACCACGCAGTTCAAGAAAACTTGAATTATCAATATGAATCACAAACTGACGAAAATTTCTTTGCAGAAATTGAAGATCAGGTTTTTCAGGAATCAGCCTCGGAAAATCAATTGGGTTCATAAATTTAAACACGCATCAATCTTCCCTACTTCCATATAGTCACATTAAACTCAATCCCCATAAAACACTAAAAATGTTGATAGATACCGGAGCCAATAAGTCATTCATTGATCCCCAACGCGTCCATCTTTCACGGATTGAAACTATTTCTCCAGTTCAAATAAAAACACTGTTTCAGACCCATGAAGTAACTAGTCAAGTAACAATAAAAGGTTTAATGGAATTTAAAACTCGAGAACCTTTAAAATTTCTAGTGTTCAAGTTCCATAATTATTTTGATGGACTCATAGGATTAGAAACAATGCAAAAACTAAATATTAAATTAGATTTTCAAAAATCTACACTTGAAACAAATAGTGCAATCATACCTCTTATTTTCAAACCCAATTTTATCTCGAAAAATTACACAGTAATGCCCAGAAGTAAATCAAGTATCAGTGTTCCAGTCGATGTACAAAATGGTGACTTTTATACCAAACCAATACAAGTGCAAGATCGATTAATAATACCAGAAGGAGTTTATCAATCACACAATTGGTATGCATTGGTGGAAGTAGCTAACTTTTCAGATGAAGAACGATCCTTTATGATAGAACAACCTATCAGGGTAGAAAAGCTACAAGACAATTATCAAGTAGAAAGTTACCACTCCTCAGTTTCTAATGTTAGCCAAACATCCCAGAACATTTCGGAATTAATTCGTACCGACCATTTAAATGTAGAAGAAAAGAAAGCCATATTGCAACTCTGCAAACAACATGAGGAGCTATTTTTCAAGGATTCACACAAACTCTCATTTACCAACCAAGTACAGATATCCATTTATTCACAAGGAGGAAGTCAAGAAACAAATTGATAAAATGTTAGATCAGGGTATTATAAGACCGAGCTATTTTCCATGGTCATCACCAATTTGGATAGTCCCAAAAAAGGCAGATGCCAGTGGGAAAACCAAATGGAGACTCGTAGTCGACTATAGGAAACTGAATGAGCAAACCATAGATGATAGGTACCCTCTACCTAACATTACCGAGATACTGGATAAACTTGGTAAATGTATGTAGTTTACCATTCTCGATCTGGCTTCGGGATTCCATCAAATCGAAGTAAAGAAAGAGGATATTCCAAAAACCGCCTTCACTGTGGATAACGGTCACTACGAATACATCAGAATGCCGTTTGGTTTAAAAAATGCTCCATCAACGTTCCAACGTGTTATGGATAATGTTTTAAGGGACCTTCAAGGAAAAATATGCCTATGTTATATGGACGACATTATAGTGTTCTCCATATCACTACATATAGAGCGCCTTGAACAAGTATTCCAAAAATTGGAAGGAGCCAATTTAAAGGTGCAACTTGACAAGTCCGAATTCCTTCACAAGGAAATTGCATTTCTGGGACATCTTATAACAACCGAAGGTGTAAAACCGAATCCCGATAAGATAAAAGTCATAAAAGAATTCCCGATACCAAAAACGGAGAAACAGATTAAATCCTTTTTAGGTTTATAAGGTTACTACCGGAAGTTTATTAAAAATTTCGCGAATTTAACAAAACCAATGACCGAATGTTTGCGAAAAGATAGGAATATTATCCTCAGTGCTGAATACATTGAATGTTTTGAACAATGCAAAGAATTACTATGCAATAATCCGATATTACAATATCTGGATTTCCCTCAACCATTTATACTCACTACAGATGCAAGCAATGTAGCACTCGGAGCTGTCTTATCCCAAGGCATAATAGGACAAGATAAACCTATATGTTACGCCTCACGAACATTAACAAAAACAGCACAGAACTATAGCACAATAGAAAAAGAACTATTGGGAATAGTCTGGGCTGCAAAATATTTCGGACCATACCTGTACGGTCAAAAATTTCAAATAGTCACAGATCACAAACCATTGACTTGGCTTTTTTCTCTTAAGGAACCAAACTCAAAACTTGTGAGATGGCGATTAAAACTTGAGGAATATGACTACGAAATAGTCTAGAAAAAGGGTACAAAAAACACTAATGCTGACGCTATATCCCGTTTGGAACCAGAAACTTTCAACGAATTAAATATCAATTCATGTGATGAGACGGAATCCGTAGATTCTAACGAAAACCTAACAGCTTCGCTAAATAGTAATCAGGATGATATTGTCCCAACCACTGAAACTGTATTGAATGAGTTTAATACACAAATTACCCTTGAATTGGATACTAGATTCTCAAGTTTAGATTTAAAATTTAGGAAATTATTTGGTAAAAAGAAAAGGTACCACTTCAGACACACACAGTTCAACGAAAACATAATCCTTCAAATATATAAAGAATATATTCAACCCAATCAATTAATTGGATTGACTTGCAACGAAGACGTTGTTAACGCCAACATTTGTTGTCGTTCTTCAATAAATAAATTAAAAATACCTTAATTTAAGTTAACTCAAAATTTTTTAAAATCTTTATTTAGTTTCTAATTTGTAGAGTCATATCAATTGTATGGGATGGCCGACTCAACATTTGACGTTAATCCAGATTTGAAAACCCAAACCTACGGAGGAATAACATTATTGTTAATTATAGTTAATTCAAAATACAAATAGTTATCGCCAACTGATTTAAGTTTCGTGATGTTTTCGACTGATGATCGGCCAGCCCCTTGCAATCGTTGTAGTATTTTAAAACAAACTAAATGTATTATTATAAGAATATTTAATTTTAGTCTAATTGCACGTTCACCAAATGTTAACATAAATGCCCAAACAACATAGGCGATAAAATCACACAGAATAGTTGTATGACCGTGTAATGGTTTATAGGCGATAAATTGCAATAACGAAATGCGTTTGTTGTCTACTTCATTCTAACGCGAAACGACACGGAAAAAATGACTTGTTGTTTTGGCAATTTGTGTACATGAAGTTGAAGGAAAACGTCGTAGAATAAAAAGGCTTCGCTTCTGTGTTTTGTATTAAAATAAATAAATAAATAAAAAGAAAAAATTGTACAAAAGTGTTGTATATTTTGTTTATTTTAAAAGCATCGTATATATTACTCCGGAACAGAATAATACAGTTTTGGTTTGATTTTGGTGTGCTGTAAAATTGTTCTACTTCGTAATACAGACGCCATTGTTGTGCATCGCAAATAAATACAAATTTATACATCGTCGTGTATATTATGTGGCTACAACTAAATAATTTAAGCGTCGCGTAGCCAGACGTATTTCAAATTTTAAATAAAGTTCATAAGGAACATTTCTTAAATTCGAAAATTACATCCGTAGTAAACTAGTCACCGAAGACATAGAGGACGAAATTCAACAAAACGATATCATATCCAGACAACATCATGACGGAAACCATAGAGGAATCACAGAAAATTATGAGCAACTCAAACGAAAATACTATTTTCCTAAAATGAAGAGCCTTATTAATGGCATAATCAATAAATGTGAAACTTGTCAAACATTGAAATACAACAGAAATCAAAAGCCCATTGAATTAGAAATATCGGAAACTCCAACAAAACCTTTAGACATACTTCACATGGATATATACTCCATAAATAACGAAAGCGAAATTGTAGTACAAAAACAAAAGTATTGCAGTCAATTAGTAAAAAATTATTTTTTCACCGTAAGAATTGGTGAGAATTCGTACGAAATAAGCGTCAGTAGTGAAACCGTCCATATAAATCTACATTATACATTTGTTTACTTCTGATGAAATAGTACGAATTCAAACGAACAAAATTTCTTACAAATTCTTTTATCCAATGTAACCGCAGCGTAAGAGTTGAAATTTTTTTTACAATAAAATATCATTAGAAAATTGTATGCGATCTTTTATACAAGCTCTTGTTGCTATTAATACAAAAACAGCTAAAAGGGTTTACTACAAAAACTTTAATGGTTTTTTTTAGAAAAAGGGAAACAGTATAAGTATTTGTATCTTTTTGTATCGATGTCTACAAAAGCAGTTTAGCCAAGATCGCGTAAAAATTTCTAATGGTATTTTGTTGTAGAAAATTATTACAACTACAAAATTATTTAGACTACAACCTCATAGTAATACTTGTTTTTAAATAATTTCAGGCAGCTTATTCGGTACTTACAGTGAACGTGAAACAGAAAGTGAGAGATCCGGTGAATTGAATAGTAACCTCAATCGTAACTTTTCATCACGAAACAATAATTATAATGAATCAGCACAATATACAAGTAGTACAAAGATTTTAAATTGTTACTTTATATTAATTTTAATTAAAATGTTTCTTTTTTTCAGCTTATGATCGGTTTCTAAACAACCAGATAGACCGTATTCAAAAAATGTTTACTGAGCAAACAGCTATAATCATCAAAAACCAAGCCGATTTGAAAGCTTCAATTGAACTACTCATCAAAAAAATTCCAGCAGTGCAGCCAAGAAGCCTATTATACGATAAACCGCATGATATAGCATTACCGATTAGTAATGTAGAAAATCTGGAAAGCTGTGAATTTAAATTAAAATCAAATCTCGAATTTAAAAATCAAATAGTAAGTACTCGTACTAAATTTTTAAAAATAAATTTCAATTTCTCGTATTTTTAACGAATATTTATTTGTTATTAATAGATTGCGTACATGTCAACGTTCGGGGGATCCAATGAAAATGGATGTGCTCGTCTTATTATGAGACAATTTATTGAAGATAATGTGTTAGTTTCATATTATTGGGGAGGTACCACGGTAAAAAAGCCTTTCCTGCCATTTACGGAAATTAGGAATGTAATTATGATGGCAGTGAAAAAAAAATTTACAGAATATACAGATTATGAAACTAAAAAGTTCTTAAAAGAAAACTTAAAATCAGCCAGCACACGAATAAACAGAGCATCCGAAAAATCATTTCAAAATATTTAAAATAGATGAAAGTATCAAATCTATAATATAAAAATAAGTCGGGTTTTCCACGGTTTTGCATTCGTTGGAAAGGTCTCGGGCTCCGTGAGGTTTATAGCAAACAATATTCAAGAAAAATTTCAACAGAAAAGCCGGAAAACAGGGAAAATCATTTTTCACATACAGCGCCATCTCTGATACATAGCATGTACTACAAACCAATATGGTTTTGCATGGTGGTGGAGCAGATGTCGCCAGTACGTGGTGTGTAAGTACGTTTCATTTTAAGTAGATGGCGCCGGTGCGTGATACATTGTTTGACAACTACTCATTGTACTCTGCTCAGTTAATTTCATGTGACATTTATTATGCGCACGTTCTTTCAAACGCTAACTTAAAACCGGTATTGTGTTCACTGTGAAATTGAGGTTAAAGTTATTCGTTTCCTAACAGTTCAATTGGTAACCATCAAATCAATCACGCGTATTGTGCAAATTTTTATTCAATTTCAACAGCAGGCATTTGTTCTTAAGGTGGTAAGTTGAACTGTGTAAATTATGTGGATCGTGCATTTGAGGTTAAATTAAATAAATAGTCTGTCCATAGTCCAAAATGCCAAGAGTACGACGTGCGAACATCGGCCGCCGCACAAGACATGCAAGCCAGCAAAAAGTGTATTCACAGAACTTAAGCGAAGAAAGACAAAATATAATAAGAGAAAATGCCCGATTGAGACAACGCGTGAGCATACGAAGATCATTGGCATCATACAATCGCTTGGCATTCCAATATGATCCCACTGCGAACTACAGTGATGATGACAATTTAGATATTGGACCAATGACGACTGTATGCCAATATTGCAATGCGTTAAAGTTCAAAAGAGAAACGGATGGATTGTGCTGCGCAAGTGGAAAAGTCAAACTGGATCCACCAGACTTACACCACCACAGCCACTGAAACCATTGTTCGATGGAAGTGATCCCGATTCCAACCATTTTCTTCAACGCATCCTTGAATACAATAACTGCTTTCGCATGACTTCCTTTGGAGCTAATATCATTCGAGAAGGCGGCTTCATGCCGACTTGCAAGGTAAAAGATACAACACACACAACCAATCACTCACACCAATCAATCACACCAACACAATCAATTGCAACACATAGCAACTACACATACACCACACACTACACCATCACACGATCAGAAGTCACACCGTATTCTTTAACTAATGATTGTTTGCAATTACAGATACAAGGATAAATATATCATTTGCATGGTTCAATGGTGCCAACACCAGATGAGCCGCATCAATTTCTGCAAATATATTTCATTTCGTCGATGGTGGATCAGCTGAATGTGCGGTGCAATATACAGGGAACACAACAGTTAAAGAGACGAATTATTGAACAGTTTGTAACGATATGTCGTCCATCTCGCTACCAAACCAACAATTTACAAACAGACATTATTATGTTATTTTTTATGTCTTTCATGCCATGCGGTTGTGCATACAACTTGTTGTATACGCTAGTTCTTGATCGATGTAACATAAACAGGTTGACTGACAATACGTATAACCCGGTTCTTCAATAAATCTGATTATTAAATATACAAACAATCGTTTTGATATTGTATGATCTACTTTGTATATGTGTCCATCTGTACCGGATAAACATTCGTAAAACGACCGTACTGTCTCGGTACGCATACGAATGCGCTTACCGATTACATTTTTTTTTTTTAAAAATTAATTGTCTGATCATTCAGTAGCAAACAATTCAAGCCTAAACTTATTGTGTACAGTGAAAATTTTAGTATATACAGTGTGCATAAATAATAATAAGTGCCTCCATTATATAAAGTCTCATAAATTTTATTTTAACAAAAAAATATTTCTTTTTGTGCCTAAATATTAAGTGCTCATTATATATATGAATATATATAAAAATTTAATAAAAAAGAAACAGATTATTGATCCTATCATATCAAGGGCGTTGATGGGTTAACATTTACAAAAAAAAAAAAAAAACGTAATTGTGCGGATTATTTAATACAAGAATAAATTCTTTCATCTTGCGACCTTACGTTAGATTTATTGGGCAACAAAATTTCTGTTACTAAGAAACCATCGAAGAAATTACTGCCTCCAGTAACGTATTTGGCGTACCTTTATGGTGGAGTATGCACAAAACGCGGATAACAGATTACATATCTTAGATTCGCAAATCAACATGTTAATTAAAAAGCCGTTTAATTATATTTGGGTTCCAGTGCACATCGAATCGGTGGCCTTGAATAATCGTACACGATATATGACGGTTTTAATCAGCTACCTGTATATTTAGATATATTGTATAGATAGATCTATATTTTTTTTTGTTGTGTGACGATTAGTCATTTTTTTTTTATATTTTGTTCTTCTACATATCGTGTATGGAAATAATAACGGTGGTCGCGTTAATTTCTTTTTTAAAGAAAACTTTTAGGTACCGGACTATCGGGACACAGTCGAAAGCGCTTTCAACGGTGGAACCTTGGTGGCCTTGGGTAAGTCATTTTTTTGAATTTTTTTTTATATGTTTTCTGTTATTTTCATACATTGATCATTATCGGAGAGTGAAATTATTCCTATATATCTATATTTTTATATTAGTTTTTTTTTCTTTGTTTTCTTTAAATATAAAAACTTATATAATACCAAATAAATATTTAATTTAAATATCAATTCAAATATTCCTGAAATTTTTATTACTTCCTCTATCTTTTGTTATTTTTTTTCTGATTTTTGTATTGGGTGGATAATGTTTGACTAAGTTTTTTTTTGTAATGGGACATAGCAAGTGCAACGGTGGAACCAGTTAATGGATAGTTTTAGTGCAATATCGTGTATTACCCTAATTTCTATTATTATGCAATTTTATTATTATGATTATGATTTTTAGACGGTTAACCTTGATCAAGAACAAACTGCAAAAACACCCACGACAGCCCTGAGCGTAGCCGCGCAAAATCGATGCCGTCCTGCAGTCCCTGTTCTCGATAAACCTTAATCTACATAACGGTCTTAAGGACAACGTTACAAGTTGCAAGCATTTTTTCACGCTAATAACGCTGTGGTTAATATGTTCAAAACAGCATTGGAACGAATGCCGTCGGATACGCACAAATTTGTCATAAGAGCGGATCGTACCCCAACAGGTGAACATGTGCGAAGATTCAATGCACCCACAGTTGATGATGTTGCTACAATTATTGTTGGCGATCCAACTAAATCACGAGACATTGTCGTTCAGCGAAGAAGCAATATCATGCATCGTGTAAACGAGACACATCGTTTGTACGATGCGTTACAATATCCAATCATTTATTGGCAAGGGCAAGACGGATACGACATCACGTTGAAAATGGTCGATCCAATTACAGGTACAATATTCACACACTAATTATTGCTATTATTGGTTTCCATTAACAATCCATTTAATTTTGCATTTTCAGGCGTATCAACGAACAAAAATCTAAGCGCAATGAATTACTATGCGTATCGTATGATGATTCGTACACATGAGGAGAATGTCATTCTGTAGTGCCGTCGGCTATTCCAGCAATTCGCTGTCGACATGTATGTCAAAATCGACACCGAACGTTTAGCGTTCATCCGATTCAATCAGGCAAAGCTACGATCTGAGGACTATATATACTTGCGTGATGCTATTCATTCAAATGGTAATGTTCAGAATATTGGACGCCTGACGATTCTCCCATCATCTTATATCGGAAGCCCACGACACATGCACGAATACGCTCAAGACGCTATGACGTACGTGCGAAATTATGGAACTCAATTCATTACGTTCACATGTAATCCGAAGTGGACGGAAATTGAACGTAAGTTGGACCCGGGCCAAAAACCGCTAGATCGCCATGACATAATCGCCAGAGTATTTCAGCAAAAACTCAAGGTTATAATGGATGTGCTTACTAAGTATCGAGTTTTTGGTGACACACGTTGTTATATGTACTCGGTGGAATGGCAGAAGCGTGGACTACCGCATGCTCATATCCTAATTTGGTTGCTGAACAAATTACATTCAAATGAAGTGGATGACATCATATCAGCTGAAATTCCTGATCCAGTCACTGATCCCCATCTACACGACATTGTGACGACACAGATGGTGCATGGACCGTGCAGTGCATTAAATCCATTATCGCCTTGCATGGCTGATGGAAAATGCACAAAACGATATCCGCGACCGTTAGTTGCTGAAACAGTCACAGGGAACGATGGATATCCAGTTTATCGTCGGCGTTCAAATGAAGATAATGGTCGAACCATCAAAGTTAAAGTTCGAAATCAAGAGATTGAGATCGGAAATGAATTCATTGTACCATATTGCCCGCTGCTATCACGAATTTTCGAAACACATGCGAACGTTGAGAGTTGTTATTCGGCCAAATCAGTCAAATATTTGTGCAAGTACGTCACAAAAGGCAGCGACATGGCTGTGTTTGGTATTGCGTCGGAAAATGCGAATGACGAAATCAGCAACTTCCAAATGGGCAGATACGTCAGTACTAATGGAGCACTGTGCCGATTATTGTCATTTCAAATTCATGAAAGATATCCCACAGTTGTACATTTAGCAGTGCATTTGGAAAATGTACAAAGAGTTTACTTCACTGAGGCTAATGTGGCACAACGAGCTGAGAGACCACCATCGACAACATTGACTAGCTTCTTTGCAATGTGTGAAGCAGATCCATTCGCAGCGAAGCTGATGTACGTTGAAATGCCCAAGTATTACACTTGGAATCAATCAACAAAGAAATTCCAACGTCGCAAACAAGGAACCCCAGTTCCAGATTGGCCACAGGTGTTTTCCACTAATGCGCTAGGTCGCATGTATACTATTCATCCTAGAAATGATGAATGTTTTTATTTGCGACTGCTGTTGGTAAATGTACATGGACAAAAATCATTTGCGCATTTGAAAACTGTGAATGGCCACCAATGCCAAACATATCGAGAAGCATGTCAACTATTGGGTTTGCTGGAGAACGATTCTCATTGGGATTTAACACTTGCGGATTCAGTTGTTTCATCAAATGCGTACCAAATACGAACGCTGTTCGCAATTATCATCACCACATGTTTCCCTTCACAATCAATTCAGTTACGGAACAAATACAAAGAGGACATATGCGAAGATATTTTGCATCGCTTGCGCATTAGAACATTGCAGGAATTCGTTCGAAATAATGTGCCGTTGCTGAATGAACAGCAAAAACAAGTATACGAAACATTAATGCAAGCGGTGGACAATAATACTGGTGGTCTATTCTTCCTGGACACACCTGGAGGAACAGGGAAAACATTTGTCGTTTCATTGATTTTGGCCACTATTCGATCAAGATGTGACATAGCTTTGGCGTTAGCATCATCTGGAATTGCGGCGACTCTTCTAGATGGCGGTCGTACTGCACATTCTGCGCTTAAGTTGCCACTCAATTTAAACACAATTGATACTCCAACATGCAATATTTCCCGATCCAGTGCAATGGGAAAATTGTTGATGCAATGCAAGCTTATTGTTTGGGATGAGTGCACAATGGCACAAAGAAATCACTTGAAGCACTTAACTTCACACTGAAGGATCTTCGGCGAAATAACAACATCTTTGGCGGCTTGATGATATTGTTGGCAGGCGATTTCAGGCAGACGTTGCCAGTAATTCCCCGTGGAACGCCTGCAGATGAATTGAATGCTTGCCTGAAGGCATCACCTTTGTGGAATAACGTAAAAACATTATCGCTAACCACTAATATGAGAGTTCAACTTCAAAATGATCAAAGTGCTGCACAATTTTCCAAACAATTGTTAACTGTTGGAAATGCAAAAGTCCCAGTTGATGCGACAACTGGATTAATTGCTCTTACCAACGACTTTTGCCGATTTGTAGACTCTCAATTAGCTCTTATTGAAAATGTTTTCCCAAACATTAGTGAGAATTATCAGAATTATGCTTGGTTAAGTCAACGAGCAATTCTCGCCGCAAAGAATAATGATGTACACGCACTGAATTTCACCTTTCAATCAAAAATCGCTGGCGATTTGGTGACATACAAATCCGTTGATTCCATAACAAATCCCGATGATGTAGTAAATTATCCAACGGAGTTTTTGAACTCTCTGGAGTTACCAGGATTTCCACCACATAACTTGCAACTCAAAGTTGGTTCATTTATTATCATATTGCGTAATTTGAATCCACCGCGACTTTGCAACGGTACTCGACTGGCGGTGAAAAGACTTATGCCGAATTTGATTGAGGCAACCATTATTAACGGAAAGTACGCAGGTGAAAATGTATGTATTCCTCGAATACCAATGATTCCGACTGATCTTCCGTTTGACTTCAAACGATTGCAATTTCCGGTTCGCCTTGCGTTCGCAATGACAATTAACAAGTCGCAAGGCCAATCGCTTAGTGTTTGCGGGATAAATTTAGAAAATCATTGTTTTTCACATGGGCAGCTATACGTTGCGTGTTCACGAGTTGGGAAACCATCCGCTTTGTTTGTGTTAACGTCAGACCAAAAAACAAAAAATGTGGTGTACCAAAGAGCACTTCAATGAAACGGATAATTTGCGGACACGTATAACGCTTCGATTCAGTATTTACTTTGGATTCACTTTCATTTTTTACTTAGAGAAGTTCAACTAAATTTCACTTCATTTTTGTAATCGAAATGAATTCATTACTGTTGTGAAATGATATAAAATTTTTCCTTTTCAAATATAAAACAAAAAAAATAATTTTTCTTCATCTTTTAATCCCCAAACGAAATGGTACAAAAAACGAAGCCATCTGGTGACGAAACGGAGTTCGCCGGGTCAGCTAGTTTTTTATAAAATTACAGCGTTTTAATAGTAATTCCAAGAATAATTAGAATAACATTTGATCGTAATGAACACTTGGTTCATTTCCGTTTATCTGTTTTACTTTGCATTGGGAACCGGAAAATATTAAAAGTTAGAATAGTTGTAAAAGTTGTAAAAGTGTTGTGAAAGTTAAATAAAACATAATTGGCGCAGTCGGTAGGATAATCTTTTTAAAGATTACCCGCTACGCGGGATTGTGTGTTATTATTTACAAGGATGCATTTACCTACTTGGTAAGCCTTTTTGCTTTAAAGTTATTTTATTATATACCTACATTTTTCTATTATATTGTGAATAAACATAAGATATGTTTGTATAAGGAATGTGAATATTTGAATATGGTCGAACGAGACAATATTTTTTAATATTCGTACTGGACGAAAAGTGATGTGAAACGGAGTAGACGTGTTTTGTTGTCGTTCCTTCATTTAACTTAAATATTTTTTTTGTATGTAAATAATAAATAAAATAATTATTAATAATAATAATGAATGTGTTTTTTTACATTATAAAATAAGTGATTAAAAGATGTGACGTACACCTAGTGTTTTAAATATTAATTTGTAAATAGTCCCGCGTGAAATTGGGTAGAACGTATATATGTATAATATATATAAATATTTCCGTATGTGTTCTGATACCTTTTCATGAAAGCGTAAATGCACATTTATATTTGAATTACTAGGTATACATAATATACATAGTGGGTTTCAAATAAACAGTAGTGATTAATTGAAAAACGTGACGTATATCTTGTGTTAACTTAAATCAGAGAAGTTTCCTTTTTATACATATATATTATATTATATACATATAGACATGCTTTTATTTTTATTTATTCTTCATACTGCGTATATATATTTGTGTGTAGCATCAAAATTTACTTAAATAATAGGTTTATGAGTGTGTTTCTGTGCGTTTAGACAATGCCTTCTATACTACTGGCCTTTTACTACTCTCATTTTTCGCACATGACGTCAATTTAAGTCTATACCGAGACTGCGCAATAATAATTTTAGTATATTTACACTAACAAAGCAACTAGAGAAAGCAACAACAACGTCGACTTAGCGTGTCGTCATCATTTGGTGTAAGCGGCCAGTAGTATAGAAGGCATTGGTTTAGATGTATTAAATGGTGTGTATATGCAGGGATGTAACAGAACCAGCAATCGCCCGTGTTACACGGGATGTCAAAGAAGCAGCTTCTTTTTCATCTCTCCCCGTTTACCTATGAAACCGGTTTAATTGGCATTTTTCAACAAAAAAATTTTCAGTGAAGCAGCTCTAACACACACAAATAGAAGTCTTTATAAAAAATTTATATTATTTTATATTAATTTAAATTAAAAATTTAATTCTAAAAATTTTAATTTTTTTCTTTTTCTTTTTTTTCTGTTTTTTTCATCCATTTTGAGAAGTGGATTTTAGTTAGGAAAGGGAAAGGAAAAAAATTAGAATAAAACAATACAAAAACATTTTGGTTTAAATATAAAATAAGGTTTTAAATTAGCAATAAAAAATCTATTACGACTTATTTTAAAGCGTGAACCAGGGGTTCTATTCTTGAGCTATTACGAAAATTTTCGGCACCTAAAATTTTCGTAATACTATTTTCGTAATCGTAATGGAGAAATCATAAATTGATATTCTTGAAACCATTACGAAAATAAGAAAGAGGGGAATAAAAAATAATGACATTTCGTAATGAGGTGATTAAAAATATCATTCCAATTGAAAACGTAGCGAAAACGAAGCGAAACGGACGTTTTTTTAAATTATTATAGTGTATTTTTGTGCTTAGTAGTATTAAGTTTTAATATTTTTATTATTAAATTTTTAATATTTTATTTTATAATATAATTTTTTCTGTTATCGTGTCTTGGTTAAGTGTTAAATTTAATAATGGCTGGAGCTACAAATTTTTGTAGTTAAAATATTTTTTTATGGATTTTCCAAATTTAAACTAGTAGTAGTAAACAGAAGATAAAAGTGGTCAAACCTAAAAGAAACTCATCTCAAATTACCAATTGTAGATATTCCCATATTTTTAAGATAGAGGCGGGTATAAACAAAAATGTCCTTTGTTTTAGAAAATAAAATGTATAGAAAAAAATAGAATGTTTATTATTATCTCAAACAAAACATTATTTTGGACATCAAATAGAAATAGAGTTCTATTTAAAAAAACATTAAAACCGGCGTAGTTCTAAAAAATGAATCCAAATTTTCCAAATGACCACCCATTGTTATAAAGAAAAAAATGAAATCACCTTTTTACTATCTAGGTAACAAAATGTCCATTACATCTCTAAATAAATAATTTGGGATATCAAACTGTATGAAATCATTGCGTTTTAACTACGAATATTTAAAAAAAAAAATAAATAATTTTATTACGAAAATGAAATAAGGAACGAAAAAACCATTACGAAAATTTTAGTAACGTTCCGTTGCGAAAATTTTCGGAATCCAATTTCAAGAATACCATTTTAAGATTTTCGTTATACTTTGACACTAAATCGGTACCAAAAATTTTCGTAATAGCTCAAGAATAGAGCCCCAGAGCTACTTTGAAATCCCGGATGGAACGGATGAATAAATTTGAAATGCTAATTGTTGTTGGTTTTGGATGTAGGCATATGTATACATGTGTGGATGGTATGTATATTTACGTGGTTTATGTATTTCCTTGTCAAGCGTGTTTTTTGAATGTAGTAATAAACTATACGTGAATATACATATTTTGTAAATGGATAATATATGGTTCGACTGTATCGTGGCATTGTGTGTAAATGAAGCGGAATATTTTTGTAAATAAGAGCAAAACAATGGGCGCTTTCATACGATACGATGCTGTCTCTTTAGCAACTCATAAACCAATTTTTATTTTTGGTGAATCGACACTAACCCAAACGAAAATGAGATAAAAGATTCAAGGCCATCTTTACATGTAAATTTTGGTTTAACTTTGTTTTCGAGAGAGCATAATAAAACTATGTACAACAAACATAAAGAGGTGAAATAGCCCCATTCAAAAAAGGAAACCTGTTATAAAGATACCAATAGATACCACAATCTATGTCGAACACGAAAAGCGAGAGAAATTAATTCCAAAGTTCAGAAGAACTAAAATTTCTAAACCAACTTGCAACAAACTGATATATTTAAACGAAAAAGGTAAACAAGTACATATAACTAACATTAAAAATCCTTTTCAGGCTATCAAACAGCCAAGGCCAACTACTTCGACTAACGAAGCTACAAGATAACAAAGGGATAATCCCAATACCCCAGGGCCCGGTATATATTCAGGAAACTCATAAAAAATTAATCCATATAATATCACTTCAACAATTTCAAGATTCAATATCAAAAATAAGAAAAGTACTAAATAATACAAACATGAATAATTTCATCACTTCAAATATAGAAAAAGCAAATCAAAACTGGTTAGATGATAAATTAAATGTAATCCGATTTAAACTAACCCAAGCTCAGACTAAATTTAATGAAATAATTCCCAAAAGAGTTAAACGAGGACTAATAAATGGATTAGGTACATTAATAAAGGACTTCACTGGAAACTTAGATAATGACGACTTCTTAGCATTACAATCAGCAATGACTCAGTTACAAGACGGACAAAACGACCTAATAAAAAAATAACAATAAACAACTTAAAATCAATGATCAACTCGCTTTACGAATTGAACAGCAAAACCGGAACCACCAAACTAACATTAAAATAATCAATGACTCCTTACATTCAATACTAAATAAAGAACAAGGTTACACAGCCTTTATACTATATGACACAGAACTTTTTAGACTCGATTGCACCATCAGTGAACTGAACAAACAATTAGACAACTTATTGGACACAATCGCCTTCTCAAAAAATAAAATGATCTCAAGACATTTATTAAATGAAGAAGAATTTACATACGTAATTCAAACTATCCATGAGCATGAAATTATAATTCCACACGAACTTGCCGTTCTAAATTTATTAAAAATCAAAGGAATGATAAATCAAGATAATCAATTAATTTATATAATTCATATACCCATTTTTGAACAAGAAATTTTCCAACTTTATTCCATAATTCCTATAACTATAAATAACAAAATCCTTTACCCTAATCCACCTAAATTCCTAATTACCAATGTTAATCAGTATATGACTTACGATCCGCAATTATGCCAAAACATATATGGTATATATATTGTGAGCCAAATGACTTACAACCAAGTCAGGATACTTGCGTTCCAGCAATTATCAATCAACAGAAAGCTATCTGTAATCATACCATCACAACTTCAAAGGATCAAATAATACAACTAAACGATCATGCTATATTTGTATCACCATCAACACCCAACACCATCGAATTCAATTCAAATTGTTCAAGGGAAACAAACAAAATCACTACTGAAACCATCCTCGAATTTTCAAGCTGTTTTGTTCAAATCAAGGATAAAACTTACACCAACATGAGGAACACAACATTAAAATACAACATAAATGAACTCCCCATTGAACGATGTCTCAATTCAAAACGTCATACCAAATATAAACTTACACGAGATGACGAACTGGACCCTCGACAATATCGACGAGCTCCACGAAAAACACCAGATCCAATATTATCATCATGCTACCCAGTATTCTCTGACCAGCATAATTATCATCTCAATTATTGTATTTATCCTATACAAAAATAAATCCTGGTTGATCCGCAAATTCCAAAGAAATTCGCAGACCAATTTTAAAGGGGAGGAGTTAGAGAAGCCAGATCTAACGATAGGATTCTCACATACACAAGCCAAGGACATCATCACAACGCCATCAGTGCCATCAGTTACAGCAACAACAAATAAATTGTGTCCAAGTGTATTATATTCAAACAAAACAAACGATATCACCATGAAACATTCATGATGATACATATCACTAACGAGAAATACCATAAAATATACAACATAATATAATTGCACATGGTACAAAATATATAATTATTTCTTAAAACTCATAATCGCAATAGTGACTATATCGCAAAATCAATATACCAACTCATTAAATAAAATATCATTTAACGTAACGTAAACATTTATTAAAATTTAAAATATCTTTTACATATACGTGTCGATTATACAACTCGCCGGATTGAATGCGGCGGGAGTTCATTCGATTCGCATTCGATTCGCATTTTAAATTATTTGTATTATAGAATCCGCCGGAATGTGTATTATCGAACTGTATTATCGATTCGCAATGAATCTGCATTTTCACTAGCTGTCAAATTTTTGACATTGAATTTAGTAGTGTTTTTCGATAACTTTAAATGTTTAATAAAATAAAAACTATTATAAAGTGAAAAATAAAATAAAAAATAGGTGAAATTAAAATATGGATACAATTGGCTTTTTCACATACATCAACGAAGAAGAATCTACGAGAAAAGAATCAAGAAAAGCGGTTCGTAATTTATGTAAAGACATATTCGAATTGTCAAACACACAGTGAGTATAAATATTTCTTAATTTGTAATTTAAATTAAAATATTTATGTTTTTAGATTTATTAAAAACTTTAGGCTAAATAAAGCTGGTTTCAAGTATGTGTTAAATGAATTAAAAAAAAAACTACCAGAAGTTGTAAAATCATCGTCTATCACACCTGAGTTTAAGCTAGCCGCAACATTACGTTTTTTGGCTGAGGGCGGCTATCAGAATGGTGTTGGCCAGGATTGTTTTGTTGGACTAGCGCAGCCAACAGTTTCTGTAGTATTAAATCAAGTGCTGGAAATATTACAAGAAGTGTTATGCCCAAAGTGGATAAATCTACAGATGACCGAGGCAGAGAAAACGGAAGCCAGACTCTACTTTTACTCGAAATATAATATACCCGGTATTATTATGTGCATAGATGGGACCCATATAAAAATCGCAAAACCGCCAGGAGACAATGCACATCTGTTTTATAACCGGAAAGGGTTTTTTAGCCTAAATACAATGATAGTAAGTATTATCTTGACTTATTTCATTCTTTATAATTGTAAATTTTTTCAAGATTTGTGATCACAAACAGAGGATCAGGTATGTAGATGGCACGCATCCAGGAGCGTGTCACGACTCCTCTATTTGGAGAAATAGTGAAGCCGAAAATTATTTTAAAACATTGTACGAGAATGGAGATAGAAGCCAAAGATTACTTGGTAAGCATATACTTTTACCAGAAACCAAAATAATATAATGAGTACGCAACCAACTAACATAATTCTAAAATTGACGGATTCTAAACTCATTGCAGCTTTCTTAATTCTTAAATAAAGTAAATCTTAAATTGATTGGTACCTGATTATAATGAAATGAAAAAGAATATAACTAGTGTGAATAAATAATTGTGTAGATAATTCAGCATCAATTAATTTTGAACTTTTTTGTGTTGCTTACAGGTGATTCTGGATACCCTCTATCGCCCTGGCTCATCATGCCTTTCAGAAATGCTGAAATAAATACACCACAAAGCAAATTTAATAAATGTCATAGTTCTGGCCGAAACATTGTCGAGAGAACAATAGGTGTTTGGAAGAATTGGTGTAGATGTTTACTTGGTGTAGCGCGCCATTTACACTATTCCCCGCAAAAATGTGTCAGAATAATTAATGTTGCAGCAGCACTTTATAATATACGGATTCATTTCAACGTACCAGAACACGATGAGCCACCAATCCATGAGGTGACTGAAACAATCGATACTCTCGATGAAGCCAATTCCCAAGAGGATAATTCGATAGATGCAAATGAATTCAGAAATCAAGTTTTATTGAATTTTTAAATCAAAATAAACATTTTTTGAATCCAATTTATTTATTTCAAATAAACAACAGCCTTCTTAGCTTTTATCATACATGTGTCCTTAAAATTATTTGTTCATATAGCCAAACTTATATACCCATAAAAATCCATAAAAAAAATTAATTAATTCCATAATTAAAATTTTTTAATTTTATATCCATAAAAATTAAAACTTAATCAACTTTCTTGATTATTAACATAGAAAATCTATAATTCTAAATTAAGTTGAGCTTTGTTTAATTCTAATTCAAGTAACTGCATTTTAATTTTATTTTTTTCTAGGGTTAAGTGCTCCATTTTCTCGTTATGCCTTTTAATTTCTACGAGGTGCTCTTGCAAAATCTCATTATTTGTTTCTTGGTGATCATTAAGTCGGTTAAGTGTTCTGTATATTTTTTTTTGATTTGAAATCAACTCTTCAGAGTGTTGTTTTTGACTTTTGATAAACTTATCAATATTCTCATTCAGATTTTGGTTTATAGTTACCTGCTTTTGCAATAATTTTAAAGATTTTGCTGCTTTAGTCTGTGGTATCGGATTTTGAATTTCCTCTTCGATATTAAATTCGGAATTTTCATTACGTAATTCTGATAATTGCACTTCAACATCTTCAGCACTAGGTATTGGTGTGGTTGATCTTCCAATATTGGTGTCGTTATAAGTCCGTTTACGTGGTACTCCAAACTTTTGTGTATTATCCAGTCCATCGACATAATCTTTAAGACACACAAGTTGTATTACTTCCTCCTCAAAAGGAGTGAATACAACTTGTGTATAACTACCACCGCCAGTCTTGTTTAACTCCCGTTTATTGTTCGCTAATTTTTTTCTTAGCGTCGATTTAAAATCACTCCAAACCTGAAATTAACAACTAATTAAATTGTTTTCTATATATTACAAACGTTTTCTAACCTTTTTCCACTCTGAAATGTCTTTTATAGGTGGTCCGAGAGCATTTAACTCGATTTGAAAAATTTTTCCAAAACTCTTGGACGATGTCTGGAGCCGCTTTCGTTAAATTTTTAGCAATATCGGGATGCTCCTTCATAATACTCACCATTTTTTGAAATTGTGCTCGATTTGTCGTACGTTTACTATATAAAACACAGAATTTATAACAATTAATATTTAACTTAAATAAGAAAAAATATATGTTTTTATGGAATTTTAAAATTTCCAGTTTAACGGTAATTGCTTACATTTTAGTAGAACCCTCCATATTGAAACGACACACCACCATTTTCCAGTGTTCTATGAATTCGTATGAAATTTGTTGCGAATTTGTAATGACATTTTTTGTATGGAGTGCGTTTCACCCACGAATTCAATAATAGCAATTTTTCACACTGCATTACCGTCATTCGTTCACTTTTGATTCATCGTTTTGCTTAATATGGAAAACGTCAAAATCGAATGATATTCCCGCCGCATTCAATCCGGCGAGTTGTATAATCGACATGATAGTCTTGTTATTATATTTTATGAGAAAGACACATAAAAACAACCAAAAAAATCATTTTTGAAATGACGATAAAAACATAGCGCATATTTTTATCGCGCGTCTCCATGTTTTATCTAACACAATATATAAACCACTGTAATACTTATCAAGTCAGTTATTGTATTTCAGAAAATTAATAAAACAACATATATTTATCTTTGTAAAACATTTAATCAAAAATAATAAAGAAAACATACGAATTATAAAAATTCGTATGTAAAAATATAATAAAAATAATAATATAACTCGAGTGTTCATAATTCGTCCGGTGGTCCCACCGTCCTCAACAACAAGTCAACAACCCACAGCAGAAACAACATCAACTTAATTAAAATCAAATAAATATCATATAATGTCATGTCTACGGAATATTATTAAATTATAATTCGATAAATAGCACTTCATGTGATTATTTGTTATAATATTTTGTCTTCAAAATATTAATCTTATTTTATTTTTTATAAAATTACAGCGTTTTAATAGTAATTCAAAGAATAATTAGAATAACGTTTGATCGTAATGAACACTCGGTTCATTTCTCTTTATCTGTTTTACTTTGCATTGGGAACCGGAAAATATTAAAAGTTAGAATAGTTGTAACCACCGTAGTGTGCACATCAATATTTGTAAAGTTGTAAAAGTGTTGTGAAAGTTAAATAAAACGTAATTGGCGCAGTCGGTAGGATACTCTTTTTAAAGATTACCCGCTACGCGGGATTGTGTGTTATTATTTACAAGGATGCATTTACCTACTTGGTAAGTCTTTTTGTTTTAAAGTTATTTTATTATATACCTACATTTTTCTATTATATTGTGAATAAACATTAGATATGTTTGTACACGAAATGTGAATATTTGAATATGGTCGAACGAGACAATATTTTTTAATATTCGTACTAAAGTACACATGGCGTCATTTTTCATTTTCTGAATTGTAAGAAGAACAATTGAATACAATCAACGCTTATCTAAAATTACCAGACTATATAAGAGATTTATCAATTTATCGTGGTGTTATGAATTATTGATACTACACTGTATTGGGTTTTGGATAGTATTAAGCATTATATAAATTTCTGAATTATATAAATTTCCATATTTCTTTCTAAATGTAATAAAATTATGTTATTAAATCATTTCAATGTATTGTATATAATATAATCCTTTTATATGTATCTTATATACAAAATACGAAAAAACCTATAAAAGGAATGACGAGAAGATGACCAAAGGCAGTCGAGATAGTACTAGAAAATAATAATTATCAAATATTATTAAATAAATAAAATTTACTAAAAACTCAGTTTTTCTCGTGTTTAAAAATTATAAATCAATTCCCGAATTTCGAAAATTCACAACAAAAATATTGGTGGCAGCGGAGGGAAATTTTGGAAAATCGGTTTAATTAAAACGTGCAAGCCGTATTGCTTAAAATAAAATTTAATTTTATAATATTATAACGCGCAATGAAAAATAGTGTAAATCTATAAGTCTCTTAAAAATATATTGTGCAAAATTAGTAAAATGTATATAGCTAGTTGAATATTGTGGATAACATTTCATTTAAATTCATATAAATGAATTCCCATAAATGATGGTGTAAATGCTATAGCCCGATTGTTAATGACGGCTGTGGATAGAGCACCTGCCCCAGAAGGACCAGAACCAGGATCGAGTGGCACTCAAGCGGGCAAACCCAAATCGACGATCAAAACTCGTCAGGGGACGAAACAGGCTGCAATTCAAGAGCCTGAGGGAGAGGAGGAAGATCCACCACCGCCACCACCTCCCCCACCGGGTAGAGATATTTACCGACATGTGTATCAGGATCGGACGCAAGAAGTGCCTGGTCAAGTAGATGATGAAGTCGCTGGCATTGGAACAGGAATCAACCGCGGTAGTATTACTAGGTTTAATAACGCATATGAGCCGGCGGGAAATAATATAATACGGAACCGCGAGGATGCCCAACACTGTTTTGGATCAGGAGTTCGATATCAACGTGCAAGACGTCTATTTCATGATCATTGTGTCGGCAGAGACCACGGAGTGCTCAGAGACCCACCAGGATGGCAGCGGTTAAATTCAAATTTTATCTTTGTGAATGCAGGATTGGAGATAAATGGGGTAGAGTTAATCCGACCGGCGTACCATTCATGGTTCGAGGATACCTGGATTAGGCCTGAACCCCGGACCTTCTACGCAAATCTACTCCCTGAGTGGGGTGCTTTACGTGCTAATGATGATATTGCAAGATTAAACATGTTAAGTTGTTTATTCGCGATGGTAGTAAGCATTGGGATTTCTAGCTGCTTCCAAAGATACAGCTTAACGGGTCGGCAGCTTACCCGTTGTGCTAGAAGAGAAAATCCGGGACCTAGCTTACAAAGCTTCTTTTTTACATATACGAGATCGAATACCGGCACATGTCCCTTAATGACGTCTGCCTTTGCACAAATTCAACAGCTGACTGATATGGTATTGCCAGCTAATTGTATGCCATGCGGAGAAACTGGAATAATCAGAATGTGGGGATACTAAAAACGTAAAACGTTATGCGAGTGCTACTAAAAAGTGCTATATCGTACCAAAGTATGTATAACTGTTGTGACTAATTTGATTACAAGTGATTTGCAAACGA
The DNA here is from genome assembly GCA_947310385.1 of Nephrotoma appendiculata. Classification (NCBI taxonomy): domain Eukaryota; kingdom Metazoa; phylum Arthropoda; class Insecta; order Diptera; family Tipulidae; genus Nephrotoma; species Nephrotoma appendiculata. Next base: position 301,395,196 of record OX371223.1, read on the forward strand.
AATCAAAATTGGTAATCCTAGTGAAAAAATTATGATTAATAAAATTAATAAAATTCAATAAAACGTTATTTATTAATCTCGAAAATTATAATACAAAAAAAATTAAATTTAAATTCGTAAAACAAAAACAATGAAACGTATTATCCACGAATACAAATTTTCATACGCCAAAATGGATTTTAAAAATTTCATATGCTGATAAAATTGCACCATACAAATATCGTAATTTTAAAATCTTATATCAAGAAAAAGTTATGCTAAATTGCCTAATCTAAAATCCGCATAACTATAACATGGCGACTGACGAACGTTATAATAATCACCTGCTAAATATAAGTCGTTAAAGACGAAACCAACCGTAATCGTTCACATCGGGAATTATTAAAGGAAATCAATATTTGCTCATCATACATCAACTTCTTCAATGTTATATCGACAACCAACGCAACATATCATCGGTACATTGGTAATCCATTCAACGATATTTATTTTTCAACGTCATCAAATTAATATGGATTTTGGTATGTACATATTATAATATTTTCAAGGTTAGTGTTCAAATTTTTTATATTATTTATTATTCCTCAACTTTTTATTAATATCGCATAATGAAATAACAGAAAAAAAAAATTATTTGAAATTGTGTATGAATTCTATAATAATTCGATTACGTAAAATTCTTCTCATTTTCAATGTTTAACATAGTTGTATTTTGCTGAAGCTAATTCTTTTGATTTACTCGTTTTCTTTCCAAATTTAAATTAATGTCAGTAAAAGACGGGCATCCAAATACTTTAAAGTTACGAACTCGTGAAATAATAAGACGATCTTTATCTCTGAATTCTGTTGATCAGTGTGCAAACGTAGACAATTTGGATATTAAGTCGGTTGTAAGCGATTACTTAAACATAAAAACAAAAATGGCTAAACTAAATGTCGAGATAGCGTTAAAATTAATTCCTGACTTTGATGGAAATTCAGATAGATTGCATAAGTTTCTTGCGTGTTGTGACGTAGTGTATGACGGTTTACTAAATACAGAGTATGACAAGTTTTTAAATGTGCTCAAGACAAAACTTTCCGGTAAAGCATATGATGTGATAAAGTATACTAAAATTGCCTCTTGGGAACAGTTAAAACTCGATTTAAAAAATAAATTCCAATACTCAAGGTCGATCGAACAACTTCAAATTGAACTGTATTCATTCTGTATTCTACTGTCAAAGCGATTAGTTCACAAAATATAACCTTAAGCTATAATAATATAATATTAAAAATTTCATAGTACTTTTCTTTTTTTCCAAAGTTGTACATAATATAATACACATTATTTGTTTTAATCGAATACTATATAATAAATATTAAAAAATACTCTCAAGTTATAAAACAAAGTAATTTTATAAAATCATAAGTGACCTTAAATCATTTTGCCGCCTAAAATTGACTTTCGTTTATCATGAGTGGAAACTGTGACAAGTGTAGGAAATATATCTCTAAAGGAAGGTTTTCTGGTGTAAAATGTGTGACTTGTCATAAAATATTTCACACAAAATGTGCGGAAATTTCTGATGAAATGCTAAATGGCTTCAAAACAGGATCCGCTACTTGGGTGTGTCCTGATTGCCGTACCAGTGCCAATAATTCTATTCTTGATAGTGGTGATGACGACTTAGTTGTACAATTGAGCTCACACAATCCATCACTCAGTGAAGTTATACAAATTCTGAAAAGTATGCAGCATCAGTTTGAATCTTTCAAAAATTCCCTCAGTTTCCTGTGCAATTCAATGGATGATATAAGAGAAACAGCTACCCGTTTATCTAACGAAAATCAAGCCATGAATAAAAAAATTTCTGTTTTAGAGACCAGATATGAGGCGCAGGAGCAAAAAATTTACTATATGGAGGCTCAACTTGATCATGCAAATCAGGATTTAAATAAAACAAATATAGTTATTGTTGGTCTACCATCCGGAAATGATAGCGAGATTTGTAATTCTATAGTTGAAGTTGTTGACAAAATTGGAGTACAAATTTCTAATGAGGATATTATGGCAGTTAGTCATATTTCCCACAACAAATCATCAAATTCACAATTAAACAACTCGTATATTGTCACGTTAAAATCAATAGAATTAAAGTCTAAAATACTAACAACATTTCGTAAAAAAAGAAAATCAATTTATCTGCATGACCCAGCTGGCAACAACTCTTCAAATTGTCCGATTATCATTATGCACCATCTCACGAAATACCAATCAAGATTATACAGCGAAGCTAAACATATTAAGCACAAGTTTAAATTTCAATTTTTGTGGTGTAGTGATAATAAAATTTACTTACGTAAATCAACTGATGCAAAAGTGTATCACATACATTCATTCAATGATATCAATCACGTCATCAAAAGCTGTTCCAGTTCCACAACATCTTCAGCGCAACCCAACATCCAGGCCGATGATTCCGGAAATTAAAATTATAAATCATAAATTAAGTATTTTTTTAAGTTATTTTTTTAAATATTTACTTCTCATATTTATATATTTTTTGAAACTTACCTTTTACATAGTTGTTATCCATATCCATAGAGACTTGTTTACAGATTTTTTTTTTGATTTTTTGTCATTTAGTTACATGACGTTTAATGTCAAACTTTTGTTTTCACTCAGATTTTTTAGTTTAATTTTGTCAAGTAAAAATACATATACTTTTAGGCGCTATATTATGAATAGAACCGTACAAATGTTTAATGAATTGATAATTGGTTTTGTTCTCTACTACAATATTTTTTTTGTATATCTTTACAATTTATTTGAGAGTAGTTTGATGAGTAATATTCCTTCAATATTTGAGTGGAATATTAATATTTTTATTTATTGTAATGGCTAGCTACAACCTAGATAATATATTTAGTGATAATTGTATAAATAAATATTTCCTTTGCGGATCCGACTACAATAGACATATCAATTCGATCAAAAGCTCTGACTTGGATTTACGCGTTATACAGTTTAATGCCTGTAGCATGAATAACTTTGATAAATTTCACTCGATTCTCGAATTCATTGAAAATCTTAATTCCGATTTTCATATAATTATTGTTAGTGAAACCTGGATTAAAACCCAAAATGTAAATTTTTATAATATAAATGGTTTCAGAAGTATTTTTTCGTGCAGAGATGATAGAACCGGTGGTGGTATTGTGATGTATATTAGGAATGATGTTAACTTCGATATAATCAGAACCGACGAATCAAATTTTGAATTTCAGTTTATACAAATAAAACTTAACGAGTTTTCACGAAATTATGTCACTGCGTTTTATCGCCCACCTGACTCGAATATTGATATTTTCTTTAGAGAATTAGAATTAGTTGTTCATAAAAAGTGTAACAACATTATACTAGGCGATATTAATATACCTTTAAATAAGTCAACTCCTGTAGTAACAGACTATAAAAACTTATTGTTAAGTTTTGGGATAGTTGCAACGAACAATTTTGAAACTCGGTCTAAATCAGGAAATATAGTTGACCATGTGCTCTGCGGGTTTAATGGATTACAGAAGGTTGTAAATTCAACTCTATTCTCTGATATTAGCGATCACAACTTTATTGTTTCACATTTTTCGTATAAAAACAAAAGAGTTAATAAACTTTTAGAAAAGAAAATAATTGATTATAATCGAGTAAATGCTGATTTTGACAACTATTTGACAAGTCTGGATGTAAATTGTTTTGAACCGGATACAATTTTGTCTCACATTACAGAGAAATATGAAGAACTAATTACCAAATACACACGCACTATTAAAAAAACGGTTAAATTAAAAAATTCGTATTGCCCTTGGATTACGTACGATTTATGGCAACTAATTAATAAAAAGGAATCAATCCTAAAGAAATCCAAGCGGCAACTCCGTAATAGTTCAGCAACAAACCAAAATGTAAGCGATTATAACCAAAGACTTCTAGAAATTGATAAGGTGATTAAATGTGAAAAGTATTATGCCAAAAAGAGATATTTTGAAAAGTTTTTTGGGGGTGTTCCTAACCAACGTGACTTGTGGTTCAATATAAATGCTTTACTGGGTAGGACTAATAACAACAATCATAACCTTGTTATTAATATTGGTGGGGAAATTATATCTGACGGATACAGAATTGCATCTCAATTCAACAATTATTTTACGAATGTTGGGGAAGACTTGGCTGGTCAGATTAATAGTTCCAAAAATATTTTTAAATTTAATACCTATCACGTTGTTAATCAAACTATATTTATAAAGCCTACGTCGTCTGTTGAAATATTTAACTTAATTATTGATTTGGAATCCAAGAAAGGAGGTGGACCATATTTGCTCGATAGTAATGTCCTAAAATTCCACATCAACAATTTTTCGGAGATTTTATCAAACGTTTTTAATAAGGGTTTTGAAACTGGAATATATCCAAATTGTTTAAAGTTATCAAAAGTTATTCCTGTTTTCAAAAGTGGCGATAAAACTAAATTAACGAATTACAGACCAATATCTACGTTATCTATTATAGATAAATTGTTAGAAAAATTATTAGCATTACGGGTTAATTCGTTCTTAGAGACTCACAATTTATTATATAATTTTCAGTATGGTTTCCGAAAATGTTCAGGGACTGATGTTGCTTTGGTTGAAACAGTTGATATGATTAATAGTTCAATAAATGATAAGTTCTATGTATGTGCTTTGTTTTTAGATCTAAAGAAAGCATTTGATACAGTGGACCATGAATTATTATTAGATAAATTGAATTGGTATGGATTTAGAGGGAAATCTCATGACATATTGAAAAGTTATCTCGCGAATAGAAAACAATTCGTTTTTGTTAATGGCGCTAGTAGTAAGAGTAGTTTGGTGAAGTACGGTGTACCTCAAGGCAGTGTACTCGGTCCTATGTTATTTTTATTATTCATAAATGACATGGGTAATCTCCCATTAAAAGGAAAACTTAGGTTATTTGCTGACGACTCAGCACTGTTTTATGAAGTTAAGGATCCAATTGACGGACTGCAGTTTATGTCACATGATCTTGACATTTTACTTGATTTTTTTAATGAGAATATGTTATCTTTAAACCTGGCTAAAACTAAATACATGGTATTCCGTTCAATTAGCAAACCTCTTCCTACATTACCTGGTCTTGCTGTAGCAAATGTCAATATTGAGCTTGTCGAAACTTATAGGTATTTAGGAATGGTTTTAGACTCGCATCTTAATTGGCAGCATCATATTGATACGGTCTGCTCAAAAGTTTCTCCAATAATTGGTTTTACACGTAAGGCCTCTCATTATATACCTACGAAAATACTTCGATGCATATACTTTGCCTTCATTCACTCTAGAATTACTTATGGCCTCGTTGTTTATGGCAACTCATCCCAATCGCGATTGAGAAAGCTACAAGTTCTGCAGAACCGTTGTATTAAAGCAATATATAAATTACCAATTCTATATTCATCGAGAGATTTATACGCTCTAAAGGCTGAAAATATTTTACCGGTAAAAGCCTTACATTTCATGCAGACTGTCAAGTATATCTATAGGATAAGAAATGCTACTCTAAGCGTTAGTAATATTAATTTGAGTCCGTATAATCACCAATATCTCACGCGCAATAAAAATAATCTGAAACCTTGTACTATTATTAATGAGTATGGTCGCAAACGAATTAGTTTCGTAGGCCCTAAAATGTATAACGAAGTCCCTGTTGAAATAAAACAGCAAAATTATGTTAATTTTAAAAAAGGAATAGTTGATTTTTTAAAAGCGGTTATAAATAAATATATTATATAAAAAGGTATAGATGCCAAGATTATAGTAGTCTTTATTTACATTGTATTTTTGAAATATGTTATTATCTGTAGAGTATAGAATTGAATATTGTTGTATGCAATTCTCTTTAAGGGATTCTGAATCCACTGCGAACTGCATCCAACAATATATATGTATAATTTATTATTTATTGTATACAAAATAAAATTATAATTATTATTATTATAAAAGTTAATTGCAATATAATATTTTAATTAAATTAATGTAAATTAAAAAACTAAATAAATAAATAAAAAAAAAAAAACTTGTTAACGTTCGCCAACAACGTAATGAAAATGTGACGACATATGCGACTAGGATAGAAAAATTGCTATCCGAATTGAACGAAGTATGCATAGATGCGGAAGGAACTGATTCTGCATCCACCATAATTCATCTAAATTCAAAACCAGCTCTTAAAGCCTTTCAGGAAGGACTTCATGATTCTATTAAAATTATAATCAAAGCGTGTCGATTTTCGAAACTACAAGACGCGGTAAACCAGGCTTGTGAGGAAGAGCTCATCTTAAGTAGCCGAAATCAAAGTAATGATTCTTTTTCAACTCATAAGATTAAATGTCAGTTATGTAAGAGAATTGGGCATTCTGCTAATAATTGTTATAGTCGAAACATGGGTTCATCAAATTCTAATTTTGTCAGAAGAGATTTTCCACTATATAATTCGTACAATAAATCAAATGAAATTAAATCATCTCCTTCAAATATTCGCATGACTCAAAAAACTGTGATTTGTGCATATTGTAAAACTCCTGGACATCATATTAGTTTATGCAGAAAACGCCAGTATGTGAATTCGCAAAACAAAATTGCTGATTCATCTAAGATTGTACAGCCTGCTCTTTCGGGAAACTATTCGGGATCCGATCCGGTAACATCAACGAACATTCCTGTTCGGATCCGGGAAATTTCAAAATAAAATGTTCAAAATCAAACATAAATTCATTCAATAATAATCCAAAAATTCTTATAAATCAATCTAAATCAGATTTTCGGTTTGATTCTAATGGAGATCGTAATTCTAATTCTTCTTTAACTAATTCTTATAATTCTTCTTTGGAATCAAATAGCGAGTCGTATTCTATCAATCCAAATCATTATTCAATTCATTTCACTTCAGAAAATCACGATAGAAAATATATTGAACTAGAAGTAGACATAATGAAACCAAAGTCGTATTTTTTTTTGGTTGATACTGGGGCAGATATTAGCTTACTTAAAAGAAATTTTGTAGATGATGATACTCTTTGCTTTCCTGATAAAAAGTGTTATGTAAAAGGTATTACTACTGAAACGATTCAAACAATAGCCAGTTGCGACGCTAACATTAAACTACCAAATTCAGTTATAATACAACATTCATTTCAAATTGTTCCAAATTCATTTCATATTCCATGCCCTGGTATAATCGGAAAAGATTTCCTGTCGAAACACAAGTGCAAAATCGATTATTCGAATTACAATTTCGAAATTCCTCTCAATGATACATCTATTGTGTTGAAATTAACTACAAATTCTTGCGTTTCCATTCCTGCACGTTCGGAAAAATTATTTACTTTGTATTTAAATATTCCAGATAAAGATTATGTTTGCCCATCGAGTGAAATTATAAATGGAGTATATTCAGCTAATTCACTCGTGAAATCCGAAAATAATTTTATGACAATAAGTCTAGTTAATACAAACGAATATGACGTTGATCTAGAAAATTTAAAATTGTCATTACTCAATTTAGATGAGTACGAAGTCTTACATTTAAACTCTTGGTCAAATAACATAGACAATCGTCTAGAGATAATCAAATCAACTATAAATTTATATCATCTTAATCTAGAAGAACAAAATTCCATTTTAAATATCTGCAGACAATACAATGACATATTTTTTCTTCCGGGAGACAAATTTACAGCAACGGTCGTTACACGTCATAAAATTCGAATTGAAGCAGACTCTCATCCTATATATATAAAGCAGTATCGATTACCTGAATCAACGAAGTTGAAAATAGATAAACAAATATCCCAAATGCTGAACGACCAAATCATAGAGCCGAGCCGAAGCCCATGGAACTTTCCTCTTATCGTGGTGCCAAAAAAGTCAAACAATACAGACAGAAAGTGGCGAATAGTAGTTGACTTTCGTAAATTAAATAACATCACTGTAAACGATATATTTCCATTACCCAATATCTCAGATATTTTAGATCACCTTGGGAAATCAAAATATTTTACGACCATAGATCTGGCTAATGGATATCATCAGATACGCTGAGACGATTCCGATAAAGAGAAAACCGCTTTTAGTACTTCGTTGGGACACTTTCATTTCAAACGAATGCCTTTTGGATTAAAAGGTACACCGTCGACGTTCCAACGAATGATGAATCATATACTTAGTGGGTTAAATGGAATTAAGTGTTTGGTGTACCTTGATGATGTGATTGTTACGGGGCATAATCTTAGAGATAACAATGCTAATTTAGAATCGGTTTTTGATTGCTTTAGGATGAACAATTTAAAGGTGAATTTAGAAAAATGCCAGTTCTTATCGAAGGAAATTGTTTATCTTGGGCATATAGTAACTGAAGACGGTATTAAACCAGATCCAATAAAAATTTCAGCAATTCAAAATTATCCTAAACAATCAAATCATTTCAAATACATTTCAAATACAAATTAAATCATTTCTAGGGTTATCTGGGTATTATCGCCGTTTTATAAGTAAATATTCAGATATAGCAAAACCGTTAACTAAATTATTAAAAAAGGGCCAATCATTTATTTGGGATGCGTTTTGCGATGAGGCATTCACCAAATTGAAACATTCGTTAATCAGTCCTCCAGTTCTGCAGTATCCTGATTTTTCCCAACAATTCTTAATCACAACTGATGCAAGCGATAAGGTGATTGGCGCCGTCCTATCACAAACTAAAAATGAATTCGATTTGCCAATTGCATATGCAAGTCGTGTACTTAACAAGGCCGAAATAAATTATCCAACTATCGAGAAAGAACTTTTGGCGATGGTATGGGCAGTTGAACATTTTCGTCCCTATGTATATGGTCGTACACAGTTGTTCATAAACCAGGCAATACTAACCTAAACGCGGATGCCCTTAGCCGAATAGAAATTGGAATTGACAAGCCGCTAGAAACATTTCAGGTAGTTACACGATCTCAAAATAAAGAAATCATTATGGATAATAATGTACCTCATCAATCAACAGTGGAACACAACGTAAATTCGTCAAACTCTAAAATAATTCAATTAACCGATGAAAAGGAAATCAATAAAATTATTCAAGATTTTCATTCGAATCCTTTAGGAGGCCATCAAGGAGTATATCGGACAGCCCAGCGATTAAAACAATATTATAATTTTAAAAACTTTTATTCTCGAATTAAAAAACATATTCAGTCATGCGAGTTGTGTCAAAAGAATAAATGTGGTAAATTAAACAAGGTTCCGATGCAAATCACGTCCACTTCATCTCAACCATTCGAAAAAATATTCTTAAACATAGCGGGTCCTCTTCCAACATCATATCTTTCCAACAAATATATTTTGACAATTCAGGATGATCTTACAAAATTTTCAATGGCATTTCCAATTAATAACCAGGAATCCGACACAGTAGCTCGTGTATTTGTTGAAAAACTAATTTGCACTTTCGGAGTTCCACAACAAATATTATCAGATCAGGGGGCAAATTTCATGAGTGACTTATTTGTAAATATTTGCAAATTGTTGAAAATAAAAAAATTAAACTCGACGGCGTATCACCCAGAAACAAATGGTTCATTGGAGCGTTCCCATCGTACCTGGACTGAATATTTACGAAATTTTACACAATCAGACGAACAGAATTGGGACGCTTGGCTCCCATTTGCTATTTTACTTTCAACACTACCCCACACACTGCAACTAAATTTATGCCTTTTGAACTTTTATTCGGATATAAACCATACATACCTCATTCATTAACTCGCGAACCTGAAGTTGTTTACAATTATGATGACTATCTTTTCGAACTGAAAAGTCGTATGCAAAATTCCTTCTATTTAGCAAGAAAAAATTTGATCATTCAGAAACAGAAGGCTAAAGATTATTACGATACTACTACTAACATTAAAAAATTTAATATCGATGATCTTGTTCTACTCAAAAATGAAGTTCGAAGAAATAAATTTTCACCACTCTGGCTTGGACCATTTGAAGTAAAAGAAATTCCTTCATCTGTAAATACAACTCTACATATGAATAATAAATTAAAAACGGTTCACAATAATTGAATTAAAATATTTCAATCATAGTTTTATCATAATTACACTCATTATTCGGTCTCAATTATTTACTTAAATTTGAGGAAAATAAACAATTTGAACAATTTAATTTTTTAAATATTGTAATTACTTTATTTCTATATATTTAAGTAAATAAAAAAATTATATGTACAAAAATGTATTAATTAAACAATAAAATTAATTTAAAATTATGTATAAAAAAAATGTATAAAAGAATAACACATTGAATAATTAGTAGTTAATAGTAATTAAAATTTTTGTTAGTAATTAAATAATCGATGGGATTATTTAAATCTCAGGTGGAAGGTGTTACTACACTGTATTGGGTTTTGGATAGTATTAAGCATTACATAAATTATATAAATTTCTGAATTATATAAATTTCTATATTTCTTTCTAAATGTAACAAAATTATGTTATTAAATCATTTCAATGTATTGTATATAATATAATCCTTTTATATGTATCTTATATACAAAATACGAAAAAATCTATAAAAGGAATGACGAGAAGATGACCAAAGGCAGTCGAGATAGTACTAGAAAATAATAATTATCAAATATTATTAAATAAATAAAATTTACTAAAAACTCAGTTTTTCTCGAGTTTAAAAATTATAAATCAATTCCCGAATTTCCAAAATTCACAACAGTGGCATCAAATCAGGCCTACAACACGATTTCATAGTAAACGTAGACGAAATATTGTTATCTTGTGCTAGAGTATTAGGTGAAAACGTAGTGTACCCACATCAAATTTACGTGCAATTCGTAGCAAAATTCAAAACGATGCCGACAATGTACTATCAATGTACGGCACTCCACTAAATTGGGACACAGTTAAAGCCAATTTAAAAAACCACTACTCTGATAAAAGAAATGATTCAAGTCTCATCAAAAATTTACTTTCCTTGTACTAGAGTAATGGTTCTATTGAGAATTTCTTTTATAAAATAATAGATACAATCTTATTTAATTGTACATATAAAACTTTATGGCATGGAAGACGTTAGGAAAGCCAAAGAAACCTATATCACGGAGAAAAAAAATAATTTTTTCCTATTTGTGTATGGGAGTCCGATTATAGTAAGCTTTACTATTTATTATTATATAATTCATTATGTATATAGGAAACATTCTATTTTGCATAGTAGACAGTGCTATATAGGAATCTCTCCTATAAATTAAATCAATTACTATTTCCCATAGTAGTATTTCCTATTAACTTTAGAATTTTTATAGGACTGTTAGCTATTTGTTATAGGAATTCTAGGGTTTAAAAATTCACTCGTTAAAATGTATTATTTATTTGCTTTTTATTGATCGAATAATGTTATATTTGTAATACTGATCAGCGAATAATGAAAACAAAAAATATATTGTTTTACCACAAATAATAAATTTTATAAAATTCATTATTTGTGGTTTTACTATTCACTTATGAAGAATAGTGTAGAAAAAAAAAATTATATTCTCTATTCGATCATTCAATACAGAGAATAATATATTTTATCTACTCACTATACTATACAATAGATGTTCGCTTTATTATTCAAATAGAATAAAAAAGCAAAACAAAAGAGGGATCTATTACTCTCCGCTCACAAAAAAAAAAAAAAAAAAAAAAAAAATAATAATAATAATCAATCCTTCTGGAATTCCTGTTAGTTGAGTTAAATAAATATTTTTCCTATAGCCATTGTGCACAGGAATTTTGGATTGAAAAGTTTATTGTGTGTTGTGTGGTCACTGTGTAAATTTCAATATATGGAGTCCAACGAGAGTTATATTGGAAATTTATTAGAAAATTGGGATATTTCCCCAATTTTTACCAATATTTATGGGTAAGTATATGATTTTATTAAATATAAAAAAATAAATTATAAATAAATAAATTATTAAATTAGGTATAATATAATAAATTATTTTAACCTAAAAATGTGGTATGAGAAAAATGTGTTGTGTTAATGTATGTGGTAAAAATTCGAATATGTATATCGTAAATCAAATATTTTTTGTTCACATTATCAGCAATTGTAAGTTTGGTGATTTATTTTATCTTAAATATTTCGCCAAATATTTGGCATCGCCAAAGAAAGATTTATAAGATTTATAAATTTTAAAATGCCAATCTGGTAGCTCACTTTTATTAACAGATTTCGATTTATAGTATTTAAATGTTGGAAATAACCTATTTAAAAATTGGAATATAGTTCAATCCAAAGTAGTGGAAGTTGCAAATTCCAAAAATTCAGCTGACATCCAATTGGCGATGCTTCAAAAATCGAAAGAAATTTTAATGTTATGTATCCTGCCTTTTTTGTTCCCACATGCATATCTTAAAAAAAATAAGAATAGCAAAAGATTAAAGTTATCGAAATCAGAAATTTTGGATAACGTTTTTATTCACGTGAAAGTAAGCATTAGATCATTTTATTAACAGTTGTATTTCTCATGGCCGGTTGCACAGAAAAATGACTAACGACCGGTTAATTGTGCGCCAGATACATTTTTTATATGAAATCAGGTTTTGCAGTCAGAAAAAAAAATCAACGCACACTTGGTTAAATATGTTTTTTTCCATGGAAATATTTAACGATTAGTTAAAAAGTTATTCAATAAAAATTGGCCATTCAAATATTCATACGTAAACTAAATATTTCCACGGAATAAAATATATTTAACCAAGTTTGCGTTTATTTTTTTTCTGACTACAAAACTAGATTTCATATAAAAAATTTATCTGGCGCACAACTAACCGGTCGTTAGTCATTTTTCTGTGAACCGGCCATTAATGTTTGATTTATTCCGGATCAAGTCATGCCTCGCGACACAGAACAATGGCTGTTGTAAACACTAATATGAATACATGGATACGACATGCAAAATATTTTTCATAATGAACAGGGCAAACGAATGGTACATCTTTTTTTTCTAGTTGTACCGCTCATTTTATAAATGCCACACACTCTAAAAAGTTAATTCCGAAAAAGAGGTGTACTTGATTCGAAAATAATTTTCTTAACATCAAATTCGAGTTAAACTCATTAACCGTACAAAGATTTTGAGACTGATTAACTAATTACGGCATAATTTGAACTATTCAAACAATGCACTACTTATTTTCGGAAAATATTTAAATTTTTTGTTACTCTATTTCCTTGAAATTTTTAATACACATCTGTAAAATAAATCAAAACAAAAAAAAATTCTAGTGAAACGTCAAATTTCGAACATAAACAAACTTGTTGTGAAATGTCATTTTGTATTAGTTTAAGAGCAATTTGGTGGTTTCGCCAACTCATAAATAAATAAATAATAAATAATAACTTGTTGTGTACGTGTATCATTTCTATAATTTGCTGAATTGGTTTGTTATACAATTGGCAAATGGCTGTGAATTGAAATAAAGAACAATTTCGTGGATTAAAGTAATTAAAATTTAATTTTATTCATGACTAAAAATAATTAGTCGGCTTAGTTGTTGTCTTATGTGTGTAGTATTCGCATCATTAATTTGTTTCGAAATTTGCGAAAATTTTATTTTAATGAAACATTTTATTATTGTTTTAGTGAGTTTATATACGTGGTTATTATCAATTTCCGTATCGAATTGATGGCTATGCAGTGATGGAAATAATTCACCGATATTCAAATCGGATAAAATTCGTAATGCTAATCGTTATTCTTGATTTTTCAATCTCAAGTTGATATTAGCATTTTTAAAGTACGTGTTACTTATAATGCACAGGTCTGTTACATCTTTCGACGGAATAATCAGCCCTCCTCTTGTTTTTCAAAATAGGAAGTTTAAAGCTGTAGGATGGGCTCCACCATATTCAGAATGGAGTGAGTTTATACAAGTTGTGCATTTAATTATTTTTTCTGCCATTCTTACAACATAACCACTTATGTATCCAATTACATTTTCTTGGAATGGCGATAATACGTTTTGTTCCAAGAATTCAGACACAAGCATGTTAGTTTCTCGATAGTTGCTGTTTTCACCGTTCTCATCAAAATCAAACATATCAATTGGGTATTCGACGTCACCTATGGTAAGCAGATAATATATACCTAGTTAATTATCAAAATTAAAATATATTCAGACATTGATTTCTTACCATCTTTTATAGTAACCGGAAGACTGCACACACCTAATAATTCTGTTTCATCAGTTTCACCGACATTACCACCGAAATTTTTTACTTGGGTATGTACGAGAAGCTGTTTATAACCAGCGGTGAACAGTCTTGGTGTTGGATTATTGTTGTTTCCACTCCTAGAACGCATTGCGCAAAAAAATAGTTCAAGGTGATCTTGACTCAACTTGTACGTAAGTATATATTTCAAGTAATTTGTTTCTACGTAATCTTTATATAGATTTTCTAGCATGAAGAGTCCTAGGTAAAGCCCCATAAAACCTGTACCTTTATTTGTGTTGTAAATAGATATATCTGAATTTAACATTATGGAGGATAGGTATTTAATAGTTGTTCCGATCACAGGCAACCACTGATTTATATTATTTTTACTAAGAGGAGCTTTTGAACCTTTGCCGAAGGGATTACGCGAGTTAAGTAAATCGAATGCTAAATTTATAGTTCTTATAAACTTTACGGTTGGTTCGCTTTCTTTAAATTGTAATAGTCGTAAATCATGGTTACAAAATTCTATTGCGGTGGCAACTGATTCGCTCAGTGTTTGAGCTGCAAGCGAAACTTTCATTTTTTTATTTTGAAACCGTACGTGGGCTTTTGAAAGTTTGTTTCCGAGTTTGAATTCCTTTACATTTTGTAGATTATATAATTCGTCAATGTATTTCCATCGTATGATTCCCTCTTCGGTTTTAAGTTCTTTTTCAAAATTCAAACGGTTTTTAATTAGTTTCAGCATATGACATGGATCGAGAAGTATAAATATCTTCTGCAATGGATTATCTAAAAAATATGAACCCTTAACTTATATATATATATATATATATATATATATATATATATATATATATATATATATATATATATATAATACACATCAGTATGTAAAATCTGTTAAACGAACTCTATGTACGTGCGACATAAAGATGATATGAAGTCAAATTACCTTTGAAATAAATAAAACCAGGGTTTAGGTTGATCCACACTTAGCACTGCTCCTAGATTTTCTAACATATTTTGGTTGGAAAACAGTCCATCACATGTTATGGACACAACCTTGGTGCCAGCTTCAATTAATTTTTCAATTGCGATTGACACAATTTCACTTTTCAGCGATGAAGACATACCATTTATTAGAAAATAAGCAATTGGCATTTTCCAATGATCTGTCATTCCTACTACCATAATTACTAACGCTTCTACTGCCTCTTTTTCACAGTCGGTTGAATTATCAATTCCCAAGTCGACTTGTCCAATTAAGCGACCACCAACCAACTCGGTTTTGCGCATGATGAACATTTCATCCAACATTAAAGCCACACATAGTTCTTTTCCATCTTGGTTATATAACCTTGCTTTCAGTTTAATAGAATTGATAGCTTGTTGGGTAAATCCGGATGTGCCATCAACCTTTGAATACCACCGGCGTACTGAGTCTGGAAGTGGCAAAGCACATTTAAAAATGTCACGGACGTAATTATACGCCTTTGGTGAGTAAAAATGTAGGGTATGTGCAAAAATTTTCAGCTCCTTTGAATATTTACTCTTAATAATTTTATCCAGAGATTGATTTGAAGCATATCTCTGAAACAATTCGACAAGAACTTCTTTCGCTGAGTGTTTTATTATTTTCACACATTCATCGTCAATTAGCCGCTCACTTTTTAATTTTGCTAATATGTCAGTTATATCTAGTCAGTTAAATATTTTAAACTAGAAACGCGTTTATTGGAAAAAAATAGACAAATTCATAATTTAAAAAGACAGTTAAGTCGAAATGTCAAAAAAGTTGTATCGGTAACTGACATATTTACATATACGTACATTTACCAATTTTAAAATTTTTAAACAACATATCATAATTAAGCATTCGAGGGAGATTATAACCCATACCGCTTCTATAGACACTGTTTCTATTGAAAGAGATAATGTCGCTAGTAAAACCGCAAATATTCCATTAAATTATGAACAAAGTGATCATGTCGAGAATGAACCGAATCAAGTAAATTCAAGAAAACTAAATGTAACTAACTTGAATGAAAAGTTACGTATATTAAATTCTGGTTTAATGCGAGATTTGTACAATATACAAAACATTAACCGAAAACACGTACAAACAATAATTACACTTTTTGCGAACTACAGTAAACCCCCGTTATACGGTCGCTCGCTTTACGGAATTTCGATTTTACGGACAAAATTTATTTGGACTCAAAATTCGCTATACGAACCAAAAATTCGCATTTACGGAAATAAATTTTTTCTCTCTTTCTTTTTCCGTTATTCTTTATTCTCTTAGTTTCTACATATTTCGGGGAAGTCACAAATTACAATATTACAACAAATTCCATGTTATTGTTACTCAAATCCATTTTAGTCGAGTTTGTTATGCGGTTAAGCTTAGTAATGTTTTGATTTTGTTCTATAAATTTTGCTTTTATATATTTGATAAAGTACATACATAGTGTGTTAGTTTTCTTACCCAGTAAATATGTCAGGAAAGCGTTCAGAAAGTGTTGATGAAAAGTGTGTAAAAAAACCGAAAGTCTTTAACACTAGAAATTAAATTAGATGTGTTAAGACGATTTGATGCCGGAGAAAAAAACAATGAAATTGCTAAATCTTTAGACCTCGCCACTTCAACCGTGGGTACGATTAAAGATAATAAAGAAAAGATATTGATCAGTGCGAAACGCGTAACACCGTTAACGGCAAAACGTGTTTCACGGCAAAGAAGTCAGGTAATAGAAGAAATGAAACGTTTGCTGAGTGTTTGGATAGACCACCAATCCCAGATAAATATGCCGATTTCCACATTAATTATCCAAGAAAAAACTAAGAGCCTGCACGAAATTTAGTGGCCAAATACGGTGAATCTTCACAGTCTGCCACCATTTTTAGCTAGCAAAGGCTGGTTTGACCGGTTTAAAAAACGACATTCTCTTCACAATTTAAAAACAACAGGGGAAGCAGCAAGTGCAGATACTCAAGCAGCTAAATTGTTTCCCGAGGATTTTAAAAAAATAGTCGATGCTGGTGGTTACACCCCACAGCAGGTATATAATGTTGACGTAGCGGGTCTTTTCTGGAAAAAGATGCCTTCTAGAACATTCATTTCCAAAGAAGAGAAAACAGCTTCAGGATTTAAAGCAGCTAAGGATCGCATTGCGCTTTTAGTCGGAGGGAATGCAAAAAATAAGTATTTCGTTGTTATCATGAAATCCAAACCTCAAAATTTTTATAGAATAAATGACCACTCTTAAATTTCCACTACCATCCAAATGACCACTCTTTAATTTCCACTATTCAGTCAATAAGCGTTCTAAAATAACTGCCTGGTTTTAACTTGCAATTACTACATCAAATATCATCGAAAATAAAAAATATGCAGGAACCAGAAATTTCAAATCACCACATTTTACTATTCGATGAAATAAAAATAAAAACCGATTTAAAATAAAACGAAACGCACGATGAGGTAGTTGGTTTAAAGGATTTTGGTGAACACGACAGAAAGGCAGTACCAGCCAAACATATCTGTTTGTTAATGTGTTAAGGATTATTTAATAAAGACAAATTTGTTGTGAGCTACGTTGCCAGTCAAAATTCTATACATGAGAAAACATTGAAAAATTTAATTCACAAAAATATTCAAAAGCAATCACAATATGGGCGGTCGTTAGTGATCAAGCTATGAATGATCGATTAGCGTATAAGGTACAAGGAGTAGGTCCCGAACAAACATGGTTCATTATAAATGAACAACCAATATATGCACTCTATGACATCCCGCATTTATTCAAATCAATACGCAACACAATTTTGGCTTATGATATTTTAACGCCAGACGGTTTGCCTTGTTTAAAGGTACTAGAAGAATTATATAATTTAGACTGTCAATCTGTTACAAGAGTTTGTTCGAAATTAACTAACCGACATATCCATCCCAACACATTTGAACGTATGCGAGTTAGTTTGGCTACTCAGGTTTTAAGTAAAAGATGCACCGAGGGAATACGAACATTTGTTTAAATTAATCTAGCAGATCTATCGAAAATCTGCCGGGTGGTAATGTACAGATGGGGGAACCTTTACGAGAGAAAAGACAGGCCAAAAAGAATAAAATTAAAATTTTAAGTGATATTTTGTAAGTACTTGAAGAAAGTAGTATTCAAACTTTTGAGCAAAGTGCACCCACCGAAGTTATTATAGCTGAAGAAATTTGTACCACGGACAGCAAAAAATATGCAGACAAAGCTACAATTACGGATAGTGTAATGGAACCTATTTCAAAGGCATTAGAAATGTAAAAAAATATTAAAGCATTCTTTATTAATGTATTTGATCAACTTATTATATTTCACTTTGTCTTCTCTTATAGCGAAATCCTTGAACTAAGAGCCAAAAATACAGAGCTGCAAAAGGAATGCCACTTTCTTAGAGAAGAAAATAAATGCATCAGTAAAATATTTACACCAACACAGAAATGTAAAATGAGAAACAGTGGAAAAAGAATTAAATGGACGGCAGATGACATATCAAAATCGATCGCTATATATGCCAATGGACTAAAAGCTTACCGCTTTTTATTAAAGCAAAAATATCCGCTGCCAGCGGTTACAACCTTAAAAAGTTGGGCGGCAAAAATTGACATCAATCCCGGATTTTTGAGGGTTATGCGAGTATGCACTTTAATGGCAAACGAGATGAAAATAAAAAAATCATACGAATATGATCAAAAAAGCGATATTTTACATGCTCTTGCTAATTACGTCCAAGTTCTCATGGTTAGAGGGTTGTTTGAAAATTGAAAGCAACCCATATACATATTATTATTACGATACCCAGCTCTCTAAATAAATAATCAACTCAGCAATTAGGAAACTTCACAGCATTAATTTTAATGTTGTTGCTGTTGTTTCAAATTTAGGCGGAGGTAATAGAGGACTATGGAACCAACTAGGCATAAATGGGGTGCATCTATTTTATGGCAATCCTTGTGATAACTTCAAAAAAGTTTATGTATTTAATGATATCCCTCATCTAATAAAATTATTCCGCAATCATTTCCTGGACTCCGGAATTTTAATGAAAAACAACATACTGTTGACAAAAGCACCACTAGTTGATCTTTACGAACAGCAAAAATGTATAGATTTAAAAATTGCCAGCCGCCTTACACCTATGCATTTGAATTGCAAATACAGAAGGTTAAATATGCCACACAGTTGTTTTCGAATACCAATTCGCAAGCGCTAACGAGATTAGGAGTTTTAGGTTTAGCGAGAGAAGAACGTTGGAAAGAGAGCCCGTGAAGTTTCTAACAAAAAATAACACGTATACGTATACGGTTCCAATTTGAAAACATGGCGAAAGCAAAATTCTTATTGGATTCAAATAGATTCCAATAGCCGCCATATTGAATTGTTTTAGTATTGGTGATTTACACTGTTAATATTTTATAAATGCAAATTAGTGAAAATTTCATAATAATTAACATAATAAAATTTATAAAAGATAATAAATACTAAGATCATAGAGAAATATATAAAGAACATAAATAAAAAGTTAACAAATAAAAAACTTAAAGCATTAACAAAAAATAATATCAAATATGTTTATTGCAATTTTCCACTCAAAATATTGAGTATTTCATAAATCTGGGCCAATAACTAGCCACTTTCAGAGATTAGGGCAAGATGCCACTATAAAGGTCGGATTGGCCTATCTATAGAGAACATTTTCCGGTATAAGGTTTTTCCTGGGGAGAAAATTCAACCTTGTTAATAGCAATTCTCCACTGTAAATTTTGAGTATTTCATCAATCTGGGCCAATAACAAGCCACTTTCAGAGATTAGGGCAAGATGCCACTATATAGGTCGGATTGACCTATCTATAGAGAACATTTTCCGGTATAAGGTTTTTCCTAGCGGAGAAAATGCAACCTTGTTAATAGCAATTTTCCACTGTTAATTTTGAGTATTTTATAAATCTGGGCCAATAACAAGCCACTTTAGGAGATTAGGGCAAGATGCCACTATATAGGTCGGATTGACCTATCTATAGAGAACATTTTCCGGTATAAGGTTTTTCATAGCGGAGAAAATGCAACCTTGTTAATAGCAATTTTCCACTGTAAATTTTGACTATTTCATAAATCTGGGCCAATAACAAGCCACTTCCAGAGATTAGGGCAAGATGCCACTATATAGGTCGGATTGACCTATCTATAGAGAACATTTTCCGGTATAAGGTTTTTCCTAGCGGAGAAAATGCAACCTTGTTAACAGCAGTTTTCCAGTGTTAATTTTGAGTATTTTATCATCTGGGCCAATAACAAGCCACTTCCAGAGATTAGGGCAAGATGCCACTATATAGGTCGGATTGGCCTATCTATAGAGAACATTTTCCGGTATAAAGTATCTTGCCCTAATCTCTGAAAGTGGCTTGTTATTGGCCCAGATGATAAAATAGTCAAAATTAACAGTGGAAAACTGCTATTAACAAGGTTGCATTTTCTCCGCTAGGAAAAACCTTATACCGGAAAATGTTCTCTATAGATAGGTCAATCCGACCTATATAGTGGCATCTTGCCCTAATCTCTAGAAGTGGCTTGTTATTGGCCCAGATGATAAAATACTCAAAATTTACAGTGGAAAACTGCTATTAACAAGGTTGCATTTTTTCCGCTAGGAAAAACCTTATACCGGAAAATGTTCTCTATAGATAGGTCAATCCGACCTATATAATGGCATCTTGCCCTAATCTCTGGAAGTGGCTTGAAACTGGCCCAGATAATAAAATTCTCAAAATTAACACTGGAAAACTGCTATTAACAAGGTTGCATTTTCCCCGCTAGGAAAAACCTTATACCGGAAAATGTTCTCTATAGATAGGCCAATCCGACCTATATAGTGGCATCTTGCCCTAATCTCTGGAAGTGGCTTTTTATTGGCCCAGATGATAAAATAGTCAAAATTAACAGTGGAAAACTGCTATTAACAAGGTTGCATTTTCTCCGCTAGGAAAAACCTTATACCGGAAAATGTTCTCTATAGATAGGTCAATCCGACCTATATAGTGGCATCTTGCCCTAATCTCTAGAAGTGGCTTGTTATTGGCCCAGATGATAAAATACTCAAAATTAACACTGGAAAACTGCTATTAACAAGGTTGCATTTTCTCCGCTAGGAAAAACCTTATACCGGAAAATGTTCTCTATAGATAGGTCAATCCGACCTATATAGTGGCATCTTGCCCTAATCTCTAGAAGTGGCTTGTTATTGGCCCAGATGATAAAATACTCAAAATTAACACTGGAAAACTGCTATTAACAAGGTTGCATTTTCTCCGCTAGGAAAAACCTTATACCGGAAAATGTTCTCTATAGATAGGTCAATCCGACCTATATAGTGGCATCTTGCCTTAATCTCTAGAAGTGGCTTGTTATTGGCCCAGATGATAAAATACTCAAAATTAACACTGGAAAACTGCTATTAACAAGGTTGCATTTTCTCCGCTAGGAAAAACCTTATACCGGAAAATGTTCTCTATAGATAGGTCAATCCGACCTATATAGTGGCATCTTGCCCTAATCTCTAGAAGTGGCTTGTTATTGGCCCAGATGATAAAATACTCAAAATTAACACTGGAAAACTGCTATTAACAAGGTTGCATTTTCTCCGCTAGGAAAAACCTTATACCGGAAAATGTTCTCTATAGATAGGTCAATCCGACCTATATAGTGGCATCTTGCCCTAATCTCTAGAAGTGGCTTGTTATTGGCCCAGATGATAAAATACTCAAAATTAACACTGGAAAACTGCTATTAACAAGGTTGCATTTTCTCCGCTAGGAAAAACCTTATACCGGAAAATGTTCTCTATAGATAGGTCAATCCGACCTATATAGTGGCATCTTGCCCTAATCTCTGGAAGTGGCTTTTTATTGGACCAGATGATAAAATAGTCAAAATTAACAGTGGAAAACTGCTATTAACAAGGTTGCATTTTCTCCGCTAGGAAAAACCTTATACCGGAAAATGTTCTCTATAGATAGGTCAATCCGACCTATATAGTGGCATCTTGCCCTAATCTCTAGAAGTGGCTTGTTATTGGCCCAGATGATAAAATACTCAAAATTAACACTGGAAAACTGCTATTAACAAGGTTGCATTTTCTCCGCTAGGAAAAACCTTATACCGGAAAATGTTCTCTATAGATAGGTCAATCCGACCTATATAGTGGCATCTTGCCCTAATCTCTAGAAGTGGCTTGTTATTGGCCCAGATGATAAAATACTCAAAATTAACACTGGAAAACTGCTATTAACAAGGTTGCATTTTCTCCGCTAGGAAAAACCTTATACCGGAAAATGTTCTCTATAGATAGGTCAATCCGACCTATATAGTGGCATCTTGCCTTAATCTCTAGAAGTGGCTTGTTATTGGCCCAGATGATAAAATACTCAAAATTAACACTGGAAAACTGCTATTAACAAGGTTGCATTTTCTCCGCTAGGAAAAACCTTATACCGGAAAATGTTCTCTATAGATAGGTCAATCCGACCTATATAGTGGCATCTTGCCCTAATCTCTAGAAGTGGCTTGTTATTGGCCCAGATGATAAAATACTCAAAATTAACACTGGAAAACTGCTATTAACAAGGTTGCATTTTCTCCGCTAGGAAAAACCTTATACCGGAAAATGTTCTCTATAGATAGGTCAATCCGACCTATATAGTGGCATCTTGCCCTAATCTCTGGAAGTGGCTTTTTATTGGACCAGATGATAAAATAGTCAAAATTAACAGTGGAAAACTGCTATTAACAAGGTTGCATTTTCCCCGCTAGGAAAAACCTTATACCGGAAAATGTTCTCTATAGATAGGCCAATCCGACCTATATAGTGGCATCTTGCCCTAATCTCTGGAAGTGGCTTTTTATTGGCCCAGATGATAAAATAGTCAAAATTAACAGTGGAAAACTGCTATTAACAAGGTTGCATTTTCTCCGCTAGGAAAAACCTTATACCGGAAAATGTTCTCTATAGATAGGTCAATCCGACCTATATAGTGGCATCTTGCCCTAATCTCTAGAAGTGGCTTGTTATTGGCCCAGATGATAAAATACTCAAAATTAACACTGGAAAACTGCTATTAACAAGGTTGCATTTTCTCCGCTAGGAAAAACCTTATACCGGAAAATGTTCTCTATAGATAGGTCAATCCGACCTATATAGTGGCATCTTGCCCTAATCTCTAGAAGTGGCTTGTTATTGGCCCAGATGATAAAATACTCAAAATTAACACTGGAAAACTGCTATTAACAAGGTTGCATTTTCTCCGCTAGGAAAAACCTTATACCGGAAAATGTTCTCTATAGATAGGTCAATCCGACCTATATAGTGGCATCTTGCCTTAATCTCTAGAAGTGGCTTGTTATTGGCCCAGATGATAAAATACTCAAAATTAACACTGGAAAACTGCTATTAACAAGGTTGCATTTTCTCCGCTAGGAAAAACCTTATACCGGAAAATGTTCTCTATAGATAGGTCAATCCGACCTATATAGTGGCATCTTGCCCTAATCTCTAGAAGTGGCTTGTTATTGGCCCAGATGATAAAATACTCAAAATTAACACTGGAAAACTGCTATTAACAAGGTTGCATTTTCTCCGCTAGGAAAAACCTTATACCGGAAAATGTTCTCTATAGATAGGTCAATCCGACCTATATAGTGGCATCTTGCCCTAATCTCTAGAAGTGGCTTGTTATTGGCCCAGATGATAAAATACTCAAAATTAACACTGGAAAACTGCTATTAACAAGGTTGCATTTTCTCCGCTAGGAAAAACCTTATACCGGAAAATGTTCTCTATAGATAGGTCAATCCGACCTATATAGTGGCATCTTGCCTTAATCTCTAGAAGTGGCTTGTTATTGGCCCAGATGATAAAATACTCAAAATTAACACTGGAAAACTGCTATTAACAAGGTTGCATTTTCTCCGCTAGGAAAAACCTTATACCGGAAAATGTTCTCTATAGATAGGTCAATCCGACCTATATAGTGGCATCTTGCCCTAATCTCTAGAAGTGGCTTGTTATTGGCCCAGATGATAAAATACTCAAAATTAACACTGGAAAACTGCTATTAACAAGGTTGCATTTTCTCCGCTAGGAAAAACCTTATACCGGAAAATGTTCTCTATAGATAGGTCAATCCGACCTATATAGTGGCATCTTGCCCTAATCTCTGGAAGTGGCTTTTTATTGGACCAGATGATAAAATAGTCAAAATTAACAGTGGAAAACTGCTATTAACAAGGTTGCATTTTCCCCGCTAGGAAAAACCTTATACCGGAAAATGTTCTCTATAGATAGGCCAATCCGACCTATATAGTGGCATCTTGCCCTAATCTCTGGAAGTGGCTTTTTATTGGCCCAGATGATAAAATAGTCAAAATTAACAGTGGAAAACTGCTATTAACAAGGTTGCATTTTCTCCGCTAGGAAAAACCTTATACCGGAAAATGTTCTCTATAGATAGGTCAATCCGACCTATATAGTGGCATCTTGCCCTAATCTCTAGAAGTGGCTTGTTATTGGCCCAGATGATAAAATACTCAAAATTAACACTGGAAAACTGCTATTAACAAGGTTGCATTTTCTCCGCTAGGAAAAACCTTATACCGGAAAATGTTCTCTATAGATAGGTCAATCCGACCTATATAGTGGCATCTTGCCCTAATCTCTAGAAGTGGCTTGTTATTGGCCCAGATGATAAAATACTCAAAATTAACACTGGAAAACTGCTATTAACAAGGTTGCATTTTCTCCGCTAGGAAAAACCTTATACCGGAAAATGTTCTCTATAGATAGGTCAATCCGACCTATATAGTGGCATCTTGCCTTAATCTCTAGAAGTGGCTTGTTATTGGCCCAGATGATAAAATACTCAAAATTAACACTGGAAAACTGCTATTAACAAGGTTGCATTTTCTCCGCTAGGAAAAACCTTATACCGGAAAATGTTCTCTATAGATAGGTCAATCCGACCTATATAGTGGCATCTTGCCCTAATCTCTAGAAGTGGCTTGTTATTGGCCCAGATGATAAAATACTCAAAATTAACACTGGAAAACTGCTATTAACAAGGTTGCATTTTCTCCGCTAGGAAAAACCTTATACCGGAAAATGTTCTCTATAGATAGGTCAATCCGACCTATATAGTGGCATCTTGCCCTAATCTCTAGAAGTGGCTTGTTATTGGCCCAGATGATAAAATACTCAAAATTAACACTGGAAAACTGCTATTAACAAGGTTGCATTTTCTCCGCTAGGAAAAACCTTATACCGGAAAATGTTCTCTATAGATAGGTCAATCCGACCTATATAGTGGCATCTTGCCCTAATCTCTGGAAGTGGCTTTTTATTGGACCAGATGATAAAATAGTCAAAATTAACAGTGGAAAACTGCTATTAACAAGGTTGCATTTTCTCCGCTAGGAAAAACCTTATACCGGAAAATGTTCTCTATAGATAGGTCAATCCGACCTATATAGTGGCATCTTGCCCTAATCTCTAGAAGTGGCTTGTTATTGGCCCAGATGATAAAATACTCAAAATTAACACTGGAAAACTGCTATTAACAAGGTTGCATTTTCTCCGCTAGGAAAAACCTTATACCGGAAAATGTTCTCTATAGATAGGTCAATCCGACCTATATAGTGGCATCTTGCCCTAATCTCTAGAAGTGGCTTGTTATTGGCCCAGATGATAAAATACTCAAAATTAACACTGGAAAACTGCTATTAACAAGGTTGCATTTTCTCCGCTAGGAAAAACCTTATACCGGAAAATGTTCTCTATAGATAGGTCAATCCGACCTATATAGTGGCATCTTGCCCTAATCTCTAGAAGTGGCTTGTTATTGGCCCAGATGATAAAATACTCAAAATTAACACTGGAAAACTGCTATTAACAAGGTTGCATTTTCTCCGCTAGGAAAAACCTTATACCGGAAAATGTTCTCTATAGATAGGTCAATCCGACCTATATAGTGGCATCTTGCCCTAATCTCTAGAAGTGGCTTGTTATTGGCCCAGATGATAAAATACTCAAAATTAACACTGGAAAACTGCTATTAACAAGGTTGCATTTTCTCCGCTAGGAAAAACCTTATACCGGAAAATGTTCTCTATAGATAGGTCAATCCGACCTATATAGTGGCATCTTGCCTTAATCTCTAGAAGTGGCTTGTTATTGGCCCAGATGATAAAATACTCAAAATTAACACTGGAAAACTGCTATTAACAAGGTTGCATTTTCTCCGCTAGGAAAAACCTTATACCGGAAAATGTTCTCTATAGATAGGTCAATCCGACCTATATAGTGGCATCTTGCCCTAATCTCTAGAAGTGGCTTGTTATTGGCCCAGATGATAAAATACTCAAAATTAACACTGGAAAACTGCTATTAACAAGGTTGCATTTTCTCCGCTAGGAAAAACCTTATACCGGAAAATGTTCTCTATAGATAGGTCAATCCGACCTATATAGTGGCATCTTGCCCTAATCTCTGGAAGTGGCTTTTTATTGGACCAGATGATAAAATAGTCAAAATTAACAGTGGAAAACTGCTATTAACAAGGTTGCATTTTCTCCGCTAGGAAAAACCTTATACCGGAAAATGTTCTCTATAGATAGGCCAATCCGACCTTTATAGTGACATCTTGCCCTAATCTCTGAAATTGGCTTGTTATTGGCCTAGGTTGATAAAATACACATTATCTACCGCGAAAAATGGCAATAACAATTCTCATATTTTTTTTGTTAAACCTTTTATTGTTATTTATTTGTAAACTAATTCACACATGATTTTAATTTGATATTTTAGTTATCTGTTTCAATAATTTATATATATCATTAACATTTTGTAATTTTAAATAAATTCTCTTTTAAAAATTATAATTTTTAAATGTACTTGATTCTGAGAATTATTTAACAGTGTAATAAATCACCCTCAATTTATTCTAATAAGAATTTAATATTGAGTGGTACTAATACATATATAATTTGGATTTTTTGTTATTTTTTGTTAAGAACTTCACATCGGTTGGAAAGAATTAGCAATATTGCTGAAAAATGTGAGTCCTGTTAATAATATTTAATATTAAATTATTAAATCTATTTTTTTGACTGGTTCGACGTGTTTAACTCGAAAGTGCCAAGAATCGATACACGTCCACGAATGGCAGCTTATGGTCTATCTATGTTGGAGCACGACCGAATATTAAATGAAATGGAGCAAGTTACCAGAGAGATGCGGATTGGAAAAAAGCAAACCTTATTCCCATTCCAAAAAGGAATAATTAATAATATAACAGCACTGAAAATATTATACGCGGATCTAAAAGAACAGCACAAGATATCATACTTGCTGACCTGGTTTTTGAGGTCCTACAGTCCCTAAAGGAACTCGTTAAAAAATCATTCTCAAAGAGAACCGTTAAAATCGAAAAAGACCATAGCTTTTCAATGCCGATCTTGCCGGTCAGTACAGTAGAGAAACTGGTGGAACTGAACTCGAAATTATCAAGCGAAACTTCAGTAATTTTGTCGGCCCAAAGAGCGCAATTGTCCGACACGGTAAACGGTAATTTTTAAGGATATTTTCGGCATTAAAATTACAACATGTTTGTCGGGTTAGCTACAGCTAAATATTTAGAAAAAATTAGTAGTCTATTTGATGCTTTAAACAGCAATCTAAATATTCTAAAAATATTGCTAATTCAGGATCATCGTTAGATATGTATTAGTAATACTCCAAATAATATTTTAGTATATGTAAGCGTATTTAGAAAAATTAGAAGTAAAAACAAAAAATAATATTTATTGTATTGCCGGTTTAATTCATACCATTAAAGGCATATTAGGTATTACTTCTAAAACTTCTAAAATTTTAGGGACCAATAAAAATATTAGTTATATATTAACAGCGAAACTTCAGACTGACGCAGTAAAAAGCTTATTTTCTCAAATTAGGTCGAGAGGAGGTAACAATTTTAATCCCTCGGTTTATGAATTTAGTTTTGTTGTTGCCAAAATTATGTCTAATAAACTGATTTGTAATTCATTAAATTTTAACTATCAACCAGATAATTGTTCATTTTTATAACAAACTCAAAAGATAAATCAAGAGAAAGCTATATTAGATATGCCAACAAGTAATTCAAACATTAATTATTCGGAACAAAATTTTAAAGAAATTGCATTTGTTGACGCCTAATAATCAAGATCAACACAATACAGTTCAACATTTTATTAGTCAATTCAAATGCGTTGAGTCGCACTTTTGCGGGATGTACCTGCCATCCGAATTAAACATTAACAAAATATATAGGATGTATACTGCCCAATCACCGGAATATTTGCAAGTGAAGTCATCTTATTTTCGGATGATATTTATTAATTAAAGTTTTAAGACACCCCGAACAGATGTCTGTTCGAAATGTCTAGAATTTACCGAAAGCTTAAAGTACACAATGGATCCTGCAATGAAAGAAAAATTTCTAACCGATCGAAAAGTCTACAATTTAAGAGTAAAAGCTTTCTTCAAACTTTTGCAAGAAGAAAATCCTGAAATATTAACGCTATCGTTCGATTGCTAAAAAAATTTTGTGCTACCGAAAGTGCCTGATCAGTCTGCGTATTATTCTAGACAGCTATACATGTATAATTTTGTGATTGTGAAAGGCTCGTCGATATTAAAAGAAAATGTATTTTCGAATTATTGGACCGAAGATGAGTTCAACAAGGGCTCCAATGAAATTGCTTCAGCGGTATTTGATTGTCTGAATAAAATTCAATGAAAACTCCAATAAAATAATTCGTCTTGTTGCAGACGGATGTAGTGGCCAAAATAAAAACTCTACCGTTATCGGAATGTGTTGCAAATGGCTATCGTCCGACGCACCACCAAAATTTCGAAATATACAGTTGGTTTTTCCTGTTGTCGGCCATTCATTCTTATTGTCCGATAGAGTATTTGGCCATATCGAAAAAAAATATACAACGAATAGAGGTAATTTCGGATCCTAAAGAATACGTTGAAATGTTTGCGGAATCTGCTACTTTAGTTCATTTGGTGAAAGACTGCAAGATTATGGATTGGAAAAGTGCAATGCAAAAACAGATGAAGCCACCCGGATCATGGCACTCCCGATTTAAGAAATGCAAACGATATTATTTAAAACGGTCTACAACTTCCAATAATATTTTAATAAGAGATGAAATACACTATAATAATGACTTTTGTGTCTCTCAAGCTGTTACAAAAGTGCGAAGATTAGTAATATCCATAAAACCCGATGAAATCAAAGCCGGAGCAAAATGTGTAAATCCACTTAAGCTGCGACATGTAAAAAAATTATTGCTTTTGGGCCAGAATACAATGACTACAATGAGTTATTGGGTCCTGACAAATCTTTTGAAGATTCAAGTAATAGATCCGCCTTCGAAGTATACGAATTCGAATCTGAAATTGAAGGAGTTCTAGTTTAATGATCGAAGTTTGATCGATAATTGAATTTTTAAAATGATTAATAAATTGGAATGAAATATAAAAGAATTTAAATCGCAAATGATTTAGTTTTTAATTTATTTTTTGTCAGTTTGTACATTTTCCCAGTAACAAAAATGACAATATCCATTATTTATCAGTAACAAATACGACAATCTCCATTCGTGGTATCAAAACCGGAAATCTCTATTTTTTAACCTTAATTTACAGCAATAATAGTCAACTGAGAGTCTAATCGATGCAATATAATGCAAATGTCCAAATTTAAATAAATATTGAACATTATAAATTTTCGATAATTACTCGAAGATTACCGTATTTGATTCTACACCCCTCAATTGACACCTAATGTTAAGCGGCCAGCTCAACAAGATGTTGTGATATTTACAACCTCACCCGTTCGAAATACCGCGAATCAACCGCATCATCAATAATCAAACAAAAATCCAAAACACAAGTCGCTGCTATATTCAAACGATACCACATATACCATTGACATACATTTCTTTTACGTACGTACGAAAAC
Source organism: Nephrotoma appendiculata (assembly GCA_947310385.1). Lineage (NCBI taxonomy): Eukaryota > Metazoa > Arthropoda > Insecta > Diptera > Tipulidae > Nephrotoma > Nephrotoma appendiculata. The sequence continues at coordinate 301,425,629 of OX371223.1, forward strand.
AAATACACAAAAGTGCGATCGGCGCACTACACCCAAAATGTAAACACACAGAACGACAACGAGAAAATAACATATAGAGAGATATCCATATACGTTACACATGCTGTACATTTCGCTTTCTCACGTAATATCAAAGAAAGCAAAGAACAACAACAAACCTGAATGATATCTACAAATGACTACGACACACATGAATTACTTTACATATTTATGTTCTCTTTTAGTATTCCCATATACTAAAAAAATAATAAAAATAAGAACATTGTACGTTACTAATTAAAAGAAAACCAAAAAAAAGCAACAACAAAGCTATGGTACTCATGCAACCCGTGTATACATACATATGTATAGACTTGAAAATCATTTATCGATCAAATCACAAACAAAACAACGACCTATGATTTTCTTTTGATGATTCGGCAATTCGATAAATACATACATTTCCCAATTTTATGCATATCGATTTCACATATATCAACTAAATTCCACGCATGTTAATATATTATCAAATTTCGGTAAAATAAGCAAATTCACGCCCAAGAAAATGCAATGAACCATCGATTGAATTTTACGCGTGTTAATATTGACGAGTTTTCAGAATTCGAATTGTTGGTAGAATCAATACAACAATTTTAGTATATAAGATTTAGATTTTTAATTTTAAGCACAGTTCAATTTTAAATATCGTCTAGTTCGCACGTGTAATCACAGTCTAATTAAAGTCTAACTAATTAAAGTCTAAGTAATTAAAGTCTAAGTAAAGTAATTAAAGTCTAAGTAAAGTAATTAAAGTCTAAGCAAAGTAAGAAAAGTCTAAATAGAGCTAGTGAAATTCTAATTAAAATTAATAACAGTCTAAATAAAATTTGGTGAATTTCTAAATAAAGTTAAAAAAGATCATACAGTGCCTTTCCACTTCTAATAATATCTACAAGAAAATCATATCCAGTGAACAGATAAAAATTGAAAATGGAGAACACCCCAAGAAAAACAATCACCATGGAAGAGTATAAGAGAAGAAAAGCAAGCGAGCCAGCAGAAATGAGAACTACGGCAGAACAGGAGAGCAAGAAGATAGGGGGCATGAAGAAACACAAGCGATATGAATTAAAACAGCACAGAAGGATTCAGCAAACCTGTGTAAGGTAGACCGACAAAAGGCTCATCAACAGTCAAATAAATGAGATAAGGCAAACTCTAAAAAATAAAAGAACAATAAGAACAACCCCTAAGAAAAGTCGAATAACTTTCGAGGAAGCTCACGAAAGAATGTTCGCAGAACTGCGACGGGAAATGTCCGCCGAAAGACCCAAAACACACCCGCCAGTATTCGGCGCACTAAACCGAATCAAAACAACACCAGAACCTCATCTAACCAGATGGTACTGCATGGGCGACCCAAAGGAGAAGGCGGAGTACCAAAAGGAAGTTCAGCTGTGCGAACGGAAGCTGAAATGGTTGGAAGCTAAGAGAAAACCAATATACCCATGGCCTCTGTTCATGCCCACGGTGATTTCAATCTGAAACATATATACGAGTACTTACCGTAAAAGTCTCAACCTGGAACACATTATACCTACCGACATCACAGGGTTATTTATTCGAAGCAATTCATCATTAAAATAAGAAAATAAAACCAAAACATTGTACATTTAGATTAAAATTTAAAGTCACTGTATGTATTACATTTACATAATATTTCACAATCCATGATTAGACAACTTTTCTTTGTATTATATAGTATTTTAATATCTAAAATTATAATCAAAAATTAATCAGTTATCCAATTTCAAGTAAATGATGTTAACAGTCGCTTACCTGTTGTTCTTCAGATACCCGTAGATAACCTACCTCAATAATGTAACCTGAAATGAAAAGAACACAAGAAATTGTTATTATCATTATACTTACCATTATAATTATGTTATGATGCTGCATATAGATGCAATTATCTTAATTTATATGTAAATATTCCTAGAATTAAGCAAAAATCATTAACTTAGAATCAAATTAATTATTGTTAATATTTAGCAAACTTACCAATGTAAAATTGTAAACATTCCGACATTTTTGTAATACGTCACATTCGTTCACAACTACACCAAAACGTAATGAAAGTTCCACACTGTGGGACGACAATTAGTACCACAACCTTTTAGAACAAATATGACATTCCAAAAACGACGGAAAATTTGAGTCATTCTTTTTGTGTGCGGCTTGCTATTCAGTCTTAAAATTATTAAACCAATTAAAATTATAAAACTCAATAAACTGTAACATATCAAAATAAATTATTTTAAGTTTTATTAATTATCATACAAGTTTATTGTACATTTAAATCACAGTTTTTTGGTGAAACTATTTCTGGCCACCGCACACACACTTCTACAAACAAGGGAACAAATCGCAAGGCCACTACATTTATACCGTTCCTTGGAAGGTGGATTGCCCTAACAGCCTCAATGGGACGAAAAAACAATGTCAAGATTAGAAGCACAAATGTGCAATAAGTAGTACCTAGGCAAACAAACATAAATTTAGACATACCTTTAACTTTACAATTTTCCTTGCAAGTTATTACAAATTTTCTAGTATATAAAAATTAAAAACTCGCAAAATACTTTTCCTATACAAATAAAAAAAAATAAAAAAAAAAAAAAAAAAAAAAGGAAAATATAATTTTAGATATAATTAGGGAATAAAATAATGTTTAAGTATAAGAATCTCATTTATTCAAATTTCCAAAATAACCTAAGTTAAAAAACCAATCATTAGATCATTAAATACGATTAAAGACGTTCATACGATCTTAAATTTATTATTAGTTACAATTTAAATAGTAATCTTTAAAAATAAAATAAAGTAAAACGAAAATAAACATATATTCATAGAGTATAGAATTCCATAACCTACAACAATCAAAAGAAAATTCGTCAATACCAACTGGTCACAACAAAAATAAATATGAATCAGAACCTGATCGACTTAAAGGCTGTACATTGCATAACAAAATTATTTTTTAAAGGAAAATTTTATAAAAAACATTTCTTTTTGACAAAAACACGATCAAGCAAAGTTTTTTTTTTTGAAATTGAAGAAATGGTTTTAAATAATGAAATCATACATCTCATTTGTAGCCTATGGGATGTTGGTTATTTTAGTGAACATGTAGCGGTCACAACGCAATCTACATTGATGTCGAATGCTTGGCTACTGCACAACAAAATAAGTAGATGATGCGCGCGTATAATTATGTACAATTGTTATTTTGGTATACACAGAAGTATTGCGTTACGTAATACCAAAATAACAATCGGATAAACAAAAAAATCGGTACACATTTTGGACCGGCTGATTTTACGATCATTATCAGTACCAAACAAACCGAGGTTCAATACACTTGGTATTGAACAACAAAAAACTAATGTTCGATATATATATAAACCTAATATAATAATATGTAATAAATTGATATCGTGATAAGTCATTAAATGTGTACACTTGTAAATTAATATATACTAATAATTACATAATAAAGTTATTATGTTAAACAATAAATTATAAAGTTTATAAAAGTGTTTTAGTTTTGGAAACTCGTCATACAATATGCAAGTTACGCGGTCATATGTTAGAAACGTTTATTATATGTAGGTAAAAACCTACAAGTGGTGACCCCGACGTGAGATGTAGCGGTCACAACGCAATCTACATTGATGTCGAATGCTTGGCTACTGCACAACAAAATAAGTAGATGATGCGCGCGTATAATTATATACAATTGTTATTTTGGTATACAAGTGGTGACTCTTGTGAAAATTAGCGGATTTAGTATATAAATTCCGTTAAAAAAAGAACACGTGAAATTTTGCCTTAATATTTATAATTTATGGCATTTTTGATAATAGTGTACGCGTAGTGTAGTGTAGACACAAAGTATACGGGCAACGTACAATTAATAACCTGTAGACGAGTACGTGCTGAAATTTACAATAAAAGATTTCGCAGCAGAGTATATTTCGGAAACAAATAAATATAAGTGGTTGGCCGAATTAATTATACAACTTCGATTTAAACGGTTTCCTGAAATAAAAAAAAACCTTTTGGTAGTTACGGTAACCAAAATCACTAAACGGTTCCTGCAAGTTACGAATAGTTTCGTGATCCAGGTGCATAATAGCTGATACGGAGTTTACTGCTATTCAATCTCTAAGCAATACTAAGTTTTACGGAAATTACGGATATCATTGCTGTAAGCTGGAATCGACGGTTATTTTCAACGCTGAACGAGGTGAAAATCTAGTCAACCATGTGCTGCAAGGTCGTCAACAAATAGAAGTCATTAACGAAGACAAATCAAAACAGTAAGAAATTTAAGTGTCCTTGTTATAAAATTTATTTTTTAAATAATTAATTTTGCATGTATTTAATAATTAATTGTTTTTTTTTTTCAATTAAATTATTAATCTAAAATTAATTACATATTTATATTTTTCCATTTGTTTTCATTTAATTCTATTAAATTGTATATTAATAAAACATTTATTAATTAATTTAAATCAAATTTCAAATTAAATAATTTCATAATCATTTTTATTATCGATTCTTGTGAATTATTTCATTAACATTTATTTATATTCTATTTAATTGTCTGTTAAATTATTATTTATTCATATTTGTTTATTTATTAATTTAGTCTTTACTATTTTTCTTTTTCGTCAATTTTTTAAAATTACGATTTGATCTTATTATTTGATTCAAAATTCGAACATTATATTTTTCTCGTTAGCCATAACCAAATTGTGTCCACAGGTTAACCAACCACGCGTTTCTCGTTTTATTTTTAATATATTTTGGTCGTTGAAATCCAAACGTCACAATGAATTCCGATGACGATGAAAATAAAGGTGATAAAAAAGGAACTCTCTCAGTAGAATCTTCTCGAATTAAGTTGCAACCTTTTTGGCCTACTAATCCTTCCGTTTGGTTCGTGCAAGCCGAGGCTCAGTTTAATATTTTTAATATAACGTCCGATTCAACAAAATTTTCCAATGTTATTTCTGCATTACCAACAGAGATTTGTGAACCAATAATGCCGTTAATACTAAATCCTCCGAAAACCGAAAAATATGCTAAGTTAAAGGAAGCACTAATCGCTCGACACGCCCTTTCTACAGAACGGCGTCTTGAAAAATTATTAGAGAAAGCAGAATTAGGCGATCGAAAACCCAGCGAGGTTTATTTTTCGATGAAATCGCTCGCAGGTGAAGCTTTCGATAATAAATTGGTGGAAACATTGTGGTTTCGTAAATTGAAACGAGTTATCTATGTCTCGTTGACTGCGATGGGTGAAAAAGACATAAATGACTTGTTGCCAGTAGCTGATAAAATATACGAGATCACAACACCGAGTGTGTCGACGATATCTAACACCGAACCATCAAGTTCTGGCGACACAGAACTATCTGAAGCCGTAGCAGCAATGAAACAATTTAGTGAACGACTTTACAGTGTTGAATCAAAGTTAGCAAAATTAAATTTGAATCGTAGTCGCTCACCATTTTTAAATTATCGATCAAAAAGCCCATATAGAAGACCAAGAAGCCACAGCAGAAAACGTAGCAACGACAACAGGTTCTGCTATTATCACAACAAATTCGGAAGTAATGCTCGAAAGTGCTATAAACCTTGCTCATTTGGCAGCAACAAATCAGAATCCACAAATGAAACTAAAAAAAACGATTAAATCCGATAGTAAGTGCGGCAACTAATCGGATACGGTATAATCGCCGCTTATTCATCAGCGACCCGCAAAACAAACTTCAGTTTCTCGTAGATACCGGTGCCGATCTTTCAGTACTTCCCGTGGAACATTTTTCACATAATGCATCAAAAATAGATCCTGACCTAGTGCTTTCCGCTGCTAATGGTTCGATAATTCAGACATAAGGGACGAAATTGCTGAATGTTAACATTGGTTTACGGCGGCAGTTTCCTCATGTATTTACTATAGCGTCAGTTGACAGGCCGATTCTTGGTGCCGATTTCTTGATGAAATACGGACTTCTTGTCGACCTCCGTGGTAGGCGTCTCTTGGACCCCACAACAAGTCTTGCGGTCGATGCAATAATTGCGAGAGTAAAAACGCCTACACCAACGCATCCTTCTGTTCAGAATGAATACGATTCGCTTCTGAAGATGTTCCCTTCTCTGGTTGATACTCCTGACTACGCAAGTCCAGCAAAGCATAACGTGGTTCATTATATATACACCGAAGGTCGACTGCCCTTTTCAAGACCACGTAGGTTAGATCCGGTTAAACATAAAACTGCACTCACTGAATTCGAGCATATGGTTCAACTGGGTATATGCCGACCGTCAAATTCCCCGGTTTCGTCCCCTCTTCATATGGTAATGAAAACAGATACTGCCGATTGGCGTCCATGTGGGGATTACCGAAGACTGAATGCCGTTACCACGCCAGATCGTTACCCGATCCCACACATTCAGAATTTTACAATGCACTTGCATAATTGTTGTGTTTTCTCAAAAATTGATTTAGTCAGGGCTTATCACCTTATCCCTATTGCGACCGAAGACGTGGCCAAAACTGCAATAACTACCCCGTTTGGGTTGTTCGAGTTTACCAGGATGCCCTTTGGTCTACGAAATGCGGCGCAGACCTTTCAACGCTTCATGAATGAAGTGACCAAAGGTCTAGATTTCGTGTTCGTCTACATTGACGACATATTAGTAGCCAGCAAAAATGAGGAGGAACACAGAATTCATCTCAAACAATTGTTTGAGCGACTCGTAGAATATGGAGTGAATATCCAGATCTCGAATGTATTTTCGGTGTCCGCGCTCTCGAGTTCCTCAGCCACCAAATAACTCCAGACGGTATAACACCTTCGAAACAGCGAGTTGAAGCCATACATAGTTTTCCCCCGCCAACTTCAATTCAACAAATTCAACGATTCGTAGGAATGATTAATTACTACCATAGGTTCATTCCAGGGCTAGCCGAATTGCTATCTCCAATTTACGCTCATTTAGTAATATTAAATAAAATGCCAAAGAACGCGAAACATTATTCTTGGCCCGACGAATGCAACGAAGCATTCACAAAAATTAAACGAGCACTTGCTAATGCGACACTGTTAGCCCACCCCGATAGCGATACACGCTATAGCATCTCTTGTGATGCATCCGGAAGTGCCGTAGGAGCAGCTCTTCAGCAATGGAATCAAAATAGTTGGCAACCTTTGGGATTTTTCTCATGCAAACTCTCGCAAACAGAAGTAAAATATTCTGCCTTTGACAGAGAGCTACTTGCTATTTACTTAGCCATAAAACATTTTCGCTATTTCCTGGAAGGTCGGCAGTTTACTGTCTATACAGATTATAAACCTCTAATTAAAGCATTGGTCTCTCTGAGCGAGAAGAGTCCGCGGCAGACTCGACATTTCGACTATATCGCTCAGTTCACGACGGACATCCAACATGTCCAAGGCGAGAAAAACGTGGTCGCTGACACATTGTCACGGATTAACGATCACGTCTCAGCAATAGACAATGTCAATTTAGATCTGAAACAACTAGCTCAGAAACAACAGTCTGACGATGAATTACAGCAATTATTGCAAACTTCATCACGTCCCGCGAATTCCAAATTTAAGTTGGAACTCACCGTCCTCCCCGATTTAAAAATTTTCTGCGAGACTTCAACAGGCATGAATCGACCATTCGTCCCTGCATCTTATAGACGTATAGTGTTCGATGCCCTTCATGGTTTATCTCATCCCAGTATGCGAGCATCACGAAAATTAATTTGCAGTAGATATTTTTGGCCGAATATGAACAGCGACATTACACACTGGGTTAAATCTTGTATTGGTTGCCAGAAGAGCAAAGTTCAACGACACACGAAGTCTGAATTAGGACATTTTAAATTGCCTTCTACTAGATTTGAGCATATACATATGGATATCGTGGGGCCATTACCACCATCCGAAGGTTATGTGTATATTCTCACAATTATCGATCGCTTTACTCGTTGGCCTGAGGCGTACCCCATTCAAGATAGTACCGCGTCCACAATTGCCAAGACATTTATCGAGCAATATGTTTCTAGATTTGGGATACCACTGGAAATCACAACAGATCGAGGCAGTCCGTTTGAGTCTAAACTCTTCGCTGAACTTACGTGTTTACTTGGTGCGCATAGAATTCGTACAACAGCCTACCATCCGCAGGCAAATGGTATGGTCGAAAGACTTCATCGTCAACATAAAGCCTCACTCAAAGCTCGAGGAAACACAATTAAGTGGAGCACAGAGCTGTCCCATTGTATTGCTGGGAATTCGAGCAACAATAAAGGATGAATTAAAATGCTCTCCAGCCGAACTGGTCTACGGACAAGCCCTTAGACTACCAGGTGAATTTTTCGAGAGTAGCTCTAAGGATAGTTCCGATCCACATAACTATGTTGAAAGGCTTCGCGCGGCGATGCGTGACATCATTCCAGTGGACACTCGAAATTCAAATAAACAGCCTATATTCGTTCCCAAGTGTTTAGAAAATTGCGAGTTTGTATTTGTACGCATTGATAAAGTACGAGCAGGCCTAACACCTCCATACGAAGGAACTTACAAAGTCATTCGTCGTTTTCGCAAGCATTACATCCTTGAAATAAACGGCAAGAATAGTAATGTTAGTATCGATAGACTGAAACCGGCCTATGGTGTCCTAGCTGAGTCTAGCTTAGTATTAAACCGAACGATTCCTAAAAAAACCGTCCAATTTCAAAATGTCTCGGATTTAAAATAATCCACTTCCTACCTTTATTTCCTCTAATTTTTTTAGCACATTTAGGGAGATTTTACTTGCAGGGGGGTGATGTAGCGGTCACAACGCAATCTACATTGATGTCGAATGCTTGGCTACTGCACAACAAAATAAGTAGATGATGCGCGCGTATAATTATGTTCAATTGTTATTTTGGTATACACAGAAGTATTGCGTTACGTAATACCAAAATAACAATCGGATAAACAAAAAATCGGTACACATTTTGGACCGGCTGATTTTACGATCATTATCAGTACCAAACAAACCGAGGTTCAATACACTTGGTATTGAACAACAAAAAACTAATGTTCGATATATATATAAACCTAATATAATAATATGTAATAAATTGATATCGTGATAAGTCATTAAATGTGTACACTTGTAAATTAATATATACTAATAATTACATAATAAAGTTATTATGTTAAACAATAAATTATAAAGTTTATAAAAGTGTTTTAGTTTTGGAAACTCGTCATACAATATGCAAGTTACGCGGTCATATGTTAGAAACGTTTATTATATGTAGGTAAAAACCTACAAACATTTGCAGGCGTAGAAAATAAAAACGTTAAAAAGAAATTTTTCAAAAATATCGATGAGCTTGACGGACCTTCTATACATTTACATTTACTTAATAACGGCAGAAAAGCCATTCGAATAAAACTACATATTTTAATTATTTTCATATAATTATGTATATGCACGATTTTGTAAAAAATATATTGAATTTTATTAATAAAAATAAATATTAATGTATATAAAGAATATTTGAATTTTTATTAATTAATAAATTTTCAGAATTTTTTTCCAAGAATTTGTAATGAAGAGTAAGTATGTATGCGTATATAGTAATATTGCATAATACTAATAGTTTGCAGTATTAAAATAATAATATGTCACATCAAAACTACATCATATTTAATAGCATCACTCTTATTGGATCAATACGATAAATATTAATTCCAATAGTGTATTCTAGTTAACTATGCTAATAATATGATACATCTTATTGAAAAGTAATGATACAGACTATTGCTTTAATGCTGCAAACTAATAAAAATAAAAATTTACAATATTAAAATAATACGATTGTCACTGTTAGATTAACACTGTTACCCATATTACTTCTATAAAGTAATTATAACTTTCAATAGTATGATCTCGTACCCTACGGAAATAATGAGTTACCGCATTATATTTCAATGGGATTAATTATTCTTTTAATATTATAAAAACATTAAAATAATTAGATGGAGTATTAAATTAATATGATAATCAAATTGAGTTAAAAGTATCATTTGCATTAAATTAATAAGAGAAGTAATTGATTCAACGTTATGATCTGATACAATCTGAACATAATGGGATACCTTTTTAATTTTTAATAGTACAAATTGTTGAAAACAATAATCTGTGAAGATCAATAATTTAATTGTTTTCCAATTATAACAATAATAGGGGAAATCGCATTGACTAATTTTAATAGTAAAAAATAATTGATTTAATAACAATTCCGGTTGTTTTTACCTGATTTTTCTCTGAGTGTGAGGTAAATATTAATTACAAATAAATGTAAGAACAATTATATAACATATAAAAGGTAATCTAAACATCAATCATCATGTAATCATAACGATTATAAAACTAAATTATGTTAAAAAAAATATTCCCTACATGGAAGCAATCTCGTCAATATGTTTATTTTCTAGAATTGTTATGCTAAGTACAAGTATAAAACACACTATTCGAAAATAGTACATCAATAAAACCTATTCTCGAATATCAATACTTCTTCGAAGCATAACAAAAAAAAAACGATTTTTGGCGAGGATCTCAAATTCTAATCGTGTCTTTTTCAGTTGTGTGGTGTCTTGTGTTCTCAGTGGTTAAGATCGTCTTGTTTAATTGGTGTGACTTAAATTCAGTAAACCAATGAAAAATTTTAGTTTATAATTTTACTTGTGTAGAAAAAAGGAAAATAATTAAAAAAATAATAATAATTTAATTTTAGTTAAACTATAGTAGTGTCATAGAAGAATATTTATGGTAAGTGAATATTTTTTGTTATAATGTAATGTACTAAAAAGTAATTTTGCTTGCGAACGGAAAATTTAAAATGGCGCCGTACTAGCGTCATTTTTATTGAAAAAAACAAGTGCAACAAGATGTACATTTGATCTTAATACTTACACCATTTTAACTGTTGAACAAATAAAATGTTTTTAAATCAAAGTTGAAATAATTAAACAATACCTATTTTCAGTTAATATGTATATCCTAAACAAATTTTCTTCAGAAAATAATAAATTTTCGTTTCGCGTGAAAATGAAAATTGTATAGGATTTATTTGGTAAATATGTATTTTTTAGTGCTTTCACTCGATATTAAGATTTTAGTTATTAAATAAATGACACGTGGTATTTATTACAATAAATAGAAAACAGTTTTCGATTAGTAAAGCATTGGTTATAATCAAATTACATAATTTTTTAGTATAATTGCTCTGCGTGCTACCGAAAAAAAGAGAGTTTAGATTTCAAACGGAGTAGACGTGTTTGTGTCGCTCCTTAAAATAATATTAAAAATTAAAATTTAATTTAATATTTGTTATTTTTGTGTATAAATAATAAATAAACTAATAATAAATATGAGTTATATTGTAGTATTGTGTTAAATATGTGTTATAATGTATTACAAGTATGTAAAAAGTGATGTGACGTGTGCAATGATCATAGTCTGTTGAGGATTAATTTGTGTATAGGATGCACGTATGCAATCGCGTTGAATGCATATGTAATATAATATATAGATTATTTTCATATATATTCTGATAACGTTGCATGAGTGCGTCCATGTACATTGTAATGTTTAGCTCACTATGTAACATGTACATATGTGCGTGCAATGAACATAAAGAAATGTGCACGTGCAGTTTTTCGGATTGATTTAAAAGAGAAGTTTTTTTGTTTTTCTTTTCTTTTTTTATATATAAATTAATTAAGATATAGTATATTTATTGTGTGTTCTGTGTAAATGCCTTTGTGTTTGAACACTGTATATAAACTATATACATATAACATGCGTATTTGCTAAGAGTATCCACATTATTTTGTAATATATAAACAAATTTTGTATGAGCAAGTATATATGTATTACAGTTGCGATTTGGTAAAGCTAACAACGAGTGAGAGTTTAGATTGCATAAGGAGTAGACGTGTTTTGTGTCCCTCTGTAACAGTCACTTCTCATCACCTGTTACAAACTCAATCCCAATAATCTAAAATACGTATTCAAGGAATGCGTATCGTAAAGACCTTGACTCCATAATTTTGAAGATCATATTCTTCATACATGGGATATCCCCAATGCCACTCATGGTAATCCAATTTCACAACATTATGATGAACAGGGTCATTTGCGTTCAACTACTCGTTTCCATTTGAATATAGTATAAATCAGCAACACAATGTGCTATACATATTCAGATTTCAAAACATTAAGTTGAAAAATCGCAAAAATATTTCAATTGTCAAAAATGCAATCAATGCATTTCCTTCATTATATAGCACACGTTTAAGAATGAATTTCAATGATGGTGCTTATTTATTTTTTTTTAATTGAAATGAATTGAGGCGTGGTTGATTGTTTTTGATTTATCAATTGTCAGCGTAGTTTCTACATAGTTTCTTACGAATTTCCCCTCTTTTTCGCTGACAATTGAAGAAAAACTGATTGAAGACGACTCAAAAAAATTGGTTGGTGGGCAGTCGAGTTTGGGCAAGTTTTTTGGAGTGTTGTCGGGTTGTCAAGAGTCTTTAAGTTTTCGGGTGTTTTTTTTGAAGTGATTGTTAGTTTTTTTGGGAATAAGTTTGTTTTTTTATTGGTGTTAAGTTTTGAGTTTCTTGTTTTGGTTTTTTTTATTTTATTTTTTTTTTTTGTGTTTTTAGTAAAAATTTAAGTAGATTCAAAAATATTTTGGATATATAGACAATCGGAGTTTTGTGTTTCTATTGAACATTAGTATATTAAAAATTTTCTTTTATATATATAAACATTTTGAGTGTGGTGTTTTTTTTTTGTTGGGTTCGAGAGAGATTTGTGAATTTTCCTGTTCTTTGGAAAATTCGATCTTCAAAGGCTCCATATCGGAGACAGGTGAGTTATTGTTTTTTTAATTCTTTGATTTTTTTTTTCTTACTTTTATGTGGCTTACTCACCGACACGACTATAAGGATGTGTGAGTAAGCCACACTGAATAACCATGGTGGACTGAACCCACGTAGAGGATAGATTGTAATAATCTCTACCCAGGGAGTCCGATCCCCCACCAAGTCCTTGCCCATGTGATAAACTAGGCTTCAATTGGCATTCCCTGACCCACGACCAATTAACCTCCCTATTGAGCTAGCGGGTTAAAGTCACTGGGGATGCAGCAACAATTGAAGCAAATATAAATATGAAATCGGGCAACCTCTACCTTTGGTTTAGGTTCCCGTTTCAAATGGCGCCCAAAGTGTTCGGCTATATAGCCAATAGTAATTCCAAAGCTCAAATTTTAACTCAAATATTTTTTTTTCTTATAAATAATATTTTTTTTTGGGTTAATGAATAAACCTTAATTTTTCATTTTATTTTGTGTTTTCTGTGCAAAGCCAGAAATTGGCCAAATAATTTTGTTTTGTGTTTTTAGCGATAAAGTGAAGTGTAGTGAAATCAATGAAAAGAAAATAAGGATTTTATTTGTGTGGGTATGGCAGTGATCATGCGAGAGCATGTCTGACCAAATTTACGGCAGGCTTTACATACACAGGTACGCTCCATATATATTCGTTTTCCAATATCGGATCTACGAAATTTTAAATATTCGTAGTGGGTACACGGAACTCGATGAATAATTTTTCTTACAGTGGTTTTACAAATATACTCACCATTTATAAGTTACACAGTTTTCGGTACTTTGCGTAATACCCCCATTTACAGTGCTCGTTGGTAAGGGAGAATGATACTATCCCTGGAGTAATATGCATATCTCTTTCCTGCTGGTTGGTGATGCCAGGTGGTATAAAGAGCTGCATATTCTCAGGCAAACTGACGCACCATTCTGACTAATTAGTACGGTAAATGGTAAACCTACAAATTTCCTCCATATAGGGCAGATTAGCTGGTGGTAGAATTTACCACAGGTTAAATTTTGCGATAACAATTTATTTAGAAAAAATGAATTCCCACAAATTAAAACGCGCATTCAGTTAAGTTTCGCGATTTTCCACTTCAGTATAATTTAAATTTACATCTTTCGGGATGAGGTTTGCCAGTCTTCCACCTAGATTAAATACGTCCAGGTTATAAATGTCACTGGTTGTGCAATCTTGCGATCTATTTTTGGACGGATATTAAGACGCCAAGTTTGAACTTAGATCAGTGTTGTTTATAAGATGCGTTTGGAAATTCTAAGTGATAACCGGTGTGTTATCATTCCGCCTCGATAAAATAATAAATTGGTCTCAAGAGCTGAATTATCTGGCCTTGGACACACCAGGTTATTACGTGTAAGGAAGTTTTAACACTCTCATGGTTCAATGTCTCCTAAGGTAGGATAAGAATCTGGATTGTGAAACGAGTGTTCAAAAGTACTGTCATAATCGAGTGGGTACCCTAATAAGTTTGTTCATCCAATCTGAAATAGCAGTGAGGATCACTTGTAAGTAGTTAAGACACCCACTGCGCAATTTAGGGTTGGATAGTAAGCTTATCAAAAATTATCATCAAATCCTTTTTCCTCTCCTTTTTTGACCCGAGTGGTAGAGTACAATATCAATTCACGATAGTGGATTTCAAGAAGCCGTGGTTATCATAATATTCAAAACTTTATTATATAAATTTTGTGTTTTATTAGAGAAAGTAAATTGTAAGTTTAGAAATCAATTTTTTTTACAAATAGGAGTTTTTAGTTTAAACGAAGGAAGTTTTTGGGTTTCCTTTATTTTTTATAAATATATATATATTCTTTACTGGAATATAAGTAAAGATGGAGTTTGGTATAGATAAGTTATCGGACGACGAGCTTTGCATCGAGTTCGAGGTGCGCGGTCTGGCCGACAAAGCTAATCAAGTGGTAACTAACACGTTAAAAGAAGCGTTAGTGCGGAAATTGGAGGAAGAGAGAGACGACTCTTTCCTAGCACCAAGCAAACCGCATGTGGCAGCACAAAAGCAGCCGCAGCGCGAATATGAAGCGTTAGGTAAAAGACTCACTGCATTATGTCAGGCTGTATCACAGCATCTAAAGGATAAGGCACCTATAGACCAATGGCTGCCTGAAGTCTCAGCGAAATTGATGCACATACAAGGCAGAGTCAATAGAGCTAGTAAGACCCTGAAGTTTTTAAAAATATCAGAAAATTTGAAAGAAGCAACGTTGGCGTGTGGTAAGGTGGTAGCTTTGATAAAACGAGGGAAAATGTCATTTGAACAGGCAGAAGAAGACATGGGAAACGTAGTAATCGACGTACCAAGTATAGAGGACAGAGAGAAGGTCCATAAAGAACCCCTAGACGATGGTAAAGCAAACGTAATTATGCTTCAAGATTTGGGAGAAGACCCGCTAGAAGATTTTCATCTCAAGTTGGATCAAATGAATTTAGAGTCAGTTTTCGATCCTGAAGGGAAGTGTTCCAACTCTGGTCCTCAAAACTCTACATATTTACCCCATTCGCCTACCCGGAACGGCCCTTCCCAGAGTCGGAACAACGCTAAGTTGAGACAGGAGGTTAAGACATGGAAAGTGCGCTTCCAAGGGTTACAAAGCGAATTAACTGTGCAAAGATTTTTAGATCGGATGGAATGGCATGCATCAACGTCATGTATTCCTTTAGATCATCTGGTCAGAGTTTTAGACTTGTGTTTAGAAGACGAAGCTCTGGAATGGTTTTGGAATTCTGTAGACAGAAATCCCCAAATTTCGTGGGAAGAGATGAAACAGGTAATGGTGGTAAGATTCACCTCAAGCACTACATATGATGACGTCAGACGTATGCTGAATAATCGCCGGCAGAGATATCCTAGGGAGACGATACAGGAGTTCTACCAGGCGATACAAAAGATTTCGCTTCAAACAAACCAGCCCATATCAGATAGTACGCTATATACTATTTTGAGAAGAAATATGAGGCCTGGTTTACAAATGGCACTACATGACGAAAAAGAATTCAGAAGCCTAAGTGATTTCATTCGTCGGTGTGGCTCAATAGAAACCATGTGGCGTAGGTTCGGACATAATCCCGAATCAGGTTTCACCTCTTCAACACATCCTAACCATTCAAGTACAGATAACTATAGAGCAATGCACAAGCGCCAAGTGACTTTTGACCAACGGGCACATAAGGTTCACGAGCTGACTTATTCAGAACCAGTGGGTTTTGAGACGGTAGAAGAGATAGATTTAATCCAAGGTGATTCAGACTATGATTCATATTCAGAGCCACAGATATCAGCAATTACACACAGACCGAAGGCAAGGGAAACCGTAGACAGGGACCCACGAAATCAGGCTAGTAGTTCTTCAACCCGAACAGGTACTTTGGTACAGGGCGCAGCACGACCAAGTTATCGTAAATGCTGGAACTGTGGTGAGAACTCGCACAGTTTCATGGAATGTAGACGACCTATTACGTCCGTTTTTTTGTTTTGGTTGCGGTATGAAAGACACATATAAAGCAGATTGCAAAACGTGTAACCAGTCGGGAAACTGGAGAGCAGAGATGAGGAACTGTCGGGATCCTTACCTCAGCCGCGAGAACCCGAGCCAAGAAACCAGAACAGAGGAAGCGGCATCCAATACCGACCCGGAACTATACCGGCGGTGGCGGAATTAAGAACATCCAATAATACATGTCACCGTTCGATTGCTTGTCAAACGGATAACAGGCGAGTCAGTCGAACAGTGAAGTGGTTCCGCTCGCGCAAGAGGTGGCGGAAACTCATTATATCATCAGTTATCCAACCAGGGCCAGATCATCGGCCATACATAAATTTAAAAATAAAAGGACAGTCAATTTCAGGATTGCTTGACTCCGGAGCCAATATAAGCGTGTTGGGCAGGGGAAGTGAAAAATTTCTGAAAGAACATGACTTATCCTATCGACCACATAAAACTGAAGTACATACTGCTAGCGGTGGATCTGAGCCAATATTGGGTTATATTTACATTCCGGTTAATTTTAATAACCAAACTCACATAATTCGCTTGTATATAGCACCAACATTGTCTCAGCCCTTATATCTAGGAACAGATTTTTGGAAGGAATTCGGGTTACAAATTTCTGTATCCGAATTGTCCTGCCCAGAGAATATTTTGCCGCTTGAAGACACTAATGACCACCACGTGTTATCCACCGACCAACAGCAAAAACTAGATTTTGTGAAAAGTAAGTTCCCTTCATCAATTCAGTTTGGATTGGGTAAAACACATCTGGTCGAACATGACATTGTTACTGGTGACGCTAAACCGATTAAGCAGAGGTATTATGCCATATCACCGGCAGTCCAAAAGGATATGGATCAAGAGATTGACCGTATGCTAGGATTGGGGGTGATAGAGGAGTCAACTAGCCCTTGGAGTTCCCCAATGGCAGTGGTACGGAAGGGAAATGGCAAGATTCGGTTATGCCTTGATACACGAAAACTCAATAGCGTGACAGTCAAGGATGCTTACCCTTTACCTATCATTGATGGATTACTCAGCCGATTGGAGAATACCAGGTATATCTCCAGTTTAGACCTTAAAGATGCTTTCTGGCAGATTCCCCTTAATCCATCAGCACGTGTCAAGACTGCGTTTACGGTACCAGATAGACCATTGTACCAATTCACAGTAATGCCTTTCGGATTGTGTAATGCTGCACAAACCATGTGCCGTCTCATGCATAAAGTGATCCCGCATGAATTACATGATCGCGTGTTTGTATATTTGGACGATCTCCTCATTACTTCTCCCACTTTTGAGGAACACATACACTTGCTAGAGATAGTTGCAAAACAATTGACAGCTGCAAAACTGACTATTAACGTAGAAAAGTCGAAATTCCTCCTTAAACAGTTGAAATACTTGGGACACATAGTCGGGGATGGTAAGATCAAAGTAGACCCAGAGAAAGTCAAAGCCATTGAGGATTGCCCTACCCCGAAAACTATCAAGCATGTAAGACAATTCCTTGGAATGAGTGGATGGTACCGCAAGTTTATTCCAAACTTCTTATCAATCGCGTCACCACTCACAGACTTACTTAAATCCAAGGGAAAAATTAAATGGAATGATGACGCAGAGGTTGCTTTCAAGCGGTTGAAATCCTGCTTGTCATCAGCCCCCGTGTTGGTACATCCAGACTACACCCGTAAGTTCTACATACAGGTAGATGCGTCCAAGACCGGTGTAGGAGGAGTACTGTTCCAAAGGGACGATAAGGAAGAGGAGCATCCCATCGCTTACTTCTCACACAAGCTAAATGGGGCTCAGAAGAACTACAGTGTAACGGAACTAGAATGCCTTGCTGCAGTACTCAGCGTGAAAAAGTTTAGGGCTTATGTGGAAGGTTATGAGTTTGTCATCATTACAGACCATGCTAGCCTTCAGTGGTTAATGAGACAATCAGACCTAACCGGCCGTTTAGCTCGTTGGAGCTTAAAACTACAAGGTTACAATTTCACAATAGAGTACCGCAAGGGAACACAGAACGTGGTTCCAGATACATTGTCCAGAGTATTTTTGGATGAAGTGGCAGCGCTAGACATGCACCAGAATCCTCTACAGCTAGACTTGCAGTCATCCGAGTTCTCTAGTTCTGAATATCAAGAATTAAAGGATACACTCATGAATATGAAACCCCCTCCAGATCATATTAAAGTTGTGGACGGCAAGCTGCTTATCCATAAGCCTGAAAAAGACCTGGATTATAAGACTGATATACCTAATTGGAAATTATGGATTCCCCATAAACTAACCTCCAAGGTATTAGCCCAGGCCCATGAACCTCCTTCATCAGCCCACATGGGGACGGGCAAGATGATAGAATTTCTGCGCAGATACCTTTACTGGCCAACATTAGTAAACGACACGAGGGACTATGTAAGACATTGTCAGATGTGCAAACTGACTAAAGCAGCCAACACTACACTTAGACCAAGGATGGGAGAACACAGGCAATACGAGCGGCCGTTTCAAAAGCTATACTTAGACTTTTTAGGTCCGTATCCCAGATCGAAGAGTGGAAACACGTGCATCCTAATTGTGTTAGACCACTACTCCAAATTTGTGTTACTTAAGCCACTACGTGATGCCACAGCTTCCAGGGTGGTGGAATACCTGGAGAAAGATGTATTCCCGGTATATTCAGTGCCGGAGATTATACATACCGACAACGGCAAACAGTTCAAGTCTCACCTGTTTGAAGGTTGTTTGGCCAAATTGGAAATTAAACACATGTTCACTCCAGTATACTCTCCACAAGCTAACGCTTCAGAGCGCATAAATAGGTCCGTCCTGGCAGCAATTCGCGCATACATAAAAAGAGATCAGCGGACGTGGGATGAACATCTGAGTCAAATAGGTAGTGCTTTGCGTAACACATCACACTCCTCCACGGAATATGCATCTTCCTACCTGGTTTTTGGTCAGCATACAATTCACTATGGTTCTCAATATGAGTTGCTACGACTATTAGGAGACCAAAGTTTGGCAACCTACACGGTATACGCTAAAGACGACCGTCTTAAGCTAGCCAAAGAAATAGTTCAGGCACATCTACAACAAGCCCACGTTCACACAGCACAGCGATACAATTTGCGGTCAGCGAACCGGGAACTAGCGGTAGGAGACGATGTGTATGTGCGAAATTTCGCGCAGAGCAGCACAGCTCTCAAATACTCTGCAAAGCTCGACAGGAAGTTTATTCCAGCGAAAATACGTCGCCGAGTTGGGTACGTGGCATATGAATTAGTAGATGAAAAGGGGAAATCTTTGGGCGTGTACCACACCAAGGATATCAAAAGCAAGTACCCGCTAAAACAAACCAGCTGATACACTTTTCGATTAATAAATCTAATATAGTTAGTAATAGTCGGTATTTTACAGGCACCCAATATGATGTTCGACATGAACCAATTAAGAAAGAAACCAGATTTGAAGTATAATAGTATATAAAAGAGGAGAGTAAAGGAAAGAAAAGAAAAAAAAGAAAAACGGGTGAAGAACGCGAACACAAAAGCTAATCGGTGTGGAGCCCTCTGCCATTAGACTCCCCAGTAAGCCAAGCAGGGGAATGTAACGGCAGGGTGAGGACTGGTATCTCGGATATCAGGATAGAGTAGAAAGTTAGTTATGAAAAGTAGATTAGGAAAACACAAGCTGGCAGTAATAATAGAAATAATAATTAGAGTTATAAGAGAGTAGTTATTATTTTAGCATATGTAGATTAATTGAAAAACAAAGATTAATAAGTAAGGGGAATATAATAAAATATATAGGGAAATCAAAATAAACCATAAAAGTAAACGTTGATTCTCTCCTTCTCTCTTCATAAATAAGGAACATTATGGAGTTGACTATCATGTTGTTAGGATGGTGGGGTATTATCAACCGAGTAGCAGCAGGAGGAGCAAGTTTCGAGCAATTTACGAGTCAACCAGGTATTTACATGGAGCAAATAGGACAGGCCTATTTGACTCACGAAAGCTGGAGACTGGTACTGTACTACAACTTGACGAATTACTGGAAGGAGTGGGAGCGCATGAGCGCAACGCGAGCCCAGTTAGCTGCGTGGTGTACAAAAAGTGACTGGCGCCGGAACGCAGGGCTATTTATGGAAAATAAAGACCATACAGCCAATAGCTGCGAAATACTAGTACAATCAATAGGACATCTCCTAGATGGAATGGAGGATAGAAATAGACTACTGAGAGAAAACAGCCGGAGAAAGCGCGCGCCTCTAGAGTTTATGGGCACTCTGATGAGTGATTTGTTTGGAGTTATGGACCAGAGAGACGCTGAAAAGTATTCCGAACAAATTGGGGAACTACAAGCAGGGACCAGGCAAATGAAGGATTTGATTGAAAAACAAACACATATATTAGATGTGACCACTAACGTGATACGGAAACAACATGATCAAATAGTGGCACAGTACCAAACCATGCAGCAGGACATACTTGCCTTGTACCAACACAACGATTTTATTGATGCAGCACTACAACTTAGTATCAATATAAATATTTTTAAAGAAATGCAAGAGGCGTTAATAGATGTGATGATCGACCTACATCAAGGACACATAAATACACAGTTAATAACACCACAGCAGCTGAAAGAACAGTTGGGAAATTTGAGGTTGTGGATGTCAGAAAACACCCACGTTCCTGACTATGAAAACCATTGGATCCAGCTATATCAGGTGATGCGGGTGAGATAACGATTAATTAGTGAGCAAGTAATTTTCGAGCTAAACATTCCATTGATGGGACAGTCAATGTACCAAACCTATCGGGTACACCCAGTGCCATCAAGATATGAGGAGCGGATGATGTATATCCAACCTACATTCACATTGTTTCTGGTTGACCCACAGAGGGTGTGGTACTACCCCATCACGCCTGAAGAGTTCAAACAATGCCAGCCATGGGCCCCATCACAGGTAATTTGCCACCAGCAGAGTGCAATATACTCAGTACAAGGAGACCAGCAGCCATGTGAGTTGGGACTGCTCCAGCACCAGAAGCAATTGCCAAAAAGTTGTAAGGTGCAGTCAATGCTACCAAGTATAACAATTATCCCATTAAGTACCATCAATAAATGGATAGTGTCAGTGCCTGGCAGCGAAACATTTGACATAATATGTAAGGGAACAGTGGAACCTATCAGTATCCAAGGAAGTGGGGTGCTACAGCTAACACAGGACTGCCAAATGAAAACTAGCAATTTTTTGTTACAAAGCAGAAACGTGCATAATACCGAGAAAAATGTATTATTTCTGCCTGCATTCAATTTATCACAAAGAGTAGCTCCCAGAGAAATACCGATAATCATTGATGGACTGGATGGAGAGATGGAAAGATTGTCATCGGCAGTCAAGGAGCTGCACGCCAAAGAGTCATGGGCATCAGTGAATCTTCATGATATACCCCACTACACCACAACCGGGATGGTATTATTAGTAGCAGCAGCGGTTATCGGCATTTGGTGGAAAAGGCGCAGGTTAGGGAACCTATTGTTCCAGATGAGGGAAAGTCACGAGCAACCGAGATCCCTATCACCAACTATACAAGGGAGGAGGAGGAGAATTAGTTGTTAGGTTAGTCTAAGTTTAATTAATAAATTAAATTATATAAGTCAGTAATTTGTAGGCTCCCGAAAACTTAATTTATTTTTACACACTGATCTAATCAACGAGAAGTTCAAGTCTTAAATATAGGCCGGCTAGCTCAGTAAGAGTAGCATGAGATGTTCCTCAGGGCTGTGGGGCGTCCCCACGTTGGGCCAAACCGAACTGATCAGGTCCACCTTTCCCGTCTAAAGAGCATGATGACTCATTTATTTCTTTGTTCTCAGGGTTTTGGGTTTTCCCCACGCTGTAACAGTCACTTCTCATCACCTGTTACAAACTCAATCCCAATAATCTAAAATACGTATTCAAGGAATGCGTATCGTAAAGACCTTGACTCCATAATTTTGAAGATCATATTCTTCACACATGGGATATCCCCAATGCCACTCATGGTAATCCAATTTCACAACATTATGATGAACAGGGTCATTTGCGTTCAACTACTCGTTTCCATTTGAATATAGTATAAATCAGCAACACAATGTGCTATACATATTCAGATTTCAAAACATTAAGTTGAAAAATCGCAAAAATATTTCAATTGTCAAAAATGCAATCAATGCATTTCCTTCATTATATAGCACACGTTTAAGAATGAATTTCAATGATGGTGCTTATTTATTTTTTTTTAATTGAAATGAATTGAGGCGTGGTTGATTGTTTTTGATTTATCAATTGTCAGCGTAGTTTCTACATAGTTTCTTACGAATTTCCCCTCTTTTTCGCTGACAATTGAAGAAAAACTGATTGAAGACGACTCAAAAAAATTGGTTGGTGGGCAGTCGAGTTTGGGCAAGTTTTTTGGAGTGTTGTCGGGTTGTCAAGAGTCTTTAAGTTTTCGGGTGTTTTTTTTGAAGTGATTGTTAGTTTTTTTGGGAATAAGTTTGTTTTTTTATTGGTGTTAAGTTTTGAGTTTCTTGTTTTGGTTTTTTTTATTTTATTTTTTTTTTTTGTGTTTTTAGTAAAAATTTAAGTAGATTCAAAAATATTTTGGATATATAGACAATCGGAGTTTTGTGTTTCTATTGAACATTAGTATATTAAAAATTTTCTTTTATATATATAAACATTTTGAGTGTGGTGTTTTTTTTTTGTTGGGTTCGAGAGAGATTTGTGAATTTTCCTGTTCTTTGGAAAATTCGATCTTCAAAGGCTCCATATCGGAGACAGGTGAGTTATTGTTTTTTTAATTCTTTGATTTTTTTTTTCTTACTTTTATGTGGCTTACTCACCGACACGACTATAAGGATGTGTGAGTAAGCCACACTGAATAACCATGGTGGACTGAACCCACGTAGAGGATAGATTGTAATAATCTCTACCCAGGGAGTCCGATCCCCCACCAAGTCCTTGCCCATGTGATAAACTAGGCTTCAATTGGCATTCCCTGACCCACGACCAATTAACCTCCCTATTGAGCTAGCGGGTTAAAGTCACTGGGGATGCAGCAACAATTGAAGCAAATATAAATATGAAATCGGGCAACCTCTACCTTTGGTTTAGGTTCCCGTTTCACCTCCTTAATTAAAATTTAATATGTTGTGCATAAATAATAAATAAATCAATTAATAATAAATAAATAAATCAACAAGTAATAATAACTACATAATATGTAATTAAGTGATGTGGTGTTTACATAATCTTTTAAATATTGATTTGTGTATAGAGTGCACGTGTGATTTTGTAGAATATATGCGTAATATTATATAATAATATATAATCATTTTCGTATATATTCGGCAACATTGCATGAATGCATACATGCACATTAATGTTTGATTCATTATGTAACATGTATAAAGAACAATGTATATAAACAAAGTGTGCACCTGCAACTTTAGGATTTAATTAAAAGAGAAGTTTTTGGATTTTATATTATTAATGTATTTTACGTATGTGGAGTTTCGGTTTACCCGTTCATGCGCATAGACGTGTTTTCGTGCATGATATTATTTATACTTTTTCACACCTATATTTTAATTTTAATCTTAATATTTTGTAATTTTGTTTTATTTATTTATATGTTTTAAATAGGTAGCAGTATATGTAATAAATATAATAAATTAAAGTAAATTAATAAAAATAGTTGGTGTAACGGAATGTTATTCTATTCCGTTATCAATCCATCCCCAATAAGCGTCACGTTTATCAGAGTAATTTCACCATGACCTTGAAGATACCATCTTCACAAAAATTCATTAACCACTAAGTCATGCTGGAATTATCTACTCTTCTTTATGTTTGTTGTTGCATCCATATACACGGAAATGGTATAAGATGCAATACAACGAACATAAAATTATCTCTTATTTACGTTATCTGGTTGCAATTTTGTGTCGCTCAAGATTTTTATAATGTAGTTATTATAAATACAAATGAGTAAACATAAATACTAGACTTGTAATTAGATAATGTATATATATGTTTTGTGTTGTGCATACGAAGAAAGCAAACGTGGAAATTTTAAAACGTTGCAATTTTCGTGGCACATATAATATAATTCCAACAAGTGTGCGGAAATTTGATTTATGTCACGTTGTTTTTGATGTGTGGTGTTTGTACAGAAATTTTGCTGATTTCGGCTAAATTAGATTAACTGGTTGAGAGAGAAGTATATTTTCATTACTAAATTTTCCCCCTCTTTCTCTCGCAGTCAGTTGAATTTTGTATAAATACTGCGCAACATTTTTGGTTCGCGGTTGTTCAGTTTTGGAAGGCAACTTAATTATTCACAGAGCTCAAGCCGTGATAATTAAGTATTGCAAATTTTTTCTAGTTTATTTTAGTTTGTCTTTTTTTTGTTTTTTTTACTTCTTATAATTAAATAAATTTTTTTTAAAGTAACATTAAACATAAATTGTTTTTTTTGCTGTTTTATAAAAAAAAGGGGAGCAAAACTTGTTGGTAAGTATGGTTAATAAATCAACTACTAATTAATCGGGCCCATTTGGTAAAGGGTCCACCAGCTGCTTCATTAGAAGCGGAAATCTCGCATGTGCGTTAGCACGCGGGTTTCTTTCAGCTGGAACGCTTTACTAAATTATTACTTACTAACCATAGGGCCTTCAGCCCATGATAAATAATATTTTTTTTTATGGTTAATTTAGAGTAACGATGTTACTCTAAATTTTTATATTCCACAACCACGGTGGACCTGCTTGATGTGAGGCATGAGACCCACCGATGCAGTCTTTCACCATCCTCACGTTTTCGAACTTCCCATTTGATGGCATACCATCTTTCCTTTCTTTTATATATATATATGCGGTAACCTAGGCCGTGATCTGTGTACCCAAAACCCACGCCGTTCCCTCCACCGGCTTGAGCTACGGGAACCAACGCCGCATAGGGTACGAGGCAGGTGACGGCAAATTCTATGTGATGGGGGTACTTCTACGCAAGTAGCGGTGACTTCATTACAAAGTGGCGCCCAAAGTTGGAGCACAACACCAGTTCCAAAACTAAAATATTCTAACGTATCATTTAAATAGGCACCACTTCATTACAAAGTGGCGCCCAAAATGGAGCACAACACCAGTTCCAAAACTAAAATATTTTAACGTATCATTTAAATAGGCACCACTTCATTACAAAGTGGCGCCCAAATGGGGCCATTAACTGGCCCAAATTATTGGTATAGATTGCCAACAATTTTCCGGAATCATTATTGAATCCCAAATTTAATTGAAAATTTATTCACAAAGTTAAATGTTAAAATAATTTTAGTTATGAGCTTCGCAATTTCAAGTGGAGTCCTATACAATCAATTCAAATTAAGTACTCTGTGATTTAATATAAAAAGTGGAAGAGTTCTTTCGGTGTGAGTGTGGCAGCGGTCATGCCTTAGAGGCATGCCTGACCAGATACGATGGTGGGTCACACACGCACTGAAAAGGTTTTATAATTGTCGAGTTGCAGTGCTGGATCCTCGTCATTAGTTCATTTGTGGCATTGTCCCAACTCGCACTCCGGGGGATGAACTAATATTCGTGGAAGCATCTGGGATTTGATGAGCCATTTTTGCAATGTCTAATTACAGAATACTTATTTTATTTACTCATCAGATTGTACGGTTTTCGGCACCGTGTACAATCAACTGTTTGTCTTTATTCTGCCTGCAAGGGAGAGTGACACGTTTCCCTGAAGTAATGAGCATATCTCTTTCCTGCCAAGCGACGATCTTGGGTGGTATAAAGGGCTGCTCATTCTCAGGTTATCAAGCGTGCCAGTCCGTATCCTGGCAAGTAAAGTCAAACTGTCAACCTTTTAATTTTCCTCAGTTATACGCTTATGGCTATCGGTAAGAAATTACCACGAGCCGTAAGATAAATTGGTTTTAAAAATATGGATTTCTAAGTCAGTGTATAGTTAAGTTATTGCGTAAATTTCACTTCGTTGTTTTACATAAAATTTTCATCCTCCGGGATGGGGTTGCCAGTCCTCTCATTGTTAGTTTTAGGCGCGTTCAGGATATAATGTGTCTAGCTGTTCAATCCGGTTTTCTATCAGTGAACGGATATTGATGAGGTTTCGGACATAAGCTAAATACTATTATACCACACACTGCAGAAATCTTTGGCAATAACCGGCGTGTTGTTGTCCCTAATTGAATGAACAATTCGGCCTGCCTCTCACACGGTCATGCTCATCCAAGGGGATTTAGAATGATGACTGTGAAATATGAGGGCAAGAGGATTGTCTCTGCCAATTAGGTAAACTAATGAGGTACCAAATGACTTCACCAAGGCAATGTGTCTCACTTGCGCGTAAGTCGGAGTTACGAATGCCATTGCTGGTATGGGTTGGCATTTGGGATCTCATCCAAATTAAATACATTTCCCTTTTGCCCATGCTAGTTTGACCCAGGTCGGTGAGGTTTATGCTTCACGAGAGAGTGGGGAAACCGTGGTTGTGTTTTGCGATATCTAGATATAATTTAAAGTAATTGTGTGTTTGAGAGTTTTTTTTTTATATATATAAACAATAAATATGAATATTGATCATTTAGATCCCGACGAGCTCCTAATAGAGTTCGAGGTACGGGGTTTTGGGGAACAGGCAAAACAGGAAATTACTGCTGCCTTAAGAACGATGCTTGGGGACCGGTTGAAGAAAGAACAAGCAGACAATTGCCTGAAACCCCAAGAAGCTCATGTAGCGGCACGCAAGCAACCCCAAGCCGAAGTGAAAATTTGCTTAAAAAAGCTACTAGAGTGCTACCAGCAGCTGTGTGCTGCCGCAGAAAAGCCCGAAGTAGAGATTCCCCCCCGCTTAGAAGCCCGTCTGGAGCATATCCAAGGGCGGGTGTATCGGAGCGCGATCTCACCCACGTTCTATGCCAAGTCAGCGGGTTGGTCAAGATCCCTGCGACAAATGATTACCATAGTCGCCCATTTAAAAAGTAAGGAACTGACCGCAGAAGCAGCAAGAGAACAGTTGGGGCGGTTAGTTTTTGCGCAGTCAAAGTTCAGGGGCAAGCAAATCCGCACAGTGGGACGAACCTTCCCACAAATCGAAGACTCATCCGAGGATGATGAAGAGGACGATTTTGAGAAAAGTCTTCTGAAGATATCCCCAATAAAAACAGTAGCCTTAAGGTACCAGGATGGGGACTTTACGGAGCCACCAACAGGTCGGAAACCACAGGGGCATTCTGAGAAGCATTCGTCAACGAATTTTTCGGATCAGGGTGCGCACGATTGGGAATATGTAAGCGGACTGACAGACGCCAAGTTGCGCAGGGAAGTCAGCACCTGGAAAGTCCGTTTCGAAGGACATAAGAGCCCTCTAACGGTAGAGCGTTTTCTGGTGCGAATGGAATGGCACGCGAATAGGTCATCAATACCACTCAATGATCTAGTGGGGGTAATAGATTTATGTCTAGAAGGCGATGCTCTAGACTGGTTTTGGACATCAGTTGACCGAAACCCCGAAATGTCCTGGGAGTTGTTTCGCCAAGAGATGTTAATGCGATTTGCATCAAGTAGAACTGATGATGACGTGCGACGAAGCCTAAACAATCGTAAGCAAAATCACCCACACGAGTCATTTATGGAGTTTTACCAGGCAATCCACAAGATTGCTCTGCAAACTAATAAGGTAGTGGCAGATGACACCATCTACACTATTTTAAGGCGAAACATGCGACCAGGGCTCCAGATGGCTCTACATGATGAACGGAGGTTCACGAATTTGGGTGAGTTTGCCCGTCGATGTACATCTCTGGAGGAAATGTGGAAACGCCTTGGCCATAATCCCGAGGCTGGGTTAACACCCACCCCTAACTACCCACCTTTTAACACTTACCAGCAACCCAGACCGACAATGAATTCCCAACGTAAGTTTGGTTCCTACCGGCCTAAACTGCACGAATTAGCATACGAAGAGGCGGGGACCGAGGAAAGATGTGAAAATAGATGGTACTCAGACCGGGATGAGTTACCCGATTTCTATGATGAAATATGCGAAATTATATCGCTTATTTAATCAAGGTTCTTTATGAAAAAGAACCTTGATTAAATAAGCGATATAATATATTGGTAGTGATCTACCTTGCGAAGTAGCTTAGAACTACATTTTATAGCGAAGTAGCTTAGAACTACATTTTGTTTAAAGTTTAATATAATATAGGTACATCCATTCTTAGTCGAGTAAGAGAATTTAGGACTCTGCGACTTAGTTCTATGGGGGTTAGCTTCACTGACATCCCCGTGCCTGATTATACAGTTGATCAGATACAACGATTTATAAATATATTTTTGTGTGTTTCAATTATAATAATAGTTTTGACCATTTTGAATTTAGTTTTGTCAATTTTAAAGAATATTCATATTGTTGTTAGAAATATTAAATATTGGTGTACGGTTGATAGAAGTATTCAACCTTTAGAAGAAATATAAAATGAGTAATGATAATGGTACTGTTTTTAAGCGTAGAGGAAGTAAAAACGCTAATAATAATCAAAATTCTAGGAGGAATATGCGATCAGGTCCTAGTATTCACATGCTTAATGGAGGTAAATTTATACCATCTGATGATCCACCAGTCATAACAGCATGTCCATGGAATACTGTCATTATTGATACTACGGTATCACTTGGAAAAACCCTTGGATATTTTAAACAATCCGATTTACTTGCTGTTTGTATTAATCAGCTTGGATTTTTAGATTCAAGTGTGCATTTTGAATATCGTCTAATTTCATGCTCATTATGGGCATATAGTAGTACTAAAAGTGACTACTTTAGAATTTCAGTTTTCCCGATGTCAATGGTTGGCGCTAGAGGGATAGAATTAACAAGGTTAGAATCTAACGCTGTTAAAAATAAATTTGCGAAAATTGGGTATCATTACCCTTTGAATCATACCTCTTTGGTATGTTCTACGAGATCGTCCGACACCGAACTTTTAGCGTTCGTGTCTAGTGAAGAAGCCGTGGTTGTTTTTATTCTGTGTAAATTTAAAATAATGTTTTTTTTATTTTAGTTTTTAGATTTTTAGTTTAGTTTAGTTTTTAAGATACAAGTTAAGTACTTTCTTTCACGAAATGAATGTGAAACATTTAGACAGCGACGAGATCTTAATCGAATGTGAATGTCGGAAGATTCCAGTCGTGTCTTATCATAAAGCTGCCATCGCTTTGAGCAATGAATTGAGGGAAGAACAGTTGTTTTCTAAGTCGGATGATCTTATTGTACATCAAGCTGCGATCAGATCCCCAAAACAAGAAGTGGTGACATGTTTTCACAAGCTGGAAGGTGTCAAGCAGTTGTTTCGCCAAATAACAAATGGGGTTATTACAGCGGAAGAACAATTGCCAGTTGTGTCAACAAAGTTGCTACACATTCACGGTAGGCTGGTTCGCATCCGATCTACACTTCCTTTACAGGAGGTAATTGAAGAGATGATTTTGGATGTACGGGATTTGTGGAAGTTAGGGGAATCCTTAACACTAACCGACAAGTTACAAACAGTTGCGAGAAAATTACATTTCTTAAAAATCATTTCAGATGAGTCAAAGGCTATATTAGGTCTGGAGAAAACCCCACATAGTCTTAACTCATCGCACTCGAACACCTCACGGAGGAATCTCTTTAATGATGAACGAACTCGTAGGCAGCATACACGGATAGTTCGGAAACTAGATCGAAACCAACGTGAGTGCGAACATTTGGAGGCGAAAACATTTAACGAACCACCGTCTATGCGCAAGGCGGAGGTGGAAGTTGAAACGTCATCGGTCAAAAAAAATGAGGGTCAAGTAATTGACAATAAGATAAGAAGTAAAGAATCGCAAGTTACGTTACCACCCGCGTTTGCTCAATGGACAGCACCATCAACGAAAAGTGAAATTAAGGGCAGATTTAACATGAGAGGAGAATTTTCCAAAACTAAAACCTTACCGTCTCATAAAAATCACAAGAACTCTCATGTTACGAATCTATTAGCTGGAGAGTTTTGTAAAAGCCAAAGAACAACACCAAAAGAAAGAGGGGCAGAATTACAATTGCTAAATAATATCCCCGAAAATGATGCAATCATTTTACGTGTTCTATCTCAACCAACAACCATAATAAAACTTTTCAGTACCGTCCATTTTGAGTTACCTAAGATCATTCCATACTCTTCGTTCAATTTCTGCATGAACCCTGCGAAGGTCAATGATACAAAGAAATATTTAAAGGGCCTACCATTAAACATTAAAGCCCGAGAGGCAAAGTCAGCCGTAATTAGAGCATCCGCAATTCCCTCGTATATTGTACAACTGACGGAATGGCAAATGCATGGTAGACCGACAATGTTATTTTGTAACACCAGATGTAAGAAAATGACCTGGACTGTAATAAGACGAACTTTTTCTCCAACGAAACAGCTTATTTCAGAAGTTGGAAGTAATAATAAGGTTAGGTCTACTACTAACAACATCCACAAGACAAATATAATGCACGGTAGAGTGTCACCCGTATGGTTGACACCATCAAAGCGGAAATTATATTCTAAAGGGTTAGAATTTTGGAATTGGAAGCGCCGCCGTAAAAAACGTAAACACGTGCTTCATCCACCTTCCCATTAGACCATCTATGTATAGTCGAGGATTTACATAGGTGATGTAATGGGAAAGTGAAGGCTGGTATATCGTGCGCGAAATTATGAATATACCAGCACCGTTAGTTAAGATAAAGGTTAGGGAAAGGATGAGGTTGACCCAATCACATTCCATGCACATGGTTCAGCAAAGTGAGATTGGGCTAGCGCCATTCAACAGCACAAGGGTCTTATTCTTGTTATCTCATTTCTAGAAATGGGAAAGTGAAGGCTGGTAAATCGCGCGCATTCATTAGTTTACCAGCAACATTAGTTAGTTAAGGCAATAGTTATTAGGAAGGTATAACGTTAGGTAAATAGAGGATGAGGTTAGCTCAACCCCGTTCAGAAAATTTAGTAAAATGGGATTGAGGTAGCGCCATCAACAATAATAAATATTGGTAGGTTAAGTTAAGGTTTATAAAATATTCAAGTTTAAAATGTTATAGGTAGAAGTTTCTAACTTGAAACGAATGTTCAAACTAAATTAGTCTAAGTCATTATGGTTAGTACAAAAATGTTAAAGATAATGTGGTGTAGAGTAGCACAGGATAATTAAGAGGGACAATACCAGCAGAAACAACGAAATGATTTTTCAATGATCGACACGTGTGGGAACAGATTCGTCCGTTATATTTTGCAGGAAGCCGAAGCCGGTTAACACCGTCAGCACTTGCCTTCGTAGTACTGTCATTTGGTTGTCCTCCAATCTCCATCTGGCATAAAGGAAATAACATACCAGCTTGGATCTTTGTGTAAATTATCAAGATCATTATCACCATGCCTAATTGCCATCGGACCATGAGATGAACCAGCTTGGTAATCTAGTGTTCCATAACAAAGTAAAGAAAAACCCGTGTAGCAGCATAGAACTACATTCAATAAATTACACCAAATCCATAAACATTCAGGTGGTATCAGTCGTATAGTCGTATTCGCCAAATAGCAAAAACATCATAGATCGCTATCCATAAAGTTGGCCCAACAGCGAGAAGACTTTGTTTAAAGAAACGGAAGTCGCGGATATCACAAAACCACAATTAAATCCGGAGGTACAAATGGATACACCAGCTTAATTGAAAACTTGGGTAATACTCGAACGTCAGGGGTGGATAATACTTGGAGATCGTAGTCTTACCAAACAGGCGGTAGCGAGAAACAAAACAAACCGGACCATTTAAAAAACGCGGGTCGACAATCTGACGAGCAATATTTCACTGTGAAGCACATAACAGTAGCAGCAGCTGAATCAATAAAGCCGAAGGAATTAAGGCGTACCGCACATCTAGTATACACACGATTGCCAAGCAGAAGGAAGCAGCAGATCAGTAGTAACAAAAATATCGACGTTTCTGTTCTTTACTCTGTGTTCGGCATATTCAATCCAGGCGGCCTCCAGGACCATTACAATACCATACTATAGAGCCCAATTATCTTTAATCATTTTTGTTTATTTTGTTCAGTTTTTGTAAATTTTACTGTATAGATTAATTGAAATTACCATCAAAAATTTTTTATAAGTGCAATAGTTTTATTTTACAATTACAGCAGATGGTTTTCTCAAAATTTTGGATTATTTAAAATATCTAGCTTACACAAATAGCTCGCTAAATTTATATATACATAATTTAAATTCATTTGGCTGTTAAAAACATTTGGCTTAGTCCAAGTTATTTAAGAAAAGTTATTAATGTAAATAAGTATTTTAATGAATAATACTTAGTCTTAATAGGTAAGGTTGCCCGGCTTTGAGACTAACTCAGGGTGTGGGGGTTCCCCACGTTGAGCTGCCAAGACTGAATACCTTATTCCATCATCCTTTCCTAATAGAGCAGGAGATCTCTTTTCATCTCAGGGTTTGGGTTTTCCCCACGCTGTAACGGAATGTTATTCTATTCCGTTATCAATCCATCCCCAATAAGCGTCACGTTTATCAGAGTAATTTCACCATGACCTTGAAGATACCATCTTCACAAAAATTCATTAACCACTAAGTCATGCTGGAATTATCTACTCTTCTTTATGTTTGTTGTTGCATCCATATACACGGAAATGGTATAAGATGCAATACAACGAACATAAAATTATCTCTTATTTACGTTATCTGGTTGCAATTTTGTGTCGCTCAAGATTTTTATAATGTAGTTATTATAAATACAAATGAGTAAACATAAATACTAGACTTGTAATTAGATAATGTATATATATGTTTTGTGTTGTGCATACGAAGAAAGCAAACGTGGAAATTTTAAAACGTTGCAATTTCCGTGGC
Organism: Nephrotoma appendiculata; assembly: GCA_947310385.1. Classification (NCBI taxonomy): domain Eukaryota; kingdom Metazoa; phylum Arthropoda; class Insecta; order Diptera; family Tipulidae; genus Nephrotoma; species Nephrotoma appendiculata. The sequence continues at coordinate 301,459,211 of OX371223.1, forward strand.
ACATATAATATAATTCCAACAAGTGTGCGGAAATTTGATTTATGTCACGTTGTTTTTGATGTGTGGTGTTTGTACAGAAATTTTGCTGATTTCGGCTAAATTAGATTAACTGGTTGAGAGAGAAGTATATTTTCATTACTAAATTTTCCCCCTCTTTCTCTCGCAGTCAGTTGAATTTTGTATAAATACTGCGCAACATTTTTGGTTCGCGGTTGTTCAGTTTTGCAAGGCAACTTAATTATTCACAGAGCTCAAGCCGTGATAATTAAGTATTGCAAATTTTTTCTAGTTTATTTTAGTTTGTCTTTTTTTTGTTTTTTTTACTTCTTATAATTAAATAAATTTTTTTTAAAGTAACATTAAACATAAATTGTTTTTTTTGCTGTTTTATAAAAAAAAGGGGAGCAAAACTTGTTGGTAAGTATGGTTAATAAATCAACTACTAATTAATCGGGCCCATTTGGTAAAGGGTCCACCAGCTGCTTCATTAGAAGCGGAAATCTCGCATGTGCGTTAGCACGCGGGTTTCTTTCAGCTGGAACGCTTTACCAAATTATTACTTACTAACCATAGGGCCTTCAGCCCATGATAAATAATATTTTTTTTTATGGTTAATTTAGAGTAACGATGTTACTCTAAATTTTTATATTCCACAACCACGGTGGACCTGCTTGATGTGAGGCATGAGACCCACCGATGCAGTCTTTCACCATCCTCACGTTTTCGAACTTCCCATTTGATGGCATACCATCTTTCCTTTCTTTTATATATATATATGCGGTAACCTAGGCCGTGATCTGTGTACCCAAAACCCACGCCGTTCCCTCCACCGGCTTGAGCTACGGGAACCAACGCCGCATAGGGTACGAGGCAGGTGACGGCAAATTCTATGTGATGGGGGTACTTCTACGCAAGTAGCGGTGACTTCATTACATTGGGTTAAAAAATTGTGAAGAGATGGAAAAAACAAACGATTACATAACCTAAAAATTGGAATAATTCTTATTATGGTAATGCCATATTGGCTTGTATTGCTTGGGGTATATGAAAGTGGATTCAATGATATATTTTTTGATGGCAGGAGGCTGTGTAGTCAGTCCCACAGGCCCGGACAGGTATATAGTCTAGTCTAACCATGCTGGGAGTCGGATGCGAGCGCGGGTGAATTTCTTTTCGTTACATTGTTGCATTTTGTTTCTGGAAGGGAAGGGAGGGATGTATATATTTTTATTGGTGTATTTGAGCTTCATTGGGGATCTGGGAGAAATTTCTTCGCGTTCGTGGTACGCCTTCAATGTGGTTAGACATGTAGAGTTGCCGTAACAAGGCAATACGTTATGGAGCAACTGGTGGATGTTAGTATAATTGAGATTCCAGGGAATGGAAATTGCTTGTTAACGGCAATTGCAAATCAGCTTTATGGATTACATCCTTTCTCAAAAGAATGCGATGACATGTCAAAATTAATGCGGAAGGAAGTAACCGATTATCTATATGTGAACCGTGGTACGCCAAGGTATAATTTAAGCTTACTTTCGTCGGCTCAAGAAGTGTTACGTATTCAAGGAACGGAGAACGAAATGATTCTGGCTTACATAGCGCACATTGCAGAAGATGGAATTTGGTTAGGGGAGGAAACTTTATTGGTTGTATCGGAAAAATATCAGGTAAGAATTGAAATATTCCAGGATTGTAACATACCGATCATCTTTGGGGACGACTACAATTGGATACTAAGATTATATTATAGTAATAATCACTATAGCACAGTAATAAAATCGTTAAAAAAATAGGAGAAACTCCATTACAAACTTTACCAATCATTGACAAATACAGGAACGTGTACACGGATTCAAGCAATTTTAGACTAATGGACGAGTTATACTTCCCTTCGCTAAATGAAAGTGTCGTATTAAATAACATTCCCAAGAAGATTAGACTAGGTACAATGAATGTTAGAGGCTGTGCAAACCTTAAAAAAAGAGAAGATTTAGACAGATTTTGGATCGAGAATAAATTAGATATTGTGGCCATACAAGAAACAAATATAGCAGCTTCTGAATTCGTAAGCACCAATTATAGATGGTTTCTGAGTGGAAATAGGAAAGAAATAACCACTATGAGAAGAAGGATATCAAAAAGAAATGGGGTTGCATTATTAGTTAAACGGAACAGCAACATACGAATTATCAGATTTTTTGGAATATCGGAGCACATGTGTTACGGAACGATATGCCTAAACGAGAGTAAACAATTCATTTTAATATGCGTTCATGTTCCACCAGGACTAAATCCAAAAAGAGCTCATTCATTTTACACAAAGCTTTCAATTTTACTTAATAAAATTTCGAGAAACAAGGAGTTGTTGATTGTGGGGGACTTCAATGCACACATTGGGAAGGATCAATTGAGCTTAAATGAACACAAATTACTCGGGCCAAATCTTTATCATGCTGAGTCTAACCAAATTGGACAATTAATGTTTGATTTTATAAATCAGCATTTTTTGATGGTTTGCACTTCTTGGGGCAGAAGATCTTGTCTTGTTACATGGCATAACAAGCGCACCACATCACAATTAGACCACATTCTAATGAAAACTAGATCTTCCTTAAAAATTGGAAAAGTAAGTGGAAAATGGTCGCCATTGTCAGATCATAAACTAATCATATGCTCAGTTTGGAAAGTTATGAGAAAAGGGAAGACTTTAAGGCACGAGGAGGTACCGGATAGAATAGGCAATACGCATGAACTGGCAGCAAATACGTCGGCAAAACAGTGGACCTTAGAACAACTTAAAGACAAAATATACTTAGAAAAATACCAAGAAGTGGTGAAATTTGAGATATCTCAAGTTGATACAAAAGGATTATCATCTGAAGCACTCTGGAGATTATTAGTTAACGCTATGCGTACTGCTGCAAATTGTCATCTAAAAAAACAACTTACACTTACTCCGAGAAAAAGAAAATGTTTGGCAAACCTTCGACATTCCACTTACTTGATGAGAAGAAATAAAATAGATAGAAGTGTGGTGGCCAAAAAAAGACAAATACTTAATCAGCAATATAATAGAGCAAGATTAGAACAATGCCAACAGTTTTTTACAGAGATTGGTCAATACAAACCTCAGGAAAGAATGAAAAGAACATTTCATTTTCTGAAACAATTCAAACGAGACAACAGCCAGAATTCGGCCGGTTTTATTTCTATGGCGCAGTGGGAACGTGAGTTACAAAACTCTCAAGGTACTCAAGTACCACTAATAACAGAAACTGATTATTGGCCGATTGAGGACCCGCCAAGTGCAGAGGAAATTATTGATATTGTAAAGGGAATGAAGGCAGGAACGACAGCTGGTTTGGACCAGATACCTTTACAATTAATAATCTGTTTACCTGAAGAAGGGTGGAAGCTGTTAGTAATGTCCTTACAGTTAATCTGGCTCACTAACTCTAATCCAGAAGAGTGGATGGAAACAGTTCAAATACCACTCAAGAAAATTCCTAACCCAAAAACTGTATCGGATTTTAGAAGAATCACTATCACCGATGTAGGATACAGAATATATGCCAAGATATTGCTTAATAGAATTTTAAAATACTCGAAAACTTTGGGCTCGTATCAAACGGCTTTCCTAAAAAACAGGTCAACAGACGATCACATGTTTGTGGTAAGAAGAGTGATGGAAGAGGAATGGCGACATGGAAGAACGCTTTTCGTATTGTCTTTGGATATAAGTCGGGTTTTTGATAGCGTTGATTTGGCATCTGTCACCAGTATGCTTAAATTTGGAAATATACCGCACCATTTAATCAACAGGATCGTAAAAACATGTCTTTGGGAGAAAACATCTGTAATGTGGTTCCAGCAAAGAACGCAAATGATTGAAAAACATATTGGAATGAAACAAGGTTGTCCACTGTCGCCCCACTTATTTAATATCGTTCTGGATAATGTGTTACAAACCTTATCAGAACTTTTACCATATGTCAAATTGAACCAGCAGGACGAAATTTCGTTGCCGTTATTATTGACCTATGCTGATGACATAATAATATTGCACACAAATATGTCACAGCTGTCAAATATTGTAGAGGAGGTCGTTTCGTTATTGGAATCGGTAGGTCTTTCAATAAACAACAGTAAATCGGAGATTCTTATAAGATCCCCATTAGAAGATTTCCAGGAAGTACGAGAACTAGATATAGGAGGAAAATTGATAAAGGTAAAAAAAACTTTAAAATATTTAGGTACGCACATTTCTAGTGGCCTTAGTAGGAAGGAGACGGTGAAAGTGAGATGTGGTAAGGCATTAGGAGTGAGCAAAAGTTTATCTCTATTTATTAAGAAAAACAAAATACCTTCGGAGGCTGCCATAAAAATTTATAAAGCCATCATAGCTCCACTCTTAACGTACGGGTTAAAAGCAGCAACATTGACAAAAGCTAATAGAATAAAGCTTAAACGCTATGAAAGAAGAATCCTTTCAGAAATGCTAAAATTTTCAGCTTCCAGGCCTCAAAGAAAAAGTGTAAGAGAGGCATTATCAGGAAGAATAATAACAAAGAGGGTAACAGTCTATCGCATTTGCTATTGGGGTCATGTTCTAAGAAGAACCAGAGGCCATATGTTAAATTCAGTGATGAGATATACACATGATCAAAAGAAAATTGGACGACCATGCTTCACATGGAATACATCGTTACGAAGAGACTTTAGCAAATTTAACGTATCTGATCAAGAATGGAAATTGCTTGCAAGAGACAAAAGAAAAGGAGAGGATTGGTCAAGTGAGAATGAAGTGTTGTGAGTTATTTATAAAGGGATGATGCAATGTTGGGATGCTGGTTACAGCGCTGTCGAAAGTGGAGCTTCGGCTCCAAAATGGAGCTCTAGAATATTTCGGGAGCCCTGGAGCCCAGTGGAGCTCGTCAACTTTTCAATTGGAGCTTTCAAAATAGTTAATTAATTTTTGTGTTTTAAATTAATTTCTTTTTTAATTTCATTACATTGTATGTATTTCCATTCTATAATCTGTATGTGTATGTTTATTGGGTTTTCCATAAATACTGCATATAAAAACTGCTTATAGGTACAAATATATCCGTCAAAATTATAACCTCAATTTTCATACCGTTTAAATTCCATGATATTTCGAAGACAAAAAATATGTGCGAAAATGGAAAATAATAAAGCAAAAACAATTCTTGAGTAAGTATAACAACAATATTTGTAATAACATATGAAATACAGTGTGATAACCCGTTTTATATTTTAGTTTCTTTAAAAAACGACAACCACAAGATTCACATTCACCTTCATCATCTAAAAAGCTAAGGTAAATAAATGGTTACTATTATTACTATTAATTAGTATATTAATAGTTACACTGAACTAATAATATGTCGTGAAATTAATATTTATTAGATTATCGTATTCAGTTGAACATACTGAATCGTCGCCTGAGCCTGATCCTATGGATGCAAATGCACCGTCATCAAAAAATTCGCAAGCGGGAAATAAAATCGATACCGAATGTGGAACAGTAAATGATAGGTAAAGGTTAACATACTTATTAAAAATTGCACAGTGCACATACAATAAATTTAGAGCATTATTTAAATTAATCATATAAATTTTGCAGCAAGAAGAAATCGTCTTCCAGCAATAACAATAAGAAACCGCTATTAAGCCACTGGAACAAGAAATCATTGTCAAACCAAGGCAATAAGAAACCATCTGCAAATCAATGTATTAAGATACCTTCGTCAAGCCACAGTGAAACAATTAATTTATCGCCATCTGACGCAGTGGTAGTATATCCAATAGGAACAGAAAAAATGTCCGAATCATTATCTAGCACACCACAAAATTTACCTATTGTGTCATCATGTTTAATAAATGCTGTGGAACCTCTAACAAAAAAGAAAACCGACCACCCTTCTAATACAAATATGTGTGATTTGACTGCAAATTATAGGTAAATGTTAAAATTCATATTAACAAAAGACAAAAATAAAGTATTGAGCATAATTTTTTAAATTAATTTTATATATTTTGCAACAATAGGAACCCGTGTTCAACATTGAATTCAACGCTACCTAACACAGACGAAAGGCAATCTCTATCAGTGCCCGAGTACGAGGAAAACCATAGCAAAAAAAGAAAATTTCAGATAAAATGGACTCATGAATTTCCTTGGGTCATTGAAAAGGTAGGCCGAGCTTTTTGTAGTTTATGTCAACAATCATTACCGAATCATTTCCAAAATCTGAAAAGACATGGTGATTCGGGAAATCATTTGGCCGTTTGGAATTCTTTAAAAAATCAACAAAAAATCGATGACATAAAAAAAATTTCTGAATTAGGAAAAACTGTGGAAAACTACAAAACCGCCGAACTTAAAATTTTAATGTTCATAGTTCGAAACAATTTACCATTTTCGATTATTGATGAAATTGTAGAACTGGTCAAGTCTTTAGATGAAAATTCGAAAATTATTCAACGAATTAAATTTGGTAGAACTAAAGGAAGTGAAACGATTTGTTCTTTGTTAAGCGATGAGGGTACAAATAACATTGTAGAAATATTAAAATCCCAACATTTCCCAATCATAATTGATGAAACCACCGATTGCAGTAGCAAAAAATGCTTAACCTTGGTAGCTCGATATTTCGATTTTCATCAAAACAAAACGATCGATAGTTTTTTGTGCCTTTTAGAGCTAGAAAATAGTGACGCAAAGTCGGTATATAACGAAATTATTAAATTTTTTGATCTTCATAAAATTCCAATAACTAATTGCTTGGGGTTTGGGGCGGACAATGCCAGCGTAATGATAGGTAAAAAAGGTGGAGTTCAAGCTTTATTAAAACAACTGAATCCTTATTTGTACTCCCTAGGATGTACATGCCATTCCCTCCATTTATGTTCCTCGGCAGCAGCGAAAAAACTTCCACAACAGTGCGAAAGGTTGGCAAGAAATATATACTTTTTTTTCGCACATAGTCCTAAAAGACAAAATGAATTTCGTTCATTTCAGGAATACTTTAATATTCCATATCACAAAATCCTAAAAGTAGCGAACACTAGATGGTTATCTCTTGAAGGTGTTGTCAATCGAATTTTAGAGCAATGGCAGCCTCTTCAACATTTTTTTTTATTAAATACATTTCAGACCGATTCTGATTTGGCTTCACAAATTTCTGAAAATTTAAATAACGTTAATTTGGTTTATTTTCTTTTTTTGTCATACATTCTTAAAATTACAAATAATTTAAATAAAGAATTCCAAAGTGAGACTCCAAAAATTTATAGGTTGCTCCCTTCTATTAAAACATATTTATTGACAATCTTACACAATTTTGTTAAATTGGAATTTGTCGAAGAATCTAATTTAAATGAGTTAAAGTTTGCCAATGATATTTGTGTCACAGATAAACTAATATATTTAGGCCCAAAAGCCGAAAATGAATTAAATAAAAATGTTCTACCTGAAGAAGCGGTATTAGAAATAAAGAAGCGTTGTAAGAAGTTTTATATCAAGTTGTGTACTCAAATTTTGATGCGTGTCGATTTTAAAGATGAAACACTAGTTCAATTACAACATATAGATCCTCAAAAATTGGGTGAAAGTATAATACCTTTGCTAAACATCTTTCCGCAAATTAATGGAAATGTTGAAGAGACCGAAGAAGAGTTTCGAACGCTGCGTTATCAAAAATTTGTGGATAATTCAACAAAGTTGGAGGATTTTTGGGGAAGGATATTCGGTTTAAAAAACGGGTTAAACAAACCAATGTTCCCAAATTTAAAAATATTTATAGGCGGTTTATTAAGTTTGCCACATAGTAGCGCAGCCGCCGAACGAATATTTTCAGAATTAAACAACATAAAAACTAAAAACAGGAATTCGCTAAAAACTTCTACAATTAACTCATTGCTAATTACCAAACAAATAACCAAAAACTGTTCGCTTATAGAATGGAAACCGTCCAAAAATTTACTATCAAAATATAAATTAGCAAACTCCTAGGATTTCGGATTAGATTTTATTAATTTATGTTGTTTAATTCCTCTAGTTTGTAATTAATGAACTGATTTTGCTCTAAATGTGAAATACAAACAAAAAGGCTGAAACTTAATATTAAAGTTAATTTAATGTGATATTTAAAATAATTAAATTAAAATCGTACTGTATTATTTTATTAATCAGTTTTTTGGGTTTTTATAAAATGAAAATTTAGAATTAGTTAGACAAATGAATTGTATTTTTTATTTTTATTGTAATTTGCACGTCTACAAGTATATAATGAACTGTCATTTTTTAATTTTGTATAGTATGTGTAATAATAAACTGTGCTGAATTGAAATAAAAAAAAATTGTTTAATTTTTTTGTATATTTTGGTGTTCTGTTACTCGTGGAGCCGATTGGAGCCGAATATAAATTTGATTGGAGCTGCCTATTTTTTTTAAACGGCAGCGCTGGCTGGTTACCTTTTTTTACTAGGTAAGGGTTTTTTGGATGTTAACCGAGACCCAAAATTGAAATGTTATTTTATATTATATTGATGAATTTTATATTAGTATTCTTATTTTGTTTTTACACATTATTAATTTATTTTAATTTATTTATGGAAGAATTAATGAAATTTTAAACTTAAATTTTTGTAGTGTCTATTTATTTGGATTATAAAGAGAAAGATATGAGTAGATGTTTTTGTCATTCTTGAAATGATATGCAGTAGTAATAGTTGTAGTGTACGGGTCGAGTCATTGAAACAGAAGACATCCGAACCAAAGGATACATCAACAACGGACTAAAGATATAGGGCCAAGCGATGAGATACGCAAAATGTATAAATATAAAAAAAAAATAATAATAATAATATTAATAATAATTGCAGGATTGTAGAACTAATTATTATGTTACTTATTTTTAAGTTACATTAGTTTATAATTTTATATGTAGTACTTAATATTGTATTACTTTCTTGATCAAGTTTTTCTGTAGTTTTCCTTGGTCTTAATCCACTGATAAGTCTTGTAAATGACTTCCGTTTTCATTTTGTTAGTAGATTTTTTAACAAACTCAAAACCATTGGATTAGAGAAATCTGAGTAAGTACAGCAAAGTCGGCTACAGACGCAAAGAAAGTAAGTATTATTACTTGCAATCTTGTTTAACTAATAAAATGCACTATAAAAAAAATATAGATATAACATTCGCATTATTATTTTTTCAAAAAAAAAAAAAAAAAAAAAAAAAAAAAAAAAAAAAAAAAAACGAAGGCAAACGAAGGAAACTAAAAAAAAAGGAGTGGCAGGTAAAGTGAAACATTGTTTGAGCAAAATGATCATGAGGTAATTGTTCGGGATCATAAGAATTTTGTTCGTGAATTTCTTTAATCCTATCAAAACGAAAATCAGAAGGAGGCAACAAATCATAAACAGTTACTTGGCGAAGTACCCTCCTCATCCTTTTGGTGAGTGGAAGGAAGATAGTCCGTAGAAGTGTTCAAACTAACAAACTAACCTTAATATTGTAATAATTTTTTTACTAACAAGGGGATTTAGAAATGGTTATGGTGCACTTGTGAGGACAAAACACCGAGTTGTATCATGGAAAAACGACAGCTTGCTCAAGTAGGTTCTTCTGTAAGTTAGAACATTTAACAAATCCTTATCCAGTAGCATTAGAGACCCTCGCAGGTTCAGGATTCCTAGTCAGTTCGGACACCGAATCGTGTCTTATGTAACAGATTTCATCGAATAATTAGGTGATAATCGAATGAAGCAGCAGTAGTTGCATATGCTCAAGTAATTCAGTTACCGCGTTGCTCGAATAAATCTGTGATCATCTTGACATGGGCACACTTAGCATGAAGTATGTTATAGTTGCGATTTGGTAAAGCTAACAACAATGTTGTTGCAGCATGAATATACACGCTCGATTATATAAAGTTTCGTTGTGTATGTTTGGAGTGAATATTTTTTGATCTGTAGCGACTACATACAAACAGCGCTGATCCCGCAGCAAGATTAACAAGCAGAGGATCTCGCTGATATTGCCGCCAAGCTGCACGATTTAGTTGGTAGTCGAACTCAGACTTTGAGTTCGATACAACACAATAACCATACGCCTAGCTCTGAGCTGCAGGTTACTACCTCAGCAATTACAAAGCTAGAAAATACAATCAAGAGACTAAGCGATAGGTTAATAAGACTCGAGACACAGCAATACACACAGCGACAACCCTCGCGATCAAATTCTCCATGGAGACGTACACCTTCTCCTTCGAGAAACAGGCAATTTAACACGCATCAGAGAAGTTCAAATCGCCCAAGCAATTTACGAGCGAACGGATACCAATCTCCACAAAACTGATGTTGGTATCACGGTCGATTTGGTAGCAAAGCATCTAAATGCATCAAGCCATGCAATTTTGTTACCCAGCACAAAGAATCAGCAATTACCGGTTCCCCAAACTATTAAGTCTTAAGGTCGCAGCGGCAGACTTAAGACAAGCGCAGCACAGCCGCTTATTTATCCGGGATTTAGAAAACAGTATCACGTTTCTGATTGATACCGGCGCTGAACTCAGCGTAATCCCGTATCACAAATACTATCGCTGCGGAACAAATCGCAATCCCGATTTAGTTCTGTCAGCAGCAAATGGTACCACAATAAACACTTTTGGTACCAAACTACTTAATGTTGACATTGGCTTAAGACGTTCTTTCAAACACGCATTTATTCTTGCCAATGTCAACCGCCCCATTACCGGCGAGGATTTCCTAACGAAATTCGGTTTATTAGAAGATTTGAAAAATCGCAAATTGATTGATCCATCCACTAAGCTTACCATCAACGCCACATCAGCACTCGTTGATACGCCATCACCATTGTTCTACATAATCAACAATGGCTATGGAGCATTGTTAAAGAAATTTTCTTCTTTAACAGCTCCACCAAACTACAACTCTCCGGTAAGGCATAATGTAGTACACCACATTGTGACTACAGGCCATTTATCATTTGCGAGACCACGTAGACTAGATCCGATTCGGCACAAAGCAGCATTCCTAGAATTTCAGCACATGGTGGAACTAGGAATCTGCCGACCTTCTTCTTCAGCAATATCATGTCCATTACACATAGTGAAGAAGCAGGACAACGACTGGAGACCATGTGGGGACTACAGAAGGCTTAACGCTGTCACAATTCCTGACCGTTACCCTATTCCCCACATCCAAAACTTTTCCATGCAATTACATGGATGTTCGATTTTCTCAAAAATAGATCTCGTCAGAGCATATCATTTAATTCCGATTGCTCCTGACGACATACATAAAACCGCAATTACCACACCATTTGGCTTATTCGAATTCACTCGAATGCCATTTGGTCTCAGAAATGCTGCGCAAACATTCCAGCGTTTCATCAACGAAATCGTGAGAGATCTCGATTTCGTTTTTGTTTATATTGACGACATTCTCGTAGCATCTAGAGACGAGAAGCAACACTTACTCCATTTGGAACAACTCTTCCAAAAGTTATCAAATATACTATTCGCTGAGCTTATGCAACTCTTAGGCTCACATCGAATACGAACAACTGCCTATCACCCTCAAGCAAACGGTATGGTTGAGCGCTTTCACCGCCAACTTAAAAGAGCTCTAAAAGCTTGTGCAAATACCGTAAACTGGAGCTCAGAAATTCCTATCATATTATTGGGAATCCGAGCAACAGTTAAAAATGACCTAAAATGTACACCAGCAGAACTGGTGTATGGTCAAACGATCAAATTACCTGGAGAATTCTTTGTGGAACACCCACTTACATCCCAGGTAACCACTGACACAGTTATTGATCAATTGCGCTCCACGATGAACAAACCCATCACATCGGACACGCGCAAAACCAATCAAAGCGACATATTCGTACCAAAGTCACTGCAAACTTGTGACTACGTTTTCGTACGAATAGACAAAGTTCGCACTGGCCTCACACCGCTATATGAAGGCCCATACTGTTCAGATAGCATAATTAACTAATTAACGCTAATTTATTATTTTATATATTTATTTAACCACACTCACACAAATTTATAAAGTCTCAAGTTCAAGGGCAAATATGTTTATACAGATGATCAGCTGTTTTGTATTATATAATTGCAACATCACCTAAAATTATCTTATGTTAATATTTAATGTACATTTACATTATTGTCATACTTATCTTTGTCAATCTCAGGTTATAACTTTTATCAAATTATTATTAATGATTGTAAAATCTAAAATTAAGGAATTTATACTAAAAACAAAATCATTTTTGACACTTATAACCAACCAAGATAAATTTATTATCCAAGGTGCTACCAAAAAGAACTTTGTTAATGCCATCTTACGGCAGGAATTTTAGTCAAATAATTTAGTATATATTTGTAAGTTTTCATTATAAAATGTTTTTTAGTATTAAAAAAGAACTCTTAAACACTTCTAACACTTCTTAAGGTGTGTAATCTGTAATTAATAAAAAATAAAAAAAGGGTTAAATTAAAAGTTTGTGCGTGTTTTAACCGATTTTCCTGGAGCTTATAATGTGGTGGCCAGAAAATTAGGGACAGCGGCTTTAATATATTTATAACCCTCTACTTAAAGATGCCCTTCGTTTTATTAACCTGACATCTATTGTTTACTAGTTATACTTAGCCCTATTATTAAAAAGTATCATTGTAAGGAACTTCATTAATCACATATTTATGTAATTCCCCTAAAAAGTTAAAAACGTCAAAATAAGAGTGGACAAATAATTAGGGACACGTTGTAGTTCTTCAAATTTTCTTAAATCTTTATTCTTTAAAATACAAAATTCGTATTTATTAAATAGATAATACCGCTTTTTATCGAAATTTATAAATAAACAATTTTTATTTTATAAAAATGGGACAAGCTGCTGATTGTTCACCTGAAGAGAAACGATTAATTTTAAATTTGCGTAATGAAGGAAAATCGTACCGCGAAATTGCTTCAACAATGCAATGTTCGAAAAATATGGTCGCTTACGCGATAAAAGGAAAAAAATCTCAGAATAAACGGGGCGTAAAGCGAAAAACAACGCCTCAAACCGATCGTCGTATTTCAAAAATCGTGAAGAAAGACGCTTTTTTGACATCTGTGGCCATTAAGAAAGAGCTTAATCTAGAAATTAGTGCACGAACAATTCGTAGAAGACTAGTAGAGGACAATCTTCACAGCAGATCAGCTCGGCGAGTACCTCTATTAAGTAAAAAGAATGTGAGAGATCGAATGAGTTTTGCAAAAAATCATTCAGATTGGAAAGGTGACAATGGCATACAAAAATGGCAAAATATTTTGTGGAGCGATGAAACTAAAATAAACCTTTTTGGTTCTGATGGCAAACAATACGTCCGAAGACCAAAAAATAAAGAATTTTGCACGCAATATACAAAGAAAACGGTGAAGCATGGTGGAGGCAACATTAAATTATGGGGATGCTTTTCATATTATGGTGTTGGACCTATTTATTGGATTAAGGAGATTATGGACCAGCACATCTACGTTGATAATATCCTACAAAATGTAATGTACCCATATGCTGAATATAATATGCCTCTACGATGGGTGTATATGCAAGATAACGATCCAAAACATACTTCGAGGAAGGCTAAACAGTTTTTTTTGGACAAAAAAATCAACGTCATGACTTGGCCAGCGCAGTCACCCGATCTCAATCCTATTGAGCATCTATGGAAAGACCTCAAAGTTGCTGTGGCCTCCAAAAAAACCAAAAATCAGCGCGAATTATGGTTGGCAGTTCAGGAAGCCTGGAAGGCGATACCAATTGAAAGATGTCGGACCTTAATCGACTCTATGCCACGTAGATGCCAGGCAGTCATTGAAAATAAAGGGCAGGCTACTAAGTACTAAAGATTCCCTTATGAATTTTCTTATTAATAGCACATAGAATTTATATTTTTTAGCATTATTGAATTGTCCCTAATTTTGTGACCAGCACTTTATTACATTTATGAATTACAAATAGAAACCAGTGGGCTAGAAATACGACCTCATTTATTTTTTATAACAAACTACAAACGTACTAATCAAAATAGTACTCGAAATTAAATATAATATTATAAATATCTTAAATTATTGTTTTTCATGTTTTTTTGCCGCTGTCCCTAATTTTCTGGCCACCACAGTATACTAGCTGTCTATATACCTGGAAACCGTCAGGTTTGAGTCGTTTGCGCCAACCACCTGAGTGGGAATTTATCGGGATAAGCAAACGAGCTATCGAAAGACATACAACGTGATACGTCGACTTCGTAAGCACTTTGTTTTGCAAGTCAGAGACAAACATCAATCTGTCTCTATTGATAGACTCAAACCAGTCTATGGAATACTAACTTCACCCGATCTAATATCAGGAGTGAAGAAAGTTGTCCGCATTAATGCATAATGCACATTCCTCACACGTTTTTTTTGACTCTCATATAAAAACACTAACAAAATATAATTTATTTCCACAGGATGACACAGAAAAACGATGAGGGGCTTCTCCATGATATAGAAATGGCCCTACAGGGGGCCATGCAATCAGCACGTGTGGTTATTCAACAACCACCACAACCGGATCAAACAGCCGGACCGGTGACAGTAACCGCACCCCAAACATCAGCAAAACTGGAATGGCGGATTCCAAGAAAATTGTTCAAAAACCAAGCCACTCAAACCATAAAAGGTTTTTCGGCGGGGACCGCATTGGAGAGGAGAGTTGAGCGGCTGGAGCAAGTGTCATACAAAATTTTAAACGTTTTTTAGTCAGTTTTGGAAAATTTAAGTAGCAGTCGCGCTGCTCAGCAAACAAAAACAAAAATATTATTTTTTTAATAAAAACTTTTTTCATTAATTATTTAAAATTAAAATAAAGTTTTTTTCATTTATTTTTTATTTATAATTCTAATTATTATCATTTTACAAAGTGCTCCGCCTTACATCTTTTACTTTACTTCTGCAACAACATCATCGTACATCCATACGACGCTACAGATCCTATTTTGTTTCGCTATTTTATTTTGTAATTTTTTTTTTTTTATGAACACAAAAACTTTTTTTTGTTTTGGTTTAAAATAATATTCTCTTATCTCGGAATATTATTCAAGTTGTATCCGTTCTCATAAATTGTACATACACATTTATCTCTGTTTCTGTTTGATTACACTAATCGCTTAACGAAGTTTCTTTTTAAGAAAAATTCGGTGTACGAATTTCATTTTTGTTATCGATTTGTGAATTCTTGCTCGGTTCTTTCGCTAGGTAAACTATTTTACATAAATTAGAAAAATGTTCCTAAATTAAATTTGTTCCTTACTTGAGTCAATTCTATAAATTGAAATTTTGTCGAAAGTCCTGACTTTAAACAATAAAGTTGTTGGCAAATATAATTCTATTTATTTTATTATTTTTATTTATTATTTTTTAAACATCCCAGAAGGTAAGGGAAGATTGTGATTACAACATTCTTGATCAGGGGGTCTATTTAATAACCTACGCTTTGAAGATAAACTCAATACAATTAAATATGTTATCGATCCAAAGATTTTTTGCTATGGAATGTTGTTTTCCGAAGATCTTTCTGGTTGAATTCAGGTTATGTTTTAGTATAGTTGTGTGAATGTTAGATATAAATCAACCCTGCTTTTATTAGTTGGATGAATTTAAATATAGGTAGCTAAATGATAATACCGAATTTAAATTTAATTTTTACAATGTCAACGGAATATTAAGGTCATCATATGTATGATAATGCTGTCGAGTCATTACGAACGTGGAATCCCCCGGTTAAATGGTGTTGGATGGGAAGATAGGGTAAAATAAGGTTACAAACAGCATATGATGAGATGACCGGTAGATGTGAATTAAATAACCTAACCAGTCTGTTATGACTAAAGCCGAATACATATGATGAATATTAGTGTCCCTTACCTCAACCACAACTAACCCAAATTAATAAACTAACAAAATCTAATCTAGAGTGTGAATTTAAATGAGACTATAAACAATTTAATATATTTAAGTAGTTAGAAAATGACTTTGCTGTGGTTATCGCCCTAGTTGTTTCTGTGACTAACCTGGGCCCGCATGATGCTGATATATTATTCGCATTCAGATATACAGTCGTGTGCGAAATAATAGTAGTGATCGAATAATTTCGCTATATTATGAAATTTTTAATTCATATATGAGATATTTTGGAACGTAGATATGTTTTGAAATTATTTGTAGTTTTGAGAAATTTAATTTTTTAATTAATTTTTTAATTTTTTTAATTTTTAGATTAGAAATATTACGCCATTTTTTAAGGGGCCAATTTTGATGATTTTTGGCATAAGTTATACGCGCCTTCACTTGTCGCTTATATAAAAAGGGCACCTTCCTAGGCCTTTTAAATTTGCTGCTAAAAGACGTTTTCTAATTGTTGAGGTGTCTATATTTAAATTAAGATCTTGTTTGATCTTCGTTGAGGTATAAAAAGGATTCCTTTTCGCACAAATCACGATGTCCCGATCAGTTGTATTCGAAGTTTTTCGTTTTCTTCCTCGTGTTTCTGGTTTTTCTTTGTGCTTAACAGCATTGGATATAACGGTAGGTGAACATCCCAAAATTTGCTGGATAAATTTATATGTTTTTCCTTCTTTGATTAATCTTTTAATTAAATCTCTTCGCTCTTCAGAACAATGCTTTCCCCGGCCCATTATTATTTAAATAATTATTTTTTTTTATCAAATTTTTATAATTTTATTTATCTTATTATTTCCGAACCACTATTCTTGATCACCTCTATTTTAAACAATAATCAATAAGAGACTACTATTATTTCGAACACAAAAATTTAGACTGTCAATCGAACATAAGGGGAATCCCGAACTTGTTTGAGAAAAAAATTACAAATAGCGTTTGGTTTATGTTCAGTGGACATTAAAAAATTCATTTTGATAATAGATGTCAGTTAAATCATGAAAGGATATTTTTGTAAACACAAAACCTATAATACAGGTACACACTACTATTATTTCGCACACGACTGTACATAATTTGTTATTTGATTGTTGATATTTCAGGATTATGGTAACATACCTAGGATCGCCGTTATGGTTGGCCTGTACGCCTCTATCATATCATATATCATATCATAATTGCTCTGCGTAGCTACCATATTGATGATGATGTCACAAGCGTCGTCCTCGATTTAGCTATTTGTGATAAAAGCCATTTTTGATCGAAAAAATTTTGATCTCGGAAAAAAATTTACATCAACGTATTAATCGTACTATTTATACGTTGATGTAAATTTTCATCCAACTTAAATTTGTTTTGATTTGTTTTTGTTCCTGGATCAATTGCAAAAATCGAATATTTTGGTTGGATTTTATTTGAGATTTTGCAATATAACCGCCACAATGGAAACGTTAAAAACTATGCCGCACAATTTATATTATTGGGATACAACTGTATGTTGAATACAACTGTATTGGTATTCTTTATATTAACAATATTAATTATCGATGTGTATGTGTTTTATCTATTCATAGATTTGTTTCTACTCTCACTTGTTACTCTCAGAATACGCTCCAATTAAACAGCTTATTAAGAAAATACTGAAATGCATTATTTGTTTTCAATTTTGCATAAATTAACTTCTCATGTTCTCATGAAGCGGTTTATTGAATAAATTTATTAAAAAAGGTATAAAGCCGCAATTCCACTAATGCGGCTTTTTTTTGTGCAGAAAACCAGAAAGAGATGCAATCAAAAATCTCTATGTGTGTGAGCGGCGCAACAGGAAAATTTATTATACTTAAATTTTTTGTTGTTGTAGTGATTTGGTTGCCATAACTATAAATAAAAAATACAAAACGTTGTATTTTTATGGCAACCAAAATGAAAAATACCCCCCACTCTCAGCAAAATTTTAGTTTAGTAATTTTTTTATGGTGAGAAGAGAACTCGTTCATGACATTTGTCATTTAATTTTATTGTGCGTCTGCCTAAATGAATACATATAAAAACTGTGATAAATTGTAAATATTAAAAAAAAATTCTACGAGTATACCTAGTTTGTGCATTTATTAGATTGTGCTAGATTGTAAATTTATTGTGATTATTGTGATTATAAATATGGATAAATATGGTAAGTTGGAAAGGTGGCAATTTATAATTGAATACAATTGAATACATAAAACAATAAAAGTGAGGTTACGTCGCTTACAATTAATAAAATTATTTTAATTTTGTTCAAGTTATATTGTTTAGATATTTTGTGTTTTGTTGTTTTTGTGTAACCTCTATTCGCTACGAATTTAAATAAAATTTCAGTTCCGGTTACACTAAGTTGTAAATAATATTTTTGTAATTGTAGGCGATAAAAAAATCTATGTGCAGCAAGATGTCATTGTGGACAACGGTGCGTGAGTTTTTTTCAAGTTTCAACGATGGGTTAGGCGAATACCAGTATACAACCGAATACATAACAGATGGAGATGACTTCTACTATGACGATCGTCATTACTAAACATAATATTTAATGGATCTAAATCATCTGAATCTGAATCCATTTTATATTATATTACTATTATATTATATTATTTTATTTTATATTACTATTATATTATTTTACATTATATTATATTATATTATATTTATATTACGTACTCAACACAATTCACACAAATGACAAAATTTTAGGTTATGTTGAAACCCGGTTTAAAACTTCCCCTTACTTTTTTTATAGTTTTTTTATAGTAAGCGTTTTCTTAGTTTTTTATTATTGAAAGAAAATAATTAAAAAACATAATAAAATGATGCCTACAAATAATATTTATATATTTTTAGCAATTTAGAGATAAAAATAAAATTAATTTACAATAATTTTCATTTTTTAACAAAATTTGGTAATAATCGTACAGTTGTCAAATATTCCCCTTAAAATTTCGCTATAAAATAAAAATGGTCTGTCTTTGTCGAATTTATGATATTATCATCTGCTAAAAAACAAAAGCCGCAGTAGTGGAATTGCGGCTTTAGGGTGTGTTTTGGGGCTGCGAATTTTAGTGCTGCTTAGCAAATCTCAAATGGACTGGAACCAATAAGTAGCATTCGCTGTACACACTTTTTTTTTGTTTAAACAAATTTTATTAATTTTATGTTCTTAAATTTATTTTTTGACTTGACTCGACAATGTGAATTTGGCAACTGAACTGAATGACTATATAACTTTAACAATATTTTTCTAAAAAGCTTAATGTAATACTATAATAATTTAGAACAGAAAAAATATAAATATAACAACTTTAAGTTACAATCACTTTATAGCGATGGCACTAGTTATAAGTAAAAATATTAAATACAAATGTCAATAATTTGAGAAACGCCAATAATTTTCCATTTGTATTGATTTGGTAAGTACAATTATTTTTTGTTTTCACAAAAATTAATTTAATTAACTGATAATTTCTACTTTCAGATATATGGCATTATCAACATAATTAAGCAAAGTATAATTAAATTACTGTTCAACTGAACAACTAGGGTCGACCTAGATAGAAAGCTGATTGTGCATTAATGTAATATTACTCTAGATATAATTAATAGAACTATATGTACAAGTCACTGTCATGGGAAATGCCGACTCAGCAAATGATTTTAATTAGGTTAATTCATTTAGGTTAGACAGAGCATTTTCTACGGTGTTTCCGGTGTACAGTACTGAATTTAAATTTGTTCATTATACTAATGTAGACACTATGTCAGCATTTTTTATAGTATATAATGTTTTATATTGGAGTTTAATAAAGGCAGTATAATTAAGTACATAACCAGTCAAGTACGTAATTATTCAATTGCATACATTTCTATTACAATAATAATAAAACATGATTTTTAATTACAGATACACACACAACGATAAAGTTGGACATCCAGCTGGAATATTTGATTTGCATCTTCTTCCCTTTTTTGTTTGTAAATAATAATTACAGTGTGCAAACTAATTAGTGTTTTATTTTTAAACTTGCAGATTCCTTCAATCTATATACGCTACTGAAACAAGGTGTGAATATTATAAGTTATAAAATTATTAATAGAAAATTTATATTAAAATACAGGTAAATATAAATATTTTGTTTTTCGAATTACAAATTCTAATGAAAATGGCTGATGAAAATTGTTGTAATTGTGTCATCGAAAAATTACTTGATAAGGGATTCGGATAGAACTCATTTGCAAGAAAACAGGAAATTGTATCGTCAGGGCAATCAAAACCAATGCTATCAAAAATGTTTACCACTGCTAAAACGTTCAAGCGACATTGATTCGTTCTATTGATTTATATGACTCGAGTCTAGTGCAGCAGCTATGTACAGCATATGATCAAAAATATGATCCAAAAAAAGATAAAAAAAAAGTTGATATTTTGTGTGTGCCATATAGAAACAAAAAATGATTTTTTGTAACACTTAACTTAAGAAATAACCGTATTAAGTTATAATTTAAATAAAAATGTAACAACTAATATAACTTATACATGTTACGACATGTTCTTACACTACAATAATTAATAAACTCGGAAATATATGAGTGTACATGTGAAAAAAGAAAAAAATTCAGAAAACCAAAATCTTACTCCAAAGAGATTTGGCAAATGTGGTCGAAAAAATATTACCACTCCACGGGACCTTCGAAAAATTAGGGTGGCATGTAGTTGTATTTTAACTGAGAATATAAATAAATAAACATAAACATAACGGAGTCGCGATTCATCGTCGAAGGAGAAAGACGTGTTTTGTCTTGCTTCTTAATAAATAAAAAATCAAATTAAATTTGTGTTTCAGTTGTATTTTATCTACGTAAAAATAATAAATAAATACTAAATGAAGTGATATAATGAATAAAGTGAATTATTTATACATGGAGACTTGTATATTAAGTGTATAACGGGATATACATTGCACGATCCACCACCGAAAATGTGGTTTTGCGAGGTTAACGAAGTTTTATTTATTTTTATTGTGTCTCTATGTATAGGTAAACGAACGACGACGCACAATATATGAGATCAGGGAAGTTTTTTCTTTTTCATTTCAAAATTAAATTAAATTTTGTTTTAATGTGGTTCGGTTGTATTTAACCTACGTAAAAATAATAAATAAATACTAAGTGAAGTGATATAATGAATATAGTGCATTATTTATACATGGAGACTTGTATATTAATTGTATAATGGGATATACATTGCGAGGTCCGGTCGTCAACGGATGGACACACCCGGTTATTAGTAATTTACGTTTCCTCAAGTTTCCGTTCGACAAATTCTGGCCGACTTAATTTAATTTCAGTTTTTGTGTATTTGCTCTTGATTTTGATTTTTTCATGTTCCACGGTGTAGGCCAGGAGGCAATTCTCTATTTCTCCACGACCCATGCAATTGCCCTGAGATCTAGCCGGCAAAACATCACCGTGAGAGGCCTCAGTTTTCTTGTGATAAATAAAAAGTTTTGAAATAAAAGTAAAAATATAAAATGGAACCAAAACATAATTTTGGAAAATATGGTCGGAGGGGGAAACGAATATATTTATTGAAAATATTGAAAAGTTGAGAAAGGCGAAAAGAAATGGGCATATTATGGGTGAAATGTCCAAAAATTAGCCGAATTCAATATATTGTAAATTCTACGGAGGTGCTTAATAAAATAAATAATTTAACTAAAAGGTATCGGTAAATAAATTCAATATATGTATTTGTATTTTTATAGTATTTACAATGTGAATTAACAAGTGCACTTAACAAGTGCGTTCGTGCTTCATAAGCACAGCCAAATAAAGAAAACAACAACTTTCAGTGAAATTTATCATAAAAATAAGCGGTTCGGTTCTAAAAAAAAGTGCGAATAGTTGTGAATAATCGTGTTGAGCTTATGACGTGGGCATCAGTATCATCTTGATTAACAGGACGCACGACGCACAATATATGAGATCAGGGAACTTTTTTTTTTTCATTTCAAAATAAAAATAAATTTGTGTTTTAATGTGTTTCGGTTGTATTTTACCTACGTGTTGGGGTCACTTTTACAACCTCCTAAAATAAACGAGAAGAACCACAACGAATCATCAATACATAACGAAGCTGGGGTTTATACTTATCTAAAAATATATCAGCAGATCATCAAATCGGTTGATGCCATTGTTCCGTGTTGTCTTCCTATCCGTAATGGTTAACTAAAAATTATAATTATTGTAACGGAATTCTATTTAATTCCGTTATTAACCTATCCCAAATATACAATTATTTTCTTATCGGCATGACTTTGGAGATAACATCTCCAATTATATCTAATTCATGTATTAGTATGCTACCTCTTCGCATTTTCTTTTACATTTATTTACCACAAGGCCATTTCAATAATTCATGATAGAATTTTTGTTAATAAACTTCAGTTCAGTAAGCGTAAATAGGTTTATGCAATTTGATGCCTTTATTTTTCAAGTACACGATGAATGCAAGTTGTTGGTTTATATTTAGCACAGACAAATTTACGAACATATCAACCTATGTAGAAATTAAAACCATTTGTATTTGTTGTTGTACAAACTTCCGCAAGTAATAAATACAAGTCGGAAATCTACAACAAGCGGTTTCTATAATTTTTTTTCTGGTGTGTCATCAAAAATATGTAAGTCGATTGAGAGAGCACTTTTAATCACTGTGTGAAAAATGCTAGTCCCCCCTCCCCCTCTCAACAAAAAATGATTTTTTTCAAGGAAGATAATCGCGTGTTTTGGTAGGGGAGTCGAGTTTTGAAGAGATCAACGAGTGGTCGGTGTTAATTTGTTAATTTTTGTTAATCACAGTTTTGTTAATTTTTTTGTGTTTGTAAATTTTTTTTTCTTACCAGAAGGAAGCAATGCAGCTAATTTTAGTAGTTATTTTGCCTAATTTAAATTTCAAAAAGTTATGGTATATCTACTACATTTAATATACAAAACTTCTAAATTTTGTTGACAATCCAGCTAAATTGATATTAGATGAATTAGCAACATTTTTTATATAACTTAAATATATTCTTAGGTGTTTTGAAATCCTAACGTACAAATCGGTTTTAGGTAAAACATCGAAGTTGTCTAGGTAATTTATATAAACTTTTAGTTACTTTGAAAACTATTGTTTATAGAAAAATCTTCTAAAACCCTTTTCACGATTTTACCTAAACCGCTTAGAAGGCTAAAAATCTATTATAATTTTTAGGCAAATCATTGATATTTTTAGAAATTTTTTCTAATGTTTTTTCTCTGTGTACAATTTACATCTACATGCCACCAAAGGATAAAATCCATCCAAGGACAATCTCTAATGGAATTCGACAACTGTGAAGTTACCATCCTAGGAATCACATATAACAGCAACAAATATGTCTACGAGGAAGACTTAACCATTATATTACCATACCATGATGTTGAGAGTCAACACCGTATACCATCGTTGTCCATACCAAAAATGACAAATTGGACGCTACAAAATAGAAACCAAATCCAACTCTTACAAGAACAAACTTTTTCTAATTCAATTATAAACCATAGCACAACTGGGATTGCTACAATCACCATCGTAGCAATCGTGGTTCATTACATCTGGAAGAGATTCTACAATTCAACGAGAATCAACACAACATCCGACGAGACACCATCATCAAATTCACAACCGACGAAATAAATCCTTATGGCCTTCTCTTCGGCGAGAGGAGTTACGTTCCTCTACACATAACACTACAACAACATAACATTGTTATACAACAATAACAACAACACATACGATGAGATCTACTTTTGAAACACGCGCGGAGTATTACATCGAAAACGACGCGCAACAAAAAGTGCAAGATTCGAAAATCAATATTTCTTAACCAAAATATGCTTAACGAACAGAGAGAAATCCGGTTCTCACCAATTACAGACCCCGCCCTTTTCTATTCTCACGTACGCAATAATTTGACTAATACGTCGGGTAATTAAATGATACCTTGAATTTTGTTACTCAGCCGATGACTAATCGCCTACCTGCGCGATCCATAGATTAATTTTTATTGCTTATTTTTTGTCCCTCCTTCTTTTATTTATTTTTAGCTTTTTTCTACTATGGCTGTGTGCCAAACTTAAAGTAAAAGTCAATTTTAGGTAAATTTTTCGGTAAATTCAATTATTTTTCAAAAACTCTATGGGAAACTGATCGAAAAATTTGTTCTAAAACTGGCTTTTACCGTAGTAATCGATTTACCTTAAGTTTGACATACAACCTATATAACAGAATTTTTATTTATACAAATCAGTAGACACTCCCGATGATGACCTAACATGTCAAAATCGATCGAGTGATTTTTTAAACTTTTTGAAAATATTCAAAATAATTTTGCGAAATAAAAAACAAGTGGTTAATAAAAATGTGTTTATTAAGGCTGCGGGCCAATAGTCGGGTAAAAGTCAATTTTAAGTAAATTTTTCGGTAAATTCAATTATTTTTGAAAAACTCTATGGTAAACTGATCGAAAAATCTGTACTAAAATCGATTTTTACCGTAGTAAACGATTTACCCGACTATTGGCCCGCAGCCTAAGTATACATTCATTAGTTTTGGGCTGTGTCAGCTATAATGAAAGCCATACAAGCGTTAATTTAGCACGCAAAATAAAAGAAATCACGGATGAATTTGATCTTAATAATAAAATTTGTTTGGCAGTCTCCGATAATGCACCAAATATTACGTCCGCAATAACGGAAGTTTTGGAATGGGAACATTTTGGATGCTTGGCACACACAATAAATTTGATTGTGCAGAAAAGTTTAAAAGGACTTGTTTCATTGCTAGATAAAGTAAGGAAAATAGTAGTACATTTTAAGAAAAGTTCATCGGCCAATAATAAATTTTTAAGCTACCAACTAAATAATTGCAACGTTACTCAGCCTAAAAAGTTAATTCTCGATGTGACCACACGTTGGAATGCTTGAGCGATTTTTTGAGCTGCAGACTTTTGTCAAAACTACATTATCCTTACTGGATAAAGGCCTGCTAATTTTAACGCCAGTAGAGTGGCACATGGTAAACCAAATTACGAAAATTTTAAAGCCATTTGAATCCATAACAAAAATTGCTAGCGGAGAAAAATATATATCTGCTTTTCTAGTAATAATTTTGTAAACGGCCTTAAAAATAATATGAACAAAATAAGAATTCAAATAGATGAACTATCTGAGATAATAGAAAAACTAATCTCCTCACTTAGAGATGAGATAAACAAAAGATTCGAGCTGCTTGAGGGAAATAACACACATTGTGTTTCTACATACTTAGACCCACGATTTAAAACTGTAAGATTTTTAAATAACGAAACGTCCGAACGGGTTAAAGAATTTGTAATACGTGCAATTACTACGATATTAAACATTGAAACACAAATCGAAGTGACGGAAGCTCCACCAAAACTTATAGATGAAACCTTTATGACGAAGTAGCATCGAAAATCAAACCTAACGGCACAAAAATATCCAGAGTTGTTCTTGAAGTTAATCGATATTTAGATGAAGATCTTTTAGAAAGAAGTCAGGATCCTCTTTCATGGTGGTAACAAAATAGACACAATTATCTACATTTTAACCAATTAGCAAAAGAAATGCTTTGTGCCATGGCAACTTGACTTCAAAGTTAAAAAATTCATACATAATTACCTTAAATTCTGTTGAGATTAAGAATGATATCTTAACTAAATTTAAAATGCATCGTCGTTCATCTACCTCGGCTACACAAACAGGATATTATGTTATGCAACACTTCACCAAATATCAATCAAAATTATATAATGAAGCCAAGAAACTGCAACGTGCACACAGCTACAAATATTTATGGGCCAAAGATGGTAAAATATTCCTACGCAAGACAGTTGAATCGACAATCCACCATATCTTTAGTTTCAATGATATTTTTCGGTTGGATAAGCAGTAGATATCAGTGATCATAGTTTTATTTATAAGAAAGTTAATCAGCTCTTTGAAGACTTTCTTCTTTCCTCAAGATTCGATACTCAAAATCCTGATTCTACATTAAAATCAATTACTGAAAAGTATAGTGAATTACTTGATAATTTTACTACAATTAAGCATACACCGATGAACTTAAAAAACTCCAGTAATTGTCCATGGATGTCTTATGATCTTTGGAATTTAATTAAAGACAAAAATCGTATCTTCAAAAGACTTGAGCGAAATTCGAATAGTGCTCAGTTAAGACACAGATTGGAATTGCTAAATAAAAAGATTAAGTCCGACAAATATTATGCAAAAAAGCGCTATTTTGAAAAATTGTACAATAATTTGAGTCAAAAAGAAGTCTGGAAGCAAATCAACAATTTTATGAAAAATAACGTTTGCTCGAATTCGTATACTATAATGTATAATGATGTTGAACATAGCGACACGAATATTATTGTTAATATATTCAATAAATTTTTTGTTGATGCTGGAAGAGTTACACCAAATAGGCTAGCATCTGACGGCAATGTGAATAAACTTCGAACAATTAGAACTATGTCTAATTCATGTTTCTTATCACTGACTGCAGCATCTGAAGTCTATAATATTATAAGCAGTTTAGAGAATAGTAAGGGTTGTGGTTATGACAGAATTGGCAATGTTATCTTAAAACGCAATTCATCATTTTTCTCTGAATTACTGTCTACTTTGTTTAATGTTGTACTAGAAACCGGGATTTACCCGAATTGTTTAAAAATAGCAAGAGTCATACCCGTTTTTAAATCTGGTGATAGTAGTAAATTAATAAATAATTTTAGGCCCATATCTATCTTATCAGTTTTTGACAAAATATTGGAAAAATTGATTGCTAGCCGTATAATTGAATTTTTAAATAGTTTTAATTTCTTTTATCAATATCAATATGGATTTAGACAGGGTTCGGGTACTGATCTCGCATTAATTGAAATAACTGATTTAATTTACAGAGCTTTTGATAATCAAAAGTATGTGTGTGGATTATTTTTGGATTTAAGAAAAGCTTTCGATTCCATAGATCATGAGTTGCTGCTTAAGAAGTTATATATGTATGGTTTCCGCGGTGTGTCTTATGATATATTGGCAAGTTATCTTACTAACCGCAAACAATTTGTTGAATTGAACGAAATAAAAAGCGCCTTACTAAATATTGACTGTGGTGTTCCGCAGAGTAGCGTCCTGGGGCCTCTGTTGTTTTTAATTTTCATTAATGACATAGCACAATTACCTATTTCTGGACAAATCAAGATATTTGCGGATGATACTGCAATTTTTTACGAATTAAATGATTGTACACAAATGCAGGTTTGTTTAAATAATGATTTAAACATGTTCATTGAATTTTTTGATATGAACAAAATTTCTCTTAATCTCAGCAAGACAAAAATTATAATTTTTCACTCATCATATTTGCCACACTGTGAGTTTCCAATTATGCAATATTCAGGTGTTACTATTGAATGTGTTGATAAACTTAAATACCTAGGTGTTATACTTGACAAGCATTTATCTTGAGAAGATCATATAAATTCAGTTTGTTTGAAAGTTTGTCCATTCTTGTTCTTGATCAGAAAATTGACTAGTTTTGTTCCAACTCATGTTTTAAAAATGATTTATTTCTCTTTTGTTCATTCACGTTTTTATTACGCTATTGCAGCTTTTGGATCTGCAGCGAAAACTAGATTAAGGAATTTACAGTTTCTGCAAAACAAATGTTGTAAATCTATTTATAAACTCCCTGTATTATATCCAACATCAGCTTTATATCGCGATGTAGCTAAGGGAATTCTTCCAATTGGCGCATTATTCGAATTGCATTTATGTGTTTATATGTACAAATGTTTGATTGTGCCCTCATGTTTATCTAACATGGAATATAAATATGTAACTCATAGATACGAAACTAGGTCTACTAATTTGCTGACATGCTTAAATATATTTATAATAAACTGCCCGACCCAATTAAAAACACTTATAATATTTTTAAATTTAAGAAATTGCTAAAAGCACATTTGTTGTCTAACGTCGTGAATTATTTGTGAAGTATATTTTTATATATTTTTTATATTTTATATTTTTTATATTCTTCTGTTTTTTATATTTATTGTTTTCAAGTACATAATATTATTTTTATATTGACAAATTGTAATAATTTTTGTTAAAGGGAAACCGTATGGCTTTAAAAGGACTGAAAATTCATTAGCCGATCTGTTTCCTTTATTTCTTTTTTTTTTTTTTTTTAATGTGATTAAATTTAAAAAAAAAAAAAAAAAAAAAAAAAAAAAAAAAAAAAAAAAACTTCAGTGCCGTGTGAACGCATGTTCTCAAAAGCTGGAAATATTTTAACCGACCGACGTACTCGATTAAAATCCAATAAAGTCGAGCAAATTATATTTTTAAATCAAAAACTTACAAACTGAATCATATAAAATTAAAGTTTATTAAATTGAATTATTTTATTTTTATTTATTTGCTGAATTATTAATTTATTTTATTAAAAAATGTATTAAATTTTAAATACATATAAAATTTGAAAAAATAAAGTCATATAAAAAAATAACTTATGGCGAATTCTTTTACTTTTTTGATGTACATCAAATTTTCGATGCTATCAAAGAATACAAAAAAAAATTGACGTTTATTAACATTTGTAACAAATGTGCTAATATGGATTTGTAGATCAATATTACTATTAAATGGAAGTTGATATTTCTTTTGAATTTGACTAAATATCAGATGGATTAAGGTGTTATGCGACCCGTGCTGAAGATCGACTAGGCTGGGGCCCATTTAACAAAGCGACCTTCAGTTGTATTTAGTCTTACCTGCTTATACGGATCTCTGCACAGGTGGACCTGTATTTCTCCGATAATCGTGGCAAAAATATGGAAAATATAATGAAAAAAATAAAAATAAAGGGTTCAAAAACCGGAAGGTATAAAAGAAGGGAGTAACTCTAACCATAAAGGTGGGGCTCCCTCATGAGGGGCAAGGGTAAGCGATACCATGGCATCGAAGCCAGGAGAAAGCGGAACCGTCAAACAAAATAGTGGGGGATTGAGAGAGATCCCTCCGGCGAAGCGACCGTACAGGGAGCGACGGTTGGCGTTCAAAATTTTAGAGAAACTGGCTGCGACCCCTGGCAGCTCACAGTAGAGCTAAAAGAATATGTGGCATGGGCTAAAAAAAACTGTCGGCTGCGATAGCTCGGAAAGGGTCCTTGTGTCTAAAAGACAGAGGTTCCAGGATGAGCTGGAAGCGGGCGACAGCAAGCGAGCTAAGGTGCAAGCAGACAAGACGTCGGAGGCTCCTAGGAATCAAAAACTGAAGCTATTCAGTGAGATCCTAAAGAAACACATGTTGGTGCTAACTGTCATTGACAGAACCCAGGATGATGGGAGAATCACGTCGTAGAAGTGGAGGGTTGTGTACAATGCACTAAACTCCATATTTTTGAGGATACTGAGAGAAAATCCGGTCCCCCCCGTCCTGCAGAGATGCGGGATGGTACCAGGGGGCGTAAAGTTAACTGCGTGCTCGCACCAGAGATCGGTCGACCTTTATAAAAGGGCAGTGATCGAAGTAGGCGAGGTGTGGCAGGGTGCGAGGCTTGAGGTAGTCTGCAGGAAGGAAATCCCGCGCAGACCGTGGGCATGCGTTTGCTTACCAACCGAGCCGCATAAGCCAGAGGAGATCCTCGAGATCATTCGGACCAGTAATCCCGATCTTCCAACGGAAGACTAAAGGATTGTAAAGCAAGAAGAGGCTAAGGGGGCTTTAGAATGGCAATCATGCTGATCAATAAAAAATCGCGGGCTCCTTTGCAAAATGAAAGAGTGATCAATTTCGAGTTCGGGTCGATCACCCTTAAAATATATAAAAAAGAAGAGGCCGATGTGTGTGCGAAAGACCAGCCTGGGGGCGACGGCGAACGGACCTAGCTAGATACGGTACGACTCTCCAGATGCAGCCGGAAAGGGCAGGTCTGGGGAGACATATATCGGCGCTCAAATTGGCGCTCAGTAAAAAGGCAATCTCCTTGACAAACAAGAGATGGACCATCACTCTCACGTGCCTGTTTGGGGAACATGCGAGAAGGCTGGGTCTACAAACAAATGACTTTTGTAAAAGTTATATGGACGAAGAGACTTTAGAAAACTTCCAATGCTCGTGTCCGGCACTATCATGCAGAAGGCATAAGTACCTAGGTGTGTACGGTATTTATGAACGGCCTTTCGGAACTCGCGGAGTGTGGAGTGCGAGCTATTTTACGATACATAAGCAGCTCTGGATGGTTTCAGCGGGAGTAAAGTGGAGATAGGATCCTGTGGTATCACAATGGGCCACTATTGGCCTAAGTGTGCGACAGCAGCCACTCTAACCTAACCTAATTCGTTTAAATTTCTTAAACATTACACGTTTGAATAAAAAATGGCGAACTTCCACTACAATTAAACTTTTAAATTAGTTCATCTTCATTTTAATTTTCATACGCCAGGTGAAAAGAAACTAGTACAAATTTGTTTCGCCTGGGTGTTACGTTTGCGAAGTGTTTCATATAAAAATGTCTTCACCTACATTATGTTTCCGTTACATTAAGTTTAAAGGGCAGGTAGGTATTTTGAACCTTTTTGAGCTGCGCAACTTTAATAAGCCGGGGCTCAAATTTCCGCTATTTGCTCTAAAAAATTTAAAAAAATAATTTTTTTCTTTTTTTTTTTACTAAGCCCTTGGCTTATAATGGAAAACAGGGTAGGGTAATCTAATTTTAATGACATGATTGAATGACTACGATATTTATTAGTATGTATATTTTACTACAAAAGATCCGCGCAACTTTTATCGTGGAAATTCTCCATGCTTAATCTCACATTCACGCTCGTAGCCATAAAATTAAAGAGTTTAGTAGTTCTTGACGTACAATTAAAATCGTTATTGTTTCAGCAGTGGTAAATAGAAAAGCCTATGTCAAGTTTAATGTAACAATATGTGTACTTTAATTCAACGGTAATCGTACTTCCGAAATTATTAACTTACATAATCCTGAAAATTTTTAGATAGTAAAAATTAGTGCAAATAAAAAACAGACGAGAATAAGTAAAAAGTAGATCATTTTGCATACATTTAGGTGATTCGATCACGCCATCTGGAAATGGATCATCTAAATGTTATTTCGAATCATGAAACTACTATATATGATTGCATTAGAGGGCAATCAAAATTCACGCCTGCATAAATATATGCAAGCAAACGGATGTTTGTTGCTTCAATAATTAAATTTTGTATATACAGTAAACCCAAAAATTGATAGGAACTAGTAACTAGTTTTGGCAGTTATTAATTGTTATTATCAAACCTGTGCTAGACAGGGTTACAGTCCCATAAAATATAGAAAAAACTATATCAAGTTTAAGCCCTGATGTCGTATTTCCAAAATTATTAACTTATATAATCCTAAAATGGTTGGAGTTTAAAATAAAATGTGAGAACGTAGACTGAAGGCCTCGATCGTAAAAATTATAATAAAGAACATACAATATAAATATTTAATTTTTTATCAAAACAATAAGTGAAAACATTACATACCATCTCAAGGCAGCTCCGTGGGCTTCTTGTTTTAAATTGGCATTAATTTTTATGAAATATTTTAAGAATAAGTAAAAAAAAAACAATTAAAATAAATTAAACTTAATTTAATCATCATTATCCAGCTTATTATACTCCTTGCACAATTCCCGCACTTGATTCCTGTATTCTTTCACCTGCAAATCAAAAAAAAAAAAAAAAAAAAAAAAAAAAAAACGGGTTGATAAAATTTAATTTTTTGACTAATTTTTAAAATTCCCTTACTTTTCTTTTCAGATCTTTATGGTGATTCACTATCGATGACATTTTATTCCACGAACTCATTGTGTTCGATTGATCGACCACCCACCGCAAATATAAATCTGACCACAACACTAAACTAATTGGTGCCACCGATGGCCATATAACACTTTGATTTGGTTCATACACCGGATTCAATATCGACTGCATAATTTCCGGTAAATTTATATACGACCACAAACTTGTGGTTTGTGTAAATACTTTCATGTGTACGCGATCCTTTTCGCAGTCACCCAAAAACGTTCCGTATTGACTAAAATAACTATTTTCGAATAGGATTATTAAGAATTGCGGTGAAAATTCAAAACTACACGGAAATTGCGAATACAGCTGATAAATACAATCTAGGAAAAGGACGAATGTGGCGCCTGATGTTTTTTGCCGAGTGGCCGATGATGTGTAACACGATTGTTTGTGACGCGTCGAAAATGGATAGCCTGCGTGTAGCCATTCGCGTTCGATTAAAGCTTGGAGGCCGCCAACCGTTCGACAATCCGGATTTATAATTATTTGAACTAGTGATGTAACGATAAGCGTCGAATCGAGTCCTTTTCCACCATGCACCAAAACCGGTATTCCTTCTTGGTCCAGACATTGTGCCACTACACATGATGTATTTAATGCGTTTAACACCAGGCCTAACCATCCACAATTTTCTAATCGTGATAACCATTTATCCATCGAGCAGGTTATATCATTGCATGCCTCGATTAATTTAACAAAACTATCTAATATTGCCGAAACCGATGATATATTGCCAATGGGGCGTGCAACTTTCCGCCACTGGGAGTAATGCTGATCGGTTTCTTGATTCGAATTTTTTCGTCCCCATGTATCAATTATAACGCCTTTTTTACTTTCGCACAACACATAATTTAGGATCGCTTCATCGGCTCGACACCGTTTCACGCTGGGCCCGGATAGCGGTTGTGAACTCCGTAGCAGTATCGCACCGTTACTCTCATGTCGATATGATAGGATGGGAAATCGACCGCCATCTCGAAAACTGGCCGAATGAATAATTTGTTCGTCGGTTATCATCTTCGGAACAATAACGTGCCCGCCATATGTAGGGCATACCGAATAATCTTTGTTAACGGTGCTAATTCGCCAATCATCGGTTGCCAATAATTTTGCATATTCTAATTCCATGGTAAACATGCTGTAGCCATCCTCTAGTAAATTATAATTTGGACGATAGAAGAACGGATACTGAAACCGAATCTCAGACAAATTGGATAGAGCCTCAATTGACTGTGCCACATTTATGTATTCCTGTGCAGTTTGTATTTCCAGCGAAATCACCCGTAAATCTTTACAGCGTAACTGTATTATACCGCCTTGCACCACATTATTAACAGTATTCGGTTTCTTTTCAATTGAATCGATACTTTTATGTAGCAACTAAAAGATAACGAAAGAACAACAAAGTAGTAAAGGGGTGGAACAAATTAATCACAAATCGAAAGGACGCGATATAATTACCCATAATTCTTTTACATTTTCCTTTCGGCAGCTTAATATTATATGATGTCCCGTTATGCAGAGAGTACCGTCAACAGGCTCCTTGAAATGACCGTGCAAAATCACGCCATCCAATTTTGGCGTCGGAATCAAATCAGCAAATTCCATAATTTAATTCGGATTTAAATTTATATGACGCACCAAACGCTGATTACACTTTATTATTATGAAACACGATATGAGTATTAAATTATTATTTTTTAATTAACTTTACACGTAAAAACATATTCCTGCTTTAATTACAAAAGAGACAATTTCAATCGCAACAAACAATTTGGATTTGACAGAGCAGCGGTCAGTACCATACCAAATGTCAAATAAATATTTCCACTTGGAAGAAAATACTTCCAATTTCGAACCCGATTTTTTTTAGCATAGACATAATCCATTTTTTTTAAATAATTTGTGCGTTTTATTTTAGTAGGATCTATGTGACATAGATGGGGCCATACTTGTTCGATGTCGAATATTCAAATGCAATAAACTGAATTTTCTCTAAAAGTGTAAAACCATCT
The DNA here is from genome assembly GCA_947310385.1 of Nephrotoma appendiculata. Lineage (NCBI taxonomy): Eukaryota > Metazoa > Arthropoda > Insecta > Diptera > Tipulidae > Nephrotoma > Nephrotoma appendiculata. Next base: position 301,493,275 of record OX371223.1, read on the forward strand.
AATCATGATCGTGTTTTGTTTTTCTGTAACGCTATAAAAAAGTATAATTTTGTAATGTGCTCGTTACAAAACTCTTCAATTACTCTTCAATCAATTAATTATTATAAAAAACTATTCATTGGTTCTTCAAGGCAGATATGGTACTAGATTAGTGTAACATCACGTCGAGTCCAATTGGCCTACGGCAATACGTGTGGTTAGATAAATTCTTATCACCCGCGTTCGCGACTAACAATCGCAGGACAAATCGAATCAACTCAAACAGCGAGAATAATTTCAATATTTCTCGAATCTCGTGTCGAGGCTAACAGTCCCGTAAAATTTGACTCTTCAATAAGGGAATAAAATGGAGGGTCCATACAAAAATCAATGTACTCGTTTTGATCAACTTCAAAAGATCACAACCAATAACAACAACGAATTGAAGGGCTAAACTGAAAACAGTATTTATTGTCCATAACGGCATCCACAGCGACAAGAACCTCTTTATTAAACCCATCCGTCAACCAATGTGCCAGAACACAAACAAGCAGCAACGTCAGAAAAAACCTCGGACTCAAGAACTTCCACTGCAGCTCTTAGTCTGCTACAGACGCAGGCGCCTGGAAATCCAATAGATTTACCGTCATCAAGGCAGTGCATTAGACCCTGAATAAATGCGTAGATATAAGACGCAGGACGTGAAAATGCTGATAGTTGAAGCCACCGAGGTGCTACAGCACAAGCCATCGAATGCCATTAGTATTGAAGAAACAACGATGCCGTATTTCATTAGAAATGATTACTCAGAGGTGGTAAAGAGTAACAAAACCCTGATACTCAAAATATTAAAAATATTGACCCGAAACGAAGGGAAAAAACTTCAATTAAATTAAAACGAATTGAAATCCACAAATTTTACGGGAAACCTCTCAAATGGGCAGCCTTCTATGATCTATTTAGAACGGTGCTCGAGAGTGCAGGAAGACTCATAAATCACCTTGAGGCAAAGAGAGAAAACTTACCATGCAATTGGAATCAGCAGCTAAAATTAAATTACTGCATGATACTCTTAACAGAAAGTATGCATGCAATTAAAAACTTCCGGATACCTACTCTCTTTTGGATTACATGATTATTGCAGTTGCCATGAAAAAACTTGATAAAGAGACGTTGAGGGTATATGACATGGAGGTTGCTGATCCACGAGAGATGCCAACAATAAAAGAATTCCTGACCTTCTAACAGAGCGTAGGTTTCACACTTTAGAAGCTACCAAATCAAAATCCATAGTTCGCACGGCACGCCCTCCGCAGTTAACAAGTATCAACACATGCCACACACAAGCTTTAAGAAATTGCGCGTTGTGTAAACGGGCACACGATTTAAAGGACTGCCCGAAATTTCCACAAATGTCCACTTTAAAGCGACCGAAATTCATTGCTCAAGATCAGTTTTGCAACAAATGTTTCAAGGAGAAAGACTTGCCCTGTCCCAATTCTATACGATGTTTAGTGTGTAGTGGGAATCACACACGATAAACCACAAAGATTGAGGACCGTTTAAATATTAACGCAGCCGAAAGGTACATAAAGACCACTCATGTAGTAAACAAATACGAGCAACCACCACCTTCCGCGAAGTAACGCACGATTTTCGTTAAAATGCTCCATGGAAATGGATTCCTTATTGTGTTGCGGCGTAGAATACGGTCCCTGATTGAACAAAATTACGCTGGTAGATAATGGAATCATCTAACAACCTAATGTGAGCACACCAGACCGAGCTAGAAGCTTACTACGAACCGGCGGTTTCAACCTAAGAGAATGGACTTTTAATTATCCCTTACTAGTGGAAGGTGTTAAGAACCACAATTAAGAGCATTTGACCCAATCATATTTAATGATGGAGCAGTAAAAACATTATGCTTAATTTGGAGTCCAGGCGCTGATGCGTTGAAAATCAACGCGAACCAAACAAAAAAATGCTGTCTGAGTCATCCAAAATATTTGATCCATTTGATAGGCTATCTCCAACAGACAAGTCCCAATTGATTATATACAAGTGCAGGATAGATGTGCCCCTTATCTAATCACTCGTCTTTGTTAATGACAATAAGTGATACAACGTAAACAAATGATAAACAGCAATAGCAATAAACAATAGCATAATTTTAAACATACAGCTTTCATCAGAAGAAACATTGGAACAAAACAAATGCTAGAGAAAGAGAAGTACCCGAAGGAAATGGCAACGTTCGCTAGACCCAGCCGAAGCTGATGGATAAAAAATTCTAGGCGGAGGTGATTAACACAGCGATTTTTGTATTAAACAGAACGGGCACGAGCAGTATTACTGGAAAAACACCATTTGAATTATGGTACAGCAAGCCAACCGTTTTTAATCATTTGAAGGTCTTTCGTTCGGAAGTGTACGCACACATTCCGAAGCAACAAAGACAAAAACTTGATCCAAAGGCAACAAAATGCGTTTTTCGCATTTGGAATCCTGAGTCAAAGAAAATTGAATTGGCTATAGAGATGTGAAATTTGTAGAGGCAGACAATGTTGAATTTCCGATCAAACACGAAGGGAAAGTAGATAGTGGAAAATGACACGAAATCAACAAAGACAAATGCGATGAAGATGACGTCGAAGAAGACAGCAATTTCGAAGATGCAGTGAATGAAGACAACGCATCATCGTCAAAGATCAAGAGTGGATGGTGTTCGGTAAATCAGGGGAACGTCGTCGATGAGCGCTTACGTGATCGGGAAAAAATGAAGAAACGAAATTGTGACTGCTGCGTGGAGAAAAATTGTAACAGAGCAGAAATGGCATCGGCAATGTTTATTTATTTATTTATTTATTTACTGACATACATTTTGTGAACCCCGCGCCTCAATTGAGCATACAAGCTCATTCGTTTAAGGTATGAGGCTCATGATAAATACCAAAACTATTGATGTAACTGTTTTTCATATATGTTTAAGCAGGAATATGTATTTCAGGCAACCGCTTCTAAATATGTTGTACGACCTCAACCTGTTTTGGGGTACGTAAACATTCCACCAGGCAGCGCCGCTTTACTCCGGTAACAACAAATTTTCAATTTCTCTTGAATGGTAATTTTGTATACAGCTCCCAATAAAGCCAGATGAAATTTTAGCAATGCTGTCAATGGTAAGTGAACTAATTAAATGCCCTATTTAAATTTTTTTATTCTACTCGATCTAGAAAATGCAAAAGGCTTTATTATTTCAAAGCTAGCAGAATCCAAATCGAAAATCAGACCAAAATCGAAATTGGAACGTAAAACAAGATCTATTGATAAACAAATAATTTTAGGCTCACTATTTGCTAATCAAATGCCCCATTAAAAAATTTTGGGTTCCACCCGTTTTTGACCAGACTTCAGGTCCTTTAATCTAAAGCCAGCAGAATCCAAATCGAAAATCGGACCAACACCGAAATTAGAACGCAAAACAAGATATATAATTCAGTTTTGTTCCGATTTTCGATTTGGGTTCTGCTGGCTTTAGATTAAAGGACCTGAAGTCTGGTCAAAAACGGGTGGAGCCAAACATTTTTTAATAGGGCATTTGATTAGCTTAGCCCATAGTGAGCCTAAACTTATTTGTTTATCAATAGATCTTGTTTTGCATTCCAATTTCGATTTTGGTTCGATTTTCGATTTGGGTTCTGCTAGCTTTGAAATAATAAAGCCTTTTGCATTTTCTAGATTGAACAGAATAAAAAAAATTAAATAGGGCATTTAATTAGCCTAAAATTAACCTTTAATTTTCCAATTGTTTTTAAATCAGTTTTTGATATGGGTTCGGCTAACTTTTTCTGAAGCTAGCAGAACCAGCGTTTTAGTTGGAAGGGGTGGAGCCCAAAATTTTTTAATGCGGCATTTAATTAGCCTATAATTATCCATACTATCTTGTAACTTTATACTCTGAACTAGTTTTTATTCTTCTCCAGGTAGCCTCATCATTTAACCTTGATTAATTGAAGTAGATCACGAAAAATGTACCTCGCTGCATTAAGTCATTTGAGTCAATTGTAGGTACTTTCCATAGTTGAATCACAATAAAAATTATGTAAACTGCATTTTATTATTCGTAAGAAAAATTGAATGGAAGGCGACCAACAAGATTGCGTACATTGTATATACGCTAGCCTACATATGACACATTATTATAGTAATACTCACTATTATTTACATAAATAATTATTTTGGTTTTTAAAATTTTTTATCTTAAAGTAAAAAAAAAAAAATTCCTTATCTTACCACTGATAAGGTAAAGTAAAGTGTAATTTTTTATTAATTTTAGTTTGATAAAAAAAAATTTTATACCAACACTTTAGTTTTATCGAATGTCTCTCTCGATATAGTTAATAAAAAATAATTTAAATCGGAATTCTGATGCGGGGCGATTTTGTTAATCATTTACAAAAAGTCAAGTGTTTCAAGTGCTGCACCTAAATTACATAAAAAAAATGTTAGAAAATGGATTATAATCCGTTAGATTCACAGGCCCAAACATACAAAGTGCGAAATCCAAATCCAGAAATTATCCGCAAACACAAATCGGAAGAATCGATTATCGAACGAAATCGTTTATCGGTGCCCGCGACAATAAACGGTGACCAAAAATCGTTTATAAAATCGGCCGATATTGTGAACGCAAATCGAAATAGTGATACAGTGATTGATGATAAGTACCGATCTATTTATAATCGTAATCTACGCAAATCAATTGAATCGATATCGAGTGGTAAAAGTTATGAACCGGTCTATAAAAATTATCGTTATCAACCACGTAAGTGTTTTATGTTTTTAAAGTGATCATCTAATCTTTTATGTTTATACCTATATACCCATGTAGAGGGTATCCGAGGCTCACATATCTAACTCACCTAGAATGTGATACTATATATACCGTTTTGTTATCTGATACTCACTCGGTTAAATAAATAAAAATATTTAATAAATTTAATTTGTGATGATAAGAAATTTGTCTTGGATTGCATTATACCGTATTCATATTGGTATATGTGTGTGTGTGTGTGTGTGTGTTTTGAGCGCGCTTTGTACTAACTGATATGATTTTTAAGTATTTCTAATTTAATCTTAGAATTTTAACGGCACTCCCTTGTGTATATTGGAAAGTTGAATTCGGCATTTTATGATTCACTTGCAAATTATGGTGTTAGTCCGATTAAAATTACCGAACCGTGTAAAACCGTAAAGTATGCGTGTATTGTGAAGTATTTTATAGTTCTGTAGAAATTTCTAGAACACGGTGCTGTGCCAGATTTCTGATTACTTTGTGGTAAATATCTAATTTAAATTAGTGCAATCATTCCAGGAGAGTTATCTAACTGTTTTTATAAATGCAGTTAAGGATTACGGCCGATAAAAATATTAAAAAAATCTTCATTTATGATTAAGAGGGACTACCTACAGCTTTACTAATGTTTTCGTAAGCCATCGCCATTATAATATTAGGCGTGTTGCTTTCGAAGTAAATGACGTTCTGGTTGCATAAAAACGCACGTCTCAGGTTATTCAAACGAAACTGGTTTTCTTGTCCTGCGCCATTGCGGTATATTTGAACCACCCTTGCCATATATCACACGAATTTATTCTATTATAAATGAAAAATTAGCCAACAGCGCCAAAACGGTTAACTTGTGAACGAAAGTACGAAAATAAACGATATATCTGCCTCCAAAGTCAGGGCGGTAGTTTCGAGTACTGAAATGGTTGATTTGTGATCTATAAAGTGTTGATAACAATTGCCGTGTTTTTTTATTAGCGCCCAATAGATTTATCCGGAGCACCAAATTTTTTAGGTTAAAACTTATTTTTTTATTTAAATGTTTGAGTTAAAAATCAATATAAAATATTTTGCTCTACCTATTTATCGGGCGCCGCTATCCATTTCAAAGGGAAATTTTTAAAGTCCTTTGTTTTGTACAACCCTTAAACCAAAGTAAACTTCATTCTCGTGTACAGATCTGGACGTAATTACAATTTTTTTTTGTTTTGTTTTTTCAAAAAAAAAAAAAAAAAAACCTTATACAAAATTGTTTAGTGTTTTAGCACAGATAAAGAGACAGATATACTTGTGTATACTTAACCTCAAACGCGCGTGTTGAGTGGTTCCGAACCACCTTGTTATTGACACAGTGGAATTTTAATATTTTTTTATTTATATTTTTATTTATTCAAAAGAAATGTATTTAATTTTATTTTGTTTTAGATTTAGAATTACACAGAACGAAATACAAAAATTATCACATGTGTGTCTTTACTTGAGCAAAAAGCGAATGGCGCAAAATGAACGTATGCTTCTATATTCTTGTTCCTTTATTTTTTTGGCTCCGTTCAATCGTTTTTGTCCGACGAACCGTAAAGTGTAATTCATTTTCGAATAGGAATCGCCGTGCACGTATGGTGCCGCCACACTATCCTACCCCCAGTGAACGCTGTGAACGATATGAAACTACTGAAAACGAGCTGATTTGTTGATAGTTCGACATTCTCTAGATCGGATTGGTTTATTTAGATTTTGCTGATATGTTACTCTTTTCTGAGATGTAAGTGTTTTCTCTTCGCCGGTGAAACAGGGTTTAAGTCGGTTTATTGAAACTGCTGACTCCAAACTTTTGATAAGCAGCGTGAAATATTTTTCGTTTCATTTGATTACCGGGTATGATCCCTCGTAATCACAACTAAAACGTATTCGCATTATGATAATTCCTTAAATACGAAAATTTGTTCTTTCGAAGATGATGAGTGTTCTTCCTCGGCCGATGTGATTTGTAAATCCTCCCGATATGAGGTTCTCAGGCCGAGTAGTATTAGCAGTAAAGATTTTGTCCACTGTTTTTCGCCGACGCACATTATTATTGCGCTTTTCAGGGTGCGGTGCCAACGTTCTATAATTCCATTGCAAGCTGGATTATAAGCTGTCATTCTTTTGCGGTTAAATCCGGGTGACTTGGATAGTTCATCGAATGGGCTTGTTTCGAACTACGCGCTCCTATCGGTCACGATGCTTGTTGGTACTCCGAATCGGCTAATCCATGTATTGATAAGTGTATCAGCTATTGTTTGAGTTTTGATATTCGGGATTGGGGTGGCTTCTGCCCAACGTGTCTACCGATCTATCATTGTTAAACAGTATGAATTGTCTTCGGACGGTGTTAACGGTGCAGTTCGTCGAATCTTGTGCCGATCATTTCGTAATTCCTGGTTCATTGCTGGCCACACAAATTTTTTCCTGATTTGTCTCGTTATGGCACGAATACCGGGATGAGAGACGGTGTGATATTATGCTTCGTAGATTTGCCGACGAAATGTCTTAGGAATGAATGGACGTTGTGTGTTCGTTGAAATGTCACATACAATTTCTTTATTAGTGCCAAAAACCGAAATTTTTCAAAATTTTTTGAACTTTAGAGACGCATTTGACTTCAGTAGGTCCGATTGTGCTTTTTACGCTAGTCTGTGACGTGAAATGTGACGAATGTCCGACGTGTATTGCGCTATGACGTCTAGGTGGCGTCGTTGTCTGGGTGAGGCTTTTTCAAGATTTTACTGTAGTGCGAACGTTAGTGGTTTATGGTCCGAGAATAGAATAAATTCTCGGCTTTCGACGAAATTTTTGAAATGCTTAATGGCTGAATAAGCATTTAAAAGTTCTCTGTCGTACGTACTGTTGCGAGTTTCGGCGTCGTTTAGCTTTCGCGAATAGAAGAAAAGTGGTTGCCAAACTTTTTGTGTTAGTTGTTGTAATACTGCTCCTCTGCTCCTATTTGCCAGTTTTGTTTTGCTTGTTTCGAACGCTTTGGTGGATTCGTCGGTCCTATCTATTGGTGATTTATCCTTTTTTTTCGGCCATTGATAAACTCGTACAATATTGCCTGGTTATGTGCTGTGTTAGGTAGAAAAATACGATAGTAATTTAACATTCCCAAAAATCGAAGAATCCCATCGGTCGTAATCGGTTTTTGGTAATTTCGAATTGCCTCTACTCTGTGTTTATCTGGCAGCATGCCGTTTGCGTTGATGTAGAAACCGAGGAAAGATATTTCGAATGTTGCGAATTCACATTTGCTTAGATTAATTATCAAGCCCGCATCGCGTAGGCGGTGCAAAACGATAGGTATGTGTTCTAAATGTTCCGCCATGTTTCGTGAGGCGATGAGAAGATCGTCGAAGTACGGGAATACGAATGCCAGGTCTCGAAATAATGAGTGAACCAATCGTTGGAATGTTTGTGCCGCGTTACGTAACCCGAATACCATCCGCGGGAACTCAAACCGGGAACTCAAACTTCCTCGATTAGGATTTGATGATACGCTCGTACAATTTTCATCTTATCCGCGTTTAACCGCCGTATTTTCCCGTTGATTGGATGTCTCGATACAGTATGCAACGCTGTGCCTTGCTGTGTTTAGGTTTGCCGACTCGTGAGTGACTGATTTGAACTCATGCAGTAGTTCCGCTATCTCGGGTTTTATTAAATGAGCGTTTATTGTTGTTATGCCATATGACGGACTTTGTATTGATTTTCCTTTGACATCGAGTTTTATATGCGTATCGAAAAGGTTTTTGTTTCTGACATCGACCAATAAACCGAAGTATGATAGAAAATCAGTGCCAAATAATGCATCGAACGATTTTAGCCACAACAAACCTCCATGTCAGTGAAGTGAATGTCTGCGAAGACCTATGTTAAGTGTAAGGTTTTTGTAACCGTACGTGTCGATATCTGTGGAGTTTGCTGGTGGTATCACAGAAACGTCTGCGCCTGTGTCGACTAGGAGTTGCAGTTTATTTTGAGTATCGACTATGATAAGGCGGCTGTTTGAGGTTTGGCTACCGACACTTGCCGCTTGCACCGTGATGACTAATAGTGTTTCGATTTCGGTGTTGTTTGGTTGAGTTCGTTGAACTGGCAGGGTTTAATGCATTTTCTGGCTTGGATTTGTGATGGTACCGAATTTGTGATGGTACCAACAATTAGGGTGTTTGGCTACCTGTTCATTTGATCGCGAATTGCTGCGCTGACGTACGATGTTTCATTAAACTTTTTGAAATGTCCACACAGTTCTTCCACCCATTGCGGGACGAGTCAAGGTTCGAGTCCTCCATACACGTCAAAATTTCTTGTGTGTGTGTGTTGGAAGGCGTTGCATCCACAAATTTAACACTGGCTCAGTCACTTGGTTGATCGATAGCGCTTTCATCTCTCGTAAGAGTTGAGATGGTTTCTTGTCACCCAGGTGCTGTCCTGATAGTAGGGGACGAACCGTAAAGTTTACGAACCGTAAAGTGTAATTCATTTTCGAATAGGAATCGCCGTGCACATATGGTGCCGCCACACTGTTATTCGATTGGATGCACCAGTGAATAATAGCTGCCGTTTCAGTAGACATTTTCATTCGGCGCCGGATAGTGCTCAAAAACACGGCTTATAAAGTCACTTTATCTGAAACCTTTCAAAAGCCCATGAGTTTATATGGCAATTAGAAAAGAGGAACTGCGATCGACATCACATCGGTAGTTTGAATTCTAAGGTGCTCCAGCTTACTTTATGCCGATACCTTTTTAATGAAATTCGATCCAATACTGTCAAAAAGTCGGTTTAGGAAAAATTTAATACTAATAACATAATAGACTGACTGTAAAGCCATATTGTGGTGTTGAGGATTTGCAGAAGCTTATAGCAATTCACCGAATTGAAAATAGAAGAGGAATGGAATTCTCCGGAATACTCAATAACGAACTTCAACACGTGAAAGTAGTGTTGAGCCTTGAAGTTTATCCAAACTAATCCAAAAAATACAACACAACAACAAATTTATTGTAATAGTATTGGTGTCAGTAAACATTCAGGTGAATTTAAAATGTGTAATATAGACGAGATGTGATTTTTAATTAGCCTTAGATACATTCCAAAGTCATTCTAAGTATTTTCTAAGCATTTAGTATGATCGTCAGTGACTTTGGTAGACTGTTTTAATAAAAAAACGAGCGTTCCTATTAAATTATATGATTTTCAATTACAATAAGTGTGTTGTTATTGTATTTCTTTGATTAGGTTGGATAAACTTAACTAGCATAAGGATTGGATGGTTTATATATTGCTGAAAGAATTCCGATTCCTGACGCGATAATTTAAACGCCTTGATATAGACTTCCCCCTTCGAAAATTCTCTGAAAGGATGTAAAGTTTAAACATTTTATTGAAGAATGAAGCAAGAGTGATGAATTTATTATAATCGAGCGTTCGATCTGAAAAACTTTCCACTAGTTAAATTCTGACAATTGTAGTCCTATAATGACCTCCGTCTGTTTACCGAAAATATCAACCGGATAACACATGTTTTTGGTCGATTCTCCCACTTTAGCGTTAACGATCCTGCTTCCTAGCTTATGATTGTTTAACTTGCTTACAGAGTACCCTAGTAAGGCCTTAAAATCAAGGAATACTGCTAAGGAGTATTTTTGCGCTTAAGATGATTCTTCTATCGTGCATATAGGGTGTGAACATTTTTATTTGCAGACGCTTGTCAAAACTGCGTACGAATACTTGTTTCTAATATTTCTAACAACCTTTCCTTATCGTCCATAAGGAAGTGTGCTAGACTGTTAACGCCTAGCTTTGATGACCGTACTTTCCCAGATCCAAAAATAATAGTTACGTATTGTATCGTATTTGAAATCTGAGCAACTATTAGGTGGTCAAGCAATGCGTACGTCATTACATTCTATTCTACTCAGCTCGGGAGTTAATCGATTTGACTTTGAGTGAACATTCTGTGAGTCATTCAAAATCCATGTCAAATTCAAAAAGAGCTTGCAGAATAGTTATAGGAACTAAATCAATACACGAAAATATCTTTTCCTTAGGTTGGTAAGTTTTACAACATGCGGCATATTTTCCTGACTTGCTTCTCTCTGATTACCCCTTATCCAGATCGATGTCATCATATTTGAAAGACCGGTTCACGAAAGTTGAAGATGTGTAAAAATGACTCGATGACTATTTTGCTTCGAAACCACCAAGTTTCTATCCTTTGAGATTAATCATCTACATGATAAATGGCAAAAGACCATATATTGTAATGGAGAAAATTTCGATAATTATTTTTGAGAGAGAAACTTGTGAGAAACAAGGATTTACCAGATTCAATCCACATACGACCAATGTTTGGCACTGCGCCTTATTTATGGTGCATTGCAAAGGCCAAACGAATAGGAAATTGTAAGGCGCTTGAACTGAATTGGTGCGTCTGAAGGTAACATTGAAAAAATGATTGGTGAACCAATTTTCAAGCACAGATTGAGCTGTGCTGATCCAAACAAATCGAATGAATTTACAAATTCAGTGGGGTAATTGACCGTTTCGTTTACATCAGTCACTGTGTCGACCGATTTGAATGACATGTTTGTTGTATTTAGAAATCAATTTCATCAACATCGACATTTTTAGCTGCCAAAATCGCTCGTTCACTGAGCCATGTGTGGTTGATGACACTTTCGGTTAATTCATTTTTCGAAGCAACGATGTGGCAGAAATTGTCTGGCAATTTAATTAATTGCGTATCTTTTACCATCACCAACATCCAGCAATTGTTTCGGGAATGTGTCTGCTGATGCATCATAGAATGTTTAATGACGGGGATTGTGTGGCGAAAATCGCCGGATAACAACAATAGGGCCCATTCAAATTTTGCGGCGTTCTATTTTAAGCCTCAAGAGAATGTTTATGAGCCACTGTGCATTAGCCATACTGCTACGAATGTTCAAAAGCCGCTGGATGTGCTGTTCGTTGCAACAACTGTAGCCAGATTGACCGCATCGAACTGATCTTCTTGCTGTGAGTCAGTGTATCAATTAAATCTGCTACCGGTCGATTAAGTGATGACATACCAAAATTGATCATTATGCATATTTGAAATGAGAATGCAAAAAGCAATGCTGCGTTGCTTGTGCCGGAAAACATGTCGTCTGCAAGCGACTTGACGTCTTCCAGCAGGTGTAGTTCACGACACGCGCCGTGTCGACTCACGTTGATTTAGGTGTACAGTGTATAACAGGACTACCTCAGTTGAACGGCTCCCATTTCGTTGATAATTAATTTCATGTGAAATCTCGTTGTACATTGGAATTCATCGGAATCTCGTTTTACATGCGAGTTGACCGAAAATATCTGTTCGTTTGCATAATTCGAACAATCCAGTCAGTATAGTTTTAGGTGGATTGAATGCTCTTTATGCGGAGCATTTTCATCTGTGAAATAAATACGTTGACCATGTTCAAGATGTATGGCCAGATGCGTAACATATGGTTCTCATTCGTGTATAGAATAACTCAGAATAAGCCAAACAGTTACGTTGCTGCTGATACCCATCTAATGTATAACTCTACATTAACATGAGCTTCGGATGTCTCGACGCTCAAATTGATCGCCAGATCTAACAAAAGCGACTTCATTTATAGTTGGTGCTCCACTTGGTTGGTGGAACTTCATCTATAGTTGGCTTAACACTGTTTTGAACACTAGAACCAACTGCGGGTGTGATTGTTCGAAAATGCCTCCAACCATGCCACTATTTCCTTTTCCTCAATATTTGCGATGTGATTGTAATGGCAATTTGTGTCCACGCGTTTTTGCTCATCGCCCTTGAAGTAAATTTGTAGGAATATCGGGTCCGCATCGTGCATTGCTATTAAAGATCCAATTTGGAAGTACGACTTTGCTTGACGCCCAACAAATGCCAGGTACCAAGAAATTATCCGGTTCATATTTAAACGTAAGACAAACGAGATGAGCTTGCATGCGGGTTCTGTCGATTCTGTGTATACGTCAGTAGCATATTTCTGTACATCAATGTTGAATAAATCGATAAATAATTCACTCACGCAATCCGAAATCGAAACATCAAAACAATGTGAAGGTACGACGCAATGAACTTGCGCATGTATTGATGCGCTAATTCTCAACTATAGTTAGTCCGTAAGAACCTAATTCTTGGTCTTCACTCGCAAAATTTTGTCAAGACTCTAGAATGTCATGACAAAATATATTTATATTGCATCTGATCATGCGCATTACGCCGTAGCAATGAGAAAATTTATTAAAATTGCTGATATTTTTGTAATGACACTGTGACAAAATGAGTAGAACACTTGTATTTGACTCTCAACGAAACAAAACAGAGAACATATAATGATTTTACATACATTTTGGTATTACTAGTTATGAGTGTAAAAATACAATTTTGTCATGACATGCTATCGTCACAGAACATATCAGAAACGACAGTTAGAGCGTGTTTCAATTGGTTTAAATGCCGCATAAAAAGTTAAAAAGTTAAAAATTGTGGTGAATAAAAATGTCAAACTTTTTATCCGCTTCAAGAGCTGATAAAATTTTTATATAGAAAACATTTGGCTGACAAAAATATTTGTTTGTAAACAAAAATTTTCCATGTAACAATTTTGAGAAAAATTGCAATGATATATGTGTAAACTGACCATAATTGACTAATATATATTTAAAAAGTATTTATTTTACATGTTTTCACATTTAAATTGTCTATATATGTTCACAATTAAACGTAAAATAAGCAACCATGTTGTTGTCAAAATTTTACCCAATTGAAACACATAAAAAGTTAAAAAGTTAAAAAATATTTACCACGAATAAATTTTTAACTTTTTAACTTTTTATGCAGCATTTAAACCAATTGAAACACGACCTTAGAAACGATTTTTTTTGACAATACTCCTAAATAAGTTCCCACGTTCGCCAATAGATGGTTCTAAATTTGAAAAAAAAAAAATCATTTTGTAAACAAAAGTTTTAGTAGTGTAAAAATAAATTCTCTCTCTTCGACTTCTGTCAAATTGTTCGCGATCATTTGTCAAACAATAAGCATTATTACTCTGACATGAGAGTCCCAAAAGTTGCGTCTCGCAGAATTCCAGGGACAAGACACATTATACTCATTTCAACTGTACGCTGAAGGAAACAATGGCGATTAAAAACTGGCAAAACGCTATTGGATTTGTCAATGATTAAAGTGAATCAATGAGAAGATTTCACGTACTCAAGCATCTTTGGTACTTCCTACTTATTGTGCATCAATCTAAATTGTCGGTAGTTGTTGTGTTCAGAACAACACTTATGCCGGATGTAGTTTACCTGAAATTTTTTTAAAATAAGACAACTGTTGATTAATGAAAATTTCTGGCGTTGTATTAAATTTAGGATTCTCAATTTTATCGGGTGACTAAAAAGAAAAAATGTTTATAGATTCCACAAATTGTTTAGTAGTACTTTTAATCATTTTCACCACTTTTTTGTGCTTTAGCGTGGGTTTCTTTCTACAGTACCAGTGAGAGCTTCCGAACGAACCGAGAGCGAATCAATTACTTATTTCAAATAGATGCTGATATGGTGACAAAGGTTACGTTCCCATTATAACATATGTCCCAATTTCAGTCAATTTTAGCATCGAGTCCAGGATTACGAATTAAAGTCATAAACCAGCACTCAGCTTCCTCTGATTTCATGTTTAATTTATCATCCAACATACTTATGGTAATGCGAATAATACGATGATCGGCCGAACTATTTGTAATATAATTTCGTGTGTGGTGTTAAATTGAAGGCTCTCTCTTGGAAAACAAGTTTAGTATGCTCAGCTATATATTGTGTGGCTTGGCCTTATTCACATCAATAAGCCAATTCACGGCTTGTTCTTATTAAACTCGTAACTAGAATAAAAAAATTATGAGAACACACATTCATTAGTACATATATAAAATCAGGACTTACGTAATATTTTATCGGGCAAACATTTGATTCAGAGTTCCCTCGGATAACAAAAATCGCAGTCACAGATTAACAGCGTTAGTAATCCCAAATTCATGAATGGTGTTCCAGGTTTTAATATAATTTCGATCATTTCACATGCGACAAAATAAAATAAAAAATTTGACTTCTAGCCGAAAATTCTCTGAACCCATTGTTCATTTATAACATCAGAAATATTTAAAGCGGGTGGGTAATAGTATTTATATTTATCGATAGCGAACATCATCTGGCGGTACAAGAACAAATAAATTCGAGCTACAACTGTCCAAACTACTAGCGCTATCTATTATCTACCATTTAAACAATTTTACCACTCCCATTTTGATTAAAAAAATCAATTATTCGAGTCGAAATAAATTCATATAAAAATGGAGTTATGTCGCTTCTGTATATATTCTGTGCTATCGTCATGACAAAATTTTGCGAGTGAAGACGAAGCTTAAGTTGACTTCTTCACCTGAAATTTTGACAGCCCATCAGTCTGATATCATATTTTCTCTTGAGAAGCGTTTCAAAATATTTAAAATTTATTTTCACAGTCGGTGTTGTGTAGCCGAAACCGTGACAAATTTGAAAAGAAATATGGGTTGCGAAACAGCACCAAGCGGAATCGCTGTAGTGAAATTGGTGAAAAAAGCTCGTGAGAAAGGCATGCTATTGGGTGATAGAAGTGGTCTCAGAGCTCGAACAGTGCGCATACCCGAGAACGCCAGCAACTGGCCATTACTTGCACCAGCCTGAGGAGAATACTGCACAAAGACTTCGGATTATTCACATACAAGGCCCGCAGATGACTCAGCATTTGAAAGCAAATGACCATCCGCTTCGATATCAGTTTTCTGCGTGGTCCATGATCAGCTTTATAATGACGTCGACTTTGGTCGAAAAATCATTTTTTCAGACGAACGAGAGCAGAAAGAAAAAAAAGAATAACTACCGGATTTTTTTTTGATGTGTAAACATCTTTACTGCCTACCAAAAATTTTTGTATTAGAGTAAACTTGTAAATGAAACGAACGGAAATGACGTGCATACTTCGTTTGACAAAAAGCAACAAATTCAATAAAAATAATTTTGTACTATACATGGCCTGCTTGTATGTACTATATATGTACAATAGTTACTGCGCAATGACAAGCATGTTAATATTCCTACGTTTGAATGCTGCGTTCAGTTCAAGAGAGATGGTCAAAGGGCTGCCGGAATAGTAATTCCGTCAAAAGATTCATAAAATGTGCATAGTGGACACAAATAGTTTGCCGAACGAACTTTCAATTTTCGTAGGTCGGTCTTTGTTTCTCAAAACCAATATTGATGTAATAGATGGACTGGCGAATGGAACTATGGGCTGTCTGGGGTATATAGAATGCAGCCATCCTGACCCGAACAACGAGAACGATGAAAACGTCAACAGTCAAAAATGTCAAACGACTCTGTATGAATTTCGGTATAAATTGTACAAATTCACAAAACTAGAAGGTCAGGCGGCTTAAAGCTGGAAGGGCACAGAAAACAAATGTCGACCGATGTTTGGTGCCCATTTCTAGAAAAAGCTAAACTGATAATCGAAACAACAATTGGACAATTAATGTTAAGCGTAATCATTTTGTAGTCGTACACAATTCATGCTTCACAGGGTGGTACCTATAACAAGATAGTATATACTCTTACGATAAAAGACACAGTCAACAACTTGTGTATATTACTTTATCAGGAGTAACGAGTCTCGAAGGACTGTTCAACACGTTGGCTATCGATGATCATGTCTTCTACCATGGATGTAAAAATGAGAAGTCAATGGGTCTTCATCAAACTGAGCTATCGCGCCTCACTACAAATTCGCTAAGTATAGCTCAGGTTGCAATGGCGAATTTTGTACGAGATAATAATGACTTCTGGTTTTTAACATTGAACTACCAGAGTCTCAGGTCACATCACCTCGACCTAACTGATACAGTCACGCAGAGATGCTCAATTTTCTTGCTTTCCATCGTTCGACAAACAACTGGTATGAGCGTAACAACACAATCCATTGATGATATATACTCACGGCTGTACTTCAGTTTCTCAATGGGAATAAGATGCTTTCTGTAGTTTTATTCACCTCGCTGAATAAGTCTGTCGAAGACATAATGAAGTACATACATTTCGTCCTTGCTCCATATTCTAAAAGAATTTCAAAAATTCTCCTGATCTTTTGTCGATAATTATGAGCGGGAAATTCAATATTAATTTTGCTGTTCCTCAAGCTGAGCCACTTATTAACTTCCTGCGAGACGAATTCGATTTGCACATGAACTCAGATCGAAATATATCTACACGAGATATGGGGCGACCATTGTGCAGTTTTTCAATCCAATTGCGTCGATTATACCGAAAGAGTGACCAATTTAACGATAATAAACAAATGGAAAACTCTGGTTTGTAAAATTGCACTCCTTCTTCATTCAAAGTAAACTGTACACACGTACTACACACGCCATGTTTACACATCTCCTTGAGAGTACTAATGGACTCACTCTTTTTTCATTATAACTAAATGTACTTTATTTATTACAAGGATTTGGGTTTCGGAAAGCCAGTGCATCCACCAAGAGTGACTGTTTGGTGTGGATTTTGGAATGGTGGCGTTATTAACCAATTTTTGTTTAAAAAAGCTACTGGAAACCCCGTTACCGTCAATATGGCTACCGTTACAGAATCATGCTCACCAACTTTTTTTGACCTCAAATCGACATTATGCCTGTAAACAACCAACGGGTGTGAAATGGAAAAAATTAATCGTATTGGAAATTTTAGTACAATCATATAAGTATAAGTTTTCTTTAGAAAATGACTCAAACCTCAATTTAAATAAAAAATATATAATATTTTCTAAAATAAAAATTTATAAACAAACTCACCCATGCATTGTGTAGAAATTATTGAGATTTTTATTAAACAGATTATAACTCTAAAACGATTCGAATAAATATTTAATAAAACAAGAAAAAGGCTTAAATTCAAACTTAAAATGAAATCAGAACACTTAGAAAATACAACTTTATATCAAAAAACCCTAAGTCGATAATGGTAAGCGGTTTGTTGGTAAGGTGGTTAAATGGTTTATTTAGGGCGGATTGACCGATAATGGTCATCCAAATTTGAGTAAAAATGACATTAGAATACCGAGAATATCAAAATTCGTAGCAATAAAGCCGAAGTAGGGCTTTATAAGCAAGCACTAGGTGGTTTTGGTTAGGTGGCTCAATAGCCAACTTCGTGTACTAGCCAGACCTAAATCACGATCTTTGGGAATGGCCGATAATGGCCATCCAATTTTCGTGTAAAAATGATATCGGTACACCGAGAATATCAGAATTTGTATCAATAAAAATGTTGTTAGCAGTTTAGTATATGCAGTTGGTCATTGAGTCACCTAATTAAAACCACCTAGTGCTAATAATGCACAACTTCGGGTTTATTGCTACGAATTTTGATATTCTCAATGTGCCGATATCATTTTTACTCAAATTTGGATGGCCATTCCCAGAGATCATGGTTCAAGTCTAGCTAGTATACATGATGTTGATTATTGGATAACCCTATCCAAAACCACGTAATGCTAATAATGCCGATGTATGTACCGATGTCATTTTTATTCAAATATGGATTGTCATTATCGGCCATTCCCAGAGATCGTGATTCAGGTCTAGCTAGTACACGAAGTTGGCCATTGAGTCACCTAATTAAAACCACCTAGTGCTAATAATGCGCGACTTCGGGTTTATTGCTACGAATTCTCGGTGTACTGATTTCATTTTTACTCAAATTTAGATGACCAATATTAACCATTTCCGATGTTTGCTATTCAGGTCAGAGTCACTTATCAGTAACCAGGTTATTTTTTGGTTTTTTAGTCTCATTTTAACTCCCTGTGCTCTAAACTTTGAATTCCGAATATTTAATTGTCATTTAAATAACTCCATTGATTGTGAACTTGAATATACCAGTTCATGCTTTTAAGTTCAGACCCTTTACAGTAATTTTCACTTTATATCAAATACATTGTACGATCTAATTCAGTTTGGCTTTTAGCCGTATTCATGTTTCTCTTATCAGTGTTTTATTTACATTTCTAATAAAAAAAAAAAATAATCAATCACCATATAATCCATCGTAAAATTTGCCGAGTCCAACCAAAATGACTAATCAATTGATAACAAATTATTGTTTTATGCATTTCGTAATTATTTTTAACTTTTTTTTCAGAATTTAAACCATTAACTGCTTGGGCATCAACACAACGCCACCTCACACTTCCAGATTCACGATCCAATTTATCACTATCAACAATGTCGTCGTACAAATCATTTTCATCAAACAATGAAATTTATACCAACCGAGATTTTCGCCTGTCGACCGAAAGTGGCCAATCACACGATAATGGCGAACTTAGATCAGAGAAAACTGACTCGATCGAATTTAAACCACGCATATCGAAACTATATTGCAAAATGGTACAAGCGAATGATAACCCAAGTAATGCAAAAGTTATCACATTAAATCGGGACAGTGAAGATTATGAGATGATTGTACAAAATCAGGGATTAATTGCGAATCAACTAAATTCCATGTTTTCAACGATGAATAAGAATGAAGATGAACCCGTTTCGCCAGAATTAAAAAGTCTTAATCGACGATCGGTTACGATTGATGAAGCTAAAAATACAGAGTTTATTGTGCAAGATGATGGTGATTCGTTATATGCCACCGTTGAAAAACCGACGCAAAACGATCAAAACAAAACTGAAGATGTGGTTACAAGTTATCCGTTACGGGAGAGTATACAACGAGTTGTAGATGGCTTATCAGTTCATACCGACATCAATTCAGACTCTAGTGATCCAATTCCGGAGGAATCAGAGTTACATAAAATGATGTCGAATTCAACTGCGGAACAAAACATTGGTAAGCCGCGCGACCATAAAATATTTATAAAGCTTTTCGTATATTGTTGCGCTTGTTATACCGCATGTATCCTATTTTTATAGATGAACCCCAACCGAATGCTAACGAACCACATTCAAATGGTTTACATCTGCCTTGGAAATGGAAAAAAGTAAGTTTTAGTTGGAGCGGGGCAAAATTCGGCTTTTCTAACTTTATCATTTTTTTGTGCTTTTGACTTTCCAGAAATCATTTAAAAAAAAAGAACCTGGTTAGTATATAGAAAAAATTTGTGCTGCATAATAAGCTTATGTCTGCTGCCAGATTTTTGTTTTATAGAGTCGCTAAAACCATTCAGAACTTTCTTAATGGAGTTTTAATTTTTTACAGTTGTCATCAATTTGCATAAAGTGGATAAGTATATGGCATCCAATATTCCAAAGTTTTTGGTAACGTGTGTTAAAACTTTACACGACAATGAATTGCTTAAGATGAAAGGGATTTATCGGCAGTCACCAGGTTTCGAAATACTTAAACAAGTTTTGAGAAATGTAAGTATATAAAAACTCTTTTCAAACTTAACTATCGTAAAATCATGCCGATAGGACGATGATGGAGGAAATCTAGTTAATTGATCAGGGAAACAATCAACATGACGGTTTTCCCATTTCTGGATCGCGGGTAGGGCCCAAAGAGATCCACATCGATTTGTCTCTCTCTACTTCTATAGTAGCGTCACAGTGTACTCCAGACAGCTTATCGGGGATGATGTTTTCCTTCCCCTTTTGGTGTGTTATGTTAAAGTCAAATTTTTGCAGATAAATATCAGTCGTGCTGAAGAATTTTGTTTTTGAGAAACTGACTGACTTCTGTAACAACACTCCACCAAGGTACTCGCATCACAACAAATAAAAAAGTGCTTGGCGTAGTCAGCGGCAGTATCACGCGTACCACACTTTTAAAATTATTATTTTAAAATTATCTTTTGTTAAACAAAAATCAAATATGTAAATAGTTAATTCTATTGAAACTTTTACACATCATCTTCATTGGTTCATTATCGCCATAGTTGGTTCTGTGTGTGTCTAAGTGGAGGAAGCCAGGATCTCTTAGTTGTCTACCAGGAACCTTTATTATAATTGACATTAGCACACCCGGGCGTTGATTAGACCTAGTAGGAGAGTGCCAATAAATGTACCATCCATCAGCATATTCCAGCTTAGATTGAACGTAGGCACAATACAGGATCTTAATTGTTTCCACATCAAAACTATCACCCGTCCAACGTTTGACAAAAACGAGCATGAAGTTCGCGCGAGCGGTGCACAGCTCAATGTGCTTAGTAAAGCTCATCAACGAAAGTAACCCCTAGGTCTTTAGTCTCAAGTACTACCTGAAGGAGTACACCATTTATCTTGTAGCCTTGTGTAACAGGGTTGGTTTTTCGATGAAATGATAGAGATTTGCACTTTTCAATATTGAGACTCAGAGTATTAAACTCGCACCATAACGCTAGGTTGTCAATATCTTCCTGTAGTTTACTGGCATCGTTGACTGACTCGATTGCTTTGTAGATTTTGAGGTCATCTGCGAACATCAGAATATTGGAATCCCCTTTATCACTTCGGTAATACCATTTATGAAGTTTGTGAAAATCCATGGGCCAACGTGAGAGCTTTGTGATACACCAGAGGTAGCTTCTATTCTATTAGACGTTTTATCTCCTATTGCAATATATTGGATTCGATTACTCAAATAAGATTTGAACCAGGCCACAAACTGGCTGAAGCATCCGAACTTGAAAATATGTTCCAAAGTTTTACAATGGCTGATGGAGTCGAAAGCTTTTGCAAAGTCGGTGTATATTACATCAACTTGTTTGTGCTTCTCAATTTCTTTAATAGAATAGCTAGTAAATTCTATAAGATTTGTAGATACTGATCCTTTAGGCATAAAACCATGTTGATATTGTGATAAATACCGCGGAAGCACTGCTTTGAATGTGTTGCATATTACTAGTTCAAATAATTTAGGTATAGCAGATATAGATGTAATACCTCTGTAGCAAGAAACATCATTTCTAGATCCAGTTTTGAAAATAGGCGTCACTCTAGTTATTTTCCACTTTTGTGGAAAAGTTGCCAATTTTAATGACTGATTGAACAAAATGCTTAGAGGGGTTGTCAAATTTCAGGACCACATCCTTCTCCGAATCCTACCAATGCTCGCTGGATTTCTTCTGGCTCGATATGTGGAGTAAATATGAATATACTATATTCACTATAGGTTGAATCTTTATAATTATCAATGTCTTCCGCTTTATAAATATATTGGAAAAACTCAGCAAACATGTTGGTTGACCATTAAATTAAATTTCATCCAGGCTGGGTAACCATCAATTTCGCGTTTGGTCCTAAAAAATTTCCAAAAGTGTCTGGGATCGCCTTGTATTTTATCCTTTAGATTACGAATAGAGCTTTGGTATCTCAGTTCAAAATAAGATTCTGTTTTGGTTATAAGCAGTAAATTTCTGTTTACCATCCTGGGAATACACTTTGAGGTTTTCTTTATAAGCCTTGTCTTTTTTATTTTTAAGACTGATAAGTTGGCCGTCATACCATGGAGGATATTTGTTTGGTTTGCTCATAGGCACGGAATCGATTCCTTTCATTAGTAAAAATAAGGTCCAAGGTTCGGTCACGTCCATTTTTTAATTCGCAGATTTGAATCAAATTTGAATCAAAAATGGTGTCGACGAATAGGTATTATCCGAATTCACTCATTATCCGAATTCACATTTACAGGCATAATCTCGTTGGCTTCTTCATCATACGTCCAACTAACATTAGAGAGATTAAAATCCCCAGTTATTAAAATTATGTCTGATTGATCGGCAGTATTGGTAATTTCCATAATTGTGTCGCAGCACTTGGTATACGATGATCTACGATTAAATCTACCAATTCATTAGGTAGTGATGTATCGACAGCTATGAGTACCCCGCCACCGGATTTGTTTAAGCTTGTTTGTGGTGAGCGATTAAATCTATAAACCACATATTGACTAGGGCAGAATTCCGAACTCAAAATTTTATCGTTGAATGATGTTTCACAGATGATATAAACCGGAGAGTGTTTTTAAAACAAAATTATGAAATTGAGCAGCCTTTGAAGACATTTTATTTACATTTTGAAAGTAAAATGTCTGTTTAATAGTTTTTTGAGGATGTGACAAGGTTTTGGTGCCATGATTACATTCCGAATTTGTGGCACTATTTTACCCAGCAATAAAATTAGCTACTGGATTTGGTGGCGCGTATGAGCAGGCCAAAAAAACGTCTTTCTTTGACCCCAATCAAATTCTTTGACAAACAGTCCTGCTGGTCACAGAATACAGTTAATGGTGCTTTGAAAAACTTCACCTGGAATATTGATTTTGTATGCGATCTTTGTCACTCTAGTTTGCGCAACTGTTCATCCGGCACTGAATTATGTATTCGGATAACGAAAAGCCACTTTCTGGGTTGTACAACTCGAATCGAGAACTCATCCATTAATTCAACGTCGTTGGCAATTGTTTTAATATTAGGGACAGGTATAGTCGATTGTGATGCTCCAGGTAGATTATTATTTCGTGTTGGCTTTAAATGCTCTATAACTTGTCGGTTTTGGATGGCTGACGGTGATGTTAGTGATGATATCGTATGGTTATTGTTCACTAGACTTCGTGTTTCGGTCTGGCTTGTGGCTTCGGACATGGATCTTGTGGCTAGACTTCCTTCTGGTTAAACAGCAGATTGGGACAAGGCATGAACCACTGTTGTTAATGTCTCTTCTAATTGATTCATTCTTTTTAGAAGATTATCGATTATGGTCTCCTCAGATTTCTCAATTTTTTTGAGTGATTTGTCGATTTTGGATAAGATGTTATTCAATCCGTTTTCACATTTACTACAGAACCACCACAAACCAGGCACATCGTCCATCACTAATTTCATACCCTTCCGTAAATCATTTGGACATTTTTTCAGCAATTTAGTTGCGTTACAAGTCGCATATCTGTAGTCTATAACGTTGTTACATAAGTCACCGCTGCATGAAAAAAAACCATTTATCAACGATTATAATTTCACAGTCAATGCACTTACTTTGGATCGACATTATTAATATGTAATCAGTTTGTTAGAGTTTAAAATTTAACAATCAGCAATATTTTTACTACAACACTACTGCACTACACTTTAGTCAGCAATTCCGAATGTGTATTATTAGATAATAAAATTTTAATAATTAAGGTTAATTAATTATTTGGTAATTTTTACAACAACTACAAAAATAAAATTGAAATACAAGAAAAAAAAAACACGAGAAACAAAAAAAAAAACACGTCCAAGTTGGGCGAATGTTGAAAATTAATTTAGATTACACGAAAATGCTGGAAATAAGTCTAATTAACCATGCAGAAGGTCGAATAAGCTCAAATTTAATCTTCCAACAAGATAATGCAGCAATTCACATGTTAAAGGAGACGAGTAACTGGTTTAGCAAAAAACCCTATTGAAAATTTATGGGGCACCCTTTCCCGAGAAGTATTTAAGAATGGGACACATATAGTTTCAAGCATGCCCTATAATAGGTCATTTGTGGTAATTAAGAACCAAGGTGGGCACATCCCACATAAAGTATTAAAAGAAGTCAACACTCCAGATTATTCTAATAATTCTAATGGCCTACATATCGATCATCTTGAAATTTTTCGAAATATAAACTGTTGGTATGAAAATTTCAAAACTGTATAGCCCCAATCTGAGTGATTGTTCTCATTTCTACGTCACTCACAATGGGGTTGAAGTTGCGAAGAAATACCCCTAAAATCTAGTTTTAAGAGCATATTTTTCGTTGCTCTATTTATTAATAATAATGACTTCGTCAACCTTGCAGACACAGATCAAAGAGTTTCTATCGCTCTTTTCGCTTCTTCTGATAGTGCCACAAATGAAAAACAAAAAAAAAATCGACTTTTGTAAATATAACTTTTTTTAATGTAATTTTAACTCGTTGTATACCTTAGAGAGGATGGCGGCTGCCGTCCGCAAACCCCCGCTTTTTCAGAATTTATACAATTCCTCAAGACGTGTTAAATTTTATTTATAATTTTAAACTAAGTAAAAAAAATTTCAAAATTTTCCCGGAAAAATTGCAAAATTTTCCCGGAAAAATTACTTATACTATCGAAAAACTGTTAAGATACAATCCTAATATCAAAGTTTTTATAAAAATTATACATTTGTTCGTATTTTGAATTAAATAATACGAATTTTTTTTTAAGTGAATTTTGGGGTAATTTTCTGGAACAATTTAACTTCCACCTCCTAAAAACCGTTAGTAAACAATCCTGCATTTAAATATTTCTAAAATTTATACTCCTTAGTCCTTACCTGATTTTCTCGATGTATCCGTAAAATAAACTTTATAGCCTTGATTTTCTCCATATTTTTTATTTTTCGGGCTGAATGGCTTTTAATAAATTTAACGGAGAAACACACCTACCAACTTCACATATGTGCTTTTTCGAGCGTTAAATCAGTTTTATTCCCGTTATCAAACCTAATAATCTCTCGGATGGAGCCTTTCCAGTTTAGAATTGGGCATACCAATTATTTTTGAATATTTTAATTAAAAAAAAAAAAAAATTTTGTTCAAAAAGATTAAAAAATCACACTCGTCGTTTTCGACTTGTTAGGTCATCATCGTAGATGATGAACTTTATCTTAAGACTCCCAATAATTAATGGAAATATTGTTGAATTATTTTATTACTGCAGCAACACCCTAAAGTTGTCAAAATATGAGGGTTACCTGAAAAGTTTCTGACCACAACATGAAGATGGCAGCACAGTGATGTAGCGATTCAACGCTTGGTTACTACAACGTATACAGCTACAGACAATACTTCTGAGGTTGTGAGTCTCTTGAATGGTTCATCCAGTATGGCCGGCGGAACTACAAACACCTTTACGGTAATGAATAATCATTTCTTAAGAAGTATGTAGTATGGTGAGTGATGACAAGGTCGCCTATAAAACCGTTCATTGCAAGTACTGTCAAACGATCGATTTCAAATTCAATGTTGAATATGAAGCCAGAAGTGGTATAGTGGATGACCTAATGAATATACTCCTTGAAAAGCACAGCAGCGACACAAGTCTTAATGCTTGTTTCTGAAACCCCCTTGGCTGATAAACACAATTTCAGAACAAATGAAGATGTTCTAACGAACATCTTCAATGTAACTGGATGGAATTCAAGATGTACATCAGTTCGCACATCGATCTGACATCTACACTCAGACGGCTAACGGTATAAACGTTATTATCGAAAAGTTTATGATTTACTGGTCAACGCAGCTATTTCAGCCTTATCTAAACCAAAGAGTAAACATACAAGACAAAACCATAACAACCGATGAAATAGAAAAAATGATAATAGAGAAACGCCGCTTAAGACGCATCTGGCAAATTAATCCATCACCAGATGTAAAACACAATTTTTACCAGGCGAAAAGAAAACTGCACGTTAAAATGGGCTAGAAATGACGAGGAAAAAGCTAAAGCCTTTACTGATCACCTTTAAAGCGTATTCACACCAAACCTTGGATTAACGGTGATTCAGGATATTTAAGATAAAGAAACCACCACTAAAGTTTATTATTGCACATGAAATTCAATTAAAGAAAACTCCTGGGTATGTCGAATTACAGGTGAAATGTTTAAAAAACTGTCTGAGTGTGCCTTTGGACGACTGTCTCAAAAAGTCAATTTAAGGGCTAAGGATCCTACCAAAGCCTCGCCATAAAGACCAATAATTCTACTGCCATTCATAGATTTGGTTTCATAACAGAGCACGGAATAATTAAGCAAGTGCACGCAGGAGCTACAGAAATAAGGTCAGCATGATGGATGTAGCCCAAGCATTCGAAATCATTTACAAATTTACCAACTTATGAAGTTGCATTTGTCAAATCGTAGATATTATGTCAAATATCTACAATACCTCTATTTCGGGCGGGGAAAATATTCTGGCTGAAGTACCACAAATAAGTGTGCTTGGCTCAATGTTTTATTTTCACTTCAGGCATCAATGACGTGTGGGTAACTGGAGCAGGGAATCATTTGAATTTCAAAATGAAACTTGGCATACCGATTAAGCCCAATTTGTGCTAATTAGTGCTCATGGGGAAAAATTAGTGTTTGTCTAAGAGCAAAAAAACGGGAAAAATCAAATTAAATTTCGCCTGAAAGACGAAATAAATAAAACCCAATTTCTAGAAAAAATCAGAAAACCCTAACTTTAAAACTTCACAAAAGCGGCTTCACCGACGAAATTTGTGCTTTTCATAGAAATATGATTTTCATAAATTTTCATTAATAAATTGAGGAAAAACAAACTAGCCCTTAAAAGATACTATATTGAACATATAAAATACAGATGCATACCGTTCAATAATATTTTTGTTGAACAACAAATTAAAAAATGAAATAACTTATTATAAAATCAAAGAATTATCATTTCAAATAGCATATTCCTGTCACGCATGTTCATTATGCCATCCGAAAAATATAATGGCTGAATTTGTGCTAATCCAGCATTGGCCCAATTCCATTGAACAACAAAGACCGTTGAATGAACGATTTTCTGACAAAAAGTGTTCTAGAAACCACTGATGTTGGCACTTCTGACTACATGCATATTCTTATCAGGTATATTGACCATACCTGATAGGAATATACAATTATACAATCAGAAGTGCCAACATCATTGGTTTGTACAACATTTTTTGTCAGAAAATTGTTCATTCAACGGTCTTTGTTGTTCAATGGAATTGGGCCAATTCTGGATTAGCACAAATTCAGCCTTTATATTTTTCGAATGGCAATGACCATATCTGATAGGAATATGCAATCAGAAGTGCCAACATCATTTGTTTGTACAACATTTTTTGTCAGAAAATTGTTCATTCAACGGTCTTTGTTGTTCAACGGAATTGGGCCAATTCTGTATTAGCACAAATTCAGCCACTATATTTTTCGGATAGCATTGACCATACCTGATAGGAATATGCAATCAGAAGTGCCAACATCATTGGTTTGTACAACATTTTTTGTCAGAAAATTGTTCATTAAACGGGCTTTGTTGTTCAACGGAATTGGGCCAATTCTGGATTAGCACGAATTCAGCCTTTATATTTTTCGAATGGCAATGACCATATCTGATAGGAATATACAATCAGAAGTGCCAACATCATTTGTTTGTACAACATTTTGTGTCAGAAAATTGTTCATTCAACGGTCTTTGTTGTTCAATGGAATTGGGCCAATTCTGGATTAGCACGAATTCAGCCTTTATATTTTTCGAATGGCAATGACCATATCTGATAGGAATATACAATCAGAAGTGCCAACATCATTTGTTTGTACAACATTTTGTGTCAGAAAATTGTTCATTCAACGGTCTTTGTTGTTCAACGGAATTGGGCCAATTCTGGATTAGCACAAATTCAGCCACTATATTTTTCGGATGGCAATGACCATATCTGATAGGAATATGCAATCAGAAGCGCCAACATCATTGGTTTGTACAACATTTTTTGTCAGAAAATTGTTCATTCAACGGTCTTTGTTGTTCAACGGAATTGGGCCAATTCTGTATTAGCACAAATTCAGCCACTATATTTTTCGGATAGCATTGACCATACCTGATAGGAATATGCAATCAGAAGTGCCAACATCATTGGTTTGTAGAACTTTTTTTGTCAGAAAATTGTTCATTCAACGGTCTTTGTTGTTCAACGGAATTGGGCCAATTCTGGATTAGCACAAATTCAGCCACTATATTTTTCGGATGGCAATGACCATATCTGATAGTAATATACAATCAGAAGTGCCAACATCATTGGTTTGTAGAACTTTTTTTGTCAGAAAATTGTTCATTAAACGGTCTTTGTTGTTCAACGGAATTGGGCCAATTCTGGATTAGCACAAATTCAGCCACTATATTTTTCGGATGGCAATGACCATATCTGATAGGAATATGCAATCAGAAGTGCCAACATCATTGGTTTGTACAACATTTTTTGTCAGAAAATTGTTCATTCAACGGTCTTTGTTGTTCAATGGAATTGGGCCAATTCTGGATTAGCACAAATTCAGCCTTTATATTTTTCGAATGGCAATGACCATATCTGATAGGAATATGTAATCAGAAGTGCCAACATCATTGGTTTGTAGAACTTTTTTTGTCAGAAAATTGTTCATTCAACGGTCTTTGTTGTTCAATGGAATTGGGCCAATTCTGGATTAGCACAAATTAAGCCACTATATTTTTCGAATGGCAATGACCATATCTGATAGTAATATACAATCAGAAGTGCCAACATCATTGGTTTGTAGAACTTTTTTTTGTCAGAAAATTGTTCATTCAACGGTCTTTGTTGTTCAACGGAATTGGGCCAATTCTGGATTAGCACAAATTCAGCCACTATATTTTTCGGATGGCAATGACCATATCTGATAGGACAATGCAATCAGAAGTGCCAACATCATTGGTTTGTACAACATTTTTTGTCAGAAAATTGTTCATTCAACGGTCTTTGTTGTTCAATGGAATTGGGCCAAATCTGGATTAGCACAAATTCAGCCTTTATATTTTTCGAATGGCAATGACCATATCTGATAGGAATATGCAATCAGAAGTGCCAACATCATTGGTTTGTACAACATTTTTTGTCAGAAAATTGTTCATTCAACGGTCTTTGTTGTTCAATGGAATTGGGCCAATTCTGGATTAGCACAAATTCAGCCACTATATTTTCCGGATGGCAATGACCATATCTGATAGTAATATACAATCAGAAGTGCCAACATCATTGGTTTGTACAACTTTTTTTTTGTCAGAAAATTGTTCATTCAACGGTCTTTGTTGTTCAACGGAATTGGGCCAATTCTGGATTAGCACAAATTCAGCCACTATATTTTTCGGATGGCAATGACCATATCTGATAGGAATATGCAATCAGAAGTGCCAACATCATTGGTTTGTACAACATTTTTTGTCAGAAAATTGTTCATTCAACGGTCTTTGTTGTTCAATGGAATTGGGCCAATTCTGGATTAGCACAAATTCAGCCTTTATATTTTTCGAATGGCAATGACCATTTCTGATAGGAATATGCAATCAGAAGTGCCAACTTCATTGGTTTGTACAACTTTTTTTGTCAGAAAATTGTTCATTCAACGGTCTTTGTTGTTCAACGGAATTGGGCCAATTCTGGATTAGCACGAATTCAGCCTTTATATTTTTCGAATGGCAATGACCATATCTGATAGGAATATACAATCAGAAGTGCCAACATCATTGGTTTGTAGAACATTTTTTGTCAGAAAATTGTTCATTCAACGGTCTTTGTTGTTCAATGGAATTGGGCCAATTCTGGATTAGCACAAATTCAGCCTTTATATTTTTCGAATGGCAATGACCATATCTGATAGGAATATACAATCAGAAGTGCCAACATCATTGGTTTGTACAACATTTTTTCTCAGAAAATTGTTCATTCAACGGTCTTTGTTGTTCAACGGAATTGGGCCAATTCTGGATTAGCACAAATTCAGCCACTATATTTTTCGGATGGCAATGACCATATCTGATAGGAATATGCAATCAGAAGTGCCAACATCATTGGTTTGTACAACATTTTTTGTCAGAAAATTGTTCATTCAACGGTCTTTGTTGTTCAATGGAATTGGGCCAATTCTGGATTAGCACAAATTCAGCCTTTATATTTTTCGAATGGCAATGACCATATCTGATAGGAATATGCAATCAGAAGTGCCAACATCATTGGTTTGTAGAACTTTTTTTGTCAGAAAATTGTTCATTCAACGGTCTTTGTTGTTCAACGGAATTGGGCCAATTCTGGATTAGCACAAATTCAGCCACTATATTTTTCGGATGGCAATGACCATATCTGATAGGACAATGCAATCAGAAGTGCCAACATCATTGGTTTGTACAACATTTTTTGTCAGAAAATTGTTCATTCAACGGTCTTTGTTGTTCAATGGAATTGGGCCAATTCTGGATTAGCACGAATTCAGCCTTTATATTTTTCGAATGGCAATGACCATATCTGATAGGAATATACAATCAGAAGTGCCAACATCATTTGTTTGTACAACATTTATTGTCAGAAAATTGTTCATTCAACGGTCTTTGTTGTTCAACGGAATTGGGCCAATTCTGGATTAGCACAAATCCACCCACTATATTTTTTGGATGGCAATGAACATGCGTGACAGGAATATGCTATTTGAAATGATAATTCTTTGAGTTTATAATAAGTTATTTCATTTTTTAATTTGTTGTTCAACAAAAATATTATTGAACGGTACACATATGTATTTTATTTGTTCAATGTAGTATCTTTTAGGGGCTAGTTTGTTTTTCCTCAATTTATTAATGAAAATTTATGAAAATCGTATTTCTATGAAAAGCACAAATTTCGTCGGTGAAGCCGCTTTTGTGAAGTTTTAAAGTTAGGGTAGCTAGGTTACATGAGCTCCCTCGTTCGTAAAAAACAAAAATATACGTAAAAATCTTAGCACTCTAACTGTCAAAGGCGAATTAAAATCGACGAAATGAAATTTTGTGCAGTTGAATTTAAACGTGGCCGCGCCAGCTTGGGTGACGATGAACATAACCACCAAAAACTGTTGATGAAACTTGGATACACTATTACACTCCAGAATCAAACATATAGTCAAAACAGTAGACTGTAAAGAAGGAATCGGCTCCAAAAAGGCTAATGATGTCCCTTGGGCTGGGAAAGTGATGGCGACTGTTTTCTGGGACAGTCATAGAGTTATCTTAGTCCATTACGAGCATGGTGAACGCAGAAATTGTGGGAAAATGACTACATTTGCGAAAATAAAATCTTGCTCTACCTAAGCAATGCGCTGTCTCACACCTCAGCGGTTGCCGTTGCAAAAATCATCCACGAATTAGAGAGAAATGTAAAGCGTAAACCTCCTAAATTTCAAATAAAAAACCCGATAGGTTAACAAACTGTTGTTCGAGATGCTCCTCAAGAAGAAATGAACTGTGATAAAATGGCCATAAATCATCTTTAAAATTTTTCCCCACCCATTTTAAATTAATTTGAACTTTCGGTTGCAAAAATTATTTTATAAATTTGTGATTATTAATTAAAATTCTAATTAAAAATGAAATATATTCCAATTTCAGGCAATTTACGATCGCAAATACACCGATATTGAGAAGTGCACGGATGGCATACTGTTGGCCGGCTTAATAAAATCTTTCTTTAAGAACCTCTCCGATCCACTTTTAAAATCGGACGTGATTGACACCAAGCTTGAAGACGAAGATTTTAAGGATAAGTTAATTGTGAATGACCTGGAAAATGATATGATCGAAGAGTTAATCGCTATAATCGAAAGCCTGGATCCAAAAGTCAAAGAAGTATTTCTCTTTTTCATTATGCATATTAAAGTGTAAGTCATCGGTTAGCACTTCAGGTCAGTTTCACTAAACTATTACATTTTCACTTTCAGTGTAGAAAAAAACAAAAACGAGAATCACATGGACTATCCAAATTTGGCCCGAATTTTAAGCCCGTGCCTATTTTATACGAAAGAGGTCGACAGCAATTTTGATATGTTTATACTGTCGAGCAACCAATCGATGTTGCTGCAAGTAATTTTTGAAAATTACAAAATAATTTTCAAACCAGATCTTCAGGATAAAATTGCCGCCCTGTACGACTGTATACTAAACATCGAAATAATCAATCCGAATACGAATGAACAAATTGAACCGACAAGCCTCGATAGTGCTTCAATTGCAAACGAGAATAATATAAATACGGCGAATGCGACTAGCAACGGACCAACCCGTTTCAATTTAAATTTTTTGCGACCAAAATCGCATAGTAATAAATCAAAAGCACCACCACCGCCAGTCGCTAAAGTGTCGAAATCAAATAGTAAAAAATCGAAGGCACCTCCAATTCCGGCCGCCACCGTAGCCACCACAGATTTAGATTCGAATGAGTTAAATCAGAGTTCAGAAGATTTATTAAAAGAAAACTTTAGTTTTATACGCAACAAGAAGATCAATATCGAAACGGTTTCGAAACAGACGAAAACCAACATACCAGAATTAATATTCACTATTGTGCAAACGCTTACGGTACAGAAATTAAACGGTAACGAGTACATATACCAGAAAAATATGAACAACGAGGAGATGAAAGAATTTATTGATATGCTGAAGCGGCAAAATGAGGATGAATTGAAACGGTTTAATAACGGATGTCAATTAGCGTATTTTTTGAAGGAGTATGTTAAACTGTTCGATCCACCATTACTGAATCGACCGTTACCCGATTTACGTATCTACGAGCAAATGACCAACGATATAGGCAAGATTAATATTCAATTTAAAAAATATTCCGAGTACATAACTTGGATTGAACCGGTGGCAGCTAGGGACACTTTTGTATTTTTAATCAAACATCTAAATGAGTAAGACTTGTTGCCGTCTTAACTCTTGTATTTTTTTATTTTTATAACTAAATTATATTTTATATGTTCTAGTGTTGCGACTCTACAGGATGAAAATAAAATGACACCATTGGCCCTCGCGCGGATTTGGAGCCAATGTTTTTTCGGTGTCTACACTGCGCCCGAGGACCAGGTGAGACAAACACAATTTTTGGAGTATTCGATAATGCACTATAAAAAGTTGTTTGACACCGAGCAACTGGATTTGATTGCGACCTATTATGAGAAAGAGTTTTATGATCCAATGAATTTACCGTTACCTATAAATGAGAAAAGTCATCAATGCTGTACCATTTCGTGAAAATATATATATATATTTTTCAAATTGTTTAGTTAACTAAATTATGCTGTTTTAATTTATTCGTTGTCGGGCTGAATTCGTTTCCAATACACGTTCAAGTACAATCTTGTTAAAAGTAGTGCTAAACTACTTGTATCCCTTAGAAGATAGGAGGTTTTGAAATATATCACCTGACCAAACCATCTGAAACAAACTGATTTCTGTGTGTTTTGTGTAAGGCTTCTCATGCAGATTTTTCAATTTTTCCAAATAATGTTTAAGTTTAAGGGTCAGGTAGAGCCATGAACCATACTAGGGGATTCAATGGTCAATAGCCCAATTTGAGGACGTCTTCTAGATGTGGACATGAGTCCCAGCTTATAAAGATCTCCGTTTTCCTAACCCTTCTTGTGATACATTCAAGCTATCAAGTTAGCAATAAGCTATGCTATATAAAACAAGTGAAGATTTTTTTTAATAAATCGTTCATTCGTTCCTTCCTTCTGAAATTTTTTAAATCAATCCAAGATGCTGAAAAAAATTCACAAGAAAAAAACGTCATCTTTAATCAACGAAATTTGTTAAAAAAAAATTCAGAAGAAAGGAAGGAACGAAAGAACGCAACACTGAATCCGCCTCAGCAGACCAACAACTCACCAGAGTTCACCGCATATCTAAACTAAACCCGATAACCCAACCATCACAAAAATGGAAATACTAGCTCCACCAAAAACGGAACAAGATTTAGCAGACATCAGGAGGCTCCCGGATAGCGTGAAGTAGGAGCAAATGTCCGATGGGAATCCGACGCAGTACATATCCTGGATTCATAATGTCGATAACATTTTAATGGACTACGAAATCGTAAAATCAAACTTCAAAGCACCGACCAAATGGCACAGTGGTTAAAGCTTTGGCGTTTGGGTCGAGAGATGCCGGGTTCGTATTCCTATAGGGGCTGGATGCAAAAGGAAATTTTCATCAACAGATTATACGATCTGTGATTAAAAGAAACACAACTACGACTCCCTATCGGCGTGCAAAGGTAACTTAAAATCTGTCGTATAGCCATACGTCTTCGATTTGGCATAACTTCGTAAAGTAGGACGAGGAAAATGAACCGCAAAAGAGCAGGGAGTGCTACGGCCCCAAAACAGATGGCATAGATTAAAAAGAGAAAAAGTCGCTAAGTAAACTCTAAAATTCTTTGCTAACAAACTGTACCCCATTGTCACTATGCATTACTTCTGGTACATCATATGTAAAGAACACTTCAGCTATTCCTCTGTTAAGAGTTTTAAGAAAACAATGTTTGGTGAGGCGATCTAAAACAATTAGAATCACCGTTTTGCCATTTTTCAGCCTTGGATATGGTCCTAACAGCTCTACATAAGTTTTATGAAACGGGCGTTCTGGGAATTTAGCACCCGTCATTGGAAGACGTAATATCCGGTTCGCATTCTCGACCAAAAATACAACCGACGAAGTTTTTTTAGAGTTTTTTTCAGTCCGCCATGTGCTGCTGTAGGAGATTCGTGTTCATTGCGAATAAGTTTATCAGTCATGGAGTTATGGAATTAGTAATTTCCAAACAGGAAGATCTATCAGGGCTTCATTCGCCTGAGGCTCGAATCGAATATATATACTCTATTATTGTGTATGCGGTGATTAGGGAAATTGTTAGGATAGTCTAAGATTTTTTTCTTAATGCTGGCGTAATTATCCTCTAGGAACTGAGGAGAGTTAATGTCTAATGAATTTAGCAGAAAAGGAAGGTTCTGCTGGAATTCAGGCAAGGAATCGCAATGTATCCTTGATAACGTGTCCGGCACAACATTCAAAGCTCCTTTCTGGTGTTCTATTACGAAGTCAAAGGCCTGCAATTTCAGGATCCACCTTGCCACTCGCCCACTGAGGTCCTTTTGGGACATTAGCCACTTCAGGCTAGTGTGGTCCGTAATCACGGTGAACCGAAATCCTTCGATGTACGGTTGAAATTTGTGAATACATAACAGGGCTGCCAGACAATCGAGCTCGGTTACGTTGTAATTTTTCTGGGCCCGATTTAACTTTTGTGAGAAAAAAGCAATAGGTCGTTCATCACTGTGTTACAGGATGGCTACTGCCATCCCGCAGATATCACTAAGCACCTGCAGAGGCCTCCACGGTGATTTTTTGCCGGCTACGTTCTCAGCGAGAAGTGCGAAGGGTCGTGGGGTTTGAGGCATGCAGGGCTCCTGGCTTACACCGTGATGATACAGAAACTTGAACTAAAAATAAAAACCGCAAATAATAATAAAACCCGAGTTCCGCCGAAACTCGTCGGCCGGAACTTGAGGAACGAACCGGAAAATCAAATAAAAATAATAATATCTAGTAAAAATAATAATAATAACGGTAGTAACCCTGGTTACGAAATTGGATGCGGGCACCAAGGGACCTCCATCACTATGCCGACACAGAGGGAGTCTCCGCTTCCATCACACCACACCGAAATAAAATTTAATAATTCATTTTATTAAAAAAAAAAAAAAAAAAAAAAAAACAAAGACAAACGAAGAGACAACTTCCCCCTCCACCCGCATCACGATAAGAGAGAACGAGAGAGAGAGAGCAATACGCACCGAGCGTGCACCCGCTGTGCGGCGCTCGATTACAAAAATATAAAATTTAAATTTACTAAAAAGAAATTTAAGAAAAATAATCAAATAAATAAAAAATAAAAAAAATTAAAAAAAATTGTACCTTAATTAATTAATCAGTTGCGGCCTTGGTGCCGTTATTGTCGCGAGGCCTCTCCCCGATAAAAATTGGATTGCGGCCTTGGTGCCGTCATGCCACAGGCAACTACCAATGCCCGGACCGTTGGGCGTCTTCCCGCCGTAAATAAAAATACCGAATGGCCTTGGTTGACCACCCGTGTCGGGTGTGGCCTTGGTTGACCACCCGTGCCGTATATAAAATACCAATGGCCGGTTGGCCACCGTACGTTGTGACCTTGTGCGGTCGGACGTTGCGGGGCCTTTCCCCGATACCAAAAATGATTCAAAAACAATAGCCGGATGGTTACCATTCGTTGCGGGGCCTCTCCCCGATACCAATATAAGGACGGGCAACCGGTTGGCCACCCGTACCGTTGCGGTGCCTTTCACCGGTAAAATAAATGGGCCTCGCCTGGCCGCCGGAAATATGTTGGGCGTTGGCTCGCTCGTTAACCGTAAAACCAACCGTAAAAAACAGGCACGTTAATAAACGATTTTTTCTTATTTTGGTTCCGTAAGAAAATAAATTTTTGCACTCTATGATAATTGCGGAGACCGCTTACTAAATTGGCATCCGTTAGACACACGTTGGCATCCGTGGTTAGATGGAAATAGGTACCCGTTCAATACGGCGAGCCTCAATTGGCCGCCCTTAACCGTTGTTAACTGTGTTACACCTATTATCAATATAAATAGCGGCACCCGATGATATCTGACGTACCGAAAAACTTTGCTACGTCGGAACCGAAGAGGCGGTTTTAGAATAACTAAATCTCCTTGAAACACTTTACCCAACTTTGGTTTTAGCGCAAAAAAATTAAACACTTTCTTATCATTCTTAACCTTTGGTACAAATCACTTTTTATTAAACTTTCCACTTTTCAAACTGGGATACAAATTATTGATACATCTAATTCTCTAGATATTTACACAGCTTTTCTTCTAAATGTTTATGTAAAATTCTTACGCGTTTTGCTTAGCAAATTCCAAAATGAACGCGACTTTCTTTTTACAAACTAAACTAAATATGTTTTTTTAATGAAAATCAAAACTGAACCTTTTTTCGTAAAAACCAAAACTCGAATCCGACAAGAAAAAAAAACTCTTACACCGCACAAACGACGCGCAAAACATTCCAGAAGAATGTCTTTTCTTCTCTGTTTCTCGTTTACATCAATTCGCATTGATGTAAAAGAGACGCATATAAGAAAAACATTCTTGTGGAATGTTTTGGTTTTCGCACACCTGATACACATTGTTCTCTCCCTCTCCCATTTTCATACAATTACCAACCAAACAGAAAGAAACACACAGGAATCCATCCACCATGAACCAACCACGTTTAGACAGCAATAAACGCGGACGCAAGAAACCGTGGAGACTAGAAACACACAAATATACAAAAATGGTCTTGTTAAGACAACACAGTCGTAACAACTGGTTTCATTCGTCTGGTAGAGAACGCCTCAAAATGCTAATTGCGCCTCCAAGTTCCACTGAAACTTGACCCCTTTTTTCAATAGACCAGTGATGCGAGCAGTTATTTCCGCATAGTTGGGGATGAACCTTTTGTATCAACCCGCCAAATCCAGAAATCTCCTTGTTTGTTTAACCGTTGTAGGGCTTGGAAAGTTGCAAACAGACTCAACTTTGTCTGGATCGGTACGAAGGCCATCCTCGCCAACAAGGTAACCCAGATACTTAATTTCACGCATATTCGAAATGGCTTTCGGCAAAATTTAGTTAGAAAAGATTCAACTAGACGTTTCGCCACAGTTTGTAACAGAGAAAGGTGCTCATCAAAACTAGGAAAGATTACGAGCAGATCATCCAAGTACACAAATACCCTATCGTGGTATTGGTGTGGTATGACGCGGTCCATTAGACGACATAGAGTTTGAGGCGCGTTGCACAAACCAAACGGCATCACGGTAAACTGGTAGAGGGGTCTACCAGGTACCGTGAATGCGGTTTTATTCCTGGAGTTTTTGGCCAAGGGGATTTGCCAAAAAGCATCCTTGAGGTCAATTGAGCGAAGTACATGTCATGCAATCTTCCTAATAAGCGATCAATGAGAGGTAGCGGCTACGCGTCTTTGCGAGTTATCAGATTCAACTTACGCGAATCCAAGCACAGTCTTGATTTCCCATTTGGTTTTGCTACGCGCACGATTGGGGAGCTCCGCATGCACTACTACTCTATTTTATTACTCCCAGCTGGAGCATGCGGTCGAGTTCTTCATAGATTAGACATTGTATTGCCGGAGAGACATTATAATGTCGTTGTTTAATAGGAGGTGCCTCTCCTACGTCAATGACATGTTCCAAGAGATGAGTTTCTCCAGACCGTTAACCTCGAAAGACGGAAATGAGCTTATGATTACTTGGAGAGCTTTATTTTATGATTCAGTTAGTTGATGGTGTTTCAATTCGATTGGAGCACCGCACAGAGAAGATACCACGGCTGGAGCCAAGTTAAATTTAGACCAAAAGTCAATTCCGAGATAGAGTTCACCCTCTAAACTGGGTACTACATAAAATCGAATAACTTCTGATTTCCCCTCATATTTTGTTACGACTACGTGTGCGTAACTACCTTTTTTTATGTTATATTCCCCACGGTGTCTGTCTCTGCTTTTCTGTCGGTTTTTGTTTTGTACACCTTTTGTGATGGCGCGACGATGACGAAGAAGGAATGGGAAAAAAGAGAGCAATGCGCATCGAGTGTGTGTGTAAAGCAAAACATTCCATAACAGTCATGCCACACGAGCATTTTTTGTATTTTGGCATTTTTTTTCTACCAATGTTTTGTTCTGCTCTCTCTTAAAATTTTTTTTAACTAAAATGAGTCAAAAATGTCCTTGAAATTTTTTTTATTTCATTTATGTTTGAGTTGTGTGGTTGAACAGAAAATTTGTTTAAGTCGCAATTAAAACTTGTATCATAGGTAAACGGGGAAAGAAACGAAGAAAAATGCGGCATTTTTTTTTACGTGTGGCATGGGAATGTTTTTCTTATATGCGTCTCTTTTGCATCAATTGAATTGATGTAAAAGAGAAACAGAGAAGAAGAGACATTCTTCTGGAATGTTTTGCGCGTCGTTTGTGCGGCGTACGAGTTTTTCTTTTGGTGTATTCGTTCGAGTTATAATTTTTGGATGAAATTCAAGTTGTGATTTTTTTTGAGTAGAGATCTTGTTAAAATTTGAGTAATTAAAAAGACAATTTGTGATTTTTCTGTATAATTAAAATTATAAGTTACCAAAAGGTAACTAAAAAAATATATTGTTGAGAGTTGTGTAAATTTAATTCACAAACTCTGGTTTTTGGTCCTTATACAAAAAAAAAAAACAAATAAATAAAGTACAAAAGAAGAAAATTTTTATTAATGATTTGGAAATAAAAATATCCATGTTGGTTTTTGTGTTTTGGATGGAGACAAGGGTGGTGTAACATTTTTCTTGAGCCTTCAGTGCAAGGAAGGAAAAGGTGTAATTAAAATAATTCAAGCACCCGGAATTATATAATACGTGAATTGGAGCATAGTGGTGGTATTTGTAGTAGCCAGAAAATTACACGGTGCTTAGGGAGCGGGCGTATACCATAAAAATTGTATTGCAAAATTTGAATTTACTGTTTTGGCAAAGCGCACGATTAACGGCATTTAACCGTAAGGCGAAGTACGCCCAACATTTTTGAGGCCCAACCGGAAAAAAATATAAACGGTTTTGGGCCAGGCAACGCCCCACACATTTTGGGTGACCAGTTGCGGTCACACGGCGGGGTGCGGATTCGGCGGCCAGTTGAGGCCAGCCGTAGTAGTACATACGGGTTGCCAACCGGCATCGCGTGTCATTCATATTTGGTAACGGGGAAAGGCCCCGCAACAATACGGGTGGCCAGCCGGCCAGTTGTATTTATTTTGGTAACGGGGAGAGGCCCCGCAACTAACGGTAGCCAACCGGCTATTGGTTTATTTATCGGTGGTCTGCCGCAACGGGGTAGCCAACCGGCTTGTTTTATTTATCGGTGGTCTGCCGCAACGACGGCCGCGCAAGGCCGCAACTCAAATTTTTATCGGGGAGAGGCCCCGCAACAACAACGGCACCAAGGCCGCAACAGTTTTTTAAATTAGTTAATTAAGGTACCATTTTTATTTTATTTTTTTTTACTACTTTTTGATTTTATTTCTACATATTTTTATATTATAAATATTAAAATTTTATATTTTTGTAATCGAGCGCCGCACAGCGGGTGCACGCTCGGTACGCATTGTTCTCTCTCTCTCGTTCTCTTCCTTTCTTGTTTTTCCTCGTGGGAAGTTGTGTTTTTTTTTCTTTTGTGTCTAGATTAAATAAATAAAATGAATTAGTAAATTTTTTGGTCGGTATGATGGGAGCGGAGACTCCCTCTGTGTCGGTGCAGTGTTGATTGCGGTCCCTTGGTACCCGCATCCAGTTTCGTAACCAGGGCTTAGCTCTGTTTGAATTCGAATGGATGCGCGCACCAAGGCACCTCTTTCTCTCTCTCTTATGATTATCTGCTGTTCGTTCCTCAGGTTCCGGCTGACGAATTTCGGCGGAACTACGTTTTTTTTATTTATTATTTGCGTTCCCCCTACTTTCTGTATGCTCACGGTGTAAGCCAGGAGCCCCGCATGCCTCAAACCCCACGACCTTAGCACTTCTCGCTGAGAACGTAGCCGGCAAAAATCACCGTGGAGGCCTCTGCAGGTGCTTAGTTATAATCTGCAGGATGGCAGTAGCCAGCCTGTAACAATTTTACTACTACCTCTACAAAGCTCAAAATGATGTTTGGAGTGCCATCGGCCGTTCTAATTGATAACTTAAGGGTAAATTTAATCTGTTAATCAGACATAATTTTTTTTTGCTTAGTATGCTAATAGAAGCTCCACTGTCTAATAAACCAATCATTTCCTTGTCAAGAACACTTATGCACACGTGCGGCCGAGGATCATTTTCCTGCCTAATCGTCGCTGCACTACAAAACTTATGTAGATATTTTCGCTCCTTCCAATAATTATAACTTCGAGATTTTTGTTTGCTCGCGTAGCTGCCACTCCCATTCCTCTCGATTTTAGTGACGTTTGAGGTTTGACTATAAGAATTAATACTGGATTGGTTTAGTTGATTATTATCTAGCGAGATTGCGATGGGGTTAGGAAGAACATTTATTTCCGAGGAGGGCTTTGAGTCGGTGCCGAACGAGTTTCTCTCGAACGAATCGCGTTCGATCTTGAGTTTTTCGCCGTGTAAGCCTTACAATTTGCACAATTAGGTTTCCTAGTATCCGATCTACCACATCCAAAACAGAAGATTTCCTTGCAATCTTGTATTCAATCGTGATACCGATGGCCCAGATCCTTGCAGTTCCAGCATATTAGATGATTGGAACTGTTAGTATCTTGATTAGTTTTTGGGCGAATAGCCGAGATATTTGGGGGATCCTCGGAATCTGGATCACCGACCTTAAGATCCTCAAAAGGAATACTCTCCATGTGCGAGTCGAATGTTACTTCATGGACCTTAGGACGAACCCTTGCAGGCGGCCGCTATCCCCTGGGATCAAAACCTGTTTTTAACCAAACTTGCTCAAATTTATGGCAGTCCACACTAAGTTGTTCGATTGTATTGTAACGAAATTTTAGTACTGCTACCCCAGAGACAAAATGATGTACTATTCTTGGGAGTTTATACTCTGCAATACCATCTCTCTTGGCAGATACTTCTAATCGAAATAAGAAGTCATGAACATCCAGTCCTTGTCCACTACTATCAAAGGACAATTTCCATTTTGGATAATAAGGTCTCTGTACTTCTTGCCACTGAACTTGTAACCTCGGGTCAGGAACATTATATGGTGGTGATTCATTTGGACGTGATTGCCTCGAGGTCGTTGGTAGTCTGTCTCGCCAGTACTAGCCTGGTTACTTTGTGGAATAAATGATGTCGCCTGCGTTCGCTGTTGTGAGATTTTCAATTTAGTGGCCGTATCCAAGAGGGCGTTAGTGTAGATAGGCCCCAAAGGCGACTCGAGCTCTTTGGCATTCACACTTGTGGAAATTACCGGGTCAGCCACCGGCGTACGTTACAACACTCCACATGGAAATTGATCTGACGTTTTTTAAATGATAATTTTTAGAAGACACTTCATTTGAAATATTCTCCTAACATGCCACTTTATAGATATATTTCACGTCTTACCTCCATAAACATCTAATACATCACTTATAGTTACATTTGATTTGGTGTATTAATCTGTATGTTACAGACAAAAATCGGTTGTCATTTTCGTTTGTATATTTTGAATCTGCATTACCGACATCTTTTCGGCTGGAGTCAGCCGATGCAGCCTTAATATCATACAATATATTCACCGACGATTGGGCATCCATAAAAATGCCTATCTTTCCACTATGCAGACAAGAGGGATCTCAGGACCCTGGAGCATGAACTAAGCAGCACCACAAAGAAACACGAGCATTGATGAATTCTAAGCTAACAACAACCATCAGTTTCCACTGATTGTTAACAAAATTAAGACGGTTAATCGAGATACTCTCCCAGCAGCATTTACATACATCATATGTTAAGAGTTTCAAAACCTGAACTATCGAAAAATAGTGCTCCACAAAAACGGCGTAAATAATTCAGTATTAGCTCCAATAAATCAATTAAACTAATGC
Organism: Nephrotoma appendiculata; assembly: GCA_947310385.1. Lineage (NCBI taxonomy): Eukaryota > Metazoa > Arthropoda > Insecta > Diptera > Tipulidae > Nephrotoma > Nephrotoma appendiculata. Next base: position 301,536,481 of record OX371223.1, read on the forward strand.
CCAGTACATCTACAAACGAAATCTGTCAGTATTCCAGTAGCCTACAACATCGAGCATCAGAACACTAGAATACCGCCTCCACGACCATCAGAGCTAAAACTAGCAACACCGATGTCAATCGATCCATCTACTCAGACAAGACTGGTCAATTACCTCAACCAGCCTACGAATAAAAAAGACTATCAGACAAATCAACCAATCAACAAATCAACAGAATTAACCAAATCAACAAAATTTTCAACCAACATTTAAACGCGAACATTCCGATCAAAACGTATACCACGGAAATACCAGAAAATTTGGATGTGAACATACGCGATCAGGAGGACGAACAGGAGGGTGAAAACACTGAGTTAAATTTTGTCTAGCATACCATACTTAGAATACAAAAACCAGAGACAGTAAATTGGTCAAATTTCTCATCGACACCGGAGCAAATAAAAAATCCAATTTCAACTAACAACCAATTGATTATAAAATCGACTGTTGGAAGTATTTCGAATAAGGGGAAAATTGTCGGACCATTTTTTGAAAGTGTCGAAAGGACACCAGGAGTTCAGTCATTCGATCCAATTATCAGGGACGATACCCTAAAAGAACTAGGAGGCATAATTGAAAATTTTCACACCAATTCTAAAACCAAACATAATGAAACCACTGAAGGGAAAATAGTCATCACAAGTCAACAGTCTATGATCTAAGCAAAAACGCCAGAGTATGCTGTCAAAATTCGAAAAATTATTCGGGCCGGCCAACAACCACGAAATGATCGACACTATTGTAAGAGCGGAAATCCTATCTGTACATAGTAAGCATGAGGAGCGAGGTAGAAAACCAAATCGAACAACTAGTAAAAGATGGCATCATAAGACCGTCCAGAAGCCCAATTATATGGGCCCAAAATCTAGATTAGATGCTTCCATCAAAAAAAGATATCGGATAGTCATTGATTTAAATGACTCAACAACGTAACAACATCAGACGCTTACCCGATTCCGGATATCTCGAACACATTGGGGAATTTTAGAAATTCGAAACTCTCCTCTACAATCGATCTCACCTCCGGCTTCTATAAAATTAAAATTAAAGTTTTGGACTTAAAAAAAAAACTTCTTTTCAACGATGAACGGAAGGCTTCCTTTTGGATTAAAGAATGCACCAGCAAAATATGATAGGTCTAAATAAACGACGTTATAATATTTGTAGGAAATACAGAGTAAGAACACTTGGACAAATTTTAATAAAACAGAGTTTCTCAAGAACGAAACCAAATTCCTTGTTTTCATTATGGTTATCTTGGGCCCACGTTTTACTACAGACATTTCATAAAAAACTTTACCAAATTAGCAAAACCTCTCTGCACAAATCTCACCAGTGCAGAAAATGCGCAAATCAAAGTGAAAGCATAAAAAAAGATAGTTCTAAAAGTAGAACAAAAAGAAAACTTAGCCCAACTGCAATCAATGGAACCAACATTTCGGAAGACATCCAGCTGTTACAAGAAATATTCACGGAACATCTCAGCGGATGTAAAATTCGATATCATTCAGGCAGAGCATAAATACACAACTGCGAAACTAAGTCCGTCACCTCGAATATCAGAAACACATTTTATCAGCAGCTCCTATGTATCAATCGGGAGATATACTTGTTACCATACCACTCATCCTGCAGAACAAGCAAGAGGAGGGTCAGCTATATTTATTAGGGATAATATCAAACACCATGAAGAATTAAAAATAGAAAAAGAATCCATGCAAGTAACCACCGTGACGGTTAAATTTGGTTATCACAACACCTGTAATATATCTGCGATATATTGCCCTCACGGTATAACCTAAAGAAAGAAGACTACATTAACTTGTTCCAGAAATTAGGAAGTAACTTCATTTTTGGAGGTGACTATAATGCAAAAAATACCTTCTGGGGTTCAAGATTAACCTCTCCAAAAGGCAAAGAGTTACTTGCAGCTGGCCAATACTCAAACTGTGAATTTTACTCAGGAGGGAAACCAACGTACTGGCCAACTGATCCTAACAAAATCCCTGATCTAATAGATTTCTACATCACTAAAGGCATATCGGAACGCTACATCTTCTTAGAAAATGATGAAAGTCTAACATCTGATCATTCTCCTGTTATTATGACGGTTAGTGAAAATGTAATAGAAAAAACTGTTGGTAGAGGAAAAAATAGAACTTCAAGTGCCAATCAAAAGTGAAAATGAAATAGAAAAAGAACTAGACAAGCTCCTTGATGTCATACAATGATCGGCTTGGGAATGCAACCCCAAATTATCATCCAGGAAAGAAAACTCCGTTATTTACCCAATAGAAGTATGAGAACTAGTGCAGGAAAAACGAAAAGCCCGAAAGAAATGGCAGACTAATGGGACTCATAAAAAAGTGAAAAATGAAACAATTGGAAAATACCTCTGTTCCCTAGCTAACTATTTCCTCTGGAAAGCAACAAAAGTGTTAAAATGACCAAAAACGCAGATCCTCTAATCAAAACAAACGATGGGAAATGTGCTAGAAGTGCGAAAGATAAATCTGACCTGTTTGCTGAACATCTTGAAGAAACATTTCAACCTCTAGGTCAGCAGACTAATGACGAAAACACTGCTGATACGCCCAGAATATCTGATTTCGAAAACATCAGGCCTGTAACATTAAAAGAACTAAAAGCTGAAATTAAGAACATAAAAGTAAAGAAAGCTCCTGGTTATGATCTGATAACAGGGCAAATAATAAAGGGGCTGCCTGAAAAAGGTACCCGTAAATTACTGCACATAAACAATGCGATTCTAAGGGAAAAGCATGTTCCAATGCAGTGGAAAGTAGCAGAAGTAATAATGATTTCGAAACCGGGCAAGCCACCGAACACTAGCAAAATTGTTTGAGAGGCTGTTGCTCAAAAGATTGAAAAGAACCATCAGAAACCTTATCCCAGAATATCAGTTTGGTTTCAGAGAGAAACACTCAACTATTGAGCAGTTTCATAGGCTTACAGATGTTATTGAGAATACATTAGAAAGGAAAAAGGTTTGTTCTAGTATCTTCTTAGATGTGGCGCATTCCTTCGATAAGGTGTGACACAGAGGTTTACTCTTCAAACTACATATAGAGATTTACCAAAACAATATTTTATGATTTTAAAATCATACATAGAGAATCGTCACTTTAGGGTGAAATATGAAGATGAATATACCGATCTAAAAAAGATTTTGGCAGGAGGCCCACAGGTTAGTGTTTTGGGACCTATTCTTTACCTGCTCTACACCAGAGATTTACCTCAATTAAACGATGTTACCGTTGCAACATTTGCTGATGACACTGCAGTTCTCTCAGTAGGAGACACTATCGAGGAATCGACAACGAAACTCCAAGAATCATGTGACAAAATCATAAAATGGACAAAAATGTGGCGTATCGGGCTTAATGAATCGAAATCCACGCATATGAATTTCACTAATCTAAAAATCAGTTACAAACCTGTAATCATTAACGGTCAGCAGATTCCGTATGCAAATTATGCTAAATATCTAGGGATGACCTTAGCTACCAGGCTCGGATGGAAAGAGCACGTTAAAAAGAAAAAAGATGAGCTTAATATCAAATATCGCAAAATGTATTGGCTTCTCGGGAAAAATTCGGAACTGTCAACCGAAAATAAATTGCTATTGTATCAACAGGTGCTAAAGCCTGTATGGACTTACGGAATACAACTATTGGGCTGAACAAAGAAAACCAACACCAAAATAATACAAACAATTTTCAAAACAAAGTGCTATATGTGGTATAGTTAACGCTCCGTGGTACAGTAGGAATGATGACCTTCATAGGGACCTCTAAATATCCCGACGGTTCAAGAAGAAATAAAAAAATTTGCAGTAATTCATGGACAACGTATCTATCAACACGTAAATGAAGAGCTTCGTGGTATGTTGGACACTTCATATGCAGTAAGACGATTGCAGAGAACGAAACCAATTGATTTAATGGATTAAAGACACCAGAGCAAAGACTACTTCAGTAAATAACCTATAAATGGAGCTGGCCAATGGGCCTCTTCTCATTCACAAGTGACTAAATTAAAGAAAAAAAAATACTAGATAAATTGTATTCAGTTGTAATAATTTAAATAAATAAAACAAAAAGAAAAAAAATCTATGGATCGAATGAAGTTTCGTTTGATAAAACATTGATGTGTATTTGATTAGGTAGGGTACTCGAAAGCGATGTTTGGAAGAGAAGTTTGTGCAGAAGTTGCAAACTTCACGATAGATCAACATTGCAATATTACATTAATCGGGCTATATCATATGTGTTGAGAAAGGGTGGACAATGGAGATTAGCTACAATATTGGATGGCGAAGGCAAGGATGAATGTGAATTTGAATTGCTACCTTAGAATCTTACGAAATTAGAAAATCAATATATCTTAACCAAAATATCCTTAACGAACAGAGAGAAATCCGGTTCTCACCAATTACAGATCCCGCCCTTTTCTATTCTCACGTACGCAATAATATACCTTGAATTTTGTTACTCAACCTATGACTCATCGCCCACCTGCGCGATCCGTAGATTAATTTTTATTGCTTATTTTCTGTCCCTCCTTCTTTTATTTATAATTTGCTTTTTTCTGCTATATAACAAAATTTTTACTAATACAAATCAGTAGATACTCCTGATGATGACCTAACAAGTCGAAATCGATCGAGTGATTTTTTAAACTTTTTGAAAATTATTCAAAATAACTGCGAAACAAAAAACAAGTGATTAATAAAAAATGTGTTTATTAAGTTTAAGTGGAATTTGAATTGGTTTAAGTTACACAATCTAACCTGTAGAGGCGGTAGTTTGCATCCTGATCAAGACGAGCAGTCTCAGATGGGGATAACGGTAAGATTTCTCCTGTTTGTTTTATGGGCCATTAATGGTACGATTCCACCTGAAAACAGAAAATTTTTTTGCAGAAAATGTGACAAGGACAAGTACTGAAATTTACATTAGAGCAACTGAGATACAACATTTTTATTTTATGGGACAAAAAGTTGGGGAAATTTTGACATCAACAAAAACTAACCTATAAATTATTTAAAGAATATGAAAAATCTTTATTATTAATGTTTGACAATAATTTTATATTCTAAAAATTACTAAAAAAAATAAAGATTATTGTTGCGATGAAAAAATAATATGATGTTTGATTAATTTGGATAATTTACGAAACTATCTAATAGTTGTTTTGCTATAAATCATGTGAGGGGAAAACATAAAAAAATCATTCAGCAGACGAAAAAAAATAAAAAGAGCGTGTTGTGTCAACGCACCAAGCGCAAAATGTTACTACACACCATAAAAATATCAAAAAAATAAAAGTTTGCTGGGAGTGGGGGAATTTTTTCTGTTTTGTTGCCATAAAAAATAGTTTGTTTGATATTTTTTATTTATAATTATGGCAACAAAACAAATTTTTCAAAAAAAAAAAAAATATTGATGTGCGGGTCACACACAGAGAGAATCTATATTTTTACCTCGTTCTAGTTTTCTGCAAAATAAAACGCTGTGTAGTGGAATAGGCCCATAATTCAGCATGGCCAAGACATTTATTCAAGTAAAGTTGCTTATTTAAAATTTAGAAAACTAATAACATTTTTATGAAATAAGTGACATCTATGTTTAAGTAGTAGCATTAGAGTATTTTATAATAGTTTTGTGGTATTGCAGATTGTGGTAGTCTCTAGAGCAGAACTCTCGAGAATATAACATCTGTATAAATCCAGGGGAGGTTCTACAATGTTCGATCGGCGAATAAATACGAGTGCAACGGACACAATCTGTGAGTCATTTGAAACATTTGGTACGCGATAGAAAGTGAGTAAAAGTTGTAACCAGTGTATTAAGTGAATTAATAAGTAAGTGTGGAAATTATTTGTTGTTAAATCAAAAAATAATCTGTTATTTGTTCAGATTCCTGCTGAAATCTTGTGCAGATCGTGGTCATTGTGCAATACTATAACGACTCTCAGGTGTTATAACATTGTTTTATTCCCAATTTTGTCTTCGAATTTTTAATCTCATTGTAGTCGTTTGAATAATGCATTTTACTGATGGCATTGACATCTGTATTATAACATTATTCTTAAAGTTTTATTGTGAAGTGTGCATTGACCTTTATACTTTGGTCTTATGCTACATCGAGTAGTTTTGAGAGCGAATTATAGCGAAATATTTTTTTGGGTTTTTCTTGTTTTGGAGTGTGCGGTTGCTCACTTTGATTCTTTCGTCGTGATTCTTTTTGTAATTGAACTGATTCTCGCACTACTACAAAGATAAATATTCCAAGGACACCTTGTTCGTTTGGCGTTTTTGGGTTGATTTTAGGTTAATTTTTGTTTCGAGAGGAAAACTATGTTTTTCAAACAACGAAGCAGTTTTCACAACAAATAATAAACTTTTTTTTTACTATAAATCAAAAAACATAATTTTACACACATACATAAACAAAGAAATGCACAAGGAAATCAAATGTGGACGTCGATTGATTTAAAGAATCATAGTGTGGAGACGCGCATTGATGTGCGGTGGGAAAGAGTGTGCAACTGTGCAAGTGACACACACAAAAACAATACAAAAAAGCATGAACGAAGAAAATTATTCGTCTAGATTTAGTTAAGCTCAAAACAGAACAAGAGCGAAGGCGGCGAGCGAAATCGCCTGTCATATTAGAAAACACCGAAATCATGCAAAACAAACACAACCATCAACGCAGGCGACGACGATTTTTTCGTTGAAAAAAATTTAAGCTCAAAACAGAACAAGAGCGAAGGCGGCGAGCGAAATCGCCTGTCATATTAGAAAACACCGAAATCATGCAAAACAAACACAACCATCAACGCAGGCGACGACGATTTTTTCGTTGAAAAAAATTTAGAGTCTATTTCTATTTTTGTTGCCGACGAAACAATGTTGCCAACTGTTTTTTATATATGTATAAGTTGGCATCAATTAACCGTCATATTATTAACCATTTTTTTTCAATTTAGTAGCCTAATGCCACAACGTCATGTGTCAAAAACACAGAAGGTTATGCTGTTTGGTTGTTTTTTTATCGCCATACGCTGACGCTTTTGTTATGTTAGCTACAGCGATATCGCGGCGATATTTTTTATTTATTCGTCGACGCTCGCCGTCGTCGCTCTTGTTCTGTTTCTAGCTTTAGCGTCTGGATTTTGCTAAGTCGTGTTTGGTTTTTTTTCAAGTCAGATTTTGGAAAAAAGTAAAGTTTAGATAGATACATTAATATTCTATTCGGTTATTATTTCATTTACATATAACGAGATCCTCAAATTTCGGAGTAACTTCAGTTTCTTTAGTTTGCGTTTTTTTTTCATTTATTCTGTTACACGGTGTAGGCCAGAAGCACGTAGGCCTCAACATCCCCACTACCCAATACCCAGAGAACAAGCCGGCAAAATCACCGTGAGAGAAGCCTCTGCATGCTTAGTTAAATCTGCGGGTTGGTTTCGTGCCACCCTGTGACAATAGACCAGATGGTTCTCACTGACTTCGAATGATTCTGGTTGGTATTTGGTGCTTCTGGGTCATAGTGTTGTGGTTCCGGCTGAAATTTTAGATAATGCGCCATCACTTAGAATGGTCAAAATGGTTCCTCCAGTGATAGTTCACAATGATTTTACACAGTATATGACTTGACCTTGGGGGAGGAGAGATGTTCCATTTCTCTTCGATTTTACAATTTACTTTACGTTAATCGCATGTGATAACCCAAATTTGTATTAACCTAATCTCTGGTTGTTTAACGTTTAAAACGGCGAAACGGTTTTAACGGTGACATTGTTGGCATATTATAGTTATCTCTCTGCCACAAGCCCCGCTGGATGCAAAAATGGTGATCTTTAAAAAAAATATTAAAAGTCTAAATAATGCCAAAATATACAATTTTCTGAAACAATTTATTAGATTATAAAATATAGTTAATAACAATTTTAAATTTAAATTCTAACTAAACAACATGTCAATATCACTTTCGTCATCCTCCAAATCCGCCTCATCGAACAGCACCTTACTTTCCACGACATTATACCTCACCCCCGTAAATTTGGCACGTGTCCGTTTATAGAGCAGTACACTTCCGACAAAGAACGATATTATGCCCAGCGCCAACACAATACCAATCCAATAAATTTTATGATGCTTCATTTTTACTACTTCCTCCGGCCCAGTGACGCAGTATTGCTCATCCTCACCAAAAAAACAATCAAATACGCCGTCACAATATTTGGAATCGGGGCAAATCGTTTCGGCAAGAAACACATTTTCAACAATCGCAGGTGTTTTATTTAAATTCAGTACATCTGTACAGAGTGCCGAATTAGAATGTTGAACTAAACACCGAGCGTATAATTGTATCGATTTTGAAACGAATTTCATTTCAGTGATCTTGTGTTTGAAGAGTGTATGCCCTTTCGTGACCAGATCTGTATAGTCTTTGGTCCGATTCCAATATTCGACCGTTTCTTCTTCCGGACTATAAAAATATATGTGTTTATGTGAGATTGCTATTTGGTAGGCATTACTTGGACTCAGGTCTAGAGAATCTGAGTACACTATTTTTAGTATTGCCTTGCAGTGTACGCCATATATGCTACATTGTATTACACTTCCTTCTTGTGTACTATAGAAGTATAAGTGATCGGTTATGTAGTCAATGGCCAAATCGGATCCAATTGCGTGATCGGCTAGAATTCGTTTAGTATCTATTATTTTAACATCGGTATTATTTGGATTGTACTTTAGTGATGCGCGATTGAAGTTGTTCCCCGCACGCCAGTAAATATATTTTTTAACCACATGCAGTGTTAGACTTGTAACTTGGGTGACCTCATTACTTTGCGTTAGTAGCTTGCTGTGCGTTACATTGCTCTGCTGTGTTGGAAACGCTTTTATCATCATTGGTGGTTGAACTATATAAAACAGCCAGCCTGATATCCAATCATACTTTAGATTGTGTATGGGAACTGATTCACGTACTAAAATTTTACCGTGCGTGTGTTTATCGGTCGAATGATGTTTCACTACGGTGTGATTTGTTTCGAACATCATCGCATTTATTAAATCAAATTCGTACGATTCCCGTGACTCGTACCCATAGTAGTGCAGGTTTTTCACTTGATGCATATTCTCGTCGTACAATTTCAAAGTGTTGCCTGTTTTTGAAAGTAGATAGTCAACTTTTGTGTACGGGCATACCGTAATCTCGGCTGCATATAAGGATTTGTAATTTTCGGTACACACACTTGATTCAATCTTTAGATATCCCGTTGTTTTACTAATTAGATCTCCGGGACGGCATTTGGCTACCGCGGTGATGATCGGTACACCTGGTTGTGGGTTACACGCCAGCGATAAATATGTGCGCCCAAAATTTGTATCACAATCGTAATCGCCAAAACTGCAATCACACGTTTTATTGTTTGCAATAATTTGCTGTTCAGGAGCACATAAATTGTTTCGCCGTTTGTATGTAACCTTCTGCCCTAAAATGCAAACATCGGTGGCGAACATGTCATAGTCAAACTCACTACATGGTTTAGTGAATATTGTCGTAAAGTCAATTCGTGTTAAGTAATTATTATGTTCTGTATCGTGGGCGACTAAATAAAAATCCAACGAATCCTCTTTACTATAAATGGCTTGATTCGTCAACGGTTTCTCATATATCACCATATCCGATACGTGTGATCCGTATGTTGTTGAATATTTTAACGTTTCCGTATATGTAACGAGATCAGTACCGACGATAATGCCCATATTATTGTTAAGCAAATAAGTAAAATTAGGTTCCGCCATATTACGCCAGGATTTACCACCATCTTTGGATACCATAAAGTCCTGACCAATTGTAACCACAATTACGCCCGGTACTTGTTTCGAGCTATAAATTTTATTATTCGCAATCATTATTTTGGTTTCGTTCCACGTTCGGCCGTTGTCAAACGTAATAATCGACGTTTTAGCATCATTTTGTGTGGCTACATAAACACCTTCGGCACTATAGATTTTGGTCAGGTAATCTTTTTCGATATCGGCCAAACTCAACTCGAATCGAATGCTTCGACTCTTTGCGTAATAATTACCAATGTAAAATCGCGATTCTTGATCATTTTCGGCAATAATCTTAATCGAACTTTTATCGGTGTCAATTAGATGAAGGTTTTTCGGTTGAAATACCGGATAGAATATGGTTTGTATGAATTGTTGACGTTTATGGTAGAGCAAAGTGTCGTTCGCACGGTGAATGATGACAAAATGTCCATTCACGTTAAAATCACGCACTTGATCGGCGAGAGTAAAGAATTTTAAAACTTTATTGAATATTGGTGTTAATTCGATGTACTCGAGGCTTGATGAAGGATCTGAAAATATATAAGTAAACAATTGTGTTTAGAATCATATCAATCTTTTCACATATCTATAAATTGCAAACAATTACCGCTCCCAACTCATCCTGGAAGTTAGTAAATTTCACATATATCTATTTTGGATTAGACCAGACAGAGAGACTATAAAGGTTTCTGGGGTCAAAAATCCAAACAGAGCCTGTATACTTTATATTTATGAGGAGGAGAATGCAGATAAAAAAGCCACGTAGAATGTGCAGGAATCTTTGATCTATAATAGGCCTTGATACATACGGTGTCTCTAACTTTTGGAACAATTGGAGAGAAGGAACTTTGGTTCGATCAGACAGAAGCTTTAATTTGTATTATAAAATAACTTCGAATGCCCATAAATACTACAATGTTATTGACACACAACCAATAAAGGGATCACGTTAAAAAGGTTTCTCTCTCTCTCTCTCTCTGGCTCACTCTCTCTCTCTCTTTCTCTCTCTCTCTCTCTCAGATCACGGGAAACTGCAAAATAAAAGTGATTTCGAAATAAAATTGTGCGCATGGGAGTCTGCGAGTGCGGAAGAGATGCGACTCAAGTCACAGGGGCGGGTCGGGGAGGTGGAAGCGGTGATGGCCAAGCGAATTTTTCCAAAGAAGGGCAACAACAACAAAAAGGGAAATACGAAGAAAAACAACAACAAAGCGGTGAATAAAAGCGACAAGCAGAAAGGCAGGTGCTTTAAGTGCAGAAAAGGTGGCCATTGGAAGCGGGACTGAACAGAAAAGAAGAACAGCTCGGACAAAAAGCAAGAAGACACTTAAATGGATGCTTTCATTTGTCACGCGGAAGCAAGTGGTGACAGAAACGCCTGGATTTTGGATTCAGGAGCGACGAATCACATGCGTCACCGACGTGATTGACCTCTGTGAAGATAGCCCAAATTTCTATCCCCGAAAATCGAAAAAGTTGCTTATGGCAATACTATACATTTTTATGTATACTATTTTGACATTTAATTATTAATTATAGCAATAAATCTTAATTTGGCAATTATTCCAGGATATTTGAAATGTTTTCAATTTTTTTTTATTTAGTTTGACATTTGAAGAATTGTATAAATAGTGAAAAAGCGCGGGTTTGGGGGCGGCAGACCCCATCATCTAAGGTATACAACGAATTAAAATTACATTAAATAATATTTTTTATATACTGATATTTGATTTTTTTAACATTTGTGGCACTATCAGAAGAAGCGATAACAGCCATAAAAACTCTTTGATCTGTGTCTGCAAGTTTGACGAAGCAATTAATATTATTTAAAATAAAAAAAAATATTGGAAAAATAAAAAAGTTAAAAATTTTCCCCAGAAAAATGCTTGTGTCATGATAGTTTTAGCTGTCATGACAGTAAATTTTCGGGGCTGACAGTAAAAATATCGTGATTTTTTGGGCTGAGAGTAAAAAAAATGTCATGACAGCAATAATTAGTGTTGCCATCGCATTTTTCGGGGATGGAATTTGGGCCATCTTCACATACATCTATATCTCGAATACTAAACATACAAAAATTCTCAAAAAATTATTTCAAATACGTTAAATGTTCCTCTTTCACCCGATATAACCTGCTAGTCCGGCCAACTAATATTTGCGGTTTTTGATGGACTATATATCAACTCCATTCCATAGAAAATTTTTAACATAATCTCAAAATTACTTTGAATCACCAGACTAAAGCCGATAATTCGATCATAAAATAAATCACGTACAATTTCTTAAACATAATCGGGGATATAGTTAATATAATTTTTTAGTCTTGGCCCCGAAAATTTTTATGTTTCCATATTATCATGAAAATGCAACATTTTTACTCTCAGTCCCGAAAAAGTTTGTGTCGTGATAGTTTTCGATGTCATGACAGTAATTATTTTCTGGGCTGAGAGTAAAAATGTCGCACTTTTCGGGGATGATAGTCAAAAATGTCATGATATGTGGAGATTTTTTGGGCTGAGAGTAAAAAAATGTCATGATTGCAATAATTAGTGTTGCCATTGCATTTTTCGGGGATGGAATTTGGGCTATCTTCACATACATACGTGATTGGTTTGAAAACTTCACGGAAATATCCGAATCGGTAAAAATAGGCAATGGTGATAGAATCATGGCTTGAGGCCAAGGCGACATCGGTATTCGTGCTTTCAATGGCAACGATTGGATTTGCAAGCGAGTAGTGGAGGTTCTATTTGTACCGGACTTGCATGTAAATCTATTTCCATCGGGAAAGGTGACAGATCATGGACCCAAACTGAGCATGTACAACGAAGGATGCGAAATACTGCAGTTGCAGTGGGAGTTCGCAGAAAGGGTTTGTACCAGATGCTTTTCAAAACAGACGAATCACCACAGTTCGAGGCTACAGCAAACGTAGCAATTAAACAGACGTCACTTCAATCGTGGCACGAGCGACAGGGACATCAAAATGTCACACATGTAAAAAAGTTCCTGCAAAGTCGAAACATTGAATTTTTCAATGAGGATTTTACACGCGAAGCTTGTATTTTCGGCAAACATCATCGAACCAATTTCAAAAGTAACGAGAAGAAGTCGAAGTTGTGCGGCGAGATAATTCACACGGACTTGTGCGAACCGTTCCAGGAAAACTCAATTGGCAGAGCCAAGTACTTCTTGTTATTAAAAGACAATTATTCACATTTTCGTTTACTTGATAAAACAAATATCTGAAGTAGCGAGTTGCATCAAGAAGCGTGTCCAGCTGATATAGAAGGACGATAAGCACAAACTTCGTATTGTCAGGTCTGACAATGGCACGGAATTTGTGAATGCAGAATTAAAGGCATTTTTCGAAGAAAACGGTATTCATCATCAACGAACTATGCCGTATATATCAGGCAAAGCAAATGGAAAAGAAGTTTTGGGCCGAGGCGGTGAATTAGCAGTCCATGTGCTAAATCGAATTGGAACGTTCGTCGGGAAAACATCGTATAAATTGTGGTACAACAAGGAATCAAAAATTAAACACAGACGAAACACAGTCCAATGTTGGCAATCAGCGAAGAGCCGAGGACATACGAGCATTAATCGCAACAAGGCGCGATTGGTAGTGCAAGGATTCACGCAAGAATATGGTATCGATTATCAAGAAACCTTCAGTCCAGTGGTGAAGTTTACTTCGATCAGAGCGATCCTGGTATTGGCAGCGGCGGAGCAAATGAGGTTGAAGGAATTCGACGTCAAAACAGCATTTCTAAATGGAGATTTAGAAGAAAATGTATATATGAGCCAGCCGATTGGATATGACGATGGAAGCGGAAATGTGTGTAAGCTATCCAAAAGCTTGTATGGACTGAAACAGGCGTCACGCTGTTGAAACAAAAGATTCACTGCTTTTATCAAAAATTTTGGATTCAGAGAAAGTGAATCGGATCCGTGTGTTTTCGTCTGCGGCAGGAAAAATGGTATGTTAATCCTTGCAGTTTAATTGTTTTGGATTGTTTTCTGGGACTTGAAATTGATCGGTGATTGGGCGGATCGATTCACATAAATCAACAAGGCTACGCAAGAAAAGTCATCGATCGTTTCAATATGACGGATTGCAATGCTGTGCCTACTCCATTGGACAATTCACAAAATTTGGGAGATTTTGAGGCCGACGAGGAAGTTGATTTTCCGTATCGAGAAGCAGTCGGAAGTCTGATGTATTTGGCCGTCGCCACTCGGCCAGATATCAGCTTCGCAGTTGGAAGTGTAAGCCGATACTTGGAAAAGCCAGCTGCAGCACATGTGAATGCAGTCAAACGCATTCTGAAGTACATTCGAGGCTCGATGGACACGGGAATTTGCTTCGAAGGCAAAACGATCTGAACTTTTGCGGATACAGCGATGCGGACTACGCCGGCGAAACACAAACGCGACGATCGACGTCGGGCTATGTTTTTATGTTTGGAGGTAGCGTCATCAGTTGGAGATCAAGTTGCGCTTTCGACGACGGAGTCGGAATATATGGCAGCATCACACGCCATAAAGGAATTGGTCTGGCTACGAAACTTGCTAGGTGAACTTCAGCAAATCGAGAGCAATTTCCGGATTTGTTCCACAAGCACACAAAACACATCGACGTGCGGTATCATTTCATTCGTGAAAAATTTGATGACGGAATTTTCGAACTGAAGTATGTGCAAACAGATGAGCAGATAGCGGACATCATGATCCGAGCGCTATCAAAACCAAATCATTAATTTTTCTATAAATTAATGAGTGTCATGCCAACGAATTAATGTAGATTTTTCTTTATTTTGGTATCGACTTGGAACAAAAAGTGGGAGTATTGAATTGAATACTTTGCTTGAGTATTCTGTTCAAGTCGACATTCTGTATGTGTATGCGAACTATCAGAGCCAATTCATAAATAAATTCTTTCTAAGGCTGCGGGCCAATACTCGGGTAAATTGTACGTTTACCAAATTTTTAGCAGTGTCTTGATTAAATTAAAATACTGTACTAAAAAGCTGGGTAAACCATATAAAAAGTAGGTAATTTGACGGTTGCTGAGAATTCAGACGGTTGCTGAAAAATTATGATGACGCAAATATAGATAGAATGAATGAGCATGACCTTGCAGCTCGTCTTGGATTAGTAGAAACTTATTTCGAAAATTTCCAAAGAATCCAATCGCAGATTGAAAGGCTGGATACAAGCGAAACGGAAAACAACCACAGGGAACTCTTTGAGGACACATGTTGCAGTCTAAAATCCAAACTCTTAGCAGCCCAAGCTGCCGTCGTGAATCAATGCCCAGTTTCATAATTGGGGGACAGAATTCGGTCGTCAATCAATCCAGTGCACGTCCAGCTCGCCTTCCAAAATTGTCGTTACCACGTTTTTCGGGTAAATATACTGATCGGCATGATTTTTCCAAAACATTTGTAGCACTGGTCAACAACGATGACACTCTCACTATACTGTCGAGAAGTTTACACATCTTAGAAACTGTCTGGGTGACGTTTCGACATCAAAACCCATAAGATCAATGAAAATGACCGAGGTGAATTACTAAGCTGCAATCAAGTTACTGAAGGAACGGTATGAAAACAAACGCATCATCTTCTAATTCGCGTATTCGGGCGATTCACGAGATAAAATCGGGAATAAAGTCAGCCGCTTCAATGCGTGATTTAATTGACAAACTTAACTTCAATTTAAGGTCGCTTAAGCAGATGGGGACGGGCGCAGAGTTAGCCAACGCATTGCTGCTATTCATCATTTGCAGTAAATTAGATGTCGACACGTTAGCGAAGTTCGAAGAGACTGTTGTAAAGGAAAAGATTCCTACAAGGGAGGACTTAGAATCATGTCTTGCCAGGAGATGTCAAGTGTAAGAGGTACAGTTTCGAGTTGAATGATAAACCATCAACTTCTCGAGCTTCAATTACTACGCGATCGGCAGCTCGTCATACATCTCTGAATGCAACAATAGAAGATACTAACAATAAGAGAAGTTGCATAATATGACCAAAGCAAAGACGATGATATATATTGATGCCCGCAATTCTATGTGCTAACTCCAAACGTCCGTTTTGTCGAGGTCAAACGTCTTTCATTGCGTGCATCAATTGTCTACAAGGAAGTCACAGAGTGCGGTTTTGTCGAAAGAGATCTTGTTGAAAATGTCAGCAACGACATCATGCCCTTTTACATATAGGAAAAGGAGCCTGATACCATAGCAATCATCATATCGCAACCTAATCCTGAGCAACCAAGTAGTAATGGGAGTATTGCCAGACCAAATCTGATACCAGAAAAATTAAGTTCGGCTGTGTTTTACTCCTCATGTCATTCAAAAGAAGCAGATAATGAGACCAGCATCAACGCTAAGGCTGTGTCAACCATTTTAGCTACAGCCATAGTCGAATTACACCATCGATAAACAGCTGCCAACGCTCAAAAATACAAAACTTGGATGGATTGTATCGGGTAAGATCGCTAACATAGATAATAAATATGTTTTTTCTAATGTTTTAGACTAACCAGAAGAGAGTGTTTTCGCTGAAATTAATATAAATTTAGAAAGATTTTGGATTATGGATGGATTTGACGAGCGAAAGAAGCCTTATTCGGAAGAAGAACGTGTTTGTTAAGCTCATTTCGCTCAAAACTTCAGAAGGGATGATACCGGTAGGTTCGTCATCAGACTACCACTAAAGAATAGCGTTGAGTTTCTCGAGAATAATTATTGGATTGCCAAATTAAGATTCTTGAGTTTAGAAAGAAAACTACTTCGAGTGCCAGAAGTTAGAGAAGCATATGACCAATGTATAACGGAATATGAAACGTTAAATCACATGGAGAAAATCGAGACATCCGCGAACCTGACTTCACGATATGTAAATATTTTCTTCCTCACCATTGTGTATATAAACTGGAAAGTAACTCTACACGACTACGTATCGTTTTTGACGCATCCTGCTATCATGAATGTTGGTCCAACTATACGCAGAAGGATCTATTTTCGATACTATTACGATTTTGATTACGCCGATACGCATTAACGGCAGATATTACAAAAATGTATCGGCAGATTCTGGTGGATGATGAACAATCTTATCTACAGTGTATTTTGTGGCGATTTTCGCCTAAGGATCCATGAGGCTAAAAACCGTCACATTTGGGACCGCCGCAGTTTCGTTTTTAGCTATTCATTGCCTTCATCAGCTTGCGATCGAAAATATAACAGCTGTACCTCTCGCTTCTAGATGCATTATGGATGATTTCTACGTGGATGATCTGCTTACAGGAGCAGATACATTTGATGAAGCGTTACAATTACAACGAGAAGTAAACAATATTCTAGCGTCGACCGGGGTTGAATTGCGAAAATGGGCTTCTAACGACCCAAAGTTATTACAGAATATTGCCGGACAAGTGGTGCAGTGGTTAATGCTTCGGCACTTGGACCGGGAGGTACTGGATTCGAATCCCACCAGAGGCTGGACGCAAAAGCGAATTTTCCTCATCGATTACGATCATTGATGTTAATAAACACAACTAAGACCCTCTGTTGGAGTGCAGAATTCAGCGCCGACCCACCGTCCATGTCAGTTTACAGGTTGACATGGAGCTTGCAATGTGCAGTTGCGGTATACTGTAATTGTGTGAATGGGTGGTCTGTGCGTGAATGAAAGGGGGGTATTAATGCCTTCAAAGGACATTAAATCCACTGGACAATTAATACTTCCTTTAATACTTCCTTTACAAAAAAAAAAAAAAAAAAAAAAATATTCCACCGGAACATCGTGAGCAGAGCGTTTCCATAGATACAAAGTATTTCGTCAGGACTCTCGGACTCTCTTGATATACTAAAGGCGATGTCTATAGATACAAGTATGCATTAAAGTCCGAAGAATGCCCCATTACTAAACGACGGGTATTTTCCGAAATCGCCACACTATTTGATCCCTTGGGCATTCTCAGCCCCATCATTGTAAAGGCGAAAATATTTTTACAACATTTGTGGCGTTTGAAAATTGATTGGGACAATTCATTACCTGATAGAGCTATAAATCACAATGGGTGAAGTTTCGAGAGCAGTTATCATTAATCGAAAATTTCGAGATGCCTCGTTTTGTGTTTTCCAATAAATTTGATTTCGTTAAGCTCCATGGATTTTCGGACGCATGTAACGATGCGTATATGGCTGCTGTATCTACATCCGCTGTGTAACTCAAAACTTGCTGTTTACTTTGTGCTAAATCTCGTGTGGCACCCATAAAAAGTGTCTCTTTGCCGCGGCTTGAGTTATGTACAGCTGAACTGTTAGCCAATCTATTACATCGTGTCACTTCAGGGCTAAATTATAACTTCGAAAGGATTTGCTGCTGGACTGATTCGGAAATTGTTTTGAATTGGCTTGCCGCACATCCATCAAATTGGGCAACGTTTGTGTCTAATTGTGTATCGACTATCCAGCGATTAGCTGAAAAATATGTATGGAATCATGTAGATACAAAACGTAATCCAGCCGATGTCGTATCCCGAGGTATGTTGCCCAAACAATTATTAGAGGACAATATCTGGTTTGTGGGACCTGATTTTTTAACTGATCCTACCGCGTGCTGGCCAAACCAACGTATACAGATCAAAAAGGTACCAGAAAGAAGAAAGGATAATGTCGTGGAGCTCGCTGCATCAAACTCACAACAAAATATCGTTACGTCGTGCAAGTTCGTGAATTCCTTCAGTCAATTGTGGCGTGTCTTTGCTTATGTCCTTCGTTTCGTCGATTGCCAAGTTCTGACACGTAATATGGAGCAAGAAGCTGTTGTTGATTCTTCGTTTACGCCATTAGAACTTTCTAGAACCGAAAAGCTGATGTTTCGTATTGTTCGAAGATTGTTGACAAATCAGCACTTGCATAACAATAGTTACATCCAGAGGCTACGGTCATTCCTTGATAATGAAGGAATAATTGGAGTTCGAGGGCGTCTTCAAGAATCAAATTTGTCGTACAATCAAATGCATCCCATATTATTGCCAAAACATAGCCAATTTGTGTTTTTGCTTATCGAATATTTGCCCAATAAGAATCTTCACGTGGGACCTCAAGCACTTTTAGTTGTAATCAGACAACAATACTGGATTATTAATGAAAGAGACATCGCCCGCACAATATTACAACGCTGCATTATATGTTTCAAACATCGTCCTATTCTTTATAAGCAGATAATGGGGAATCAACCGTCGCGCCGAGTTCAACCGCCTCGTCCATTTCTAGTGTCTGGAGTAGATTTTTACGGTCTTGTAATAATTTCTTACAAACATCGTGGTCAACGTCCAGCTAAAGCATACATAAGCAATATTTGTGTGCTTTACTACGAAAGCTGTTCATTTGGAGTTAGTGGAAGACGTCAATTAAATGAACTTCGAGAGCTGTTTTTCAATAATGAAAATCGTGATCACGTTATTAAAGCCTACCACCTCGATCGGCCGCTGTTAAGTCAGCGAAACATGATATGAACCGGATGCTGATTAATTCAACGCTTATTTATGAGAAGTTTAGTACAGTTTTGACTCAAATCGAAGCAGTCATGAATTCAAGACCTCTAACACCAATGGCTTCGGATCCAGCTGATCTTAATGTGCTTACACCAGGCCATTTTTTAATCGGTGAACCACTTACGGCGCCAATAGAACCTGACTACATTAAACATCAATCGTCTCAGTCGCTATCAACTGATTAGGAGAAGTCAACAAGAATTTTGGAAACGATGGTCCAATGAATATATCGTCCAATTACAGCAACGTTCTAAATGGAGATCGTCGTCAAAGGTAGATTTAGGTTCGATGGTTTTAGTCTCAGAGGATACTATACCTCCTCAGAAATGGATGTTTGGTCGAATTGGGAAAGATGGCATCATCCGGGTCGTAACAATTCGAACTAAGAATGGTCTTGCAAGCAAGCGATTTGCTAGCCAAAATCTGGGCTGCTCATTTAATTTTACCAAGAAAGTTTGAATTTGAAATTATATTTTTTATGTTTTTTTTTTTTTTTGCAATTGCATAGTAAAACAATACAAAAATTTGCTGTTCATTTTTTGAAGCCGCAAAATTTACTGTGCATTCTTCCTTGGTAAAATTAATTGAGTACCTAGGATTTTGGGTAGCAAATTGCTTGCTTGCTAGCCGATCAAGCAGCTACTCCATTATTCCTAATTTATAAAAATTTACATCAAATTATATGTAAATTCTTTCCCCAGTTCCCTTTTCTCAGGAAATTAACAGAATAGGGCCACATATGCATTTTTTTCCACAACTTTGCAAATATCAGTTTTTGTTTTTTGATCAAACCTTTATTTCTCCAAATTTTACGGGTCCCATACTTTTTATTAATCCGGTATAGACACTCGATGTCAGTTGTAATGGTTCGCAGTAACTGTAAAACAACCGAGGATTTCATCAAACTTAACACCTAACTACTTTACTGATGTCATCATTCGTATTCGACTTCCACCAAAAGTCACTAAATATGTTTTCTAATATGAAAGAGTCCTTGAGATTGGATCACATCGTCTTAACTGCTGTTAAATATTACGTGCTTGTTGCTGTTTCTCCGCTACTCTGGAATATATTCATCAGTCTGATTGTGATACGAACAAAATTTTGGAAAAGTTCTTTATCCAGATATGCATTTAGAAAGCGAGCATTACTTGGTTCAATGATTTCGACTAATATTTCTATGTTGCCTAGGCTGCCATACTTTTTTTTATCAGCATGATTGCAATCATGGTTTTTCAGTATTCAATATAGACATTTGGTAGTGACTTACAGTCAGTCAAGTAAGAGCGTGGTCGCCATTACCGACAGGTAATGAAAGATTTCGCTCTAATTCCTTTGCGAGCCGGTAGAGGGAAGCTTTGTCCTTGATGCATTGTCAACAAAGATTCAGTTGTCGTTGATTTTTTGAAAGAGAATCACGTTAAGCGCCATGAGTGCTAAAAACGCGTCGCGCTACGAGGCTGTGTTCCTTTGCACCCACCCGAAAGGTCCCAAAATGTCGCAATCAGCGGCTGCTAATGAGAAAGTCGAAGGCATTTGTACATAAGTGGGTACAGCGATATAAAGTGGCTAAAAATGTCGATGGTTTACCAGAACGTGGCTCGATAGGAAAAGTGGACAAAAAAGATGAAAAAAGAATAGTGAATCTGTTTTCGCGGAATCCTAGTTTAACACTGCGGCAAGGACAAGCAAAATTAAAGGCAAAAGGTTTAGATATATCTTACGAAACTATCCGAACCCATCTCCGTACTCATGACCTGAAATGGCGCAACACAATGAAGAAGCCTCTGTTGACTGGAAAACATGTGAAAAAGCGACTCGCTTGGGCGCATGAGAATATCGATAGAGATTTTGAAAATGTCATTTTTAATGATGAATGTTCTGTATGGGCACGTTGTGTCCTCACGCGAGCCTGGTCAACTTCCACCAATAGGCTTGTTCAGCGGACCGTAAAACACGGAATAAAGGTGCATCTTTGGGGCTGCTTCTCAAAGCAGGGATTCGGCACTTTGTACCTCTTTACCGACAACTTAAATGCCGAAAAAATGATTAAAATCTACAAAAAGGCTCTACTGCAATCTGCCAAACGTTGGTTCATCAGCAAAAATGAAGATTGGATTCTGCAAGAGGACAACGATCCTAAACACCTCAGCAAGCTCTGTACTGAGTGGAAGACTCAATCTGGCATCGTTACATTGGATTGGCCATCGCAGTCGCCCGATGCAAACCCTATTGAAAATGTGTGGGCATATATTAAACAGAAACTTCGTGGAAGACGCACACACACTTTGAAGCAGCTATCTTGCGAAATTCGTCGGATCTGGAGATCGTTGCCACTAGAATACGCCGTCAAATTAGTAGAAAGCATGCCTCGGAGATGTCAGGCAATTATCGACGCCGATATGGTGACTGGACACAATATTAACCGAATTGCATCATCGTTTGTATAATGAGTACAATATATTTATAAATATGAAAGTTTCACCAAATATGACTGACTGTACCAACATGTTGTGGCTTGTCCACTACTACGACAATTGTCCATACATGTCCACCGGAAGTTCCCAACATTTTTAATTAGCATTTAGAAAAAAACGCTTATATCGATCTAAGTAAATACCAACCGCCAAATTAAATTCAAAATAAAATCTTATTTCATGATAAGTGTTTATTCTAAATCTATTTCTAATTTTACAAAGAAAAATATTGCTTGAAAATTATCAATCAAAAATTATCAATTAAGTGGTTTTCAATAAATACCAAACACCTTTAACAGACATAAGTGATTTTGTTTTTTGCTTACATCTCGGTCAGAAATATTCCGATTTTGATGAAAATTTGAAGGGAAAGAAAAAACGAGAAATACTATCGATTAGAATGCAGTTCAACATAACCACTTATCTCGACTTAAGTGATTATGTTAGATTACCATAGATATAAAGTGACTTTGCGGCGGTCGTTTAAAAAGCCTACATATAATTGCATTTTAATTTGAAATAAGTTAGTTGTGGTGTACACAGTTTTAAATGTATGGAAATACAACAAACACTAAAAGAGTTAACGGTTATCGCTTACCTTCAGGTGATTGACGTCGCTCGACCAGTAAAAAGTTTTTCCCATCATCATATTGCCACTCAAATGTTTGTACATTATCAACTAAATATTGAAATTTCCGTCCACCAGATTGAGTAAAATGTAGTTTTCGATCCGTTTTATCAAGAATTATAAAAAAATTTCCCTCATTATTATTCACCGGAATTGAGATTTGCGATGGTACAAAATTTAATTCGTGAATTTTAATTGGCGCTGTACTATCGTCGCGTAAAACTACAATATGGTTCATGTTCGTCTCGGTAAAAATTGCCTGGAATTAGTGAAACAAAAATCTGTTTAGTTCCGAGACGAGGTGTCCCACATTTATTTATATTTACATACCATTTGTTTTTGAGGTTGCACAATAAAATCATTTACATGCCCCGTAAAATACTCAGTAATATCGACAACATTTTGTTTATGATGAGGATACCGGGCGGTGTACACCAACGATTTGCTTTCTTTGGCCGAGTCAAGAATAATCACTACGGTTTGGCTTAGCGCAAAAATGGTTGTTTTCTCACTTTGATAATTACTCAACTCTTTTACCTTGAAATTTTGCAATAGATAATAAAATGAACAAAATTTAAAAACTTTACACTCACAGATTTACTGAGATCACATTTTACTAATTCATAATTTAGTACCAAGATGATACACGCACTTAAAACTATCGAACCCGATCTCATTTTAGCAGACGAAATCGTTAACGTATGTCGGCTCAGAACACAAATTACTAAATAAATGTTAAATGCAAGCACCGTGTAATTTGAATGAAATCACAGTGATTGCGGGATTCTTGGAAAAATCATTTCAAAATGATAATTTTATTATAATTATAATTTTCGGAAAAGTGAGATATGTCGCAACGTACAATAATAATTAACGAGTACCATTTGTTATCAGTTTGAAATAAAATTTTTTTTACCCCAACACACTAGCACGTTTCGATTATGATTTACTATTCTACGGAGTAAAAGTAATTTTGTGATTCAAATATTTTTTGAAGTTCACTTAAATACGGATTTTTACGGTGAAATATTCCGAAATCGTTTTCACTTTTCAAGTTTTTTTTAAAGGACTTGCTCAAAATGACAAAATTTTTAAACAAAAATAAATTAGTAGGCAAGGAAATTTGGTTTTATTGTTTTTTCTGAAAATGTGTGATTTTTGTTTGATTTACTTAAATAGAAACAACCATTGTTATCAATAAAGTTGAAGTGTTGCAGTTAAAGTTAAATTTTAACAGAAGGATATACCACATTTACGAGTAAGTGCTCCACAGTGAAAAATAATATCTCTAAAATAAGCAGTTCTCACATGATTTATATTAATGGTTCCCTGAATTATAAAGTGTAGTGAAAGATCTCTTGATATCGATAAGATATAATGACCACCATCACTGTTAGTCTAAAAAAATTTATGAATCCTGCGGAATTAGCCCTATGATTTTATTTTCTCGGGGATGAAATCCTGTGACAACTTAAAATCTAGAAATATCCCATAGTAGGGTACACCAACCACATTTTAAGTAAACTTTAAAATTCACAGAATTCAACTTATTAGCTCGCTTTAGTGATCAGTCTTGGTGCACTACCCTCTAGGCCAAAAATGAGAGTCCGGGGTTGCTTTTCTAATGAAATCGGATATTTCCACAATAGAAACCGAGTTCCATCCCAATAGTTTGAGACATGGCTTAGTACCATCCAATTTATTCTATTCCTAAATTTCGTCCTGAACTCAGTTTGGAATTATGTTTTAAACGTACACGCGTAGAGTTTTATATTAATCGGCTAAAAAATGGTTTAGGTTCATTAAAATCAGCAATTTTCCAGAGGCATGTCCACAATTTATATTAGTTTCTAATTTTCATCATTTAATCTAAGTTTTTGCCCAATCAAATAAGAAATTGATACGTTTTGCTGTGGAACATGATACAACATTATCGCCGCCAGCGAACCGTTAACGAGATTCCGGAAATCACGATCCACGCATATTTTTTTCTGACACTCCAAAATTTCCTGACACTAGAAAACAATAATAGGGACACCGTCACCAGCAGAGAACGAATTTTTCTGAAATTAGGACATATTGCCACCGATCCAATTTACTAAAAAACCTCCTTTGATCTGTATCGTCCCTTACCAGAATCGTTGGAGATGACAAAATGTAAGAATTCAATCCATGTCCTACTCAAGCACGAAATGAATTTTTCTGAAATGATAACACGATGAAATATTAATGGATTTGCCTGATCCGACTCCTTGCAAACTTCCTGGTACTCGTAAACTGGGCTCACTAATTGTTAATCTAAACGTTCTAAAAGGATTCCACCCAAGGACACCTAAATAAATATTCCTGAAGTTAAGATCCATTACTATCAGTTTCTAGTTATCTAAAAGCTCTCCAATTTTTATCAAAGTTCAACTTGGCGAATCACAGGAGGAAGAATCGGGCTACATAAATACATAAAAAAATTCACGTATTTGCATTTGTATATTCCCTAAGTACAGATATCTTCGGTATATCTGAAGAGTCATCGTACGTAAGGGTGCGGCACATTAATTGGTGTTTGTGTGGTGATAATGGTAACCGACCATTACTTGTATATTATATTGTGCTATATATTATCTTCGGTATCGTGCGTATTATTCGAGTACCAAATCTATATAAATAAAACAAAGTCGTGTTAGTTACACCATTTATAACTCAAGAACGGCTGGACCGATTTTTATGATTTTTGTTTTGTTGGATTTGACTCCGTTCCGAATAGCATAATAACTATTAAAACATTGGAAAAATTCACCAAAAAAAAAGTTATCAAGAAAATTCATTTTCTCATATATTTAGTACATTTTGTTTTTTTTATTTTGTTCGTCTCAATACAGTGGTGGTTTAGGAAAAAAGAAAAGTCGGAAAAACTCAAAAGGTAAACCCCAAAAATCTAATAAAAAAACCTTTTTTTATATGAATTTTGTATGTGTAGTTTCTATGTGACGAGTGGTGCAGTGGTTAAAGCTTCGGCGCTTGGACCGCAAGGTACTGGATACGAATCCGACTGGAGGCTGTATGCACATTTCTATTTTATTTTTTATCCAATTTTTTTTATTTTATCTACTTAGCTATATAATTCTTGATGGAAATGTAGGATTATTTTTCTTCGATGCGCCCAGTGGAACTGGGAAGGCATTCCTCATATCATTGAATTTGACCACTGTTCGTGCGAGATCCAATATTGCTGTAGCAGTTGCTCAGCGTTGAAATTGTCGTTAGATCTTCAATCGGCTGAAAACCCAACTTGCAACATTGCGAAACATTCAGCAATGGCGAAAGTTTTGGTAGCAAGTAAAATCATCATCGATTATGAATGTACAATGGCACACAAATGCGCATTTGAAGCTTTCAATCGAACTATGAAAGATCTACGCAATGACTCAAGATGTTTTGGAGGCGCAATGATTTAACTGTCCGGCAATTTCCGTCAAAAAATACCACTGATTCCAAGATTGACCGCTGTCGATGAAATAAACGCTTGCCTGAAATCATCGACTCTGCGTGGCGCTATGTGATGAAACTTCAGCTGGCGACAAACATGCGAGTTGCATTGTTAAACCAGAGACAACTTAACAGAGATATTTCATTCTATGTAAACGTAAAAATTTAAACTGCGAGTTCATTACGTATACGCAGTTTAACGAAAAATGACAGATACAACGATGACATTGGAATTGTCAGAAATATATTTTGTTTTAATTTTTTAGCTCGAACGAAAAATTTAATTTGATTGTCTGTGGTTAAACGATCCATCTGCCGAAGATTTCTCCAAACAATTGCTGACTATCGGTAATGGCCGTGTTCCGGTCGACGAATCGAACAGATTGATTTCGTTTCCTCAGAACTTTTGCAATTTTGTCTCAACGAAGGACGAGCTCATCAACAAAGTGTTCCCGAACAATATTACTAACCACAAAAATCACAATTGGGTGAGTGAACGAGTAATTCTTGCGGCAAAGAACAAAAATGGGGATCACTTAAATTTCACAATTCAAAATCTAATCGTCGGTCCACTTCATTCCTTCAAATCTATCGACTGTGTGACAAACAAAGACGAATCGACCAACTGTCCAACTGAATTTTTAAACTCATTGGATCTGGCTGGCTTGCCACCGCACAATTTACAACTGAAAGTTGGTGTGTTGCCGGTAATCATCATGCTACGAAACCTGAATCAACCAAAACTATGTAACGGAACGCGTTTTATTTTGAGAAATCTCAACTAAAGTTCAAAGGTGAGGAAGTTCTCATTCTGTGAATTCTGATGATCCCAACCGATATGCCATTCGAGTTTAAACGAATTCAATTTCCGATTCGTCTTGCATTCGCCATGACGATCAACAAATCACAAGGCCCATCCTTGAGTGTTTGTGGCCTGAATCTAGAAAATGAATGTTTCTCTCACGGCCAATTGTACATAGCATGTTCACGTGTCGGCAAACCATGCGCTTTGTTCGTTCTCGCACCTGACAATAAAACAAAAAATGCCGTATATCACAAGATGTTTTACTGAAGGGAATCGACCCTATTGCAACCTACTCAAGAAATAGTTTAAAAGGAAGTAGTGCAACAATGCTACGCGAATCATTTCGAATCAATTCAATAAAACGAAAGCCTTGCTGCCACGTGAATTACATTCATTTCAATGTAATTAAAATATATTTCATTTTGATTGAATTTAATTAATTTGGAGTATTCATTTTATCCGCCCTGGAGGTCTCGGGTTCAATTCCCGGTAGTGACAAGGAAAAAATTACACGGCTGGTTTAGGATCAATGAATTAATCACTCATTAGTCATTATCCGAAATGAAAATATGATTATTAAACCTCATTTAAGGTGGCCAAATCTCTTGATGGGATATAGTGCCAGAGAGAGAGAGAGAGAGAGAAATGCATTTAATCTTAATAAAAAAACTCAATTTAATTAAGCTATAATAACTTTAAACAACATTTATTGATTTTGAGGCGGTACGAAGTTCGCCGGGTCAGCTAGTTATTAACATAAAAGTCCGTTTGCTATACCTAAGCCAGTGTACCAAGCCAGCTCAAGCGAATTACATTAATTCTCGTGGAACTCAAAATAAAAAAATAATAAAGAATATATTAAGTGCCGTGGCCATATTAACTTTAAATATCCGAATCAAAATCAGTGCTTTTCCTCGTTTTTTTAAAACGTACGTATTCTATATTTTAATGTGGTAAATTGATTGTAATTTTATTAAATTCAATCCAGGACTAGTGACTACGTGTTTTAATTAGTGGCACGTCTAGTAAACTTACTACTAGTAAGATATTTCGTTTTGGGGAAACTAGTGGAATTTACAGCGTAAAGTCCTGCATAGGTTGAATGTTTGCATACGTTTTTTTGGAAAGGTAAATATTAGAAAAGTTAAATTCGTTTCATTTTCTAACAGTCTTCTAACGAAACTTTTCTCGTTTCTTCTCGAACATAGGCGTAAAACCAAAAACAATGCTATCACATGGGAAGTAACCGTTCCTCAGAGAAAGAATAGAGGCCACGGACGTTTATTCTAATTGTTTTAACAAGTGTTATATTTCTTTTTTTATTATTTCTATATATATATATATATATATATATATATATATAGTTTTTTTCTAACTAACAGTTTTTTTTGTGAATCACTGTATGCAGCAGTGCATGTGCTAAATTTCATAGCTTAATTTTTTTTATTTTCTGCAGTTTCTATGCTAGTTGAATAGTTTTGCTTTAGAAATATCAATTGTAATATAAAGTGCATGTCAAATATTAAATCAATATTTTTGGGCAATTAATCTGTTAGCCTAATTACATTTTAGTTAAAGTGCTTAATCATATGAAAGTTATACGTATCGATAACCGCGCATTCATAAAAATTATAATCTGCAGTGAAAACTCCTATAACCAAAAACCAGGATATTCCGCGTTTTAGGTACAACCATCATCTTATATTGAAGCGCTTCAAAGGAGATTGTGGTAAGTTTTTTTTTGATAAATTTCATTTATATTTTTTTTATGGTGTGCAATAACATCAACTACAATAGGAAATTTCACTTTGTCATTTCATCGTAGTAACATCGAGTATAACTTTGATATCCAATTTTCTTAAAAGTTATTGCTTATACATAATTAGCTTAGCTATAAATTCAAAGTAACTTGTATATATTAATAGTTTATATCATATTAGCAGATTAAATAAATTGCTCATGTTTTTAAAATTATCTAACCCTATCTAATGGGAATTACTGAAAATAACATGTTTTAATTAGTTCGATATTTTACGGGTGATGATGCGTCCATTCAAGTGCTGTTTCACAACTAGGTTATACATTACACGTATATTTTACGGTGTATGCTATTTCGGAGTAAAAGAACCCCCCATTTTTCCACTGAGGTCTACCCGAGACGAAACCGTGTAATGACTCCGAAAGTAACCGTAACAGAGCTTAAAAAAATATATAAAAGGAAATTGATTTATGGTACTACTTAAAAAAAGAATAAAATATGAATTCACAAAACGCGGACCGTCGAAATACTTTATTAGATAGATTAGATAGATTAGATAGATTAGATAGATTAGATAGATTAGATAGATTAGATAGATTAGATAGATTAGATAGATTAGATAGATTAGATAGATTAGATAGATTAGATAGATTAGATAGATTAGATAGATTAGATAGATTAGATAGATTAGATAGATTAGATAGATTAGATAGATTAGATAGATTAGATAGATTAGATAGATTAGATAGATTAGATAGATTAGATAGATTAGATAGATTAGATAGATTAGATAGATTAGATAGATTAGATAGAATAGATAGATTAGATAGATTAGATAGATTAGATAGATTAGATAGATTAGATAGATTAGATAGATTAGATAGATTAGATAGATTAGATAGATTAGATAGATTAGATAGATTAGATAGATTAGATAGATTAGATAGATTAGATAGATTAGATAGATTAGATAGATTAGATAGATTAGATAAATTAGATAGATTAGATAGATTAGATAGATTAGATAGATTAGATAGATTAGATAGATTAGATAGATTAGATAGATTAGATAGATTAGATAGATTAGATAGATTAGATAGATTAGATAGATTAGATAGATTAGATAGATTAGATAGATTAGATAGATTAGATAGATTAGATAGATTAGATAGATTAGATAGATTAGATAGATTAGATAGATTAGATAGATTAGATAGATTAGATAGATTAGATAGCAGTCTCGTGCTAACCGTCTTATATTACATTTCAACTAACAATTCACTAACTATTGACTACTTAGGTGTCTGAAACCGGATCAATTTCCATAATAATTAACTAACCTTTCCTATCCTTCCATCTTGTTATATGTAAAAGAGTGTGCGGATGGGCCCCGCGTCAACCGGGAATCTTACTTAGGTTTGGTCGCACATTCCAATCAATCAATCAATCAATCAAATAATCTGAATCAGACAAATTAAGGAATTTGCAATCGGTGTCATGAGTCTTTAGAATCTCCTCTATTTCAATCGGAGCACGATTGGGTGCATCAGACTCTGGCATGCAACAACTCTGGAACTAACATGCAAGGAATACTATAAGCACAGTTCCAATTTTCACTTTTCACATAAGTTCTGGGCCTTGCCAA
This sequence comes from Nephrotoma appendiculata, assembly GCA_947310385.1. NCBI lineage: Eukaryota > Metazoa > Arthropoda > Insecta > Diptera > Tipulidae > Nephrotoma > Nephrotoma appendiculata. The sequence goes on from OX371223.1 coordinate 301,566,771, forward strand.
TATCATTTTAACGGCCACTTCGTGCATCATATTGTTATTGATTCAGTTAATCAGATCATTCATAATACCGCATCACACACATTCCTTTCATAAGGTAGTATAGTATGTTTCAATCGTGAACATATAAATTAATAAATTAAGGGGTGGACACCTGAACGCCATATGGGACGAAAAAAAAATCGTTACAGTGTGTAATGATGATATCTCCACTGCCATCTGCCACCGTCGGGCAAAAAGTTTAACTTGCTTTGTTTGTTAGAATATGTAAATATTCGTTAGAACTGTAAAACTATGAATTAAAGCACGTGTTTTGAAAACTCTAAATAAATACGTTTTATTCAATTTGCATTCATACGCGCCAGTACATTCATCGTACAACTAAAAAGTAAATTATTTCAAAAATACTAATAATTGACGCCCCCATAAATAGTCCTACCAGGCCGCCGATATTCGAAACTAGGTCAGAAAATGTATAGAATTGTTTCCGTATTGTGGCTGTCACCTTGGTTCCACCGAAGAAAATATCAATTATAACAGGGATAACTGTAATATTAACATTTTCTGGAAAAATATTTTTTCCAATTTTTTCTAGTTCGATATTTTCCAGTTCTAAACTGTAATCGTATTCCACAGAATTACAAGCCGGCAAACAGTTACAATCAATACTAGACACGTTTCTAAAATCTTGTGGTTCATCATCTTCCAGTTCTGCCTTGTATTTTTTCGATACTAATGTTTTAAAATCAAAATATGAATTCATGACTTCCTCCGAATCGTACAGTTGGCTAATTTTAACATCAATACCACAAATTGGTTGAGCTTTATGTCTCGGGAGCGAGAAATGAACACATCCATAATGCTGCTGTGAATAATTTGCGGCACATTCTAATTTACAGTTGACTCGATTGTAATACGTAAAATATTTTAATTGGCGTTCATGATTGAAGAAGCAGCGGCGAGCCTGTGGATTTAACTTCCGTAGGTCGGCTGAAGTTGTTGTGATTTTGGGAGTCACCTTAATTTGAGCCAGAGTGTTATGCGGTATCGAGATAAATTTCTCGATTGTTGTTGGATACTCGTCAGGTGAATGTAACAATATTCTGTAACCATTTTGTGTAGGTTGACATATAGTGTTTAAATCTGCAATTTTGCCCAACAATACCAAATGTAGGCCATTTTCTGGTCCGCTACCCCAAACTGATCTCGGAAATCTCGGATACCCATAATATCCATAATCGTTATCCCAAGAATTCGATTTCTTTTGTATGTTGTGGTATTTGTATTCAGTTTGAATCCACGGTTCGTCGGTAATTATTTCAGATGGCAGATTGAATGTGAAACACACACCTTCGTTTGTAAGAATATATGAAATTGGCATTTCTCCAGCTATGGTATTTATTGACGGGAACCGAAAACCGCTAAACAATTCTTCTGGGGTTTGCGAAATCTTAAACAAAATTTAGGAAAAAATTATCTGATTTTTGATTTATTATCAGAAATCTAAGACTTACATTCATTAGCAACTCGATATGCGATTGGTTCAAATATCTGGTCTCATTTGTATCTCTGCTTAAAGGTGCAAATGCAGTTTGAAACTGTTGATTACAAATTAGACTGGCTAAATCTGAAACCAGGCTGTCGGAAATTTCGTTTATCCAATTCCAAACTTCTTCTTGTGGAAAATGTTCATTTGCTATCTTGATCGCTGGACAAATAGTTACGGCAGGAAACGGTATTGAATGCACGTGAGTCGGCTGATCATCTTCCACCAGAACTACAGATTTTTGATTAAATTTCTTTAAAACGTCTTGCACAAAAATGCTCAGAAATATAAAACTGATGGCGAATATTGCAATCCAAAATATTTTATGCGTAATGGGTCGTTGTTTCACATTTAAATATTTTACGCCATGAATTGTTGTGTTTTCGGCATATTCGTTTAATAAGTATGCTGTTGAATTCTTTTCTGTTGCCATGTTTAGTGCGATATTTTGCCGAAACAAACTGTTTGGTTGATTTATCTAAACTGAGAAATGCTGTTGAAAAAATTGACATATTGTATGTGCGATAGATAATATCGTTGTGGTAACAGTAAAATTATCATTAACGATAAATCTGTGGCTTTTTCTATATAATCTTAATGTTTTCATTTCGAGAATCTCATAAACCTTAAGAAATTAACTAATTTTATGGCGTCTGTTTTTCGTCAGATTCTTTATTTTCTCTTCCCGATAACCTTACACGTTTAATGAAACAAAAATGGCTTTTTCAATAATTAATAGTTCACGCAATATTTAAATAGATGTCACTAGAGCTAAACTTTCAATTCGAATTTCGAAACAATACTGTTAAAAATTTGTAAATAATGTGGCGAGAAGTTTTGAATATTCTTTTATGTAAACGTACATAAAATTGTAATGGTATGACAAGTAATCGAAATTACACTCCGAAAATTTTCTATTCAAAACTACAGGTATGAATAAGGAAATATCGAAAGCTTGGAAATACACAGTTTCCGATGACATTTGCAGATTTGAATAGACAGCTCTAGAATTACTTGATTATGAAGCTTCAAACTATCCCTACACTATCATATCAAATATCGCAAGTGAAGCGCAGTCTAAAATCGGTGAAAAGTTCCTCGAGGATCCCATTCATATCCTGATTTTACAAAATCCTGGTTTTCAGAATTATGATTTTCACAATTCTCGCTTTACTTGCGCAATTCTCGCTTTACTCGCTATTAACTCTTTCCCCAATTTCGATATTTTAGTTGAGAAACGCTGATGTGTGATTTATCACTACCACCTTTAGCCTTCGATGTCATCCTTCTACTGAATTTTGTGTCCTAGGTAAATTTGCTTGAGGATTATGCCAAATAAACCAGAAATTTTGAGAGTACTGCGGATTCGATGGCATATTTAATCTTTTTTGAGGATTTCCCGTTAAATAGTTACTCTCGAACCATTTGCCAATACGTCGAGCATCAGGGTCATATTTTTTTAGTTCCTCGTAATATTCTAGTACAGACTAAATTTTTCGTTATTGCCGTACTTCACGGCACAGTCTTGTTTCTGTACCTTTCTCCAGAGTATCTGCCCGAAGTGAAACAAGGAGCCTATAATAGTAGTTTCGGAGAAAAAGTGTTTTAAAAGTTTAACGTTGGGCTTTTCGAATTCCGATATTACCTATTTTGGATTCAATCTTATTCCCTAAGATTGCATAATTCTTACCTGCATTCGATGTTGGGGCTTAACTACTACCGTCCGCCAACGTACTAAGTATTTCAATATTCTTGCGCTTTGCAGGCTTGGATTTGCACACGGAGGTCGACGGTTCCCCATCTCCATGTTCCGTAATAAAAGGCTCTAAGTTGCTTTGCCTTTATAAATTAATTCTTGGAAGGATCGTTTGGCCACCACGGCTGTTTAGATTTGTTAGCACGTTTAAGAGGCAACATTTATCTCAGAGACTAGTTAGTGTTTGGATCATAACGTTATATTGCTGAAGTTATATTGCTTGAAACTTATCTCCGATGGATAAGTGGCAGAGATAGATAAGACAACTAATCGATAGATAACTTAGATAGATTAGATTGATTAGATAGATTAGATAGATTAGATAGATTAGATAGATTAGATAGATTAGATAGATTAGATAGATTAGATAGATTAGATAGATTAGATAGATTAGATAGATTAGATAGATTAGATAGATTAGATAGATTAGATAGATTAGATAGATTAGATAGATTAGATAGATTAGATAGATTAGATAGATTAGATAGATTAGATAGATTAGATAGATTAGATAGATTAGATAGATTAGATAGATTAGATAGATTAGATAGATTAGATAGATTAGATAGATTAGATAGATTAGATAGATTAGATAGATTAGATAGATTAGATAGATTAGATAGATTAGATAGATTAGATAGATTAGATAGATTAGATAGATTAGATAGATTAGATAGATTAGATAGATTAGATAGATTAGATAGATTAGATAGATTAGATAGATTAGATAGATTAGATAGATTAGATAGATTAGATAGATTAGATAGATTAGATAGATTAGATAGATTAGATAGATTAGATAGATTAGATAGATTAGATAGATTAGATAGATTAGATAGATTAGATAGATTAGATAGATTAGATAGATTAGATAGATTAGATAGATTAGATAGATTAGATAGATTAGATAGATTAGATAGATTAGATAGATTAGATAGATTAGATAGATTAGATAGATTAGATAGATTAGATAGATTAGATAGATTAGATAGATTAGATAGATTAGATAGATTAGATAGATTAGATAGATTAGATAGATTAGATAGATTAGATAGATTAGATAGATTAGATAGATTAGATAGATTAGATAGATTAGATAGATTAGATAGATTAGATAGATTAGATAGATTAGATAGATTAGATAGATTAGATAGATTAGATAGATTAGATAGATTAGATAGATTAGATAGATTAGATAGATTAGATAGATTAGATAGATTAGATAGATTAGATAGATTAGATAGATTAGATAGATTAGATAGATTCGATAGATTAGATAGATTAGATAGATTAGATAGATTAGATAGATTAGGTAGATTAGATAGATTCGATAGATTAGATAGATTCGATAGATTCGATAGATTAGATAGAAAGATGATTTCTGAGTACGGATATAACCGTTTCAGCATTGCATGGATCGAAGGACATTCAGGTGGAGCATGTTTTATTTTTTTTATTTTTATTTATAATATTTATTATATTTTACAAAGTTGATTCCCAATGGATTTCTTGTCCTTTTATGGGAAATTCGCTTTTAAATGAACTTCAATTATACAGTGCTGTGAAAAAAAAATTAGGCAAACATATTTTATTGCAAATTGGATTATTTTTTGCTAAAATTACTAAACTTTTGAACGTAATTTGTTTATTTTTTCATTTTAAATACATGTATGAAGTAATTTTTTGAAAAAAAAATTACCTGCAATTTAGGGGAAAAACCCCGAAAAATGCCATAATATTCAAAATACGGAGATTGGAGTTAAAGTAATGGAATAAATTAAACACTTGTTTTTTAATTTTTGTTTTATTTTTTATTGATTTATAGAAGTGCTATCTTTAATATTAAAGTTTTAGTGGGCCACCATTTGCTTTTATTACAGCAATACACCTCCGATTCATTGAATTTGATAAATTTTTCAAAGTCGTAGGAGGTATGGATTCTCAAATCGTCATCAACAACATTTTTAAAGCTTGAATCGATTTGGGCGCTTTCTTGCTACTATTAGCTTCATTATAGAGCTTCATTGAAAAAAAAATTACCTGCAATTTAGGGGAAAAACCCCGAAAAATGCCATAATATTCAAAATACGGAGATTGGAGTTAAAGTAATGGAATAAATTAAACACTTGTTTTTTAATTTTTGTTTTATTTTTTATTGATTTATAGAAGTGCTATCTTTAATATTAAAGTTTTAGTGGGCCACCATTTGCTTTTATTACAGCAATACACCTCCGATTCATTGAATTTGATAAATTTTTCAAAGTCGTAGGAGGTATGGATTCTCAAATCGTCATCAACAACATTTTTAAAGCTTGAATCGATTTGGGCGCTTTCTTGCTACTATTAGCTTCATTATAGACTAAATATTTTCAATGGGATTTAAGTCTGGACTATACAGGGGCAAGCTCAACACAACGATACTTCTTTCTTCTGAGTACTTTTTTACCTTTAAATGAAGAGTTAAGAAAAAAAGATCAAGTTTTTAACAAAATATTTATGTTTAGCTAATTTTTCTATCTACAATTCAAAATTAATAACTCACAACTTTGGCGGTATGACACGGAGCGTTGTCCTGTTGAAAAATAAATTTGCAAGTCTCTCCAAAAAGCTTTAAAACAGAAGGCTCAAATTCGTTGTGTAGGACCTACAGACGAACAGATGCTGTAATGCTGGAACTAAGGAAACACAATCGACCGGTTTCGTTTCCAGAAAAGCATTCCCAGACCATAATTCTTTCCTTTTTCGGTGGAAGTCTTGAAAGACATTCGATGCCAAGCCTCTCGCCCGGTTTTCATCTTACCATAATTCTTCAATTCCCAACATACAGCTTGAATTTTGATTCATCGAGGAAAATCGCATCATTCCACATCTCTGGAGTCCAAGAAACATGTTCCTGGGCCCATAGCAAAAATTGTTTTTTCACTAGTAATGTAACTCAGGCTTCTGGAGTGGTTTAAGTGCTCTCAAACCAGCTTTAACAAGTCTTTTTCTCACTAAGCTGGCTGAAATTTCTTTTTCTGTTGCTCGCTCAACATCCCGTCTTATGTCCGACGAAGTTTTAAAACGGTTCCGACGACATTGTAATATTATGAAAGGATCTTCCACTGGCGTTGTCTTTCTGGGCCTTCCAGAGCCTTTCTTTCTTTGTGTACTGCCCATCTCTCGCAATTTTTTAATATTCCACGCGGCAGTACTTGTAGGAATGTTTAATCTTTCTAACATATTGCTTTTACACTGTTTACTAACTTTTCCCATTTTTTTAAAACGATCTAGAAGAGTGTGCATTTCCAATAAAACCATCTTCCTAAGCTGCATTACAATTTTTCAAATAAAAACAATGGTTTTGTAAAGTCTTTTGTTTCTCAAAATTTTTTGTTGATGTTTAAGTGACGCCATGGGTTCGAATCACATCAGATGCTACACCCTCTAATGGAGAGCAGAATTCAGCGCCGACCCACCGTCCATGTCAATGTACAGGTTGACATGGAGCTTGCAATGTGCAGGCGGTATACTGTAGTTGTGTGAGTACGTGAATAGGTGAATGGGTTAATGATGTCAACCACTGAAACCTGAAATACTTAAGTGACGCCAGCAGGAAAATAATGTACTATAGAAATTTGACCCACTATCAGAAAAATATGCGACACTAATGCAGATTTTAAAATGGTATCACACACATTAATTTTAAATATTAAGTGTTTGAAGTGTCGACCATTTTCCTTAATAAATAATCGGCATCACCGTATAAAAATTTGCTTAATCGTTGGTCAGTGCGTTGATCGGTCTGGTTTACTTTTTCATGAATCAGCTCTTTATAATAACCACACGGAAAAAAGTATATAGGATATAGATCAGGAGGCCGCGGGGGACATGCAATGGACCCTCCTCTTCCAATCCAGCGGCTTGGATAATTTACGTTCAGATGTTGCTTGATAAACGTATAACGCAAATATTAACGAGTGAGTTAACACGTTCACGGAAATGGTCATACAACTTTATCGTTTTTTAACACGTTTGCGCAAACAACAGCCATTTTTAAGGAATAATTATACTTATCTTTCAATTCTCACAATACATTCCTTTCCGCGACGAAATATCATTGCAATTACAAAAGTTATCAAATGTATTCCTGAGTAGCACACACATTTAGAAAGTATGTGCGTGAATGTGTTAAAAAAAAATATTTTAACTACACATATTTTAATTTTTTTTTTCAATGCGATGTCGAATAAATGTTTTGCTTTCACAGAAACACATAATATATTTTTTGGCTTAAGTTTACATAAGTAGAGTATAAATTTTTAAAATTTTTAAATGCAGGATTGTTTATCAATAGTTTTTAGGAGGGGGAAGCTAAAATTTTCCCGAAAATTTGCAGTTTAAAAAAATAATTGTGTAATTTTTATAGAAATTTTAATATTAGGATTGTATCTTAACAGTTTTTCGACAGTACACGTAGTTTTTTCGGGAAAATTTTGCAATTTTTCCAGGAAAATTTTGAAATTGTTGTCAATTTTTTTTTTTTACTTAGTTTGACACTTGAAGATTTGTATAAATTGTAGAAAAGCGGGGGTTTGGGGCCCCATACTCTAAGGTATACAACGAATTAAAATTACATTAATGTCGAGTTCACGTATGCGATCAAAAAATGATTCGCGAATCAGAGGAAAATTAAATCATTGAAAACATATACAAATTTCCCCGTTCGAGATGAAATAATTTTAACTTTGGGAAAATGTTCATCGGAAGCATCCAACATAATAAAGAAAAATTACAAATTATGAGTAATAATGCGAAATAATTACGCTCAAAGATTGGCTTGATTCGCGAATCATTTTTTGATCGCATACGTGAACTCGACATAAAAGTAAATGTTATATATTATTTATTTATACGAAAGTTGATTTTTTTAACATTTGTGGCACTATCCGAAGAAGCGATAAGCGCGATAGAAACTCTTTGATGTGAGTCTGCAAGGTTGACGAAGCAATTATTATTAATAGTAATAAATAAAATAAAAAAAAATTAAAAAAAATTAAAAAAATTTCCGGAACATCAAAAAGTTTTCCGGAAAAATTTAGCTTCCCCCTCCTAAAAACTGATAGTTAACAATCCTGCATTTAACAATTTCCAAAATGTATACTCCTAACCGGATTTTATCGATGAACTGGTGTCCCTCGAGTTATGCGGTAGTTTGGTTCCGCAAAAACAGCGCATTACTCAAAACCGCATAATTCAAGAAAAGTTAGAAATGTCAATTTTAAAAGTAACGTTTCTAAATTATTTAATTCAGTTTAATTTTAAATATAAAATAAATTACATACTGTTACATATTCAATATTACAACAAAATGCAACGCAAATAAAAAAATTGAAATCCATTATTCGTAAGGAATGAAAAAAAAACAAATCTAAATACTTAAATAATATTCAGTCTGACTCCGAATCAATGAGCATTCGACGATTTGAGCTTAGCTTTGTTATTACACTTTTATCACTTGAATAATCAGTTTCCGCTTTTAAGAGGAGGTAACTGAGTCTGTTTCATAAATGAAGAATTCATTGGCGGTTTCTTAGCACGACACAATTCGTTTTGAATTTTTGCATACGGAGCCATTAGGTTTTTTAAAGAACATTGAAATTTTAGGCTTCGGTCTATTTCGGCATCATTTTGAGTTATAAGAGGCTCCAGTTTATGTGCTTATTGTTTTTCTTATTGTTTTTGATGTAAAACGAGGAGGTTCTATCTCAATGTCATCCTCTGAGACGGTTTCTTCGGTGTTGTCATTTAATAAATTTAGTAAATCTTCTTAAAGTAAAGCAATGTGTTGACTTCAGCCATACCCATATCATTAAAGCCTTCCTCATCAACCACATGCGCCATTTGCAACACACGCCCCAATTCAATTTCAAAATCTCTTATTATGCTGTGAATCAACCCCTTCAGGCCATAATTTTTTCCAAAACCCTTGAAGAGTTGACTTTTGTAGCTCTTTAATTGTTTGCCCGATAAAATTGACGCAGTGAAGAATTATGTATTTTTCCAGATTTGACTTACTGATAAAATTGAGTCCTCTTTCATCTTATCAAGAAGAAACTCGAAATTACTTGAACTTTGGGGTGGCTTAAATCAGCTGGATGGCATGGAGCATTGTCGATAATTAATCAAATTTTGAAACTTAAGTTCTTTTTTTTAACGTAATGTTCTACTTCAGGAACAACTTTTTTACAAACCACTCCCGAAATGGAAGTCATCCATGCTTTTTTGTTCGCTCTCCAAAATACAGGAAGGATTTTTAGTAGTGCTTTTAAACGCACGAGGGTTAAATGCGCGATGGATGGCTAATGGTTTGGTTACCAAATCATCTGAAGCATTACTACATAATATCAACGAAACTCTGTCTTTGGCCGCCTTAAAACCTTGCGCAGTTTTTTCTTGCTTTGAAATGTATGTGCGATTTGGCATTTCTTCCAAAACAGACCAGTCTCATCGGCATTAAAAATTTGATCCACCACATATCCGCCTTTGTCGATAATCTGTTTAAGCTCGGACGGATATAATTTCGCTGCTTCTTTATCAGCTGATGCTGTTTCACGCAATATCCTGACGTTATGTAAGGAACATCTTTTTTTTTAAATTCTCCAGCCATCCTTTGCTTCCGGAAAATTCTGGTAATTGGCTTGTTACGGCTGCATTTACCCATATGCAATTAAACATTAAATTTGCTTTAAACGATGACTCAAACGACAGGCGTAAGCGTAACGATAAAAATTTAAAAACAAAGCAATAAAACTTATTATTGTTGTTCTCTTCGGTCAATGACCTATACAACAATTTTTGTTTTTAAATCTCGTTTACCATCTGCGTATGAAACGGATTTTTGTTTTGGTGACAAAGCATTTAAATTATATAATTTTTTTTTAAAAACACACCTCCGTTAACGGGAAATTCATGGTAAATATCATCGTACGAGATGATCATATCATTTGATTGGTACCTATACCTATATATTTTATATTCAGTTACAGTTACCAAATAGAAGTGGAGGTGTATTTGTGAAAAAGTATATACAAGTAGGGGAATGTTGTATATAATTCGACTAAGGTTTCGTTTGATAAGCAAATTCCACTTCGCATCATTAAAAAGTAAGCGGCCAAAGCATACGCTTGGCATTAATTAAAACAAATAAAAAGTGCTAAGTAGTGTTATGCTTATAATTAAGACTTATAGTGTGGTAATTGTGCTTATAGAGTGATAAAGTGATTCTTCTTTGTGAACTTAGAATTATATGCAGTGCATAAAACCTTATAATCTTACTTATGGCTGGCATATTTTCTTCTCGCCATGTAACAGATATTGAACGGATGCAAAACAGATTATATCAATACGAAGTACGCAAAAATTGGAATACGATGGCTACATGCTACAGCATTTCAGGGCCGCTCGCGAACGCCAAACCGTAGAGAAAAATTTTTTTTATAAACTATTATTTTGGTTAAACTTAAGTATATAGTTTACTTTATCATTACGAATTAATTAAAATCAATTGCATATTTTATACCATTTAAAAGATACGGATAAAATGTATACGTATGGATTTTTGATAATTTAATAGAATTTATTTCGCATGGTACAAATTGTTATTTTTTGGCCATGAATATTATTATTGTTAATTAAATTAGAACTATACACAAATTATTATTATTATTCGTGTAGTAGATAGTTCATACAATTTAAGATTAAATTAGATAGATATGATAGTTTTTGTCAAGTGTAAAAAAATGTGAATATCCTCTTTAGGTGATATAAAAAAAAAAAAAGGAAAAAAAAATCAAATTAAATTTAATTTATCTAGTGAATTAATTATGTTAAAATTTGATGTACATATTTGAAATGGGTTCATAAGTGACAAAAAAAATATATATAACTCAGTTTTTTAGGATACACTTCTGTTGGAGGACAAAGCACACGCGTTCAGTATTCTTCATATGTGGTTTGGTGAGTTTTTTTAAACAATTTTTATACTAGAAATATATATTTCCTTTTTTAAATTTCTTATGAAAACCCAACATATTATCAATTTCTTTTCTTGAATTATAATTTTTTGACGCTGTGCTTATGGTTGTTGTTTTTTTTTGTACGTATGGTTTGTCTCCCCATCTTCACTAAGTGGTAAAAATAACCCCCAGCCGTTTAAGCATACCCGAACACTATATAAACGTGCTATCACTTAGGATGGACGGTTACAAAATGGCGCCGAAACAGGGACCCGAAGGTCATGTAACAAACTGTTACTTTGGCACAACGGTCTTACTACCGCGTGATTAGTTTCTTTGAAGCACATGTTTTCGGTTGAAAACCGTGTGAATTAGAAATGAATCACCTAACTGGTTAAACCATTAACGCTTGTTTAATGTAAGTTTTTGTAATATTGGTAGACCTAAGAACTCATCCGAACAGCTTAACTGTTTACTTGTGTAACCTTAAAAACCGCTTATATTTTTTTTTCAATTCTAACTTAATTTTTTTGTGCATATAAATTTTCAAATTACTTATAATAGCGGGTGGTTAGCGGGTGGTTATAATAGTGTGTGATTATGAACGTGCATGTGAATTTCTTATGAGCAATTTTTTGTTAGATGAATTTATGAGTTTCTTTAGATTGTTCATATTGATTTCTGCACCGGATAAAACGTCACATATTTTCATTTATTTTGTTCTTAGCAATTCTTGAACCATAATTTCAGCAACTATACCTGGTTTAAATAAAAGTACGTGATCATTCAAAATCTCCATTCATCACCACATATATCGATTCTTATAATTTTCATAAATTTTTCTAAATTTTTTGCGTTTGTATAAAAAAAAGGAAACACAAAGATAATTTCTTTATTTAATCTCAATTAATTTAAATACTAATCTATATTCTATATCATACTTTTGGAAAATTGCATTTACAATTTTCATATTAAAATATGTTATCATTATAAATTGATATTCACACATTTATTATATATACAAATTTTCATTACTTAGTTTACTTATTTAATTTGGCAAAACATAAAAATATTTGAAAAATCGCTATCTTATACATTTCTTTAGTTATTATCTAGTAATAGTAAATTTAGGGTGGTAGAATTTTTTTCTTATTATCGTTTTCTTTACTTAGTTTTAGCCTATCTCGTTGTACATACTTACGAAAGTGATTGTGCATATAGTTAAATAAATTTAAATAGAAAATTCTTCAATAATCGTGTACAAATTGCACACAGTATGGATCCATTAAAATACCTTCGAAATTTAAGCCTACCTGAATTGGAGGTTGAATATACTGTCAGGGGTTTATCATCTAAGGCGACGGACGCTAACCAATTACTCATTAATAGTATTGTAGCTGAACGCTCGGATAAATCATTGTTGCCTAAATTGTCTCATGCTAAACTTAGTCCGGATAAAGAAATCGAAATATGCTTATCAAAATATAACGAATTATCAAAGGCTTCCTGCAAGGAGGGGTCTAACCGATCAATAGATTTTTTGGCCGTGGCGTATGCTAAGACTCTTCACTATCAAGCCAGAACTGAGAGGATAATTAATACAGTAGGGGAGACGGTTGAAATTCTAGGATTGCGTAGTAATTGGCGCAGAGCTGTAAAATGGTGTGCCAAACTTTGGGAGGAGCTGGTTGTAGCACCATCAAAGGCAAATACTGGTAATATCTCCGCAGGTAATGAAACAATATCACCAACGGCGATGTCGAGTTCTCTTTCTGAAAAGATAGATAGCATAGTCAACACTCAATTTCCTCAAGAAAAAATAATATTAGACAACAATAAGAAGAAGAATACAACCGTGCATGACTTTTTCTCTCAAATAGGAGCAGTTCGAAATCAAGAGAAGGGAAATCAGCCCACTATGTCGGGACCAGAAACCAGTAAATCAGCCCACTATGTCGAATGTGAATCAGAACCTACAAAACCAACAAAATTTAATCAACACCATAACTACCAGAATCATTTTTTTCAACGAGGAACGGAATTTGTCTCCAATCTTTAACTGTCCACCACCACCACCAGGTCAACAGTTTCGACAGGATAGTTTTCATAAACTGAAGCAAAGATGGTACCTGTCATTTGATGGAAGTGATTTAACGAACGTGCACGACTTTATTTATCGGCTGGAGAATATGGCTCGCGATGACGGCATTTTTGAGCGCGATCTTACAAAAATTGTACACCTATTTCTCTCCAAAAACGCAGATGACTGTCAGCAATGCTGTCATTCTTTAGCAGTTTCGATTTCGAAGAGGTTACCAAGGAACAAATACTGCGAAGATTTCAGTCTCAAAAGGAAACATTTTCACAATTTTCATCAGCCGTTCAGAAGCTGAACACACGACTACAACACCGATTTACAGAACAACAAATTATTTATCGTTTGTGTCAGAACATGAATCCAGCGCTGAGGAATGTCACTTTACCATATCAAAATAATATAAATACAGTGGAACAGCTTAGGACCTTATGCCAGCGATATGAAAGGATGTGGGACCAAACTGGATATGATCCACGACGTTTGAACGACTACACTATTAGACGAAGACCAAATGTCAATGAAATTCGATCCAGTTTTCAGAGTGATCACATACAATTGGAAAAACGCGAAATAATCCCAACTACACCTGAGAGTTTCAACGAACCACCAAAGCAAATGGATTATTCAATTGAAGCAATCAACCGCAACTTTTCAACCCAACGCAACTTCACAACAGATCAATCAATTCAATTAATCTGTTGGAATTGTAAGAATTTGGGCCACAGATACCAGGACTGTAGCAAAGAGTTTCTAGATATTTTCTGTTTTGGTTGTGGAGCGGCAAACGTGAGGAAACCGAATTGTCAAAATTGCCTGAAATTCAGCACACTCGGGGGAACCAAAGAATCAACCTCAGCCCAAGGAATAATTTACGACGAACCCAAACCACATAACCAGTTATACTCTACAATATTAAATTCTGCAATAAATAACAATTCACATATTAATTCATGTAATTTGTTCAGTAAATCTCAAAATTTGTATTGTAACTCAAAAATTAAAAAACATTATCGTTCAATAAGATATTTCCGCAATAAACGATCTTTCCTAAAACTTTGCATTTCATCTATTTCCACTAACATTTTCAAAAACGATTCTCGACCATATGCATCAAAGCCTATGAACGCACTATTGGACAGCGGAGCTTCTATCAGCGTGTTGGGGAAGAATTCAATCCAGTTTCTAGAGGAAGCTAACATCAAGTACAGTAAATTAAACTCGTTCGTCACAATTGCTGATGGTTCGCGTAATTCAATCGTAGGATATGTTTGGTTACCAGTTACATTTGGTTCCATAACTAAAAACATTATTGTGTATCTTGGTATTGACTTCTGGGAGTTGTTCAATATTGTTCCTCAAGTGAAATCCATTAGTGAAATAAATGAAATGGGAAAAGATACACCAAACTGTCATGTATTAAATCATGCTGAACAGGAAGAGCTCAACAAGATAATTAGTATGTTCCCCTCATTTACGAAAGACGGACTCGGGAAAACAAAGTTGTACGAGTACGAAATTATCATTGAAAAAAACGTAAGGGCAATTAAACAAAGGTACTATCCCATTTCGCCCGCCGTACAACAATGTCTTTACGAGGAAATCGACCGGATGTTAGAGTTAGGAGTGATTGAGCAGAGCAAAAGTGCATGGAGGTCACCTGTGACTATAGTACGGAAGCCTAACGGAAAGACTCGACTTTGCCTAGACGCACGCAAACTGAACTCTGTAACAGAAAAAGACGCTTACCCACTTGCACTTCCCATAATAGACGGACTGCTTGGCCGACTCTCAGAGACAAAGTACATTACTGGACTCGAACTAAAAGACGCATTTTGGCAGATTCCGCTTGCGGAATCTTCCCACGACAAAACTGCATTTACAGTACCAGGGCGACCGCTCTATCAATTCAAAGTGATGTCATTTGGGCTGTGTAATGCAGCCCAATCAATGTGTCGGCTGATGCATCAAGTCATTCCACATGAACTACACGATAGAGTGTTTGTGTATTTGGATGACTTGATGATCATCACCGCCACATTGAGGAGTCATTTTGAATTGTTAGAGTTGGTCGCAGACTTATTACGGACGGCAGGACTGACTATTAACGTAGAAAAGAGCCACTTTGCCATGAGGGAAATAAAATATTTGGGATATTTGGTTGGAGAAGGGGGCCTGAGGCCAGATGCGAACAAAATTGAGGCCATAATAAACCTACCACCACCCGAAAACACAAAACAGACCAGATGACTCCTCGGTATGGCTGGCTATTACCGCAGGTTTATCCTTAACTTTGCAGGAGTAACAGCTCCAATTACTAATTGTTTGCGCAAAGGGAAATTTAGCTGGACTCAAGACGCACAAGATGCTTTCAACGAACTGAAAAAGTTATTGACTACGGCTCCGGTGTTAGTTAATCCGACGTATACGCAACAGTTTCTTATTCGTTGCGACACGAGTACAGAAGGCGTAGGTGCAGTTTTATATCAGAAAGATTTGGAAGAAAATGAGCAACCTATTGCGTTTATGTCGCAAAAACTGAATAAAGCGCAAAAAAACTATTCAGTTACAGAACTTGACTGTTTGGCGGCAATCTTAGCTGTGAAAAAATTCAGACCGTACGTGGAGGGGCACGAATTCACATTAATAACCGATCATGCAAGCCTAAAATGGCTTATGGCACAGCGTGATTTGAGTGGGCGTCTCGCACGCTGGAGCTTAAAGTTGCAGGGCTATCGTTTTACCATACAACATCAAAAAGGTAAAGATAACGTGGTGTTAGATATGTTGTCTCGAATTTATTGCGATACAAAGGAAGAACATTTGTCTAGCATATCCATACTTAATTCTATTCCCGACATTAATTCGGATCAATTTGAAGATGACGAATATAAACAACTACGGACTAAAATCGAGAACGATCCGAACAGCTTTGAAGCATTTTGTGTGGATAACAACAAAATACTCATACGGTTACAACCAAAACCTTACAGATCAACTATCTGACCTGTCAAAACTATCTGACCAAGCGAACTCAGACGTCAATTAATTGAGAAAAAAAACACAGTGAACCGTTATCATCACATGGTGGAATAACAAAAACACTAGAAAGGCTACGGCAATATTATTATTGGCCAGGATTGGCAAAACAAGTAAGAAATTTTATTGGGAATTGTGATATTTGTAAGGCATCAAAACCAGCAAATAGGACTATTAGACCACCTATGGGTAGTATGTACGAAATTAATCGTCCTTGGCAAAACATTTATGTGGATCTACTTGGACCATATCCTCGATCGTCAAAAGGAAAAACCTTAATCCTAACTGTAATGGATCACTTCACGAAATTCGTCGTTTTAAAATCCTTGACCAAGGGTACTTCGCAACAGATTGTCGAATTTCTAAAAGATGAAATATTTTTTGTTTACGGCGTACCCGAAACTATCCATTCGGACAACGGAACGCAATTCAAGAGTTCTGAATATAAATACTTGTTAAATCAATTTGGAATAAATGACTCAAAGACAGCAATTTACTCGCCTCAGTCGAATGAATCGGAACGAGTTAATCGTTCTATATTATCGGCTATCAGAGCGTACATAGGACAAAAACATACGAACTGGGATAAACATTTTTACCTGAGATAGCGTCAGCCCTTCGTAATGGAATTCACGAAACAGTTAAATTTTCCCCTAACTTTTTGCTTTTTGGATATAATAAAATCAATCACGGCCAGGACTATAAAATACTCAAGCAACTCGGAGCAATCTCAGATGGTGAAATACCTCTTCCGTTGCCAGATCGACTTTCGATTATTCATAATCAAGTTAAAGAAAATATAAAGAAGGCATTCGATAAAAGTGCGGTCAGGTACAACTTGAGAACGCGGCCTGTGATATACCATGTAGGTCAAGTAGTGTTTACCCGAACACACCCTCAAAGTGATGTATCAAAAAAGTTTTGTGCAAAGTTTGCACCTCGATTTGTTAAGGGGATAGTTACGAGAAAATTGGGCAATGTTAATGTCACTTCGCCGTGTACGCCTGTTACTTTTCTACTGACCACAATCCAATCACTTTCTACTCCAAAAAGCTCGTATTTTATATCATTGCAGAAAACAACAACCGAACCAATACATAGATACATCGATTACCATGATCTTGTATTTCTAGATTTATTATTTTATTAATAAGTTTACATGCTAATTTCTCCCCCGTTGTTAATAAGGGAATTTTTTTTAATTTAACCCATTCGAGGTCGTGTTTTATAAATTTGAAGAGGCTTTACAAGATGTTACACTAAATGTTGGTTTATGTGGCTAATAAAAAATCATAAAGTTTAAAGTTTTGCTAGATTTAATGAAATCATGTTAGACTTGAAATATTCAAGTTAAATATTTATGTCATGTTTCATATTATTAACCCATTCCATTAACCCAAGAGTACTAATGCATTATTTTGTTAATTATTCAGTAATACATCAAAGAAAAAAAGATGTAACATTCCAGATAACATATCAATGTTTTTTGTGAGATTTTTCATGATTAGCAATTCGGTTTATTTCCGCCTACAGAAACAAATGACGGCTATAGCCGTCCGTCCTATTATGTTCGCGCAAATGACGGCTATAGCCGTCATTTGTCTATATATCACCAAAAAATCGGACGGCTATAGCCGTCATTTGTTTCTGTAGGCGGAAATATATTGAAAAAATGATGTGATGAGCAAATGACGGCTATAGCCGTCGAGAGTTTTCATGGGAAAACTGTGAGAAAATGTGATAATTTTCACTTCCAAACATATAAATGACGCTTAATTTCATATGGCAGTCATAAACAATTGAAAAACAAAAAGTGTGTTTCTGAGCACGGTCGTCAATTAAAAAGTGTGCGGCAATGGGTTAAATATAACAGAAGGATCCTTTGTTTCGTAGATAACTGTAGAACCAGTATCATCCGCAAAAATATTAATTTGTCCAATCAGTGGCAAAAATGAAATATCATTAATGAATATTAGGAACAATAACGGCCCTTGCACACTACCTTGAGGAACCCCACAATTGCATATTAGCTTTAGAAAAAGTTAGCAGAACCCATATCAAAAACTGATTTAAAAACAATTGGAATATTAACTAAATGCTCTTTTTAATTTTTTTATTTTGCTCGATCTAGAAAATGCAAAAAGCTTGATCATTTCAAAGCTAGCAGAACCCAAATCGAAAATCGGACCAAAACCGAAATTAGAACGCAAAACAAGATCTAATGATAAACAAATAATTTTAGGCTCACTATGCGCTAATTATGATGCAAGGACATTTAATTAGCCTAAAATTAACCTTTAATTTTTCAATTGTTTTTAAATCAGTTTTTGATATGGGTTCCGCTAACTTTTTCTAAAGCTATAGCAGAACCAGCGTTTTAGTTGGAAGGGGTGGGCCCAACATTTTTTAATGCGGCATTTAATTAACCTATAATTATCCTAAAATTATCCATACTATCTTGAAATGTTCTGTTCTATGGGTTCTGCTAGCTTAAGGGACGTAGAAAACCGTGATTTTGAAAACCGGGATTTCGTAGTACACCCGATATTTTGTGATTAATGTTGATTTCGATTGAAGCACAAATGTTACACTGAAGGTAAAAATGGTACTCCAACTGCTGTCAAAATGTTCAATTGAAAAAAAAATGGCACAAGGGTAATATTTTGCTACACCCAGGGTTTTTGTTACTGTCAAACGCCATTTTTTTCTGCAATTGTCAAAACATACGTGTTTAATAATCAGGATAATAACTTGAAGCGTAATCACTTTAGCTTTCCTAAAGCCAACCCGGTTTCACAGAATTGCCATTTATCCACCGGTACCCCATGCGGCATAGATTCCCGCAGCTCAGTCGGGCAGAGGATATAGCGTGGGTTTTTGGGGTACTGGATAATGGCCTAGATTACCGCATTAAAACACACAAAAAAAAAAAAGAAAAGGAAAGGTGAAATTGGGTATCGGACCCGAAAATGATGTTTTTATGCCATATTAGAAGACGGGTTTACTCCCGTGGTTGCTTATTTAGGATTTTTTTAGGGTGCCATCACCCCTAAAAACCGCTTCACTCAACTGTCGTGCTACTAATTCCAACAGGTGGATATGATCATCAAATGTAGGGGCTGTAATTAGTAAATCATCCAAGTATACGAACACTCGATCATGCAATTCATGAGGAATTACTTTATGCATGAGCCGACACATCGTTTGAGCAGCATTGCATAAACCGAAAGGCATCACAGTGAATTGGTAGAGTGGCCTGTCAGGAACAGTAAATGCCGTCTTTGTTCGTGCTAATGGGCTTAGTGGAATCTGCCAAAACGCGTCTTTGAGATCAATGCTTGAAATGTATTTGGTGTTGTCCAAACGACTGAGGAGTCCGTCGATTATGGGTAATGGATAAGCATCTTTTACAGTTACTCCGTTCAATTTCCTGGCGTCTAGACATAATCGGACTTTCCCGTTATTTTTACGTACCATCGCCATTGGCGAGCTCCAAGGACTACATGATTCCTCAATCACACCTAACCCTAGCATCCGCTCAATCTCCATGTCCATATCTTTCTGTACGGCCGGTGAGACTGCATAATAACGTTGTTTTATCGGCTTTGCATCCCCGGTGTCAATATCATGTACTAGTAAGTGAGTACGCCCTAATCCGTGTTGTTCTGATGACAAAAATTGGGCCTTAACTTTATCTAGCGCGTCCTGCTGTTCCTTAGATAGAGTGTGGTGATCATTTGTCGGAGGCTCATTAGTTGATTTTTGTTTTTGGGTTTGATTAACCATGCTTATTTCAGATATTGAAATATGAAGGTTGAATGCCTTCCAGAAATCAGTTCCTAGATATAGTTCTTGTGAAAGGGATGGAGCAATGTACAGGCAGATAGGTTTGGATAAACCGTTAAAAATAACTGTTAAGTATACATAACCTAGGATTTGTTCTGCTGTGCCGCTCGCAGTCTGTACCTGAGACTTAAACGGGTGATATTCTAGTCCCTGGTCCAGCAAAAACTGCTCACTCCCCTTCCCTAACACACTGATGTTGGCCCCTGAATCAAGTAGACCTAAAAATACTTGTCCATTCATTGTTATCTTTGCATATGGCCGATTGTCTGGCCCTGGTTGGATAACTGTTGAAATAATATGTTTGCGTCTATTTTTGCGCTCATAAAAATACTTTATCATCCGGATCAAATGTCTGTTATCCGTTTGACATGAGTTGGAGTGACAAAGTGTTTTGGGTGTGATATTTAACTCCGTGGGTGCCGAACATACAACTCCGGGCCGGTGTTGCATGCAGCTTCTTCTGTTGCCCCACGGGCATGGCGACTCGGTTCTACTGGGCCGAGATGAGACTTCCGAGTGTACCTCACCTCGGATCTCCAGTTTTCCGTTGGATTGCATCGATTGCACTGCAGCTTGAGAGTATTTTTAGCGCCGCAACCGAAACAAAAAACTCCTGTTACTCTCCTGTGGCAATCCGTGAAGGAATGGCCGTTTTCTCCGCAATTAAAGCAGTTGAAACCTCTATTAATTCCTGGTGCTGGGCTATGATCACTTGGATGGCCTGTAGTCGAGTTGTATCTCTGTTTTAGCTGGTGATTAATTGCACACACCTGCTGGTAGTATCCATCTGCCTGCTCATGTTCTTCTAGTTCAAAATCTTCCTCATCCACCAAGTCTGGCGAACAATGTTTCTGAAGTGCGCTTAGGCGGGATGGGTGAGGGTCAAACCTTACTTGAGGTCTTGTCTTAAACCCTCCTGTCCCGTGCGGTGAATTCCACGGCTGATTGACAGGTTGTAATCCAGCTTCGGGATATTGTCCGAATCTCTTCCATAACGCCTCTAGCGAGCTGCATCGACGAATAAACGATGCCAGACTTGCAAAATCTCTATCATGATGTAGTTCCATTTGCAATCCTGGTCTCATATTCCTTCTTATTATAGTGTAAAGGACATTATCTGTTATCGGTTGTTTAGACTGCCCTGCTATTTTCTGAATAGCCTGGTAGAATTCTTGGATCGATTCTCGGGGGTATTTTTGTTTCCTGTTGTTAAGCATTCGCCTAACATCATCATCCGTTGTACTGGTAGCGAATCTTATTACCATAACCTGTTTTAAATCTTCCCATGTTATCTCAGGATTACGGTCTACCGCACTCCAAAACCATTCTAATGCTTCATCCTCCAAGCATAGGTCTAATACTCTTACGATGTGATCATAAGGAACACTTGACATTGAGGCGTGCCATTCCATCCGGGTTAGAAACCGTTGGATAGTTAGCTCGCTGTGAAGCCCCTGGAACCTCACTTTCCATGTCCTTACTTGTTGCCTTAGTTTAGTATTATTCCATGTTAATGCTTGAGGTATCGCAGTCGAATTATGGGGACCTTGTTGAAAAAAATTCGTGTGCTCTGTTGTCTCTGGTTTGGAATTATAATCCAGCTTCAGCTGATGGAGTTTGAAGTCGGAATCTTCCAACTGATCCTCCCCTAAATCTTGAAGTTTGAGTGTTGGAATTTTGACAGGTGGCATTTTGCCACTGGGACCTGCTGCCCCTTGTCCGCCGCCAATGTGAGCTTCTTCTACTGCCTCTGGTTCAGTTACTGGCATAATTAAACCTTCAAATGCCTGTTGAGCTTCCTCAGGCGTCAGCTTGCCCCGTTTAACCATGGCTAGTATCCTGTCACTCTCGGCTACTGCTTCTTTCAACTTCTCGGACATTTTTAGAAATTTCGGTGATTGGCTTACTCGAATGGTTCTACCCTGGATGTGAACCAATTTTGCCAACGACCTGGGCAACCAATCAGTATTAGCAGTCTTGTTTTTTAGCTCTTTTAGTACGTCCTGACATAACTGCAGAACCTTTTTAGTACATGTCTCTATTTCGCGCTGCGGTTGTTTCTGCGCCGCCACATGAGCCTTACTGGGCGCTAAGAACGAATCCTCACGTTCTTCCTCAAACTTCCGCACGAGCGCTTCTTTCAGAGTTTGCGTTACCTCTCGGTTGGCTTTATCTACCAATCCGCGTACTTCAAACTCGATCAACAACTCTTCATCATCTAATTTGTCTAGATTAAACTCCATTGTTAATTAACTAACCTTAAAATTAAATGAAATGATGTTTCAAATTATATAAACAACCACAAATAGTATACCCTTCTCATTAGGCATAAATTCCACCAATTTGGATCAAACAGGGATGGAAAACTGGGACGAACTGAAAATTTTGATGAAATACGAAATGTCAACCCAACCAGCAATGGCATTCATAACTTCGATTTACTCGCAAGTGAGACTCATTGCCTTGGTGAAGCCATTTGGTATCTCATTAATTAACCTAATTGACTGAGACAGCCGTCTTGCCCTCTTATCTCACAGTCATCATTCAAAATCCCCTTGGATGAGTATAACTGTGTGAGTGGCAGGCCGAACCATTCATTCAAAATAGGAACAACAACACGCCGGTTGATGCTGCGAATTTCCATGATTTTACGATATTAATTTATCTGATTTATGGCCAACTTGTATTCATGCACATCCACTTGCAGACACCTAAGTGTGACCAATCGGATAAATTGTATCCTGGATGTACTTAACCTAACAATGAGAGGACTGGCGACCCCATCCCGAAGGATGAAAATTTAAAGTTTTAAAACAAAAGTAGAAAACTCGCGACAACTTAAATATAAAATCACTTTTGGAAATTCCATTTTTTTTTTACTCTAATTTAATAAAAATTGCAAAACTTAACCTGTGGTAAATTCTAGTCACAAGCTAAATTTTTGCTAACTGAAGGATTATTAAAGGTTTTCAATTTTGCAATTCAAACTGAGATATGGAATGATGTATCAAATTGCCTGAGAATGAGCAGCCCTTTATACCACCCAAGATCATTACTAGGCAGGAAAGAGATATGCTCATTACTTCAGGGATCGCATCACTCTCCCTTGTCAGTGTAGAATTTGCAAAATTGTTAGCCATACCAGTATGAAAACTGTATGCCATTAGGAAATTTATTTTAGAGAAATGGTTGGTGTTGAACTTAACAATTACCGAAATTAAATTTTAATCGTATAGACATCATTTGAGACAGTGGCTTAATAAATGGCTGCATTTAAACGCCGATTGAAACAGTGATGTCTAAACAAACAATTTATTTAAATTAAACAGATGTTGTGATTCAGGTTTATGACGAACATAAATAAATTCTTAAGTTCCAAATGCTACCACGAATATTGGTTTATCCACGGAAAGAAATAATTTACAGTAAACAAGAAAACGATTTTCTTATTTCTAGTAAATCAAAAAACATTCTCGTTTTACTTAATTTAAACATAATAACAACAATTTTAGCAAATTCTTTATGAAATGAGTAAATTGACGCATTATTGAAGAATACAAAAGTAAACTGAAATTGAGAAAATGTTGCTCAACCGAACTGATTTTTTCTTTGAATATTTTATGTTTAAATTAAGCATTTTATGCTAGAATAGTGAATTAGTATAACTACTAAATAAATAAGAAAACAATATTTTATATTTATATTTTTCTACCAGTTAAAATGGTAAGATTTAAGCAACATAAAGTTGTTAATCTGCGCTTTCAGAATGGGACGGTCCAAAGGCTAAAGGCTAAACCGGAATGAGACTAAGGGCCCACACAGTCTAGATACCACTTAGCGCATTTTACTTAGAGATTTCGTTTTAAAATATTTTATATTGAGTCTGAGTGGCAAAATTGAATATTAAAACAGAAAGTCCAATAGAAAATATTTAAAACAAAAATTCATTGCTTTTTTCAATAGAATAAGAATATTCAAGAAAAAAATATCTCATTCCAAGTGACTAAAAACTTCCTGCAACAAAAAAAGGAGTTTGTACAGTTTTTGCTCTTTTTAAACCAAATAACTTTCTTTTTAATGATGTTTCGCTTCAAAGATAAAGCTTGAAGTACATAAATCATCAGTCCAAGTTTAAAAGGAGATGTTCTTTCACATAATAACAAAAATTCCCACAGGTTATTTAATTTTGACATAAACATGTAATGAATTATTGTCTTCAAAATTTTATAAAAGGTGGCTTCGTTGTAAATTATACGTGGGGCCATCAGTTCAAATTACCTCAATGAGGCACTTTAACGTGTAAGTTCGGCACTGAGTGTTCTATCCATATCGAGTTTGGCCGTAAAACTTATGGAGAAATACCGAATTAATTTGGATCTGTTACTCGAGAAATCTCGAGATTTTGAGATTTGGACAAACCAACCTCAAAATATTTTCAGAATAAACTAGGAATTGTGTGAATAATTCACAATATTTTAAGAATTTTTTTTAAATGATCTAAATTGAGAAAACAGCGAATTATCTAATTTTCGCCTCTTAACCGCTGGTTGCTAGTAGATAAGTATATTCATATTAAACTATTTCTTTAAAATTAATCAATTTCCGATTAGATCACACGTATACCATTTGAGTTATTTTAAATTAGAAAACCTAACTAAATTAAGCTGGAAATTAATATAAATTTATCCTGGTTTATTCAGTTTATTGAATAAATCCGCAATTCGTCGATCAAAATAGTTTTTCCAACATTGCTCGAATGCTGCTTATTTAAAAAATTTTCGATTGGCCAGAAAATTTTAGCAACAATGTGAATTCTCTACTCTAGTACTATATCACCATTTTATACTTGATTTACTTTATTTTTTAAGTCAGCATCAACAACGGATGTTGTTTCGTTATGTTTCTAGTAAATAAAATTTTAAATATGTTTGATGAGATTTGCTTTTATTGTCTTATAGCCTTGTACAGCCCAACACTGAGAAAAAAAGTAGACATTTAAAAAAAACTTTAAATATCTATCTAATATATCAATCTTCAAATATGATGATGCACTATTAACGTTTTTTGTTAAATTATGTTTAAAAATAATAAAACGACTTAAAATGAAGCGTAGCAGTTACATTTTTAAAATTTGAACTCTTCTATTCTCTACATTCTGGGTGTTAAAAGTAACCATGTCTCCCTAATGATGTTCACCTTTTGATAATCTCTTACCTAGCTAACATCAATAAAACAACAAAATAAGGAATTTGTAAGATTATATTTTGCATAATAAAAAAATATTTCCAAAAAAAAGAAAATGTATTCTATTGTGTTAATTTCCTGATTTTGTTACATATTCGCTTAAGTCATGTATACTATAATTTGCGTAAGATCGTATGTTTATTTCTCATTTTATTGTTTGTTTCCATAAATCACGCACAATTTGCTGAACTTTAAGTATTAATATGCTTAACTAAAAATTGAGCTATGCACTCATATTCTTTGAACTATGTGATCATGCACTCACTTTTAAAAGAAAAAGCTTACCTAAATCGAGTCACAATTCGCGCGCTTCAATACTTATTTCCTTAAATCGAGCATATTCTACTTAAAACTGATATATTCAAGTAAATATTTCTCTGCAATTGCGCATCAGAAAAAATAAAGACAAAAATTACTAAAATCATATCACGATTTGCTCATATTATCATTTACTTCCTAAAATCATACATAATTTGCTTAATACACCCATATTTAAGTAAACTTTACTTTAGAGCAGAAATCGAAAGTGAAACACCTGCAATAGTCGCATTATTTTCAAACTGTCGTTTACTGAGATAGTTTATATTTTGATGATTTCGTGCTCAGTTTTTTTTTAATTTTTAATTTTATACTACTACCTACGATTGAATATATCTAAAAATTAGTGTATAGTGGATTATCAATAAATTATAAATAAAATAATTGTCGGTTAATATTTATTGAACCTTAATAATTAGTTCGATAAACTCGTAAAAACGTAACAACGATTCTGTTTGCTGAGATTTATACCATATTTTAAATATTTGTGCTGTCTTGTGTTAACCGTCTTACATTACATTTCAACTAACAATTTACTAACTATTGACTACTTAGATGTCTGAAACCGGATCAATTTCCATAATAATTAACTAACCTTTCCTATCCTTCCATCTTGTTATATGTAAAAGAGTGTGCGGATGGGCCCGGCGTCAACCGGGAATCTTACTTAGGTTTGGTCGCACATTCCAATCAATCAATCAATCAATCAAATAATCTGAATCAGACAAATTAAGGAATTTGCAATCGGTGTCATGAGTCTTTAGAATCTCCTCTATTTCAATCGGAGCACGATTGGGTGCATCAGACTCTGGCATGCAACAACTCTGGAACTAACATGCAAGGAATACTATAAGCACAGTTCCAATTTTCACTTTTCACATAAGTTCTGGGCCTTGCCAATATCATTTTAACGGCCACTTCGTGCATCATATTGTTATTGATTCAGTTAATCAGATCATTCATAATACCGCATCACACACATTCCTTTCATAAGGTAGTATAGTATGTTTCAATCGTGAACATATAAATTAATAAATTAAGGGGTGGACACCTGAACGCCATATGGGACGAAAAAAAAAATCGTTACAGTGTGTAATGATGATATTTCCACTGCCATCTGCCACCGTCGGGCAAAAAGTTTAACTTGCTTTGTTTGTTAGAATATGTAAATATTCGTTAGAACTGTAAAACTATGAATTAAAGCACGTGTTTTGAAAACTCTAAATAAATACGTTTTATTCAATTTGCATTCATACGCGCCAGTGCATTCATCGTACAACTAAAAAGTAAATTATTTCAAAAATACTAATAATTGACGCCCCCATAAATAGTCCTACCAGGCCGCCGATATTCGAAACTAGGTCAGAAAATTTATAGAATTGTTTCCGTATTGTAGCTGTCACCTTGGTTCCACCGAAGAAAATATCAATTATAACAGGGATAACTGTAATATTAACATTTTCTGGAAAAATATTTTTTCCAATTTTTTCTAGTTCGATATTTTCCAGTTCTAAACTGTAATCGTATTCCACAGAATTACAAGCCGGCAAACAGTTACAATCAATCCTAGAAACGTTTTTAAAATCTTGTGGTTCATCATCTTCCAGTTCTGCCTCGTATTTTTTCGATATTAATGTTTTAAAATCAAAATATGAATTCATGACTTCCTCCGAATCGTACAGTTGGCTAATTTCAACATCAATACCACAAATTGGTTGAGCTTTATGTCTCGGGAGCGAGAAATGAACACATCCATAATGCTGCTGTGAATAATTTGCGGCACATTCTAATTTACAGTTGACTCGATTGTAATACGTAAAATATTTTAATTGGCGCTCATGATTGAAGAAGCAGCGGCGAGCCTGTGGATTTAACTTCCTAAGGTCGGCTGAGGTTGTTGTAATTTTCGGAGTCACCTTAATTTGAGCCAGAATGTTATGCGGTATCGAGATAAATTTCTCGATCGTTGTTGGATACTCGTCAGGTGAGTGTAACAATATTCTGAAACCATTTTGTGTAGGTTGACATACAGTGTTCAAATCTGCAATTTTGCCCAACAATACAAAATGTAGGCCATTTTTTGGTCCGCTACCCCAAACTGATCTCGGAAATCTCGGATACCCATAATATCCATAATCGTTATCCCAAGAATTCGATTTCTTTTGTATGTTGTGGTATTTGTATTCAGTTTGAATCCACGGTTCGTCGGTAATTATTTCAGATGGCAGATTGAATGTGAAACACACACCTTCGTTTGTAAGAATATATGAAATTGGCATTTCTCCAGCTATGGTATTTATTGACGAGAACCGAAAACCGCTAAACAATTCTTCTGGGGTTTGCGAAATCTTAAATAAAATTTAGGAAAAAATTATCTGATTTTTGATTTATTATCAGAAGTCTAAGACTTACATTCATTAGCAACTCGATATGCGATTGGTTCAAATATCTGGTCTCATTTGTATCTCTTCTTAAAGATGCAAATGCAGTTTTAAACTGTTGATTACAAATTAGACTGGCTAAATCTGAAACCAGGCTGTCGGAAACGTCGCTTATCCAATTTAAAACCTCTTCTCGTGGAAAATGTTCATTTGCTATCTTGATCGCTGGACAAATAGTTACGGCAGGAAACGGTATTGAATGCACGTGAGTCGGCTGATCATCTTCCACCAGAACTACAGATTTTTGATTAAATTTCTTTAAAACGTCTTGCACAAAAATGCCCAGAAATATAAAACTGATGGTGAATATTGCAATCCAAAATATTTTATGCGTAATGGGTCGTTGTTTCACATTTAAATATTTTACGCCATGAATTGTTGTGTTTTCGGCATATTCGTTTAATAAGTAAACTGCTGTTGAATTCTTTTCTGTTGCCATGTTTAGTGCGATATTTTGCCGAAACAAACTGTTTGGTTGATTTATCTAAACTGAGAAATGTTAGTTGAAAAAATCGACTCATTCTTAATATTGTATGTGCGATAGATAATATCATTGTGGTAACAGTAAAATTATCATTAACGATAAATCTGTGGCTTTTTATATGTAATCTTAATGTTTCCAATTCGAAAATCTTATAATCTGAAAGAAATGCAAATTTTATGGCGTCTGTTTTTCGTCAGATTCTTCTCATATAGCATTTATGAGGAAATATCGATGGAAATTGGAAACATTTAGTATGATAAGTGTTGGAACGACTTACGAAAATCCATAAAAATGGAGGAATAAATATGTTGTGGCCAACACACGACTTTATTTTACCACGTTTTATGCGTAGATCTCGAATTATTAATTCCTGATTTCTAAAGCGAAAAATTAAATTTACCAGACTTTTGGCAAAATTTTATTTGAATCTTTTAATGTAGTTTTTTGCAAATTCTAAACTTGTCAACATCAGTGCAAATTGCAATAATATTGAATGAAAAGCTCCCATGAAAGCTGCCAATTCTATTACACAAATGTCCACAAAATTCGCAAGGATCTACAAATTATTTGAAAAACGTTAATTGTATAAAGTTTGATTCCCACTAGTCCCTCTGAACCCGCCTGAACTGTAGAGATCCTGAATTTTGGTGAAATAAAGTTTTTCTATCAAAATCATTATTTCCATATAAAGTATGGCGAGTAAAACGGTTTTCTAAATTCGGTGAAAAATTTTCCGAGGGTCACGTCAATGTGGTGGTTATTAAAATTAATCCAGAAGAGTACACACAATACGGTGGCATTCACAGATCTGGATAAACATTTCTAGAATTACTTGATTATGGGCCTCAACAACCACTGCACTATCATATCAAATATCGTAAATAAAGCGGTTTTCTAAAATCGTAATATAGTTTTTGTGGTCACAATTCGTTATTTCCGGTAAAATTTAAAAGATGACCTGGACAAATTTTGCATGAAACTTAATCTACAAATTTTATAATTTTTTTTTTTAATTTTTTTTTTCTACAAATCTACAAATTTTATGTTGTATTTTATGAAGATGCAACTTCCGATGGGTCGATTTCGGCCAAAAATCACTCGGATCTAATCAATTTGTCTGGGCAGTACAGAGGTCGATTTTTTTTATAATACCAGTTTTTTGCCAAAATACGTACTTTCCGTTTAAATTTTGACAAACTGATCCGGACCAGTATTGTTGCAAATTGATTATCTCTATAATGTTTACAGGTACAATATGTGCTGTGATATACATATTTTTTTGTTCAGATTAGTGTCCTCCATCACCTCCCGAGATTATTGTACTTACTTAAGAGCCACTTTGAGAGTGTTTCTTCTAATCTTTTCAACACAAAGACATCTTTTTACTACTCTCTACAACACCATCCACCGATTATACCATCTGTATTTTCCTAGCCATAAATAACCACGAAAAGTGGTCTCCTAATGTCAAATGAACCTTTAAGTTGGATCATAATGGTTTTGGTGGAAGAAGATAGCGCCATTTAGTTGCTACTGTACCAATTACACTGTGCTTGAATTGCAAACTTTTTTTTCGTGACAAGCTGGGCACCCGGGGGGTAAACCTAATTCGAGTACGCTGAGTTCAATGGTGCTAGTCCCATTTTAAAGTTAGTCCCCATTTTTGAGATATCGCATTCGACATGTTTTGGCCCTGAGTCAAAATATACCCTCATTTTCACGTTGATAGCTCTTGAACCATTAAGATTTTCGTTATGCTTTCTTCAGCAAAGTTCTTGCGCAGGTCAAGATCAACAACTTTGCCGAACATATCAAGATCGAAAAACCACATCTAATTTTTTTTTTTTTGCTTTTCATTTCGACGAAAAACACTGTTTTTATCATTTTTTATCATTTTGATGAATTTAAATCGAGTAGAATCGATCGAATAAACATCGCATCGACAAATACAGATATACAATAGAAACTATTTAAAAGAAAGTTAAATCGATTCAGTTGATTTTATGGTGATTTTTCCTAAAAAAAAAAATTCCTAAAAAATTAACATTTTTCTTCTCTTTGACAAAACAATGGCGTGCCATTGCGATAGTGGATAAAAATCCTGGATTTTTCCATCCCATCGTTTTAACCAATTCCATCACGTAAATTATCACTTTGGACGGCAGTCCAAACGAGTGACGAAAGCACCACCTACTGTGCTGGAAGTCGAACTCGTATATATACAGCTAGTTTCGAACTTTTTCCCTTTAAGGCCGCCAGGATCATGTTATATACCATTGAAATGGTCTTGCCAGGATCATGTTATATACCATTGGAAGACTTAAATAATGTATAAAGACTGGAATTTCTACCAACATTGAGTGGAGAAATGACCTTCCGAAAATTGCCCTAAAAATTAGTTTTTCAGGTATAACTGCCCCAAAAAGTGCCCCAATTATTTTTTAACTACCAAATTATGATTGTATACATCAATACCAATTCAACGACATCTCAAACGTCCAAAACGGATGATTTTGACCAAAGTTATGCCATTTGGAAATTTTTCTATGACGTCACAGTATAATCTTGCTTTGGTATATATGTTTGTTTGTTTGTTTGTTTATTTATCCTTACTTCTTTCATTTTATCTTATATTTTCAGGGTTTGTAGTACTTGAAAAACTAAGCAACTTTTGTTCTACAATTTTTTGATTTTCAATCAAAAAATTTCAAAAAATTAAGGTTGAAGGTCATTTTGGCCAAAAAACTGAAAAATGCCAAATCGGCCGGCCACATTCGGCCAAATCGCTAAAAAATTAGCCCAAAACTTTTGGTTCATATATTTTCAGGATTATTAGCCACAAACCTCACCTACAATATGACATCAACCGTTTGCCCCAGAAAACTCGTATATTTTAGATATTGACCTCCATAACTTAAAAGCCACCCTAATTTTTTGCAAAATTTCATTTTTTGGCTCAAATGCACCCTAATATCGGTCCGTTGCGGTTCATAATGATAGTGAATCAACGTATTACAATGAAACAAATATCAATACGTCATATTATTATCATTGCTAAGAGAATTTTTACTAGTGACCCTTTTTTCATAAAAAAAAAAAAAAAAAAAAAAATTAAAAAACTGACAAATTGATGTGATCGAAAAAATCACCAAAAACATTGTACATTTGACAGTCTCCTTGCATAAAATCGATATTTTTTAATCTTTATGATGATTTCTTTAAAAAATAGATCTTATCTCCCCTCCCATCGCATGAAGATGGAATATCAGCGAGAGGGTAGCTACCATTAATTTTTGTTTCCAACTGTGGAGGTAAAGGGTAACTAACTATGAATTGATTGAATATTACACCTTTACACACAATTATAATTTTATATTTTATTTGTAATCATTAAATCATTACACAATTTATTATTTAATAATGATTTTATATAATTTTAATAATATAAGAATCAGTTCACTGAATTTTATTTATAGTTACTTTAGTGAACTCTATTGGGTTTTTTTAGCACGAATTATATCCCAAATACTAACTTTTATTTTTTTCTTTCCATTGTATTTATAGTCGAGAACAAAGAAACTCATGACGCTCTATCTATACTCCGAATTGCACAATCCACAATTCTACACGAAAAATCGAGGACACAAATCAGGTTTGAACTTCCACTACTATAAAGTTGATTCTGAAATTTTACTACTATAAAATGCATTGGTTAACCGCCACATTATCCTTCCCCCAGTGAAACGATACTTTTTATTTAAAACGATTTGGTTTATTTATAATGCGGCCAGATCTTGATTTAATTGGTTCGTCAATCTTTGGATCGAAAGTTACTTGCTTGCGAGATTTAGCGAATTTTGAATCAACTATCGGATTTGTTGAACATGGATTTGGACTTGGTGTGTTCTGATGTTTTATAGCTGAATCATCAATGATGTTTGCTTGTGGTAATTCCTCAAAGCATGGTTTCAGTCGATTAACTGATACATTTGTTTTAACTCCTTTGATTAACAAACTGAAGTATTTCTCGCCTTGTTTAATGACAGGGAAGGGTCCCTCGTAAGGTGGTTGTAAAGAACGCCGAATTGCGTCCGTTCTGACAAACACTGCTTTACAATCGTACAACTCTTTAAAAACAAATACTTGTTTGTTAGAGTGTCGTGCAGCTGTCGATGGTTGTATGTTGTTAAAATGTTTTCGAAGTTGGTTTACTAATTCTGTTTGACTAACGAATTTACTGGTTGTTACAAAATCCGCTGGTAGTCTTAAATTTTGTCCGTAGACTAACTCTGCCGAAGTGCTTTTAAAGTCTTCACGGAACGCCGTTCTTAGTACTAATAATACCAGGGGTAATGATTTAGTCCATTGCGTATTGGCAGTGCACATAATTGCACCTTTTAGCGTACGATGCCAACGCTCGATAATACCATTGCAAGCTGGATTATACGCTGTGGTTCGCTTGTGGTGGATACCTAGAAGTCGGGTTATTTCATCGAAAAGTGCAGACTCGAATTGAGCACCTCTATCGGTCACTATACTTAAAGGCACACCAAATCTACTGATCCAGTTTTTAACTAATGCGTCAACAATGGTTTCCGTACGAATATCTGGAATTGGAATAGCCTCAGTCCAACGAGTGTATCTGTCGATCATCGTTAAACAATAATTCTGATCTTCA
Source organism: Nephrotoma appendiculata (assembly GCA_947310385.1). Lineage (NCBI taxonomy): Eukaryota > Metazoa > Arthropoda > Insecta > Diptera > Tipulidae > Nephrotoma > Nephrotoma appendiculata. The sequence goes on from OX371223.1 coordinate 301,600,212, forward strand.
GATGGTGGAAGAGGTCCAATGAGATCGATATGCAATTCTTCAAACCGATTGCTGGTTGTTCCGAATGAACCAACTTGACTGTGCACGTGTTTCGTTACCTTACATTTTTGGCATCTAATGCAACTTTTTGCCCAATTGCGTATTTCTCTGTTCATAGATGGCCAAATGAATTTAACTGAAATCTGTTTCACTGACGATCGAATGCTAGGATGTGAAATGTTATGATAGGCCTCAAAGACTTGCCTACGAAACGCTTTTGGGACAAACGGTCGTTGTTTGCCATTTGAAATTTCGCACGTTACAAGATTGTCTGATCCAAAAATTCGAATTTTTGCCCATTTTAAGTTTGGATTTGATTCTACAAGGGCCGCTAATTCTGAATCGTTAGTTTGTGCTTGTGATAGAGTTTCATAGTCGATTGTAGTACCTATATTGATTTGCTCGATTCGAGATAAAGAATCAGCTACGACATTTGAACTGCCCGCAACGTGTTGAATGTCTGAAGTAAACTGCGCAATTAGATCCAGATGACGTCGTTGTCTCGGTGAAGCTTTATCTAACTTTTGATGAAGTGCAAAAGTCAAAGGTTTGTGGTCCGTAAACAATACAAAATCCCTTCCTTCCACGAAATTTTTAAAGTGCTTGATTGCCGAATAAGCCGCTAGTAGCTCACGATCGTATGTGCTGTATCTTATTTCGGCGTCATGTAATTTTCGCGAGAAAAAGAATAATGGTTGCCATCCTTCTTTTGTAAACTGTTGCAAAACTGCTCCCACGGCTATCTCGGACGCATCGACAAAAATTGCAAATTTAGCATCCGGAATTGGAAACGCTAGTTGCGTACAATTTGCTAATTTTGATTTGCAGATTTCGAAACTCTTAATTGACTCGTCAGTCCAATTGATTACTGATTTATCTTTCTTTTTTTTTCTAGATTGCTTAAAATAATCGTATAAGGGCTCCTGACTGTCTGCTGCTCCTGGTATGAAAATCCTATAATAATTAATCATTCCAAGGAATCTGAGCAATTCATCTGCAGTTTTAGGTCGTGGATAATTTAATATCGTTTCGACTCTTTGTTGATCTGGGCGTATGCCATTTTTAGAAATTTGAAAACCTAAAAATGTTAGTTCATCTAACGCAAACTCACATTTGTTTAGGTTAATAACTAAACCTGCCTCGTCCAATCTTTGCAATACAATTTTAACATGTTTGCAGTGTTCATTCATATCCTTTGACGCAATAAGTATATCGTCAATGTACGTGAATACGAATGGTAAGTCTCTGAACAAAGCATGTACCATCCTTTGGAATGTTTGAGCTGCGTTTCGTAAGCCGAACGTCATCCGCGGAAACTCAAACAAACCAAAAGGTGTAATTATTGCCGTTTTTTCTATATCCGCGGGTTCAATTGGTACCTGGTGGTATGCCCTTACTAAATCAATTTTTGAGAATTTTGTGCAAGACTGTAATTGATTCGTGAAATCTGTTACGAAAGGTATCGGGTAGCGGTCTGGCTTCGTTAATGTATTCAACGATCGGTAATCACCACACAATCGCCAACTACCATCCTTTTTGGGTGTCAAGTGGAGAGGACTAGCCCAATTACTTTTAGAAGGTCTGCAGATCCCTTGAGAAAGCCACGTCTCAATTTCTGCTTTTGCAATTGCCATTTTTTCAGAGCTCAATCGTCGAGCTTTTGCATAGCAAGGTTGACCTGTTGTCTCGATATGATGAGTCACGTTATGTTTTATGTTATTTAAATGTTGAGATTCTCGCGTTACCGAAACGAACTCTTGCAGTAATTTTAAAATTTCCGCTGGATAGGTGTTTGCTCTTATAGTCGTAATGCCATAGGATTGGATTTGTATAAAATTTCCCGATGTTTCACACTTGGTATTGGTATCAATTAACTTTTTCCGTTTGACATAAACCATTAACCCGTAATATGCTAGGAAATCTGCTCCTAAAATGCATCTATCCACCTTTGCAATGATAAATCTCCAATTAAACGACCTACGTAGACCGAGGTTAAGTATTAAATTTTTATACCCGTATGTATCGATTGACGATGAATTTGCTGCGAATAATTTAAACTCCGTTGGTTTAGCTAACTGTAAATTTGTAGGTGGAACTACTGAAATTTCGGCACCTGTATCTACCAAAAATTGTAACCGACTTTGCAAATCTAAAATTGTGAAACGACTATTAGTTTTTAGGCTACTGTCGCCCGTCGAATGAAGCGCAGTGCCTAATGGTTTTCCGATTTACGATCATCGAAGTTACATGGTTTTGCACACTTTCTTGCATTGGATCCATATTTGAAATGATAATAACACATTGGGTGCTTAGTTACCTGCTCTTTAGACCGCGAACAAGTGCGAATTCGTCCAGAATTTCGCGACCGAGATCTGTCAGATCGATGGTTGTGTATTGGATTAGGATTTGAGGAATTAAACTTCTTGAATAATTCTTCAACCCTTTTAGTTAATGCGTTGATCTGGTAAGATAGATTGTCTTCTTGCAGATCATTATTATTTGCATTTACACCACAAATGGTTGCTGGTCTCTGTACATCCACGATTCTGTCCGCCGCCTTTGCCAATTGATTTAGACTAGACTCACTCATGCACGCCAAAATCTCCTGGGCATGAGTTGGTAGCCGCTGCATCCAAAGATTCCTTAACACTGGTTCCGTCACTTGATCCGTGGACAATGTTCCCATCTCACGCAACAGTTGAGACGGTTTTTTATCTCCTAACTGTTGTCCAGAAAGAAGACGATCTAATTTATTTTTGGCAGATTCACATAATCTCTCGATTATTACCGCCTTAAGGGATTCATATTTATTTATTTGCGGAGGATTGAGAATTTGATCTCGAATGCACTTAACGGTTTGCGAATCAATTGCCGCAATTAGATGTCCGTATTTGGTAGCATCTGATTTTACACCACCAATTTGAAATTGCGCTTCCAATTGGGTGAACCAAATTTCAGGATCGTCCCGATTGAAAGGCATGTATTTTACTGACACGTTATAAATTCGTGCCCCACCTTCTTGTTCGTCCTCCTGATTAGACATTATGGGTTAACCGATGCAGAAAAAGAAAAACAATAAAAATGAAACAAGTAATAATAATATAAACTGAAATAAATTACCCAGAATTATCGTGCAGAAAGCGGAAATATGCAACACAGAATATAGACAGAGTGCAATAACGAATTTATTTTTTTTTAAAACTTTATTAATTCCGAAGACAATGGAAAAAAAAAATAAAAAATAAATGGATAAAATTCGCTTACCGATTAAACTTTTGATTCTGCTTTGGTTCAGGTCAGTTGCTTCTTTGTTGATTATTGAATGGCGTATTCCACTTGAACGAAAATTCTGATATTGGAAACTTGTTGAAAGTTGATTACTGTTTTTGTGGTTATTTTATAATGTTGTCCGTTGATCACCGTTTTATTTACTTCCCATAAATAACGATTAGAAAGGATTTCCTTGGATGGTATGGTCGTCTTTCACACGTTAGTTCTAGTATTGCTAAAACTGATCGCTGCTGTTGCACTTGTGTGGAACTATAGTAATACGGAAACACGACCGAAATGAGGTTGTTAAACGATTTTTGCTGCTCTTGTTGTGGTTGTTGGTATTGCTGTGTTGTATCGATTTAGCACTGATACAACTACGATGTGAACAATAGTGATTTTTGCACGTGTTGTGTACATACATACATAGTTTTGATTTGTACTTCACTATTCACTGCCACTTAATTTTTTGTATTCATGGTATATTGTTCGTTTTTCGGGGTCACCAGTTTGTGGAGGTAAAGGGTAACTAACTATGAATTGATTGAATATTACACCTTTACACACAATTATAATTTTATATTTTATTTGTAATCATTAAATCATTACACAATTTATTATTTAATAATGATTTTATATAATTTTAATAATATAAGAATCAGTTCACTGAATTTTATTTATAGTTACTTTAGTGAACTCTATTGGGTTTTTTTAGCACGAATTATATCCCAAATACTAACTTTTATTTTTTCTTTCCATTGTATTTATAGTCGAGAACAAAGAAACTCATGACGCTCTATCTATACTCCGAATTGCACAATCCACAATTCTACACGAAAAATCGAGGACACAAATCAGGTTTGAACTTCCACTACTATAAAGTTGATTCTGAAATTTTACTACTATAAAATGCATTGGTTAACCGCCACACAACTAACACACTAAAATATGTATATTTTGTTGTATTGTTTAAACAATCAAAAATGAATTTCTATCGAGTGTGTGTGTGTGAACTGTTTTGACTGACAACAATAAAACGAATCGCAATTCAATTTATTTTCGATTTGCCGTGCCAAAATCATTGATATCAAATAAAAAACCTCTTAACGAGGTAAATGTTCGAGTGACGAATGCCGAATTCAATTCACAAAATTTCTGATATCAAATTTGTGCCGAAAAAAACAATTGCATTCGATTTGTCAACGATTTTGTTAGTGCATTCGGCGCGTTTGCTTACATTTTTCTTTCTAGATGTCAAAAACAACAATTTGTCAACGATTTTTCGGAATGTTCAACAACAATGCGGTGAATGCAGTAACATTCCGAAAAATCGTTGACAAATCGAATGCAATTGTTTTTTTCGGCACAAATTTGATATCAGAAATTTTGTGAATTAAATTCGGTTTTCGTCACTCGAACATTTACCTCGTACAACAGACACGCCACTTTGCATACAAAAAAGTTGAAAAAAATTGAAAAATAATCTGGGATAGAAAAATCCGAGATTTTTATCCGTCATATGTTTCTGTGATTGAATGTCGCAGTGAGATTTGATGGTTGATATATTGATGCAGAAGTTTCTTAATTTACGTGATGTAATTGGTTAAAACCATTGAACTCAGCGTACTCGAATTAGGTTTACTCCCTGGGTGCCCGCTTGTTACATTTTTCAACTACAGTGTTATTAACCATTTTGTCTATCTCTCTCTCTCTCTCTCTCTTGCCAAAGAGGATGCGACCAAGTCGTGTATTGTGTGTGAATGGAGAATTGTTAACGCCGCTCATGCAACCATTCTTCCGAAGCATCACGGTGACGTTGGCTCCGAGTAAAATATCTATCTTGTTGGGTCGATATCGATAGTAATGAGGATCGGCAAGTTGTAATTGGTTCAAGTGTGGCAATTGATGCATGTCAATTGGTTGGGATGGTAGCGTACCTGTGATCTTCTCGGCGGTGAGGGCTGCGACCCACACGCAATGTATGGGCCCCGTTCGCATAGATCCCACTGATCGTGACTGAGGCTGATCTTCTCGCTAATTCGATACAATTTGCAGATAACAAACTGACCTGGGATCCCAAATGCAACAGAGTTCAAGTAACGAAGTTGTGGTTTGAGTGCGATACCATGGCGATCGCAGTTACGATTTGACTTTTCTTTTTGAATGATAGATGTTTGAATTGATCGCACTGTTTGAAAGTTGACACATGACGGGAGTCCGAAGTGACGACGAATGAGCAAGTTGATACGTGAGAATTATTGTTGCTTTACCATTAAAAATTTTAATACCATCTAAAATTCCCGTGCGTCGTTCATGATTCCGTCCTAGAACTGTCAACATCTCAATGAACTCTATAATGAAAAACATTGTCGTCACACAATAAAATGATAAGCTAAAAAAATTTTCACGCAATGAAATATTTTTCACAAGTTCATCCGGTCAAATCCGAAAATTGCGAAACTTTGAACGAAGGCCTGCTCTTGAAACGTAAATCTGAGATTACAAAACATAAAATCATATTACCAACATTAAAAAATCCTTCCCTCTATACATATTCATGAAAGGATAATCACAGTTATACCAAAATTTAATGCGATAAAACCTTTTTGGTCTAATATAAAGCTGAACGTACCAAGAGTAAAAAACGTGACTTTACAAAACGTGTTGTGACACCATATCTGTATTCTCCTCTTGTTGCTCAAAAGGACTTTAAACTTGGAAATGAAGATGTATTTGTTTATGTTGGGGATGACACCAAATATTTCCACGATAGTCTGAGGTGACACCTATGGATGAGCACCTTATAATCAAACGTCGGGCAATACATTTTCGTAGCTGTCAAAATGATCCATTCATGTGGAATACCTCCTTGCTTCTCGTTTCAACCTTCAATCGAGCAACACGCTACAGATAACAATTATAAACATTTAATAAATATTTTTCTTAATCGTAATTAAAATCATCTTTCGTTTTTTTCCGCATTTTATTCGTATGCGTATTGGTGCAGTGCGCGTGACTCGTGAAATTAGTGTGCAAACGAGTGCCAGATACACTGCTTTAGATCATTTACTGACGAAAATTAACGTCCATTTGTATACATTTTTGCAGCCAGTATGTCCCAAAAATTCTCAATGGGGTTGCAGTCTGGGCTACATGCTAGCCACTCTAGTATTGGAATATTTCTGCACTGAAACCAATCCTTAGATGCCTGTGAAACGTGAATCGCAGCGTTGTCCTGTTGAAATACGAACTCACTATCAATATGATCATCAATAAATGGAATCAAAACATCTTCTAGCAACTGACAATATTTTGTTGAATTGATTTTGTTGTTGAATACAGCAAATGGGTGTAAAACAATTTTCTAAGAATGCTACCCAAACCATTACAGTCCCATCACCAATTTTTTTTTTGACCGAACGACAGTGTGGTCCGTCTAAATTAATTTTTTTTTCATCTTAAAAAATCTTTACAAAATTCTTTTGTCCAATGCATGTACTGGTGGGCAAACTTTAAACGGCGTTCCATATGTGTGGTTGTTAAACGGAATTTTGATTTAGGTTTGATCCATTTCATGGTTTTTGTTGTCCTCAGAACCACCAGAGCTACAGTTGATTTGACTACCAGCAAATCAAGTTTTGTAACTATTTGGCTACAAAATAGTTTGGTTCGCATCTTTTTTAATTTGCTGCCTTCGGCGTGTAGTGAGCTTTGAATTTCTTCGTGTAGGCTTTTTGATGCCATAAAGGTGAATTTATTTGACTCTGTAGAAAAATTTGCTGCGTTATAGATTAACTCGCGTTCAAGATTGGAGATTAGTAGCTCCATATGTCTTAAGTTTTTAGTTTAAGTGCTTGATTTTCATTTTCTAGATTTGAATTTCCATCATTCGCATTGCTACCGACGTTGAAGATATCGGATATTGCAAATCTGCGTTTGCTTCTACTTTTGGCATACGCTTTTGCTGTATTTGACGGTTAAAACGGATTCGCTGTTTTAAAATTGATTTCACTTACATGCACTACCCCTCAGAATCTATGGAACAGGCTTCCGAAGAGTATGGATTAGCCAATTTGAAAAATGGTGTTCCACCTGTGGGGTAAATTATTTTGCGTTTTGGTTCATTGCATTATGTTGGATTGACTATTCGCTATATTGATCCACTAAAACGAAGGAATTGGTTACCACAACCGTTCGTGTTGCAATACATAGCCCAGAGTGCACTCGTATCCGAGAATACTTTATGAAGGCTGTCAATTATTTTGTTCTCACAATAAATCCATAGTTTCACGGGCTTTGTGGCAAATAGCGCCGTCTTATTAGCACCAAATGTCGTGTGTCATTCACAGTTACGTTCTGGTTGGACTCATTTTTGAGCCAATGATTCCGCCAGTCCATAAACCACACCAATCCGTTGTTTTGTCTAGATATAAATGGTAGCTCTTGAACCTCTTCGGGTTGTTCTTCACCCTAAATACGGCAATTTTACTTATTAACGTATCAATTAAGCCAGAAATGGGCCTCATTACTGAACAAAATTTTGGTCGAAAACAGTGGATGTTCTTCAAGAGTTTCAAGAGTCCACTGACTGAAACGACGACGATTTGGAAGATCGCCGGCTTTTTGTTAGAGATGTGTGATAATCCAACGCTATCCTTGACGCCAGGGAAACTGAATCCAGCGAAAGAATGGCCGCCTGACTGTCGACATAGATAGTGATATCAAATAACGATATTACATTATGCTTCAACCAGTTCATGACCTCTTCAATCGCCGAAACTTCAGCCTGGTACATACTGCAGTACTCAGCCAGACGAAAAGATAAGCTAACATTTAATTCTGCACAGAATACACCCGCATAAATAAGACCACTATTTCAATCCTTCCTAGAGGGGAGAATCACCTTAAAAAGCTTGCCAAAACACAACCGGGGTGTTATGTAGTCCAAATTCGCCAGGTCATGCCTCACTGAATTGACTATAGTTGAGTGCCTTTTTTGCAAGCACCTCCACCCCAAAGTCGCTGATAGCGGGGCGGCCGTAGTGACCACCATTTGCTTACCAAGGATATCCAACAGAAGAAGTTTAAGCATGACGTCTAGGGCACTAGTGGGGGTTGTTTTCAGCACCCTACTAATGAGCAGACAAGCAGTCCGCTGCACCATCCCCATCATGTTCCTGTATGTTAATTTCTCCAGAGCTGGCCACCATACTCACACCTTACAGCAGTACGGGCCTTACACCTGCCGTGTAAAGCCAATATACCAGCTCCAGTTTCAAGCCCCATTTTCTTCCAATGGCATTTTTACATGAGTAGAGTGCCACAGTAGCCTTCTTAACTCTTTCTATCGTGTTTGGTTTCCAACTGAGCTTACTGTCCAGAAGAATCCCTAAGAATTTCGCTTTTTCAGTAAGGACCAGTCTAGTACCATTCATGCTTGGTGGAACCATTGCCGGAATTTTATATTTCCTAGTGAAAAGGACCAGCCCTGTTTTAGATGTGTTAATCCCCAATCCACATCTGCTGGCCCAACTCTTATTGATTGATAGCGCATTCTGCATCACATCCCTGATTGTACCCAGGTGCATACCCGAGACAGATATCGCTACGTCATCGGCATAAACAACCACAATTATTCCTTCCCTCTCCAGTTTCAGTAGTAGTCCATTGATTACTACTTTCCAAAGAAGGGGAGAGAGGACACCTCCTTGGGGTGTTCCCCGAACGACCCGTCTTCTGACGGAAACTTCCCCATCCTCGCTATGATCCTTCTGAGTCCAAGCAAGTGATAGCTCAGCCTGGCTACTGGGTCTTCGATCTCAAGTGGCAGCAATCCTTCCCTAATTACCTCCATCTTCACGTTGTTGAAAGCGTCCTCGATATCGAGAAACGCCACCAACGAGAATTCTTGAAAATCCAGTGACTTCCCAATTCCCCGAACCAAGGTTTGTAATGCCGTATCCACGGACTTACCCTTATGGTACGCATGCTGAGATTGTACCCAGTTTCTGATACAATTCTCGACCAAATATAGCCTCCCTCCCAGAGTTGTTAAATTACATGTAATTTTTAAAAAACTACATTAACTACATTTGCCATGTAGTTTTGTAGTTAATGTAGTTAAGTGTAGTTAATGTAGTTAATGACGTCAATGTAGTTTTTATACGCATGCGCATTTCCAGGGGGCTATTATGAATCTCTTTTGATTTCGTAAAATACGAAATCGTAAATTTGATCCGCCGATTCGATGCTAATTTGTGTGGGTTTTAGCTAAATAATAAAAAAAAAATCAAATTAATTGTAATACACCTATCCCTCGCTTAACAAAGTCTCTTTTTACGAAATTTCGCTGTAGCGTAATTTTAAAAATAAACCAAAGTCTCTGTTTACGTCAAAAAATTCGATTTACGAATATTATTTTTGTTCTTAATAAATGTGAAAATAGTAAATAATTTGAATTAAATAATATTTATTTGTTAATAACTCATCTAATTCATTCAGGTATTTATTCTTATCCGATTTTGTTAGTTTTCGTAGTTAAGATTTGACCCAAATCCAAAAATATACTAAAAATTCGGTTAACGAAATTTCGATTTACGTACAATTTATCTGGAACGAATTAATTCGTTAAGCGAGGGATGGGTGTAAATTAAATTAGTCAATTTTTATAAAATAATTGAGTAACTTACATTTAAAAAAAAAACATTTTATTTTAATAAAAAAATAATAAGTATATATTATTGTTTTCGTAAATACGATATTCGTCACCTATAGAGCAGTCGAATTTTGACATTTAATTTTCGTAAAATTCGATTTCGATTTTGTTTTTTGGTTTATAATAGGGCGGACTTTACGATTTTCGAATGTTACGAAAGCAATAAAATTTCATAATACAAGATGCGCGGCAGATCGAATTTCGAAAAATTCCTGTTATTTTGGTTCAAATTTTATTTTTTACTCTCTTTGCCGTTTGTCGAGTGAATGAATATGTAATTTTGACATAAAACCACGATTTTTTATGAACTGAATGTGTTTTGTAAGTTGTTCTTAAAAAAGAGGTTATTTTGATTTTAAAGTTTGGAAAATAAATAAAAAATTTAATTATATACATATAACATAATTTACAATATATAAATGAAGAAAGGGCGATTGTAGTTAAAGCATGTAGTTAATGCATGTAGTTAATATGTAGTTAATTCATGATTTTCGCCTACGTAGTTTATGGATTAACTACACGTAGTTTTAGAGGTAGTTTTTATCTCCTAAAACTACTTAACAACACTGCTCCCTCCATTTCATCGGGATGTACCCCAGCTTCAGACACCCTTTTAAGATGACTTCTAGCCAGGGAAGCAAAACCTCCGAGTTCTTCTGAATTTCTGCTGGCACAATCCCATCCGGGCCAGCTGACTTAAAAGGTTTAAGCCCTTTAATAGCCCATTTTATCTTCCGTGTATTCAGAAAATCCTCTGTAAGTAACAGATGGGCCCTGCAATCATTCCTAGGCCCGCAGTCATTCAAAGGCCCCTCAGTTGACACTTCCTCACTTCTAGGGAAGTGAGTTTCCATCAAAAAATCAAGAGTCTCTTCACTAGACACCGTCCATTCGCCATCCGGTTTTATCAGATAGCCTGGAACAACTGGACTAGTGGAGAGAATCTTTCTTAAGCGCGAGGTTTCCGAAACCCCTTCCATTCTACCATAGAAGCGCCTCCATGACTTCCTTGGCGCCTTCCTTACTTCTCTTTTGTATACTCTGAAGCATTCCTTATAGAAGTCCCTATCTTGAATATCTCTAGATCTTTTCGCTCTATTGAAAGCAGACCTTAGCTTTGTTAATGGGCAAGCTTCCCTCATAGATATATTGCAAGCCCTAGTAAGAGTATCCACCATTGAGTCCAGTTCACTACCCGTGTCGGGGAGTCCTGGAACTCGAGATGGAATGATGCCCTCCAATACCTCCCTATATACACGCCATACTGTCTTCCTAGGATTTCTGAACACGTACTGATTTGTAATTTGGAGATTTAGCTTAAAAGTTAGGTAACGATGGTCGGACAAGGAATGCTCCTTCGCCACCCTCCATTCCCTGATCATCGGAGAAATAAATTCAAAGAATCTCTAGTCTATTACTAATAATAAAAGTGGGTTCCTGACCTATATTATTAATAGTGAGGTTAGTTCTAAAAAAAATTCGAAAAGTAAATCACCACTATCATTGATGTCCGAGCTACCCCAGGACAAGTGGTGTAGTGGTTAAAGCTTTGGCACTTGGATCGGGAGGTACTGGGTTCGAATCCCATCAGAGGCTAGATGCAAATCGAATTTTCATCATCGATTACGATCGGTGATGTTAATAAACACAACTAAGACCCTCTGATGGAGTGCAGAATTCAGCGCCGACCCACCGTCCATGTCAATGTACAGGTTGACATGGAGCTTGCAATGTGCAGGTGGTAATACTGTAGTTGTGTGAGTAGGTGAATAGGTGAATGGGTTAATGATGTAGCGTGAATGCGTGGTATCACAATGGGCCAAAAATGGCCTAAGTGTCAACCTCTGTAATCTAAAAAACCTACCCCAGATGGTATGGAGCACCTACCTTCCTTCTTTCCGCGTCACTGACAAGTGCCCTCAGTATATCTGGTGGCACTGGCTTTTCTCGGTCCATGTATGCGGCTGCTAGCCAGAACCTTCTCCCCTCCGTCTCTATGCAGACCGCAGTTATGTCTCCATTGCAATATTGTGGAAGTAAATAAGCATTGATATTATTAACTACCAGTATACATTATCTGCTCTTTCCTGTCCCACAAGCGAAAAATAGGGTGTACCCCTTCGCTCGCAGACCACAGATCAATGTTATTTTGTTATTTTATGTTATTTTTGATCTAAGGTTCTTGAATTAAAACTATTTCCTCCCCTGACTTAGTAAGTCTGAGAAGTAACGCCGCCGATGCAGCCTTTGTATGATGTAAAGTTATCTGCACAAACCTGATTATTGTTAACATAGTTCACTTACCTTATTACGGCAGCAGTGCTACATCGATTTATTGGACCCGATGGAGTCGACGGTATCCTCCGTCTCACTCTCCCCGCAGTCCCTAAAATTAAGGAGTTCTACATCTCCCCCTTCAGAGTTCGATGTGTCGCCCTTCCATTGCTCTTCCGGAACTGTAGCCAGTCTGTCAAAGACACGGAAGGCCGAACGCCTAGCCCTATATCTCCAAACCGAAGGATCAACAACGTTCTCCTTTTTACCGCTGCCACTGGTTTGGAAGTGCTGGCCACTTCTTTATTATTTTTTGTATTGGATTCCATTTAGTTCCCACGAGTAACAGAGAAATGGTGGTCCGCCATTGCAGAGATCCGTGTACACGGGTAAGGCTACATACAACTGGAGGTCGCCAGGTATCCAGAGGGCTCCGTTCATGACTGAGCAATTATATTTAGATGCGTCCCCAGCCTAGCTGATCATCGGCCCGGTTCACGTAACACCTTGATCCGACCCATCCGCCACTATTTACCGTAACCCGCCCCACACATAAGTTACTCGCTTCACCCATTCCTGTTACCAAGATTGAGATCCTGGAGGCGGTGGCGATTTGTGGAGCTAAAAAAAACTCTTTAAATATTTTTGGAATTTGGATTGTGGACCTGATTAGGTTTGTGTTCTATTTTCCTCAAGCCTGACCAACATCAAGTGAAATTAAAATTCTTTTGGCTCACTTTCGCTGATTAACGCGATAAATTAGGTCTCAGGTGGATTTGAATTAGGCGTATTACAAAATTGTTGTGTTCCACACCTTACCCAACGATAAATAAATAAAGAATAGGTAAAGTACGTGCATGTGTCCTATGATAATATAATTTATTGTTATATTTTGTATTTATTTATATATTTTGCAATTAAACATTTTTTGAAAAATTGATAAAAATAATTTAAAACCTGATTAGATAAAAAAACCGAAATTACGAACACTAACATATTTATACATTTTCATGTGTGTGGCCAAACTATCATCACTCCAGTCGGCGCAGAGATAAGTTTTCCAATCGCGATCAGTTATAATCGAAAAAATTCAAGTGTGTGTATAATTGTGAATTACCCGTGTGCATCGGCATTACACATACGGTGTTACACCGTCGCGACGCATTTTCTAATTTTCTTTAATTGGTTTTGTTTTACATTTTTTTTTTGTTTGTGGTGTATAAATTACCACCTACCTATAAATAGATAATTTATTTATAAATTTAGTTAATTTTGTTAAATTTATCTAATTCAATTTCGATTTATTGTGTTTAGTGTATATCGCTGTGTGTGTGTGTGTGTGTGTGTGTGCGCGCATATATGTCCAATATAATAAACAGTGTATTGTGTTTTTTGGTGAAATCGAGTCGCGCGGGATCGAATGAATTTTAAATTGTATTTAGAAAATTGTTCTGTGCACTAATCCAGTAACCATGAATAACCGGCCCAAATCTATAACAAGTGTCTTTTCTAATCGTACCGGATCGTCGTAAGTGTAACATAAAATTCTTAGTAATTTTTATTATTGACTTAATATTTATTTATTATATTTGAAAATATTGTGTCATGTTAAATTAATGTGCTATGTGTATACCGTTATCTATATAGCTATCTTATCGGTGACGAAATGAATAATAAAATTTTATTTCTTTGGGAATTTAGTTCCCTCCCGTTTCACATTTAAGAGGTTTATCTTTTATTTTTATTTTCAAGCGATTATTGTGTGTGATAACGCGTTGTACTCGTATGTTTATAAAACAAAAATATATTCTGATATCGTATTATATTGAGCCTTGAATGTTACAACAGGTGAATCGATAATTATTTAATGCGGATTATGTAAAACATATAAACTCGAATGTTGCGTGACACATCACAATTAAAAAATTGTGCATATCCTAAATTAGTCGTTCGTGTCGATATGCAGTTGATTCGATTGGCTGGATTTTTATATATTTAGCTCTTATTTTGGCGATATAGATAAGCTTTCCGGAATACGCAGTATAATTTATTTCCAAATTAATTCTACGCAGCTTTTATTCAGACATGGATTTTGCCCGTAATTCCGCCCTACAACGATGTATGTACTATTTTTTATTATAGTCGTGTAAAGTGCTTCCACTTTCGACGAATGAAATATGAAGTAATCACTAAATGGTTTAATGGCAGCAATCTTTGTGAATGACATTTTTTTTATTTTATTTTATTTAATAACCTGTTGGCGTCTGTGACATGATAGGAAGTTTTTAATCCAAGAGTCCAGTCTACTGAAAGCGACTATCATCGAGATATCAAGTGTAGTAATTTGAGATGCGTAGGATTTATCAACACATATTGAGATATTTAGCGTCTTACTACGCGTCTATTCCAAATTGGAATTGTTTTCAATCAACTTTTTTGCTGGTATAGAATAATTCTATTCTACCTGTAGTTTTAATATCCACCACCAGGACATTTGTATTGAATACTTTTATTTTTAAATGTTGGCAATAAAAATATAAAAGTGATTTTTGTTATTTTGATATCGAATTTTTATAAACAAGACGAACAATTAGTTACGATTTGTAATAATATTCAGTAATGTTCTATCACATTACTATTTAATTGAATATATTTAGTTGCATTTTCACGTTATTTTGAAATCCAAAATGTAACTGTTGCCAACTAATAAATATAAATCAAAAATAGTTTTTGGTTGTTACTTTGAGCACAATATATATGCCTATTCAGAATGGGAATAGCTTGCCCTTGCACTAAAGAAAGACGTTTATTAAGCCCAGGTTATAACGAAATATATGTATTCCACCTGTAGTCTTAATGAAATACAGCGAGTCTTTCTCGATTCTACATCTACTTTTCCACATCTTAGGAAAAAGTCCTTCGTAATTCCTATTCATTAAACGAGTGTACGTTTTGATATTTCATACTAAAGGCCTATCGTGAATATGTCCTATCAGCCTAAACTTTTCGAACGTGTCATCTAAACCAGTGTGTACCAACGGGAAACTTTCCCTTCCAGACCATTTTGTGGCTAGAACCATAATTGCTATTGAAAAGGGTCATCAGGGGTCAAAGGGTCATTATTCTCAAAAAGCACGAGGCTGTCAGGTTTTTTACTCATAGTTTAAAATGGCTTAATTCTTATTTGAGCGGCCGTGAAGTGAATACCAAATTATTATATCGGAGTGAATTGTATGCCCATTTTACATACTTAGGCTGCGGGCCAATAGTCGGGTAAATCGTTTACTATGGTAAAAATCGGATTAAGAACAGTTTTTTTTCGATCAGTTTGCCATAGAGTTTTTGAAAAATAAATGGATTTAGCGAAAAATTTACTAAAAAATTGACTTTTACCCGACTATTGGCCCACAGCCTTAGAATTGAAAAGCACTCAAAAATTGAAATTCATAATAATATTTTTGATAAACACGAATATTTCTACACTAGAAAACATTTCTTTTTTGTGAATAGTTTTGAGTGAATTGTATAAAATCAAATTTTTTACAACAAAACACACTACGCGAATCGCACAGAGGTGATCATAGTGATACTGAACTAGTATTTGATGTAAGAAACTAATCTTAACTAACCATATGCTAGGAAATCTCTGAGATTTTTGTTATTCAAGAAACAATATCATTGAGTGTAATACCAAAATTCTTAAACATTTGATTGTTATGAATTTTTGTATTACACTCAATGAAATTTTCTCTCAAATAACAAAAATCTCAGAGATTCTGCACATGTGGTGATAGGTAAGATTAGTTTTTTGTATCGAACACTATTGGGTGTTTATTTTTATTTTTTGTAATTAATAAATTAAATTAAATTTAGATTTCCCCTGTTTATGTGTTCCTTTCGTGCAGCTTGTCGAAATATTTTTTGCGAAATGATGTCACTGACCCGGAGATAGATAATGAGTTCCACAGACTGATTCCACTCACAAAGAACGATGAATTCAATAATTCTGAACGGTTTTTTACTATTTTTAAAAACTGTAACCGATTTGATTGAGACTTTTCAAGTTTAAGAAAAATGTAATCGGGCAGACATAGGGAATCCAAGTCGGTTCTATCCGACTTCGTGTAGTTGGGCCATTACTTACCCCCCAGAGACTTCGGGAAATGCTGCAAACAACCGAAACCGACAACCCTCCTATGCATCTCAACGAAAATGGAAAAAATAGAAACGTATGTTTGTAGAAATTGGTGGGGTAATGGTAAAAACACGGAACCGAAAGTCGGGTACCCGAAATTCGGGTAATGAATTCCCTAGTCGGGTAATTGGATTCCCTCCAACGTATGGGATATGTACGTTTATGTTTTTTCCATTTTCGTTGAAGTGAATAGAAGGGTTGTCGGTTTCGGTTGTTTGCGGCGATGCCCGATGGTTTCGGGTGTCTCTGGGGGGTGAATAATTGCCCAACTACACGAAGTCGGGTAGAACCGACTTAGATTCCCTAGGCAAACGATACTTTAGAAATTTGTGGATCGACAGACATACCCTAAACTTATACATCTCATAGAGCGGGCAGCCAAATAGTATATTAGAGATATGATCATATTTTCTTAACTGAAAGATGTACCAAATGCATGAATTAAAAACCATTTGTAACTGATGAAGGTATTGCTTTTGTAGATCAAAAATAACTACATCTCCATATAAAAGATGAGGTGCAATATACATTTTTACCAAATGAAGACGCAGGGTATAACTAAGGTGTTTAGTGATGGTCCACAAAATTCTTAATAGAAAGACAACTCTTTTGCAAATTCCCTGAATATGACTACACCAACATAAGGTATTGTCAAAAACAACGCCCAGATTGCGTACGGTATTAGAATAACATATGCTTGTTCCATCAACAATAATTTTGGGCAGGTTGTCAGTACAATATTTGCATGAAGACATTAAGATACATTGTGTTTTATTGCTATTCAAATGAAGTTTATAAGTAGAGGACCATTCAGATATTAATTGAATGTCATTGTTCATTTTCTCAACACAACTAGCAATATTACCAATTCCGCTGGAATTGTATATTTGCAAGTCATCTGCAAAAAGATGATATTTACTATACTGAATTACCGCAGTCAGGTTATTAATAAACATCATGAATAAGAATGGCCCCAATATAGAGCCTTGAGGAACTCCGCAATTCACTATGCATAAGTTCCCGAAATAGATGACTGAAATGCGACAGTTTGATAGCGGTTATGAAGATACGATAAAATCAAGCGAGATAATCAATCAAATCGAAAGCTTTACTGAAGTCAAGAAGCACCAAGATACAGGCTTTTCGTTTATCAATCGCTCTTGTGATGTCGTCACTGATTTCTTACAAAGCCGCAGTGGTGCTATGCTTAGATCTATAGGCAGATTGGTATTTAGAAAGTAGTTTATTAGACTCAATGTGATGCAAGATCTGATTTTGCAAAACTCTTTCCAGAACTTTTGAAAGACAAGGAAGCTAACTAATTGGGCGGAAATCAGCCAGCTCAGATGTGTTTGACTTTTTTGGAATAGGGATAATCCTCGAATGTTTCCATTCTAATGGAAAACAGGAGCAAGTTATTATGCTATTAAAAATGTGAAATATAAAGCAATCGATATAAGGTAAAAGAAGCTTAATGAACTTTAAAGGAATCTCATCAAACCCAGCTGCGTTTGATTTAATTGATTTAAAGGCCACACTTAAGTCAACGATGTCAATATTTCTGATGCTAAACCCTCAGTCATTAAAACTAGAAAACTGAAAATCCTCCACATTCCTGCGAAGTCTAAATTAGCTTACTTTGTATTATTTGAAAATCCACTGATCGATTTAAGATTTTTCCAGAAAATATTGGATGGTAGTTTGGTGTTTATATACATTTAGAAAAGTATTTTGCTTTAGCACTTTTAATAGCATTGGTGACCTTATTCCGAATTGCTTTATATTCCGTATAAAGTTGTGGGAGGGCGGATGTGATGCTTTCTTAATTACAGTTTTAGACGGAACAAATTCATCAAATAAATATCGTATTGAATTGGAAACAATTTTTACTTTATCATTGGGATCAACAATGGTGTATAGTGTATCCCATTGTAGGCCTCTGCATTCTTCAAGAAGGGCTGGTACATTGATATTTCTATGATCCCGAAAGCTAAATAAAGAGTGACTCCTACTGAAGTCGACATTATAAGAGAAATAGATTAAGTCATGATCGGAGAATCCAACCGAAATTTGATTATGAAATTGTATCTTATCAGTATTCGTAATTATCAAATCAAGCCGTGTGGATAAAGTGCAAGTACTGGTAAAATGCGTAGGTTCAGTATTTTGATATTTACAACCAAATCTGTCCAACAATCGATTAAATCCAATTGAGATAGAACTATTAGCACTGAGGTCAAAATTATAGCAAATTCTTTCGAAACAAAATTTTGATCTTAGATCAAAAAAATGACTGGCAATGCAATGCATTTCAATGGCATTTCGATCAAATTTATTGTATTGTCAGTCATTTTTTTGATCTAAGATCAATATTTTGTTTCGAAAGAATTTGCTATTAAGTCACCACAAATTATCACATCCTTGTATTGGATAGTGAATTCATCGAGAATCGCTTCAATATCATCATAAATCAATCCATTCGGAAAATAAACTACACTTACCAATATATTCACCGCTCCCATTTTCACTTCAATTATGGCAAATTCCGAGGAAGGGGCACAATGCCTATAAATTATTTTAAATTTTATTATCGATCTAACATAATTAGAAATGCCTCCACCTCTACCTACATAATCCTACACACGATCCATTCTAAGAAGTGTATATCCCTGCAGGGCCAGTTTGTTAGGATTATATTCCCACTTGAGAGCAAGTCAACAATGCCACCAGGAAATGCGGGCATGTCATTTATTGTTGATTATTTATGCCAAATTACCATCACCTCATAATGGACAACTGAAATATACTTATTAATACAAAATTTTATTTATTTATTTATTAAATAAATAAAATAAATAAATAAATAAATTAATTAATACATAATACATACTATATACCAATTATCAACACCCGCCCAGTGGAGCTTCAGCGTCGGCATAATGGTTTAACTGGCAAATTTTATATATATATATATATATATATATATATATATATATATATATATATATATATATATATATATATATATATATATATATGCGTGATGAAGAAGTCCTTTAGTGATAATGTTTGTTTAATTCTGTACTGATTAAAATATTCAATGGCAGCTGACTTAAGTGCAAATCTAACAATAATTGGCGGTGCTGCGTTCTTTGAAGACATTTTTTTTGGTTTAACACGAAATGCTGAAAAACAGCAATGTTTACGGTTGAAATTGATAGCATTTGAGACGCTTATCATATCCTACCAAATACAAAGCATCGCCTTCGAACCATGGATATTTGCTTTTGATGTCGACGGGCATGGTTCACCTGGCTTGACCCACGCTGGTTTTCGCTTTAGATTGTCATAATGGATCCATTTTTCATCCCCAATGATGATCCGATCCAAAAACCCCTTCCTTTGTTGTCGTTGAGCAACAATTCGCACATGATTTTCTGACGTTCCATGTCCCTTTCTTTCAATTTGTGTGGCACCCAATTTCCCAGCTTTTGAACCAATCCCATTCCATGTATACGTTGCGAAACGCATTGTTGGGTAATATTCAACTCTTCTAATTGTTTTTTAGTCTGACAAAAAACAATACACAATACAACAATTGACTATATCTTCAAATTTTCTTGGTCTGCCTTCACGTTCTTTGTCTCTTACGTCAAAATCACCAACTTTGAATCGTTGAAACCACTCTTTGCATGTTGTTTTCGATGGCGCATATTCACCGTAAACTTCCACAAGCAAATAACGATTTGTAACGTCCAAAAAACATGTATTGCCCGATTAAATAATATGCAAGCAGTGATACTAACGACACCGATCTAAAAAGGTCGGAAATTTATTTGTACACCCAATAATTCAAAACCACTTCAATCATCCCTGTTTGTTTAAAAATCGATATGCTCGTGTGATCAACAAATCAAATTCAACTCTAGGATTTATTAAGCGTTTGTTGGAAGGAATTTAATGATTCTTACTTTTCAAGATTGTTATACACAAGATATATTAGATCTATAGTTGAATGTCCAACTGACATTTGTTTTCATTACCATGATATGGCCAGGCCTGCAATGACTTCCATGAATTATGAATGTCGACTTAGGTATCTGCAGATTAATAAATCGGGCTCGTACCTTATTTGAAAAAATCAATTGGGTAAAATTTTAATATTCGAAAATACGAAACTTTCCAATTGAGAACAAAATTGAAATTGAAAATGTTTTAAATTTTTTTAAACCATTGTGCAAAATCATCATTCGTGTCCCGTTTTCACAATATTGATAGAAAAATTTCTGATCTATTCGAATATATGAAAGAAATACGAAAAAGACTTGAACATTTCTGGGGATAACCGTAAACGTAAAAACGTCTAACAAACTAAAAATCATTCATCATTATTTCAGCCGAAAGTTAAACTCTCTTTATACTCTCGCTCCTATCGATTTTAAAATTCCTATAAACTGAAATAATTTTTCCTTCACCCGAATGATACAACTCGATCCTAAATCCGAGTTCATGACTGATTTTTGCTGTATTCAAGGCACTATCTGCATTATCTTTCGACTGGAAACTTTCGGCTAACTTTAACAGTATAAACTTAAGTAAGTCATATCACAATTTTCTCGTATTTATCTCAGATTGTTAAACACTTGTTTAATCTTTACAACGACACTATTAGGAGCTCAGGGACTTCTCTAGTATGAATGTTAAAGATTATCTAAAAATGTTTCAATTCCACTACAATACAAATCCAATTGGAATATAAATAAATAGAAAAGAATTTGATTTTTTAGACAGCAGATCTACGATCAACAGGAAACTTAGACTTAATATAATAACGCTTGACGATATTTATACCTCTTTTACTTTCTACTTGTTTTTCCTGAACGCTTGAACTAACTTTTACTTATTTAAGGAAGTCATCCAAGCTGGTCTTTTATTTTATTCTGATTTTTACATTATACGATTTTTTTTAATCATCTTTTAAATCTTAATTCGTTGACCAAGATGATGACTATCCTGTATTTAATCGTTAATAGTAATACAGAATGGTGACTCCCCACGTGAGGTCTGGTAGGAGTGTATGGTGTCGATGGACCCATTATTGTTATTATTTAAAATCACATCTGCCGCATTAGGAAGTGACATTTTTTTCATTATTTAGAAATTCATAGTTGTGTTTCACCTCAGGAAGCACAGAATATTCCGAATTCTTACATGTCTTGAGCACTGAACGAATAATAGTAATTCTCCGGATAAAGGTCAAATACCACGAATCACGCATTCTAAAGAAAAATCAAAGCAGCACAGACAAATATTCAGTTCCCCATACCTTCTACATCGCGGCTCAGTTTATCGAGGATGTAGAGTAGTATATCCAAAAAGTCTTCAAAGCGTAGAACTTCCTCAGATTTTACATCAAACGCATTTTGGCATTAGCAAAATGAACAATCTTGCTCGATGATCTGCTCCATCTTGTCAGTACAAGGGACAGTTTGTTTCTTATAGTGACTTATTCTAAATTAAAATGGCCAGAAAGCGCGGCTACAATCCAAAACTATTGTTTCAGGCTCAAAGATCTATTGCATCCGGTAATCCAGCTACAAACTGGCAAGCAAAACATTACGTTAAAACTTAAAGATCATGTAAAATGAAAACTACTAATAAGTTGTGGTAAAATCTACCTTTGAATAATGGAAAAAGTCCAGCAAATAATTTGTTGCAGTGGACCCAATTCGACCCTTCAAACGATATGAAAAACGCGCCAATGAAAACATTAAGATCAAACTTAATGATCACGGGAGGCAGAGTACTCTCTCGTAATTACATCGATCTTGAAAAATGGCTCCTTGTTTATAGCGTAGAGCACAAATTCGGACGTCTAAACGAAAAACGAAAATTGCTTTTAATACAAGACAACAAACAAAAATTATATTCAATTTACCAGCTCCAGTTCGTAATCCAGCTTTTCCATGCAATATTCAATCTACACGAAACCAAGTTCATTCACACAACCAAAACGATGCTTTGCTCGTCACGAACATTTCCACTTACAGCTGTTATGCTGGAAACGCATGGATTGATTGATTGTAATATATGAGCAGGCAATTTAGCGAGACTCCCCGATGACCCCGGGCCGGCTATACACCTTTATTACATTTAACAAGATGGAAAGATATGATAAGCATGTTCTGTTATATATGACCGGATTGACCCGGTTACAGACACCTAAATAGTCAATAGTTAGTAAATTGCTAGTTGAAAATATAATGTAAGGCACAAGACAGCACAATTATTTTTTATTTTTTTTTATACATAAATATTCAGCAATTAATATCCTAAAAAAAAATTTATAATTAAAATTATGTTGACATCTTAATGGTAAATTCTCTGAAATAAAACGACATTATTATGAGTTAAAGATTCATTATTTAGGACAATGTATATGTTTAATATAATTAAATTATACTTGAATAATTTAAATGTAATATTTATAATGATTAGTATTAACTAAATAAATTTGGTTCTCTTAAAACAAATAAAATAAATGTAATCCAAATATCTATATTTAGTGTTGTAGTATCAAAGCAAGAAAGGCAAGCCCGACCTCTATCTTCAACCACAGACAAAAGAGACAATCAGACAGAAAATTTACGTTCAAATCAAAGTCTCGATGTCGCTACAAATGAAAAACATTTCCCGCGACTGCCAGTAGAAATGTTAGTCAAAACTCAAACCCTATTTTGGTCTACATATGTGCTCAATATATATACCTCTCGCTCAACATACCCCTTCAACACGCGCGTGACAAATATAAAATTCCACACCTGTGTGTACAGTATGAAACAAACAGAAAAATAACAAATTCAACAGATCCTCCACTTTCGTTTGAAAGTATGTATCCTTTCTCCTATTGTATGATTCACATTTAACAAAACAAAATAAAATGAAAACTAATTGTTGGTTCATGTACGTGATCAAAAAATGATTCGCGAATCAAGCCAATCAAATCGTTGGAATTTCCCCGCCTGAGAAGAAATATTTTTATCTTTGGGCAAATTTTGATCATAAGCATCCACCATAGAAAAAACAAAAAATAAATTATGAGCAATAATGACGCTCACTGTATACCTTTCTCTACCAAAAAAAATGGCTACATTTAATTCCAAACCACACAAATGTGTAAGTAAAAAAACAGTATGTAATGGCTTTTTGATAAAAAATTTCGCTTGATTTGAAGTACCACCAACACATAATTGTGTGAAACGAATGCACAAATGTGTAAGTTGGTTCAAAACACAAACAAAAATAAATGTTTGACATGATTCTTTTGTCTTGCCCACACAATTGTGTGGGGAAGTGGGAAATAGTATACATAATTTTGCTGTTTTCTGACATTTCTATATGACTCACATCAACACCAAAAACAAACAAACAAAACACGCGCCATTTTCATTATCGGCATTTGGTGTTTTAATTTTGTCGTGCGTTTACATAAAATAATAGTGTTTATTTAAATTAAAAATAATATTAATTTTTGTGTAATAAGTTTTGTGTAATAAGTAAGAAGCGTTAAAAACTATCGGCTGTTCTTCAGAATGAATAAAATGAACGAATGTTGATGAAAAATGAAATGAATGTTTTTATTTTATTTTATTTAATTGTCAGTCGTCATCCTCCAAACACAATACACAAATTAAAATGGTTGAAAATGGCGTCAAATAAAATAGCTTAATATTTAGAGCAATATAGCTTTTGTTTCTAACTTCATATTGTGATCAAACATTTTTGATCGCGAACGTGTACCAACCATAAAACGCACGTTTTATGTATATACACACTCCTATATACAAACACCCACCCACACACACACACACACACACACACACACTATTCAAAACAACATGTGTGCACGATCGATAACTTCTTGCCGTCCAAGACAAAACTCAAACACGTGGCTCAATCATATTTTCCTTTGTACCGATGTTATGCTACTAATAGGGAAATGTCATAGAGGAATTTGCCAACGTGCAGTACAACTGACAAACATAATAACAATTACTTGGGTAGCTAAAGTATTATCATTTGGGTTGATACCTCCGAACTCGACGTATCCAAATATTTTATTGGTGTGAAATCGTTCTCGCATTTTGGATGAATGTACATCTCATCCAAGCATATATATTTCCAATAACAAGCTCATCTGTTTCTTTTTTTGATCGAACCAGCAACTTTATAGTACGAAAAAGTTCTGGTATAAAGGTATAAAGCTTCTGGTATAAAGGTACTTTATACCAGTTAGCAAGTGTGCGAGAGTGAGGCAAGCAGTTTTTTAAATTGGTTTCGAACATATTCATAGGCCTTCGGAGAATAAAAGTTTAAATTTAAAGCAAACTTCCGTATTTCTTTTGGATATTTCTTGCCTAACTTTCGATTTCTAGTTTTATCTCTTATTTAAAAAAATTGAATTCGGGTCAGAATGGTTTAAAAATGTATCCTTCTGGCAAGAACTAATTAAATCTTACTCTTCAAGTTCGTCTATCAGGTGGCCCAAATTAATAATTTTTCTTGTTTGTCTCATATATGTTTGGCGTAGGTTCCCATTTTTTTCAAATTTGTTGTATTTAGGCTGCGGGCCAATAGTCGGGTAAAAGTCAATTTTAAGTAAATTTTTCGGTAAATTCATTTATTTTTCAAAAAATCTATGGCAAACTGATCGAAAAATCTGTTCTAAATCCGATTTTTACCTTAGTAAACGATTTACGCGACTATTGGCCCGCAGCCTAGTCTTTAAAAATCGTAGCTTTTGTTTTTGTAATTCGTTTCTTGAACTCGTAGAAAGATCCAAAGATGAAGCCAATGCTCGCTTTAACGTTATTTTATTATTTTCTTTGTATGTATAAGAATGTTTTATACTTTTATTACCAAAAGAAGAAAAACTAGTATCACTATACGATTGCTAGTATTACTACCACCAAGGGGTGAACTATTTGCGATTTTTGTAATGGTTTGCAGTTTCAAAGGACTTTTCTTTAAACCGGATATTTTATCAACATTCCAATTTTCCATCTCTTTACGATTATAAAAATCTATATTAGTTTCAGATACCATCAGTCAATTGGTGGTAAATAATATGGTTTTCTACATTAGAAACGAAGGGCATATAGTCATAGTCTTTATTATTTTTAAATAAATGCAACGACTTGATTGCCACATCACAGTTCAACGAATAGATTGGATCTTCCTAAACATGAGAAGAAACTTCAAAATTAGTCCCAATAATATCGTCAGCATCATTTATAGAAGTTGGATTAACGTCTTGAGTTGAGAAACAAATTTAGAAGTAGAGTGTTCGGAGTATCCAACCATGTTTACATCAGTATGATATGGAATTTCGGTTTGTTTAATATTGATGCATGTATTTACACAATTATTTTCAACGACTTCAAATCCGCACGTTGATTCGTCAATAAACAAGGTGAGAATGGCCGATTTTACTAAAAATCTCAGCTGATTCACTTTTGTCTGTTGCATGAAATAATGCTTTTCAAAATGTACTGAGCAAACAATTGAATTTCCACTTAGTAGATCTTGTTCACAGAAGCCAATTGATTTCAACCATTGTTTTTTCAATTCTCCATATTTTGGTAAGCTAAAAACAAACGTTTACGTTATAACTTCTGTAAAAAATTTTGTAAAATCACTATTACATCTAGAGAAAATCACTGAAATCACTGTTTGGTGCGCTTTATGGGCCGGCGGAATGATTGGTATTGATATGTCTTCAAAAATGATGATTGGCGGAATGTAACAATGAAAGGTATAGAGACATGATTTAACTAACTTTTTTGTGCTCCTATTGGCTGCCATAAATCTTGCTGATATGTGGTTCCAACAGCCACACAGTGCAGGATACAATTAATTTACTCAAAGAAAAATTTGATGAAAAACTAATTTCACGTAATGGTCCTGTTAATTGGCCAGCGAGATCGTGTGATTTTACTCCATTAGATTATTTTCTTTGGGAATATGTTAAGTCACTTGTCTACGCTGATAGACCAGAGACGATTGGATACTTGGAACACAACATTCGGCGAATGAGAATTAGAAATCCAGATTGCGCCATCTACGCGCCGGCCGCGGCGACCACATGGCCGAAATCGTATTCAAGGATTAATGGCATAAAATTATATATCCAATAAACCTAATTTCAATGATATTCAAAATATTTTTCTTTGTTCTATTTTAATTCAAAATTGTGAACCTGTAACAGCTGTTATGCTGGAAACACATGAGCAGATTTTCTGTAGGCAGCACTGCCGTCAGAACTTCAAGTGAACTACATGAGCGTTTTCTTGACAAGCAGAATTTTCTTTTATTGCTTTTTTGTTTTATTGCTCTATAATATTTTCCTCCATTTTGATTGATAACTCAATGGTAATACGCTGCGATTGAGACAGAAAAATTAGAAATAGAGACGTCAGAATTCGGATCGCAAAATCCATGTATTTCAAACCATATAAACGTGTGTATTCTAAATTGTCTGCTTTCAGAATTCTGCCCATGTGCTTGCTGCATTACTGTTTCACGAGTATGAACTGAACAATGGTGTTCATATGTGCTGCGACCTGCAACTGATCCAGTTTCAAAACGTTTAACAATTGTGCAAATTTCAAGCTCTGTAGGACGTCCATGTTTTTTTTACAGAACGACCATTTTCGATAACCAAAACGTGTTGTTGTGTTGTAAACGAACACATGACTAAAAATGACCAATTTTTGAATTTCTACTTGTCAACAAATTTTGGGTTGCCACCGCACAATAAATACATTTTTTGAGCTTAAAAAACAGATGGAATACCCATTACATATATGATCTGGCAAATTTCAAGCAAATCTGAATAAGTTTTCAGTTAAATTTAGCAGAAATAACTTTGATTAAATTTATGTCTATTGTGTCATCCCTTCACTGAACAAATTAAAATAATTTTCTGTTTCTCAAATAATATTTATTCACCTGCCTATGCAACCACGGAATTCCTATGCAGAATAGTTTTAATTTTCCGCTCCCTTGTGTTTCACGGAAAAAGCTTAAAAATGGTCTGTTGTTGTCTTCTTAATCGGTGGCGCTCCTTTTTATCCAGAGACCACTTTTATCTGGAATTCTACAACCCTTTTCGTGCCTCTCCGCCCAATTATGTGGGTAAGTCAAAATAATCATGTCAAAAATTTATTTTGGTATGTGTTATGAACCAACTTACACATTTGTGCATACAGTTCATACTTATTTTCGTCAGAAAAAAACATTATAACTGTACACACAATTGTGTTCGTTGTACTTCAAATCAAGTGAAATTTTATATCAAAAAAGCCATTACATACTATGTTTTTTTAATCACACTTTTTTTGTGTGGTTAAATTGAGGCCAAGAACTTAAATTGAGCCAATTCTTTTTTTTTTGGTTTTTGGTAGAAAAAGGGATATATAATAACCGTAAAGTTTGGTTCTCTAAAATCTTTCTTTTATCCGGAAAACCTCAATTATCGGGAAAACGTTTTTCTCCTATTCTTTAATTTTTTTTTTAATTCGCTTGTGTAAAATTGACTTTGAATAATATAGAACTAATTAGGTTCTTTTCCGATATTCTAATGATTTTATTAACAATTTAAATAGATTTTTTTCTTTAATAATTAAAATCAACTAATAATGGCACCTCCAAAAAATAAAACTGTAAAAAGACAGGGAAAGGTCGTTTACTACGGTAAAAATCGATTTTAGTACAGATTTTTTGATCAGTTTACCATAGAGTTTTTCAAAAATAATTGAATTTACCGAAAAATTTACTTAAAATTGACTTTACCTTTGGATTGGTACGCAGCCTAAGTATTAAAGATAAAGTCGACATTATTAAAGATGTGGAGAGTGGTAGACGCGTAAATATACTTAAGGTAAAATACGGCGGTGGCGTATCAACAATCTATGATTTAAAAAAAAAATAAAGAGGCCATTTTTAAGTTTTTCGCGGAAAGTATGACTGTAAAAGGTATGACTGAGCGAAAAACGCATTGGACAGCCGAAAATCCTACATTGAACACAGCATTAAACATGTGGTTTAAATAGTGTCGTGCCGATGGAGTTCCAATTTCCGGCCCATTAGTAACTGAAAAGACAAAATATCTTCATGAGCTGAAAATTACATCGGACTGAAATTACTTGTCAGGGTGGCTACAAAAATTTAAAAAATGCATGGAATTCGGCACTTCAGTATTGTTGGAGAGCAGCTGTGTGCGGATGGCGATGCTCTATCTGCAGAGGTGCCCCAAAAAAGATGTTCCTTACAATACACACATGCAGACTCTGTTAAACGGCTCAACAAATAAAATTAGTAACCAACATTGCCAAACCCTTGCCCATTCTTGCCCATTCTTGCCCCCAGAAAGCATTTCTGGCGAGAAAATATCAGTTGAAACATTCAAATTCACATACGACAATTCACTGAATATAGGTGAAACAAGCGATTTTATCAATTCGACCGATCCAGTTCTCGGTGATGATAACGAAAACACAATTAAAGTAGATAACGATGTTAAATCGAATCAGAACAATTTCCAATCGTCATTAGCGAATATGAATTTTGGTCAAAAAAAATTTTTCATGTGACGGAAGCTGCTGAGATCTTCTGAAGATCTGACCTACTAAGTTTTGTGTACAACTCCCAATTCTTACATGATTCATTGCCACGAGTAAGATGGCTTGACTCAAACCAATATTTGCACTTCAACAGAGGAAAGTATTTGGGTTAATGTAGACCACCAATCGTAATCTGGTGAACAAACATCCCTGTGTTTCCCTCTTGGCGCGAACCCCGAACTACCGGATCTAAACGTCACATTTTTATAATTTGCTTTTGATTCAAGCACTTAGCCACATATTTCTAACATTCTAATTTCTTTTTCTTTTTCGTTCTAGAAAGAAGCGCTCAACTCAGCAGTATCCACAAGTTAGTTATGGTAATGACCAGTAATGGATAAATTTTACGAGATTTACTTTTTCAGGGATACACCACGACAAATCGGCAAACTTCTATTCCCCGTTTAAACATAACCAAAGACCAGATTCAGCGATCAACGTATGTGCCCACCGTAACCCAGGCAGATATCCATCGCGACTACAACACGTATCAAAATAATCAAAACAATCAAAATATCCCAAACAACTATCATATTGAGCCAGTAAATGGGGAGCACCTTCAGAGTTACAATAACACAATCCCACGGCCAGCCACCGGGCAAATGTTTACCTATCCAAAATTGGCCACAATACCACAACATCAACCGTTACTGACACCGGTGATTGAGTACAATGCGGAGGTTGACACTTTGAAAAAAGAAATTCAACAATTGAAAGTGGTGATAACGCGAAAAGAGGATAAAATTCATGATTTGGAATCGGAAATGAAAATTTTAAAAGACCAAAATGCCCAATTCCAAAAGATATCGAAGCATTTACAAAATTTCGACGACAATCAAAGTTCTAAGGGGCGATTTGCGATTTCGAAATTATTTTTGCAGATGAAACTGATGAAACGGCCAAGCAAAGATGAACTAAAGAAGAAGAAAATTTTACAAAGTATTCAATAAATTCCATGAAATTGTAATCGCATATCATAATAATCTCGGTTTTTTTTTTTTTTTTTAATTTCAGATGAACTCGTATTCGACAACGAGCTGGAGCGAATACCACGCGATGAATTTATTACAACTATACCGAAAATAATCGTGGACTGTATTAAGGCATTAGAATCGACATTATTTATCAAGACGAATGGTTTATACCGCGTATCCGGTAACTATGCAGCTGTACAAAAATTACGCTTCGATATCGACAACAATAAATACAGTAAAATCTACGATCAAAAGGATCCGCACAACATAGCCAACGTGTTGAAATTATTTTTGCGCGAGCTAAAAACCCCACTGATATCGCATAATCAGTTACAGTCGGGCATTCCCAGCCTAAATTCGTTCGATAACGATATGATCGACGCCAAAATATGCAAAATAAAGAAAATGTATTACACGTTGCCGGATGTAAATCGGGAAACGCTTAAATATTTGATCAAACATTTAGCAAAGTAAGTTTGACAATACTCCTAGATACTTGTAAATCGATGCTGTGTCCTAATTATTTTTTTTTTTGTGTTTTATCACACAGGGTAGCTGATATCCGTGAAAATAATATGAATTCAGAACATTTGGCCATCATATTTGGTGCGTGCATATTCAATGACATTACGAATACGTTAAATTCAAAGGACGACATGGATTTGTTCCTTAATTCGACGGCCATACCAAATCTGTGCATACGGATTATGATCGAGAATTATGAGGAGATTTTTGAAAAGAAATATTTGGGCATGGAGGATGACAATGAGGATAATGACAACGATGGTACGGATATTGACGATGACAATACGTATAAAAACTATGAAGTGGATCATTACGATGAAAAGTTTGGAACGCTAGTTTAAGCATTTTCAATTTTGTTTATAGGTACAAATATTTTAGTTACATTCATATTTTGTGTATGTTTTAGTATTTATAAAAAAAAAAATCCTTAGCCCGATGCATTAACTATATATCAGCACTGTTGATCAGGAGGCGGTGGTATAACGACAATTTAGATTTTAATAACAATTTTGGTTAATAAACTATTGTTTGCTTAAATGTAGACTAGAATTTTTTTATTAATAAACAAACGTTAGTATTTTGATGTTCTTCTAGGTTACAAAACACATTAGGGTAGATTGAGGATGCTCTGCTGTAATTTTATACCTAGATACATATATAGGGTATCTGCAAAAAGGCGACCGTCTTAAATGTGAAAACGAAAGTTTTGGCTAACGTTGTACTCATCAGGCTCATTCCTCCCGTTGGAAACCTCATTGGGGACTATCAATGTGGTTTTCATCCCAACCGATCGACTACTGACCAATGTTTCACCATGAAGAAAACTTTCGAAAAATGTTGGATTATGGACAATTTCATACCACTGAATAGCTATGCAAGAGGTGAATAGCAGCAAAACCATATTCTAAGAAACACCTAGGAACATTTCCATGGCAAACCTTGGAATCGGCGTCGGGTCGTTAATAACATCGTCAAAGGTTATTCAGGCAGAAATAAAATCCCGAATCGCTTTCGGAGAACGAGTTTTCTACGCCCTATCAAGGTTATTACAATCTAACCGTCTATCGGAGTAGTCGTTCAAGCTCGCACTTTATCATATATTCATAAGACCTGTGCTGAGCTTTCGGAAGTGAGAGCTGATCCTTGTCCTCTAAAAACTGTAGAATGTTAACTACTTTGAAAGGAAGGTCGTTCGCTTCATCTTTGGTCCAGTTAAAGTAGTGCAAAACGAATATCACATTCGTATATGAACCGCGACATAAAGCAACTTCTCCGAGGTACCGACACATCATCGAATTCATAAAACTCAATCGAGTTAGATGGCTGGAGAACGTTGCAAGGACCCCACAATAACGCATGATAAATAAAGTGTCGATCGATATTTTAATGCGTTGATTGGAATAACACGGGTTTCTGCTTTGGACGATTTGATCTTCTCATTGGTGTTTCGGCTTGTAAACTTGGATTAGCATTGTGTTGTGTTCTTGAAAGTGTTGTTGTTTCTGCCGTATCGTTGTTTACAATCTCTAGTTGAGACTCCCAGTTTTCATTATCATGTACGGGGTTGCCGCAGGCGATCCATTTCGTAAAATACTACGAAGATCACTACTTGATGTCGAATAATTTTGTATTTGTGCACTTGCAGGTGCTTGTGATTCTATACGTCATTTCGTGATTCTTCTTGTACGTCATTTGGCATATACGATGCTCATTGAACAAAATTGGTTAATGAAGATTTTGTTCTGTGGAGAAAGAAAAATTATAAAAATGTACGTTTTTACTCGCCTTGTTTTCCAATTGGTTTTTGTGTGACGATTTTTCATAGTCATCGATTGATGACAAAATTCTTGGTCGTAATTGATTTTGCGATGTCGTTGTCACCATTGGTGACGTCATGACTAATTTTCTTCATTGCTGTTTGACAGGTCAGACCATTCGTTTGGCTCCACCATTCGATTGTGGGTACTCGATGTTGATCGTACATAAATTGAGGATCATTATCACTTATACGGTGGTCGATGGCAAACCGTCATTTAAGAAAATTTGTTCTAACGCCCGCATTGTGAGCAATGGTATTGTTTTCGTCATTGGTACGAATGGAAGTTTACTGTCCACACACAAAAGAAACATTTTGTTCATAAATGGGCCCGCTTAGTCGATATGAACTCTTTGCCATGTTTGGCCACCAGCAATGTCGACAAGCCAATTTCTTCATTCGGGTGACACCCCAATATCCATCATGTAGTAGCTTCAGAGTTTTCCCTTGTAGGTTAGAGGGAACGATAAAAATTTGTTCAAGCTATGACGACGACATTTAATTTTTCCGGTCACCCATTTATTACGTAGGACTTCACTTTACGAAGTAGAGGGTCGGAGTGAGTGTCTTTTGCTATTAAATTTTAATCAATTGGATAATCGAGAATGCAATTGCTATAAATTTCACTGATTTGAAAACAAGCCTCTTCGCGTTTGTCAAAATTTCCATCTGGTCTACAAGGTAAACGTGATAATGCGTCGGCATTAATGTGGCATTTCGTAGATTTGTACGTTATTGTGAATGTGTAGCGCATTAGGATGATTGGCCACCGTTGAAAACGGTTGACTGAGTGAACTGGTAATTTTTTGTTGGGATTAAATAATGAGACCAATGGCTTATGGTCGGTAACCAATTCGAATTTTTGACCTTGCAGGTATTGATCGAATTTTGTAACACCGTAGATAATCGACAATGCCTCTTTTTTGATTTGTGTATACCCTTCTTTAGCGTTGTTCAGTGTTTTCAAAGCAAACGCAATTGGGTGTTCATTCCCGTCAGGTTAACGAAGAGAAATTACGGCACCGATACCGTATGAAGAAGCATCCGTTGCTAAAATGATTTGATAATCGTTGCGGAAATGCAGCGAGTGAGCAGCATATATTAACGATGACTTCAGTTCATTGAACGATTTTACTTGTATACTTGATATGACCCAAGTATTCGGGTTAAGGCTTCGCAGCAAATTCGCATTTGTTTAGTTGTAGTTTGAATCCGTTTGATACTAATCGTGATAATAATTGTTCAACATTCTTCTAATGTTTTTCATTGTTAGCGCCAGATATAACGAGATCGTCTAAATATACTGCACAAAATTCTAAATCAGCTGTGATTTGCTCCAACAGTCTTTGAAAAATGCCAGGTGCGCTAGATATTCCGAAAGGCATGCGTTGATATTCGTACAATCCGAATGGAGTGTTTATTACAGAGATTTTTTGGATTCATCAGTAAGTTCAAGTGATAGGTAGACATCTTTCAAATCAACTTTTATAAAACATTGACCACCTTAACTTGTAAAATAGCTCTTCAATTCGAGAGATTGGGTGATGATCCATATCGACTTGTGGATTGGCCGTCACTTTATAATCGGCGGAAATTCGTATTCCACCATTCGGTTTCTTCCCTGGTACGATTGAAGTAGCCAATGATGAGGTTTGGAATAGTTTTAAATCGTTTTGCGAGACCAATTTTTGCAATTCATTTTTACTGCTTTTCTTATGGCGAACGGTAAAACTCGTGGCTTGAAAAATTGAGGCTTTGCGTTTTCTCTCAAACTAATGTGTGCCTTATGCGTCGTACAAAGACCCAGGGTTGACGAATCAAATAATTTTGGATGACGGTTACAAATTACGCACTCGATTCTCTAGGTTTTCGTAAGAGGAGATTGAATTCACGGTGTTGGTGACATCTCTATTTGTCCGTTGTCATGGACAACCTCGAAACGCTTGAAACCAGTGCATGCCAAGAATATGCGTAGCATCGTTTGAGTTAACGACGACCACAGGTAGGACGAGCTTTTTATTACGATATGATACTTCAACATTGACGGTTCCCTTTATTGAAATGTGTTGACCCATATATGCTTCAAATCGAGTCGTTGATGGTTGACATGCAGGAGAATTGATTGCCTTGTACGTATTTAAACAGACCATGCCCCAGTGTCCAGTCGAATTCAATCCGGTTGATTTGAAAAACTGTTGAAACATCAACTTCATTCACTATATTCGTTGTTTGAGGCTTGTGATTGTTACGCTGTGGTGAGTACGAGCTCTTGCGAGACTTACAGCATTGTCGAAAATTTTAAAGGGCTTGTGATCTACACATACGGTGGCAATATGACCGAATTTTTTGCATCGATCATACGTAGCTTTGTAATACGGGCAATTTGGACGATCGTGATCAATTTCACATTGCGGACATGACTTCAACGATCTTCTTGGATGATGATTATCCACCTTGAATACTTGCGATGCCGATGAACTTTCTCTCATAAACGTTGCATTTGTTCGCACCGTTGTTTCATACGTTTTTGATATTTCGAGAACATCCTCAAGCGTTGGATTTGTTTTCTGTAGACACATGTTTCGTACCTGTTCGTGAGCGCAACCGATTTTTGTGCAAACAAATTTACAATTTTATGCAATACCAACCAAATTAGTCACCCACTCAGAATAAGTTTGGTTATGTTTCATACCTGTTGACGGAAAAAACGTCTTTTTTTGTCGTCGTCCTAAATGCAATTTGCCAAAATGTGCTGATTGAGCTGCATCCGATACGTGTCCGATGAAGATTTCCCGTACTCAAAAGGAAAAAATTGCTGCACGTGTTTTGTTGTCGTTGCTAACGCCAACTGTCCCAAAATTTTGTTATAGTAACTGAAGGATAGGAGATTATTTTGTGTCCTCTCCAGTGTTATTGCCCATCCAAATAAAATTAAAATGGTTACATCGAACTATATATTTTGTTAAATATTTTAATTACACAACACAATTCGCGGGAATGACAAGAATGACATTTTCAATTGACACGGCAGTTTTTTATACATCAGAAAAGTAACGAAAAATTGACAGTTATACAAAATAACGAAACTGCTAGAAATTGATATGCGTGAAGTTATAACATGTGCCACGCAAACAGCATTTGCGGGAAGCTTTGTTTTTTTGTGTCTCAACTTGAAAAAATGCAGCTGATGCACGTCATTTGCTTGAGGAGGATTACGGTGACCATGCACCGTCGAAAACTACCTGTGAAGAGTGGTTTAAACGCTTCAGAAGTAGCGATTTCGACATTGACGGCGAGAAGGCTGCAAGCGTTATTGGATGAAGATGATACGCAAAAGCGGACAAATGGTGCAGTGGTTAAAGCTTCGGCAGTTGGACCGGGAGGTACTGGGTTCGAATCCCACCAGAGACTGGATGCAAAAAGCGAATTTTCGACATCGATTACGATCGGTGATGTTAATAACACAACTAAGATCCTCTGTTGGAGTGCAGAATTCAGCGCCGACCCACCGTTCATGTCAATGTACAGGTTGACATGGAGCTTGCAATGTGCAGGTAGTGTTCTGATTGGATCCAGTCATACTTACCTGGAAGCTGGAACAAATTCTTTCCCTAAACAACATAGATTACCTAAAACACATTGTAAAAATCTGAAACAAACATTAATTATTAATTTCATTACCTCTGTCATCAACTAGCAAACCGGCAAGTTGTCAATAAAAAAAAAAAAAAAATTAAATAAAATCAAAATCAGCGTTCGTGGTTTTATTTTAACTAAACAAAACATTGGTCCTTCGACAGCCAGATACGATCAGCGGCAACTTTAAGGTAACATTAGTTAAGTAAATCGGTGTAACTATAATAAAGCGATGAATGAGCTAGAAAGTTTGAAGAAATTGCGGTCGAATGCAAAGGGTAGCATGACGAAGCTTTTGAATTTTGTGAGTGAGTTAAAGTGCGAAAACATTAGTGATATTGAGCAGCTGAGAACGAGAGCTAAGCGGGCGCAAGATATATTTGATAATTTCATGAGCATCGAAGAGCAGATAATCCGTGCCGATCCAAACGAGCAATCCGATATTAGTCAATTCGAAGACAACTATTATACCGTGTATTGCTATGTCCCGTGTTATCTGGACTCAATTCATGGATAAGAAAGAAAAGTGTCTCCGATAAAATAACTCAACGCGCGGATAACGATACATGGAATGTGTCGCATAATAACGGGGTTGACGTAAAATTACCGAAAATAAATATTCCTGAGTTCAAGGGCGATTACAAGGAATGGCAGACATTTTTTGATTTGTTTTCGTCTACCATTCATGAAAAGGAGAGTTTAACCTCAGCGCAAAAATTTCAATACCTGAAGGGCTACTTGAAGGGTGATGCAGAACGGTTCTTGCGGAATACCAATGTGACTGAAGCAAATTATAACGAAGCTTTACAAAAACTCATTAATCGATATGATAAAAAACGGCATACCATCACATCGCATATCGAGTCGTTCTTAAAGCAGCCATCCGTTACAAATCCTACCGCGGCCAGCATTCGTTCATTATTATACACTTCAGATGAAGCATTACGTGGGCTGAAATGGTTGGGTACGAAAGCGGAAATGCGCGACTCGTGGCTTATTTACGTTCTTTTAAATAAGCTTGACGCCGAAACACAAACATTATGGTCACAGTACGGAATAGAGGATCGGGATTTTCCCACGTTGACTGAATTTTTCAAATTTTTGGAGAACCGAACGGATTCGTTAGAAACATTGAAAGCATTTACAAGAAAGTCTAATCCAGTTATGCCAGTGAAGCTAAGTAATAAGGTCAGTTCGTTCGCTACGACAGCGAGCATTAGTAGTGACAAAATATTATCGTGCCCATTATGCAAAACCGATGGTCACAAGCTCTTCGAGTGCGAGCAATTCAAAGCCATGGCAGTATCCAAGCGGCAGGAAACAATAAAGGAGGAAAGGCGATGCTTTAATTGCTTGAACTATAGCCATAATGTATACGCATGCAGATCTAAAGCCAGATGCCGTCGTTGTCGACGCAAGCACCATACCCTGTTGCATATAGACGAACCAGCTAAAGCTAGCCTGGCATCAGAGCCCACAAATACCGCAGCGAGTCAAACCGAATCAACCAAGGTTTATCAGGTCACGGTGGCATTCCAAGCTGTGCTACCTACAGCGATGATAAAAATAAGGGGTAATGATGGGTATGAAAGGGAATGCAGATCGCTACTAGACTCGTCCTCCCAAGAATCCTTCATAACTGAAGAATGTGCGCAAAAGCTAGGGCTCCAACGAACCAATGGGCGTATAATAATGAAAGGTCTAGGAGATGTAAGTCTGGGGCATTCGCGAGGAAAGGTCCAGCTGTATGTGCGTCCAGTTCACAAGGAACATTCGCAATTTGAAGTCGAAGCATACGTTGTGTCAAAAATTGCCTCATTTGTTCCAGCAAGTGATTTTGATACTGATAGATGTGAGCAGTTAAACGGGTTGAGCTTAGCAGATCCAAAATATAACCGTAGAGGTGCAGTGGAGGTACTACTTGGCACCGAAGTATATTACGGGGTAACGGGCGGCAAACGATTGCAGTTAACCAATCGATTGATAGCGGAAGAAACTTCATTCGGCTGGGTATTGGCCGGTAGAATTGTACACGAACCGAAAAGTGCAACATTGTGTTTTAACGTGCTACTCGACATTGACGCATCGTTAAGAGCCTTTTGGGAAGTTGAGTCAATCCCAGAAAAAACGCATGTCTCAGAAGCTGAACGACGGTGTGAAGAATTATTTGTCAAAACAACCAGAAGAAATCGGGAAGGTAGATTTATCGTGCCGCTACCACTAATGGAATCGTCGCAAAGTATTGGATCATCATTGGGAATAGCGGTCAGCAGATTAAGAGCAATGGAACGGAGGTTTCAACGAGATAGCGTGTTCAAAAGGTTATACATCGAATTTATGCAAGAATACGAAGACTTAGGGCACATGGAGGAAGTACCAAGCAATCAGGTAGATCTGCATCAGTACTACCTACCGCACCATGGCGTCTTCAAGTGTTCCAGCACGACAACCAAACTGCGCGTGGTATTTGACGCGTCCGCAAAGTCAAACAGCGGCAAGTCTTTGAATAATATCTTACGTGTGGGCCCAACAGTTCAATCAACATTATTCGATATAGTACTGCGTTTTCGTCAGCATCAGTTTGTTCTCACCGGAGACATTGAAAAAATGTACCGCCAGGTATTGGTAGACGATGAAAGTGTGAAGCTGCAACACATTATCTGGCGAAGCAAGCAAGAGCAACCAACCAAGCATT
Organism: Nephrotoma appendiculata; assembly: GCA_947310385.1. NCBI lineage: Eukaryota > Metazoa > Arthropoda > Insecta > Diptera > Tipulidae > Nephrotoma > Nephrotoma appendiculata. The sequence continues at coordinate 301,639,034 of OX371223.1, forward strand.
ATAGACTTAAGACCTTGACATATGGCACCGCGTCGGCGTCATTCTTAGCAACAAGGTGCTTAAAGGAATTAGCGATAACAAATCAGGAGCAGCATAGAGCGGCAGCAACAGCGATAAGAAGGGATATCTACGTCGACGACTTAATGACAGGGGCAAGTTCGATCCAGGATGTATTAAAGTTAAAAAAGAGTATTTCGGCTATTCTACAATCTGCAATGTTCAATATGCGTAAGTGGTCTTCGAATGATGAGACAATTAGGCGAACATTTGGCGATATACCCGATACAATGGCCAATCTGAAAATTACGGAGCATCCCGAGGCAATCAAATTATTGGGCTTAGAATGGAGTGCCAAAACCGACGAATTCAGTTTTGCGACAAATTTTGAGAACAGAGTAAGCCATAGCAAGAGATCGATGTTATCAGAATCGAGTCGAATATTCGATCCACTGGGTTGGTTAGCTCCCACGATTGTCCGGGTAAAAATATTATTTCAAACCACCTGGTTACAAGCCATCAAATGGGACGATGAACTTCCAGAATCAACCAGAAGTCAATGGGTAGGATTACGTAAAGATTTGGAGAGTCTGCAACGAGTACGAGTTCCCAGATGGATTGGGTCGCACGAGTTAATCGAGCTACATGGATTCTGTGATGCTAGCCAATGGGCGTATGCGGCTGCAGTTTATGGTCGGGTAGTTAGAGGAAACACCGTAATTACACGTCTTATATCGGCCAAAACGAAGGTAGCACCGATCAATCAGCTGAGTATACCCCGGCTAGAACTCAACGGTGCTTTTTTGCTGACGAAACTTATGTTGGCTATTCAAAGTGCATTAAACCTAACCATTGAAAACATTACTCTATGGAGTGACTCAAAAATAACTCTCGATTGGCTGGCAGCACATCCACGAAAATGGCCAACATTTGTTGCCAATCGGACTTCGGAGATTTTAAGCCATTTCAAACGAGAACAATGGAACCATGTGAGCTCAGCCGACAATCCTGCTGACTGCGCATCCCGCGGGCTAAATGCAACTGATTTATTGAAAAACGAGCAATGGTGGAATGGACCACGATGGCTGAGCACAGGGAGAGAAAATTGGCCACAGCAGCTAGGTTTTTATGGTACAAATGAAGAGGCCAAAGTCGAGACGTTGGCTTTCAAAGTGACTGTTGAGAATGGCGTTATACAAAATGTTACGAGTAAAAGCGCAAGTTTTTTTAAAATGTCGAAAATACTAGCATTCATGTTTCGGTTTTCTCGTAATTGTAGAATGTCCAAGAGTCACAGAAGCACCGCACCAATGAGCCCAGCCGATATCGAAGAGGCGTCCGGGATGATAATTCGATTTGAACAAGCAAGTGCGTTCGATGAAGATATTAAAAATCTTACAAGGGGTCTGCAAGTCAATAAATCAAGCAAGATAAAGGTATTAAATCCTTTCATCGACAAATACGGAATTTTACGGGTTGGCGGTAGGCTCCGAAATTCGGCAGCGCCCTATAATACTAAATATCCGATGATCCTGCCATACAGATCAGCAATTACCAAAGCGCTCGTATTGGATTACCATACCAAATTCTATCACGCTGGCATTAATCTAACGGCAAACTTGATGCGAAGCAAATTTTGGGTCATTAAAGCAAAGGATGCAGTTCGAGAGGTTATACGAAAATGCATTCCGTGTATAAAACAAAGGCCAAATTTCGCAGTACAACTCATGGGTGATCTGCCATCTGACAGGGTCAATTTTGCGGCGGCGTTTGTAAATGTTGGAGTGGACTATGCGGGTCCATTTAAAGTAACACCGGTAAGGAAAAGGGGCCAAAAAGCAATCAAGGCATATATTTGTATAGCTGTATGCCTCAGCACCAGAGCAGCACACATAGAGGTTGTGGGAGATTTAACGACGCAAAGTTTTCATGCTGCTTTTACCCGTATGACAGCAAGAAGAGGTCTTTGTCGGGCCATATATAGCGACAACGGATCCAATTTTGTGGGAGCAAACAGAGCATTAAAGGAGCTGTATCAATTTTTAAGGGCCAACCAAACTAATGTCGCTTCTTTTCTTTTAAGGCATGAGACAACATGGCACTTTAATCCACCAGGTGCTCCGCATATGAATGGCCTTTGGGAAGCGGCAGTCAAGTCGGCTAAAACACACCTTAAGCGAGTCATTGGTGATTCAATTTTGTCATTAGAAGAATTTACCACTCTAATGGCGGGTATTGAGAGTATCCTAAATGCGCGTCCGCTATGTGCGACCGAGTCAGCAACTGATGACATAGATGACATGGTATTAACTCCATCCCACTTCGTTATCGGACGAGCAATGTATTCAGTACCGGAGGATGACTTGACAAACGTAAATATATCACACAACGCTAGATGGGCATTAGTAAAAAAGCTTAGACAACACATTTGGATTCGTTGGCTTCGGGACTATCTGGGCATCCTACAACGACGTGTAAAATGGACAACCAAGCAGGAAAACGTCAAACTTAATGATGTGGTCATTATAAATAATGAAACTCTTCCGTGTACACGATGGGCAATCGGACGAATTGTTGATTTGCAGACTGGGCGAGATGGTATCGTACGAGTGGCGAAGATTAAAACACAGGATGGCACATATACGCGTCCAATACATAAATTATGTGTCCTTCCAGTTAATTAAATTTAAAACGATGTTTCAAGGCCGGCGGAATGTTCTGATTGGATCCAGTCATACTTACCTGCAAGCTGGAACAATTTCTTTCCCTAAACAACATAGATTACCTAAAACACATTGTAAAAATCTGAAACAAACATTAATTATTAATTTCATTACCTTTGTCATCAACCAGCAAACCGGCAAGTTGTCGATAAAAAAAAAAAATAAAATAAAATCAAAATCAGCGTTCGTGGTTTTATTTTAACTAAACAAAACAGGTAGTATACTGTAAAGGTATGAATGGGTGGTGTGTGCATGAATGAAAAGAGGAGTATAAATTGACCTTCAAGGGACATTAAACCCACTGGACAATTAATACTTTCTTTTAATTAAAAAAAAAATCCAAGATCAACTTGCGGAGGCATTAAACACGACTCGATTTGGTATTTCAAAACGTTTTTATATGCTATCTGCAAAATTCAAAAGAAAAAAAAATGGGTGCCACATGAGTTAACTGAGAGACAGATGGAAAATGGAAGAGCGAAACTGCGCGACAGCGACTTGGGAAATCTTGCATTCACAGCATGAAAAAAGAGCTTCCTGCATCGAATTGTTACGAGAGATGAGAAGTGGTTCTTTTTAAAGAATCCCAAACGCAAAATGTCTTGGCTTTCACCACGTGAAGCATCATCATCGAAGGCAAGGCCAAATCGCTTCGGAAAGGAGACAATGATCTGCGTTTGGTGGGACTAAAAATGAAGCGTGTCCGTGCTAGTGCAAAGTGAAGTGCAAAATTGGTTGGATTAATGGTTTCTGTCCAAAGATGCGTCGTCTTATCGTCCTGGTATTCTTGTATTGCCAGAGATATGGCTTTGAATAAACCATTTTTTATATTTTTATTGAAATTTCCGATTTTTCAAAAAGACCTGATAATTTAGTTGCGCACCTAGTACTCCTCAATGCGAGCTTCCATTTCTTCAACTATTATTATTTCGATTGCTCACGGCAAATGTTAATTGTTGGTGATCTGTGACTATCTTGATATTATGGCCCATAAAAATAGTTTCGTGAACTATCCAAGGACCCTTGCATTGGTTGTTTAGTTTTTCTTTGTTGTATTTCAGGAGCTTGATACATAAGAGTCGGTCAGTTACAATCCGGAAATACGAGTAAGTCTGATGCTGCCAGAAATCCATTCAGTTCTTCTAGGGCTTTTAATTCTTCATTCCTCATTCAATTTTGATTTTCCTTGGTTTGTACGCTTTTACTTGAGCGATCTCCCCTCTTGTAATTGTAAGATTCGTGAGTGGTTTCGCGATTTTTGCGAAGTCCTTAATGAATCACCTGTAATATGAAGTTAATCCAAGGAATCCCTTCAGTTCTTTGAGGTGGTTTGAAATTCCTAGTCGCTGGCACTTTCCTTGGGTCTGATTTTATGCCTGTACTAGTTATAATGTAGCTCACCAATTCCTTTTCTTCTTTGAGGAATTCCGTTTTGTTTATAGATTGACTCGAACTTTGCCTTACCCAATTTATTGAACACTTTTTCGACATTGTATCGATGTTCTTCCCTCGTGGTGTCGCCAAAAACGATGATCTCTTCAATATACTTGTATCATATTTTCCCTATGTATAATTTTAAGATGTCGTCAATCATCCTTTGGAAAATTGCAGCAGCGTTTTTCTACATCTATGTGATCTCATCTATGGTGGTAAAGTATTTGAAATTGTCCAGATTTGCTATTGTATTTGTAATATCCGGAATCGGATACGTGTCCGATGTTGTGATCACATTCAATTTTTAGAAGGCTATTACCATTCGGTTTTTCTTTATATCCGAGGCGTCGAGTTTTTTCTACACAACTAAAATTGGAGAATTGTAGGAGCAGCTTTTTGCCAATGGTTATCTGGAAAACCGACCACTTTGCGAATTCATTTTGAACAGCTAAAAATAAGTACATTTTTGTACGTACTCGTAAAATATAGACATTCGAGAATATAGCCCTAATTCCATCCTCGCAAAATGCGATGGCAGCACTAATTATAGTTATCATGACCTTTTTTGTTCTCAGCCCAAAATATCTTATCATATTTACTCTCACCCTCGAAAATACTTGCTATCACGATAGCTAACAACTGTCATGACAGTCGAAATTTTTTGTTTACTGTAATTTATTTAGCAGCTCAGAATGTTATTATAATTATAAATAAATAGTGCTGCCATACACACCTTTTTTATTTTCGGGGTTGGAATTTTGGGCACACAAAGGTGTAATGTACATATTAAATAAGTACGTTTGGCAACTCTATGCACGTGGTACCGTGAGATGTACACGTTGTATCTAAAACGATATGAAGAAAAATTCGAAACATCGACACCCTGTATACCAAATCAGCAACAATCTCCATAAATATAAAAAGCAGCATGAAAATACCACGCTCGTAACATAAAAAAAGTTGAAAACACGAAACAGAGAATCGAGCGACGAAAATTCGATTATACGCTCAATACAAATGGTAATCAATTTTTCGACCAGCCATGCCTATACATTCGATCAGTACATACTACAGTAAAGTATACAGATAAGAAAATCGGAAAATTGTTATTTAGTTTTTCCCTATACGCCGTCTCTCGTGAGAGCGAACATCTACCACACAAAATAATCAACTGCGAGACGAGTAAATTCTGTATATTGTTGTTTGGATTTATTTACAGTTTGTTGTTGTTTTTACAGCAGCAAAATTTAAAAAAAAAAATTCATTCATTTGAAAACTGTAAAAACATTTTCAGTTCTAAATTGCATTTCGGCCGTGCTAGTAGTACCAAATAGGTGGTCGCACATTTTCAAATCGGGGTGTGTTTTATTATTATTTTTGCTATTAATTTAAAGTGTTTAGTGTTTCGGTGTAGTACAGTGTTAAAGTGTTAAATATTTATGTAAAGTGTAGTTTTTAACCAACAAAATATAGTTTAAAACAAAATAATTATTAGTTAATTTTAAAGTGTTTCATGTGTTGTTGTTGTTGTTGATATTAAATATTTAAATTATAATTTATGTGTTTTATAAAGCAATAACAAAATAATTAATTAATAATAATAATTTTTTGATTAGTTAACCGCACACACACAACCACATACGCACACACACACACACACACACATACACACAATAAAAATATATCAATTTAAATTTAATTTGTTTTTAATAACTGTTATTGGGATACACATACGAGTACATATTACAACACAACACCAATTTCATAATTAAATATGAATCAAATGGTATGTAGATGTTATGTTTATGTATATAAATTATATATTGCAATAGTCGAGTACATAATATATAAAAGTGTCTGTACATAAACCCGTGTCAATGCGACAAAATTATGTAATTTAAATAGGCATTATGGTAATGAAGCATTATAAATTATATGCTTTGCGTATTGTTGGTAGAAATATTAAATTGTATTGTTTAATTCTTAAGATGGCTTTATGTATTCGAAATGTAAATAAATTTAAAAAAAAAACGAAATCAATTTAATACAATTTTGGCACTCAGTGTCGTTGTACTCGAATATATATATATATATATATATATATATATATATATATATATATATATATATATATATATATATATATATATATATATATATATAGACTAGAGGAATACATTGTAAATTTTAGATTCTTATGCAAATTATCTTATGTACTAATAAAGTTAGAGTGAAGAAAGCTTCTCTCTATATAGATTTGTGTTTTGAGTGTAATAAAGCCGATATGTATAACAGCATGTTTGTGGTCGGCCGTAAATACATAACAGTTTCTTATCACATGAATAAAATCAACCTTAAAGACGACGAATTTTAATTAATCAAATTCACTCAGCAAAGTTCATTATCAAATCATTTCAGTGGTGCGCCTATATAATACATAGTTAAAATTGTAGTAAGTATTAGAGAAATATTTTTAAATATAGGGGTAGGTTCAACTAAACGATTATTCATATAAGTCCGGAATTCTGATATTTTCTGATATTCCTAAACGGCACTAAATTTAGAGGAAAATACGGGTGTGCAGGATTGATATCAGTAAGAAATCAAAAGTACTGATTTATAAGGAACTCAGCTTGAAAGTACTTTTGCACTGGACTCACATCAAAATAGTATTTTGCAGGAGCCAAAGTGCAATTTTAATTAATTTCTTCTTACACAGTTGCCATTCTGTGATTTAAATCAACATTAATAATTTTTATCATGTTCGTGTCAAGCAGTTGTTGCAAATCTATCGTTAGTTAGTTAATTTGAGTGCTTTGAACCAGCATCGACTAAATAAACCCGCCTCAATGAATGCATCTATCCCATCAAATCGCTTAATTATTAAAGTTGTGTTTCCCATTTTCTATTTCGTCCTTAATAAAGTTGTATTTTCTATTTATGTGTTTCATTCGAGAGCACTACTTATTACTCACTGTCCAATGCACAACCGCTTTTGAATCTGTGTAAATTTTGATTGGTTTCTTGATGCAGATTTGTTCGTCGAGCACTAGATTTGTCATGAAATTTATCTTACACTGTGCATCCATCACAATTCGGGTTCCATAGTAGATAATGTAACCATCATTTGCTTTCTGCTTTTCCAGTTAACCATTGATTCGCCTAGTTTTATAAAATAACCACTAAATAATTTTCTTTCAGAAGTAGTGCACCATCCAGAGTCTGCCGTGACGCTTAGAACCCCATTCTTCTCATTTAATTTTAAACACATATTTTTAGTTCCCTTTAAATAACGTAATACTTTCTTGATAAGGTCCAATAAATTTCTCTGGGGTCTGTGTTATATTACGACAGTTTGCTAATCATATAAGCAATGTCTGGGCGGGTGTCTCTTGATAAATATATTATTGATCCTATGGCTTCTTGGTATCTTAACGGAATCGTGATAATTGCCCAAAATTAACTCCACTTAATCTTGGTGTTGTTACGGAATTTGCATCCTTCATTCCATATTTGTTTAGCAGTTTTCAATATAGCTGGATTATGTAAGTAACATTTCATTACCAATTTCCTTTATTTCTATCCCAAGAAATACATTGTTTTCTATTTCGTCCATCTTAATTTCAGTTTTAATGCTGTTTATAACTTGATTGATAGTAATATCCGATAAATTTTTCATCGTCCTTCCGAATAAATACACAAGGATGAGCTTTAAGTCGTTGAAATCCGTGTTCAGCCATTATTTGGCTCAGTTTCATATACCAACATCACAACAGATTGTGGTAAACCATAAATGCTTTGCATGATTACTGCAATCAATAATAAGGTTCTTAGAGTTTCGTACCTGATTACTGGGCTGAAAGACCCCTCCTAATTTTTGATTATGCCTGGCTGCAACTAATCTTGCTTTATATATTTTGGCTGGTTCATTTCTTTGCTTAATTTTAAAGACCCATTTACTTTTTAATACTTTACTATTCGTTGGTCGTTCTACTTCTTCCCATGCTCGTAACCCTTTATGCTTTCCATTTCATATTCCATGGCTGCAAACTATTTTTTTCCTTATCGGACGATTATATCATATCTTCATATGTTTTAGGTTCTGATTCACTTATAAAATTTACAACGTTCAACCTTACTAGAAGGATGTCTTTTTCTATGTGGTCTTCTGTTCTGATCAGCGCCGGCTCTAGTGCTCTGTGCGCCCTATACAAGAATTTTTTTAGCGCCCTCTTTATCCGGTTTAAAAATTAAATTTACATGAAAACTATGATTAATTCAGACTGAACGAAAATGATGGAAGAAAAGTAAATAAATTTAAAGATACAACAGTTTATTTTATACTTGTATAATATTTCAGTAATTTTTAATTTTCAAACATAAAAAAATAATTTCTATATGTACAAGTATAAAAAAATGTATAATTCATTTTCATTTTACATTTTTAAAATTTTACTTTTCTTGCTTTCAAACTTGCAAACTCTTCAATTATTTCATTTGTATCTATTTTATTGCAAATATCATTTTCAATTGATATCATAGATAACCCTACCAATCTTTCCTGAGAAATATTCGATCTCAAATAATTTTTAATAATTTTTAATATTGAAAATGATCTTTCAGCACTTGCTTTGCTACTGAAACTAGAAGACTTAAAATTACTCGTAAAGCAACAGTTATATTCACGAATATATTTTCTAATGAATGGGAATATATATATATATATTGTAATAAATATAATGGGTCGGTATTATCATGTTTTGACATTGTATTTTTTAAAATTTTTAATTCGTTGAACAGCTCTATCGCAGAAATATCTTTTTCATCGCCATCACTTAACATATTATGAACCTAATGCTGCACCAGCACTTGTAGCATAATCCAATGAAAATGGTACAGGAATTTCTTACAAATTAATTACAAATTTGTTACACAGTTAGAAATTTTTTTACAGGCTCCGTTATCCAGCAAATCGTGTGTGGGCTGGCGTTAGACAAAGCTACACCACACTTTTCGTATTTTTGTTAATATTTATTGTATCGTACTGAGGGTGGTACTGGAATTTTTTACAAATTAATTACAACTTATCGGCATAGTTCAACCCCAAAAAAATTACTCCTAAGGGGTGCAATTCTTCAAAAATCATATTTTTCTTTACAACATTCTTATCGCATTTCTGTTAATATATATTGTATCGTACTGGGGGTGGTACTGAACTTTTTTATAAATTAATTACAACATATTGGCATAGTTAAACCCCCAAAAAACTTCCCCTAGGGGTGCAATTCTTTAAAAACCTAATTTTTGATTAGACCATGCTGTTGTCATTTCAGCTAATATTTCTTGTATCGTACTAGGGGTGATACTGTAATTTTTAACAAACTAACTACAACATATTAGGATAGCTCAACCCCCAAAACACTCCCCCTTAGGGATGCAATTTTTAAAAACCTTAGTTTTCGTCATACCACGCCTTTTGCATTTCTGTGAATTTTTGTTGTATAATGCTGGAATTTTTATACAAATTAATTACAATAAAATGGCATAATTAAACCCCTACTACCTCAAATGGTAGCAACCGTTTAAAATCATTGTATCGTACTTTACACTGGTTTTTATAAGAAGTTTTTAATAAATAAATTACAATATATTGGAATAGTTCAATTGACAAAAACTGTCCCTAAAAGTGCAGCTCTCTAAAACAATATTTTTCTGTATATGTAAAACCCCTCCAATAATTACCACTGAATTTATTACAACAGCCCACACCCACAAAAATCAAACATAATGCATCGAGCTTTCTTCCTATGCAAGAAATAGGTACCCTTGAATTTATTACAATAGCCCACACCCACAAAAATTGAACATAATGCATCGAACTTCCTTCCTATGCCAGAAATAGGCATCCCTGAATTTATTACAACAGCCCACACCCACAAAAATCGATCATAATTCATTGAACTTCTTTCCTATGCAAGAAATATTTATCCCTGAATTTATTACAACTTTTTGTAATAAATTCAATGCTACTTTTTTTGACATAGGATGCATTATGATCGATTTTTGCGTGTGTGGGCTGTTGTAATAAATTCAGGGATACCTATTTCTTGCATAGGAAAGAAGTTCGATGCATAATGATCGATTTTTGTGGGTGTGGGCTGTTGTAATAAATTCAGGGGTACCTATTTTTGGCATTGGGACGTAATTCGATGCATTATGATCGATTTTTGTGGGTGTGGGCTGTTGGAATAAATTCAGGGATACCTATTTCTTGCATAGGAAAGAAATTCGATGCATTATGTTTGATTTTCTGTGGGTGTAAGCTGTTGTAATAAATTCAGGAGTACCTATTTTTGGCATTGGAAGGCAATTCGATGCATTATGTTCGTTTTTTGTGGGTGTGGGCTGTTGTAATAAACTGAGGGGTACCTATTTTTGGCATTGGAAGGCAATTCGGTGCATAATGATTGATTTTTGTGGGTGTGGGCTGTTGTAATAAATTTCGGGATACCTATTTCTTGCATAGGAAGGAAGTTCGATGCATTATGTTCGATTTTTGTGGGTGTGGGCTGTTGTAATAAATTCAGGGGTACCTATTTTTGGCATTGGAAGGTAATTCGGTTCATAATGATCGATTTTTGTGGGTGTGGGCTGTTGTAATAAATTCAGGGATACCTATTTCTTGCATAGGAAAGAAGTTCGATGCATAATGATCGATTTTTGTGGGTGTGGGCTGTTGTAATAAATTCAAGGGTACCTATTTTTGGCATTGGAGGGTAATTCGATGCATTATGTTCGATTTTTGTGGGTGTGGGCTGTTGTAATAAATTTCGGGATACCTATTTTTGGCATTGGAAGGCAATTCGATTCATAATGATCGATTTTTGTGGGTGTGGGCTGTTGTAATAAATTCAGGGATACCTATTTCTTGCATAGGAAAGAAGTTCGATGCATTATGTTCGATTTTTGTGGGTGTGGGCTGTTGTAATAAACTGAAGGGTGCCTATTTTTGGCATTGGAAGGCAATTCGGTGCATAATGATTGATTTTTGTGGGTGTGGGCTGTTGTCATAAATTTCGGGATACCTATTTCTTGCATAGGATGGAAGTTCGATGCATTATGTTCGATTTTTGTGGGAGTGGGCTATTGTAATAAATACAGGGGTACCTATTTTTGGCATTGGAAGGAAATTCGGTTCATAATGATCGATTTTTGTGGGTGTGGGCTGTTGTAATAAATTCAAGGGTACCTATTTTTGGCATTGGAACGTAATTCGATGCATAATGATCGATTTTTGTGGGTGTGGGCTGTTGGAATAAATTCAGGGATACCTATTTCTTGCATAGGAATGAAGTTCGTTGCATTATGATCGATTTTTGTGGGTGTGGGCTGTTGTAATAAATTCAGGGGTACCTATTTTTGGCATTGGAAGGCAATTCGATACATAATGATCGATTTTTGCGGGTGTGGGCTGTTGCAATAAATTCAGGGATACGTATTTCTTGCAATATGATCGATTTTTGTGGGTGTGGGTTGTTGTAATAAATTCAGGGATACCTATTTCTTGCATAGGAAAAGAAGTTCGATGCATAATGATCGATTTTTGTGGGTGTGGGCTGTTGTAATAAATTCAAGGGTACCTATTTTTGGCATTGGAAGGTAATTCGATGCATTATGTTCGATTTTTGTGGGTGTGAGCTGTTGTAATAAATTTCGGGATACCTATTTTTGGCATTGGAAGGCAATTCGATTCATAATGATCGATTTTTGTGGGTGTGGGCTGTTGTAATAAATTCAGGGATACCTATTTCTTGCATAGGAAAGAAGTTCGATGCATTATGTTCGATTTTTGTGGGTGTGGGCTGTTGTAATAAACTGAAGGGTGCCTATTTTTGGCATTGGAAGGCAATTCGGTGCATAATGATTGATTTTTGTGGGTGTGGGCTGTTGTAATAAATTCAAGGGTACCTATTTTTGGCATTGGAAGGTAATTCGATTCATAATGATCGATTTTTGTGGGTGTGGGCTGTTATAATAAATTCAGGGATACCTATTTCTTGCATAGGAAAGAAGTTCGATGCATTATGTTCGATTTTTGTGGGTGTGGGCTGTTGTAATAAACTGAAGGGTGCCTATTTTTGGCATTGGAAGGCAATTCGGTGCATAATGATTGATTTTTGTGGGTGTGGGCTGTTGTCATAAATTTCGGGATACCTATTTCTTGCATAGGATGGAAGTTCGATGCATTATGTTCGATTTTTGTGGGTGTGGGCTGTTGTAATAAATTCAGGGGTACCTATTTTTGGCATTGGAAGGTAATTCGGTTCATAATGATCGATTTTTGTGGGTGTGGGCTGTTGTAATAAATTCAGGGATACCTATTTCTTGCATAGGAAAGAAGTTCGATGAATAATGATCGATTTTTGTGGGTGTGGGCTGTTGTAATAAATTCAAGGGTACCTATTTTTGGCATAGGAAGGTAATTCGATGCATTATGTTCGATTTTTGTGGGTGTGGGCTTTTGTAATAAACTGAGGGGTACCTATTTTTGGCATTGGAAGGCAATTCGATGCATAATGATCGATTTTTGTGGGTGTGGGCTGTTGTAATAAATTCAGGGATACCTATTTCTTGTATAGGAAAGAAGTTCGATGCATAATGATCGATTTTTGTGGGTGTGGGTTGTTGTAATAAATTCAAGGGTACCTATTTTTGGCATTGGAAGGTAATTCGATTCATAATGATCGATTTTTGTGGGTGTGGGCTGTTGTAATAAATTCAGGGATACCTATTTCTTGCATAGGAAAGAAGTTCGATGCATTATGTTCGATTTTTGTGGGTGTGGGCTGTTGTAATAAACTGAAGGGTGCCTATTTTTGGCATTGGAAGGCAATTCGGTGCATAATGATTGATTTTTGTGGGTGTGGGCTGTTGTAATAAATTCAAGGGTACCTATTTTTGGCATTGGAAGGTAATTCGATGCATTATGTTCGATTTTTGTGGGTGTGGGCTGTTGTAATAAATTCAGGGGTACCTATTTTTGGCATTGGAAGGCAATTCGGTGCATAATGATTGATTCTTGTGGGTGTGGGCTGTTGTAATAAATTTCGGGATACCTATTTCTTGCATAGGAAGGAAGTTCGATGCATTATGTTCGATTTTTGTGGGTGTGGGCTGTTGTAATAAATTCAAGGGTACCTATTTTTGGCATTGGAAGGTAATTCGATTCATAATGATCGATTTTTGTGTGTGTGGGCTGTTGTAATAAATTCAGGGATACCTATTTCTTGCATAGGAAAGAAGTTCAATGCAATATGATCGATTTTTGTGGGTGTGGGCTGTTGTAATAAATTCAGGGGTACCTATTTTTGGCATTGGAACGTAATTCGGTTCATAATGATCGATTTTTGTGGGTGTGGGCTGTTGTAATAAATTCAGGGATACGTATTTTTTGCAATATGATGGATTTTTGTGGGTGTGGGCTGTTGTAATAAATTCAGGGGTACCTATTTTTGGCATTGAACGTAATTCGATGCATTATGATCGATTTTTGTGGGTGTGGGCTGTTGGAATAAATTCAGGGATACCTATTTCTTGCATAGGAAAGAAATTCGATGCATTATGTTTGATTTTCTGTGGGTGTAAGCTGTTGTAATAAATTCAGGAGTACCTATTTTTGGCATTGGAAGGCAATTCGATGCATTATAATCGATTTTTGTGGGTGTGGGTTGTTGTAATAAATTCAGGGATACCTATTTCTTGCATAGAAAAGAAGTTCAATGCATTATGTTCGATTTTTGTGGGTGTGGGCTGTTGTAATAAATTTAGGGATACCTATTTCTTGCATAGGAAAGAAGTTCGATGCATAATGATCGATTTTTGTGGGTGTGGGCTGTTGTAATAAACTGAGAGGTACCTATTTTTGGCATTGGAAGGCAATTCGGTGCATAATGATTGATTTTTGTTGGTGTGGGCTGTTGTAATAAATTCAGGGATACGTATTTTTTGCAATATGATGGATTTTTGTGGGTGTGGGCTGTTGTAATAAATTCAGGGGTACCTATTTTTGGCATTGAACGTAATTCGATGCATTATGATCGATTTTTGTGGGTGTGGGCTGTTGTAATAAATTCAAGGGTACCTATTTTTGGCATTGGAAGGTAATTCGATGCATTATGTTCGATTTTTGTGGGTGTGAGCTGTTGTAATAAACTGAGGGGTACCTATTTTTGGCATTGGAAGGCAATTCGATGCATTATGATCGATTTTTGTGGGTGTGGGTTGTTGTAATAAAATCAGGGATACCTATTTCTTGCATAGAAAAGAAGTTCAATGCATTATGTTCGATTTTTGTGGGTGTGGGCTGTTGTAATAAACTGAGGGGTACCTATTTTTGGCATAGGAAGGCAATTCGGTGCATAATGATTGATTTTTGTTGGTGTGGGCTGTTGTAATAAATTTCGGGATACCTATTTCTTGCATAGGAAGGAAGTTCGATGCATTATGTTCGATTTTTGTGGGTGTGGGCTGTTGTAATAAATTTAGGGATACCTATTTCTTGCATAGGAAAGAAGTTCGATGCATAATGATCGATTTTTGTGGGTGTGGGCTGTTGTAATAAATTCAGGGATACCTATTTCTTGCATAGAAAGGAAGTTCGATGCATTATGTTTGATTTTTGTGGGTGTAGGCTGTTGTAATAAATTCAAGGATACCTATTTCTTCCATAGAAAGGAAGTTCGATGGGGAAATTTAATATCAGTTTATAGGAATTTAAAAATCGATAGGAGCGAGAGTATATAGGATCGGTATAAATCGGGTCGCTTTGCTCCCGTTGCTTCGCAATGCGCATTCACCCAACAAAATAAAGTGGTTAATCTGAATAAACCGTCTGTCAATTTGAAGAAATAGCGTTCAATATAGCGTCAACGAAGAGGGGCAATCAGTTTGATTACTTTTTATTCAAATTTTAAATTAAAGAGTATTTTTTTTAATTTAACGAAATTTATTCGAACTGAATAAATTGATTGAAGAAATGCAATTGATAAATTGACAAAATTTATTCAATTCAATTAAGATCTAGCTATCGAAATGAATAAAATTTCGTCAAATTAAAGAATGTTTTACTGCTGGTTTAAATAAAAAATTCGTTGATTTGAATAAATTTTTTCATATTAATTCATTGAATTCAATGAAAGGATTGTTGAAACGAATATAACTATCGTCAATTTGAATAAAATATTTGTCAATTCAAAGAAAAATTATTTAAAATATGATTATATTATATTATATATATATATATATATATATATATATATATATATATATATATATATATATATATAATTAATACATAGATATTTACCTGGATAAATTCAAATTGTAATGAGGATATTTCATAAAGAGATAAATGAAAGGTAAACAATTAAATAATACTATTAATGAAATTGTCTTTATTGGAAATTCACTTGTATAGTACAAAAATAAAATATATCACTTCATTTAACTTTTTATCTTGTTAACTGATATTATTTTAGTGCTGAAATTAGGCATTCTACCTGCACATTATGCTTATCACATTTTCTTATAATATTAAAAAAATATTTTTCAATGAACCTCCACATTAAGTGGGATGCTTATGGATATTCCAAATTAAATATATTAAATATTTTAAAACAAATATTCACCGCCTCAATAAATGAGTTCGAAATGTATTTCACACCATCGAAATACACAATAAACTCTGTTGGGCCTAAAATATTCAGCGGCTGAATACGAAATTTATTTGCATTTCAGCGCATAATTTCCTCCTTATACTCTTGGATAGTTCGCCCCAAAATCAAAAAACTTCCTTGGGAATCAGTTATTGATATTTAGTTCTGGCCCTTTTTTGGTTGCTCCTTCTATAACGCTGGTATAGTTGGAACCAGTACAGTGTGAAGTAAATGGAAAATCACGCAACATCGACCATCTAAATAAAAATAAATTATTAAATTGTTGTAATTTAATAAACTTAGAATTTTATTAACTTACTAGGAGTGATATGTTTCATTTGTTGCTAGTCTTCAACAAGTTATTTTGATGACGGATCTGGCAATATTTTAAAAGCAAATGCATCAAAGCTTAAAATAAGACTCGACGAATTTAAATATTAATAAAAATCAATATTCACCATCATCTATGAAGTAAAAAGTAATTATTTATTTAAATGTATTTATGAAAGGATTTACATGAATAGCAAAAAACAAGATTTTACTCGTACATTCCACACGAAGTTCTCAAATCTGAAAATCCATTTCGTTATTTTGACATCTCTGAGTTGTTTTCCTGCTTGTTAACACAATTACCATTAGTTCAACAGATAGAGGTTGGATAAATACTTCAGAGGTGTCAGAAATGTTGAACCCCTTATTTTGATTCATCTTTTAACGCTATGACACGTACTCCAGTATTCAATTAAGCACACTAAATATAAATTCAGTTAAAAAATTCGGTATTTCTCGAAAGCTATGATAGATTTTAGAAAAGCATGTTATGCCAGAGCTATAATTCATTTGGTAGTTTTAAGAAATGTTACTAATCTGTTTGCTGAACAATGCCTCTAAAAATAATTCAATAAAATCAAAAAATCTAAATGCTTCTTTCCTATCTACCATAGTGTTTGCAAGAAGAACCGATTTTTTCTACAGACTCGTAATGATAATTCAAAAAGTGTGTGTTTATTATATACATACCAACTTGTATCCCATTGGCTTCTTATACTGCTTCCATTTGTTGAATATTTCAATAGTAGAATTAACAGTTTGGATTTAGGGCACTCTAAAATTTTTGGTTGTTTGCCAGTGGTGTTCTAATTCTGTCCAAGAGCAATTGTCGAGCTTCCAGTTGCTCGTTGATGTTTGACTCTGGAGATTCTAATTTTGAGATGCATGCAGAACTATTAAAACAAAATTAATTATTACCAGTGTATTTTCCGTAATGTAGTTTATATAAAACACAAACACTTTTTTTATTAAAATTAACAATACAAAAACAACGCCAAACCATAATTTGTCCCTTCAAAAAAAAATTAAGCTGCAATTTATCACAAAAAAGATTGAATCACAATTACGCAAATGTTTGCTTACCAATTTATTGTTATATTATTCACTATGTTAACTCATATGTTATTCACAAAAATATTAATTTTTATTGAAAATTTATAACTCTATTTTAACACACGTATTAAATGATTCCGAATAAACAATGCGCATTGAAATGACTTAAAAAAAGTTTTCCTCGTGGTTTAAAATAATATAACTAAACTTTCGTCAATTTAAAGAAATTTCTTCAAAATTACGCTTTTTGTTCCTAGAGGTGGTTAACAATTTTGTTAAATTGAATAAATTTATTTGATTCAACGAAATTTAGTAGAATTTTATGAAATATAAATTCTTCAACGTAAACACTAAATCTTCAAAATGAAGAAATTTAATCAAATGTATTATTAATGAAATACTAATCAAATTTGAAGAAATCTGTCATTAAATTGAATAATTTTTTATTTTTTTGCAATTAATTGAATATTTCATAATCAAATCAGTAGCAATTACCATCAAATTGAATAAATCGGTTCTTCAAAGTTCAACGAAATCGATTATTCAATTTCACCTACGAGATTTTTTTGAGTGTTCTGTACCATAACGCGCTTTGAAATATCGCATTTTGAAATATCGCGTTTTGTACCATATCGCGTTTCGTCGCGAAATATTGGTATTCGTCCACAAATTTATGACATATAATGTTTATACACTGTAGATACAAAATTTATTTTTCGTTTTAGGAATTGGTGGAATTATTACAATATTTAAAAAAAAAAAACAAAAACACAAATTACCGTCGTAAAAGTTAGACCCAATATCTGGTGGCGGTCTGGTGTAATAAATTATTTAATTTGCTTAAATTTTTTAATCGTTTGGGTGAAATTTTCCCTTAGGCAAGTTATAGATGTGGTTTTGCACTAACTATAGTTTAATGTAATTAATTTGTAATAAATTCTGGCCCAAGAACGACCCTTATATCATTGCTACATCAATGCTACATAAAATTCGGGATTTGTTGTAATTTGTAACAAATGTGTAACAAATTATGGTCTGAGTTTCATTGAGGCGTTCTAATTTGATCGGTGCAGCTTTAAAGCCACCATTTTATGTTTGGCAAGCAGTTGTTGTGTGCCTGTGGTTCTGTTATTGAAATGTTGATTATTGATTTAAGGAAAATCACTAAAACTGAGCTAATCTTTACGCCCGATTTTACGGCTCCGCCCTTTTACCATCTAAAAGTTTTGACAAAAATGATGATTGAATTCGTTTGGTCATTCGTTTGATTGTCTCATAAGATTAAACGGTAAATAAATATAGAAAAATTAAAAAATAATCCCGCGTAGTTCCTCAATGCAAGAAAATCATGCCGTTTTTATCAAATTTCGTTAGGTAATCGTTAGGTCAGGCTTGGTCACCACATTTCGGCGTTTGATTACCAACGAGTCAGTTTTTATTGCGAAAAATCAAAATCAAAGTTGTATTAATTCAATAAAATCAGTATATACCAATCGGAATCAACTACTTAGTTCATTTCAATTGGATTTTTTATTAATTGTGTAAAATTAAATTCCCAAATTCGCGTGAAGTTTATCCTAAATCTGTCCTAAAAAGAAACAATACCAAAATATGTGTATATGTGTTTGTATAATGTCTCGATAGAACGAATTTTACAATAAATAGTTACATACAAATAATTTCTAACAAAAATTTTAATTTTTCTGAATGTTTTCGGGAATCTCATATAAACCAGTAATAGCTAAAGTAAGTATTGAGATGCTACTAGCCCCTATCTAATAGAAAAACTAGTTTATTTTATTAAAATTGGGATTTTAGGGTGTTTAGGACAGCGAAGTTTGCATCTACTCTTTATAAATCACTTGTAAGGTTCTCCTCAGTTTTCTCGGGAACCAAACACCAAAATGACTTATATTTTAAGAATCTGCTGCGTCACATTAAACATCAAAACACCTCTATTTGGTCCAAATTGGGGGATTAGGGTGTTTAGGACAGCGATGTTTTGAAACAAATTGTCACTAATCTTTTAACTTTAGTATCAATTCTCTATTCTCGGAGAATTTACGAGATAGATTTAAATAAAGTAAAAAACACACCATTTAAAAGGAACTTCCATCGCATTTGTAAGACAGTGTTTTTTCATGTTTACATTTTATAGGCCGGTATACATACTCAATACATATATTGGAAATGGCAGTGTACATACACAGGCACTGAGTATTCGTATAAAATTTGTTATAACTATGCGGTGCCCAAATCTTTCACCAATAACATAGATGTTACTTTAATATCGCAGACATACTTTACGGAGAAACGGTGATGGTTTTGATGTTTAATGTGACCTAGAAGATTCTTAAAATATAACTCATTTTGGTATTTGGTTCCTAGGATTTTCCGAGAAAACTTAGGAAAACCTAACAAGTAATTTATAGATTGTAGATTGCAACTTCGCTGTCCTAGACACCCTGATCCCCCCATTTGGTCAAAATTGAGGTGTTTTGATGTTAATGTGACCTAGAAGATTCATAAAATATAAGTCATTTTGGTGTTGGATTCCTAGGATTTTCCGAGAAAACTTGGAAACCTTACAAGTGATTTATAGAGAGTAGATTGCAACTTCCCTATCCTTAACATCCTAAAATCCCAATTTTAATAAAATAAACTAGTTTTTCTATTAGATAGGGGCTAGTAGCATCTCAATACTTACTTTAGCTATTACTGGTTTATATGAGATTCCCGAAAACATTCAGAAAAAAATTAAAACTTTATATAATTTGTTTCTCCTCAGTTTTCTCGGGAACCAAACACCAAAATGACTTATATTTTAAGAATCTGCTGCGTCACATTAAACATCAAAACACCTCTATTTGGTCCAAATTGGGGGATTAGGGTGTTTAGGACAGCGATGTTTTGAAACAAATTGTCACTAATCTTTTAACTTTAGTATCAATTCTCTATTCTCGGAGAATTTACGAGATAGATTTAAATAAAGTAAAAAACACACCATTTAAAAGGAACTTCCATCGCATTTGTAAGACAGTGTTTTTTCATGTTTACATTTTATAGGCCGGTATACATACTCAATACATATATTGGAAATGGCAGTGTACATACACAGGCACTGAGTATTCGTATAAAATTTGTTATAACTATGCGGTGCCCAAATCTTTCACCAATAACATAGATGTTACTTTAATATCGCAGACATACTTTACGGAGAAACGGTGATGGTTTTGATGTTTAATGTGACCTAGAAGATTCTTAAAATATAACTCATTTTGGTATTTGGTTCCTAGGATTTTCCGAGAAAACTTAGGAAAACCTAACAAGTAATTTATAGATTGTAGATTGCAACTTCGCTGTCCTAGACACCCTGATCCCCCCATTTGGTCAAAATTGAGGTGTTTTGATGTTAATGTGACCTAGAAGATTCATAAAATATAAGTCATTTTGGTGTTGGATTCCTAGGATTTTCCGAGAAAACTTGGAAACCTTACAAGTGATTTATAGAGAGTAGATTGCAACTTCCCTATCCTTAACATCCTAAAATCCCAATTTTAATAAAATAAACTAGTTTTTCTATTAGATAGGGGCTAGTAGCATCTCAATACTTACTTTAGCTATTACTGGTTTATATGAGATTCCCGAAAACATTCAGAAAAAAATTAAAACTTTTGTTAGAAATTTTTTTTATGTAACTATTTATTGTGAAATTCGTTCTATCGAGGCATTATTATGTTATTGTTGTTTTTAAATAAGCGACGAACCTGATTTTATTGAATTAATACATATTTGATTTTGTTTTTCGTAATAAAAACTGACCTATTGGTGACCATCGATTTCTCCCTCTCTCTCTGGCACTATATCCATTCAAGGGATTTGGCCGCTTCAAATGAGGTTTCATAATCCTATTTTCATTTCGGATAATGAGTGACTAATTCATTGATCCTAAACCAGCCGTGAAATTTTTTCCTTGTCACCACCGGGAATCGAACCCGGGACCTCCGGTCGCTGGAGCAAGCATTCTAACCACTTTGCCACCGGGACAGCAACGATTACTTAACGAAATTTGATAAAAACGGCATGATTTTCTTGCAATGAGGTACTACGGTGGCATTTTTTTTTTAATTTTTCATTATTTGTATACCGTTTAGTCGTAAGTGACCAAACGATAAAAACTGTTGAGCAATCCTGACCAAACGAATTCAATCATCACTTTTGTCAAAACCTTTAGATGAGGTACTAAATAGGCGGAGACTTTTACTTGAGGAATTAAACTGTATTTTGAGTTTCCTAGCCTTTACGTATACCACTGCAATCATTTAATTAAATGCATTTCCCATTGTAGACCATGGGCATTGCTAATTTGTGATTAAACCTTTTCAGAGCTACACGGTGAAAATCTTATGTCATTTCAGCAATTATTTTTGTTATGGGACTAGAAATAGCGGCGTTAATTACACTCAGAGAAAAAAGTTGTTGAAATAACAATTTTCATATGCAAAATCAATAAAAAACATAGGTTGTTTTTGGCCAATAAACGAAGTTATTGCCGTAACAATTCAATAGTTATTGATTTTACCACCTTTAAATCGACACAATAATTATTATATCAATAAGTATTTAGTTCCGTTCAATAACTTGACGTTTTAAATTGGACGTTCTTTAGTTATTATTCCAAAAAATTAAATTAGTATTTTGTACAAAGAGCGTAATAATCATAATAAAGGATTTGTTTTAAGATTTTTTTCGGCTTTTTCGGACAAAATATCATTTTAATGGACACCCATACAATGTTTTACGACAATTTTTGTCGCATAAAAACAAAGAGGCCATTTATTAACAATATTTCTACCACAAAAGTAGAAAAAATGCATTCCCCTCCCCCACGTTTAACCCCAGGGCACTTGTGTACACAAAGATACACAAACCCTTACAAAAATGAGAACTCCCTTAGGTAGCTTCTTGGCAGCTTGGTTTCGTACTGATAAAAAGTTAGTCTACTCATCAGTACATGGATTCTGTTGCCTTTTTACAATTCAACTTGAATTTTACCGAAACGTCATTGTAGTGGTGTGCATATTAGTATACGTGTTTTGTTTTGTTTTGTGTTTTTGACGTCATTTAAGAACACAAAATTATATGCATGATAGATAGTTTGAATTTATTAAATTTCACCATACTATTTAAATTAATAAAGTGTTGTGTTAATTTCCTAAATAATTTAATCTACTTCCTAGTAAATAAATCTAAAAGTAATTTCATGATCATTCATATTTCCACAGTTTATCCACTTTATAATTTATTAAACTTTTGCTTCTCAATATTATTTCCAAAAATAACACATACAAATATAGATAAATATACAATTAAACTAGGGAATATTAAATTTAATAAAAACAATAATAAAATTTATTTTATTTAAATTTTATCTAAATATAAATTCAAAATTCACAAAGCAAAAATTTGAATCGAAACTATTTTCTTATCATCTGTCATTTTTTCCTTTGCTCGCGAGCAGAGGAAATGTATTGTTTCTCTACCGATAGTATCATTTATAAAATCTGGTCAACATTTTGGCGAAATTTCATGAGGATTTGACACACACACATCGATACAAAATGACAGCACACAATATTAAAAGTGTATATTATACACTGTATACGTATACAAAATTCAACTTGAATTGAATTTGAAAAGGCAACAGAATCCATGTACAGGTTGCAACGAGCAAACTGCAAAAATCAAAATCTTGCTTTGTACCGATAATACAAAACAAGAACATATTGATTTAGCAAATTATATTCACTAAATCAGAAACCACAGGAAATTCTCACTATGTATGTGTATAACAGCCAACACATATAATTTAAGAAGAAATATTAAAGACGTCCGTGAATTTAATTTGTTTTAAGATTTTTTTCGGCTTTTTCGGACAAAATATCATTTTAATGGACACCCATACAATGTTTTACGACAATTTTTGTCGCATAAAAACAAAGAGGCCATTTATTAACAATATTTCTACCACAAAAGTAGAAAAAATGCATTCCCCTCCCCCACGTTTAACCCCAGGGCACTTGTGTACACAAAGATACACAAACCCTTACAAAAATGAGAACTCCCATCAATATGTTCTTGTTTTGTATTATAGGTACAAAGCAAGATTTTGATTTTTGCAGTTTGGTCGTTGCAACCTGATGAGTAGACCAACTTTTTATCAGTACGAAACCAAGCTGCCAAGAAGCTACCTAAGGGAGTTCTCATTTTTGTAAGGGTTTGTGTATCTTTGTGTACACAAGTGCCCTGGGGTTAAACGTGGGGGAGGGGAATGCATTTTTTCTACTTTTGTGGTAGAAATATTGTTAATAAATGGCCTCTTTGTTTTTATGCGACAAAAATTGTCGTAAAACATTGTATGGGTGTCCATTAAAATGATATTTTGTCCGAAAAAGCCGAAAAAAATCTTAAAACAAATTAAATTCACGGACGTCTTTAATATTTCTTCTTACATAATAAAGGATATTCTAGATAATATGGGGGGAGATGGATGGTACCTACCCTGATAGGGTGAGGTTGAGCTTGAGGTGAGGTTACCAAGACCAAGGCGTTGGAAGGTTGGAACGCATTTTGAATATATATAATATAAACTATATATGTTTAACACCATCTTGAATGGGGGCATTTACCTATAGAGGGTGCGAGGCCCGTGTAGAAACTATAATCTTCCTGAAAAAGAAATCTCTACAGAGTCGTGTTGCTGATATTGCGGCACTAATTTGGTGGATGGAGTTTACCAGTACCACCAAGTTAGTGCTGCAATATCAGCAACACGACTCTCTAGAATTCAATGTTTCCAACACAGAATTCTTTACATTAAAAATTCGGTCGTCTCATCAGACTGTGACCAAACTATATACAAAAATATTGAAAATTTTTGAACTTACATATAAAGTATAAGTATACTGCTTTAGCGAATTTTAATGATTAACGAGAACAGTCACGTTGTAAATGTAATAACTATAGTTATTGAATTAGTAATTTAATCAAGTCCTAATGTTTATTTTAACAACGAACATTGTCCGATCAATAAATTTAGTAAGTTTAGAATTGATAACTAATACATTGTCATTACAATAAGTGTATTTATTAGTAAAACTATTTTATTTTATTGATAGAATACATGTTTTTGTTAAACTTAAAACTAAATTATTCATTAAACAATTTCATTGCTGATTTTCGAGAAATACGATTCAATAAGTCAAAGTTATTGAATTAAAAACTTTTTTTTTTTTGGGTGTAAGTCAAAAGTAATTATTAGTAATTATTGGAGCTCTTTGAACACTCACTGCATAGCTCAAACTCCCATTGAGTTTACCTAGAGCGGTTTACGTTGGAGTGCTTATTTTAATGACAAATCCGAATATAACGACACAAATTACCGTCGTGAAAAGCACTGCGCTAATAATAGTTATCTGCATTCATAATTAATTAGTTATATAGTTTAGGGCCGATAATTTATTGTGTTTGAAAATCGCAGACTATCGCAGTTCGAGACTTCGAATTTTCTGCAAAAATATTAGAAATTTCTGTTTGTTTAGGGATTACTGAAAAGACATGTGTGTTATGTAAGAAATTCTGCAGTGCTTTTGGCCAAAATAATTTTCACCAGAAAAGATATCTTAGACCAATGTATTCGGCTTCACATCCAATTCACGAGGCCCAAATTGTAATGTGAGTATCTACAAAACAACTGATAGTAAAAATTGACGATTTTCGCTATTTTGCATTGGCACTGTATGCGCTGTCCTATTTCCAAAATTAAACATTTTATTTTTTATGGGCGAAATGGGATTAACCTTTGTGTCAACACAAGTATTTTTCTCTTTCCGTCAAGCCAAGTGTGTTCGTGTTGATTATAATATGTAACTGGCTAAGCGGAATTCTAAAAATTCCAATATTTATAAATTGATATTGCATATGCTTTACTATGATTTCCGGTTTCTGGAGAATTACTGAAAATTATTTATATTACAACTTTTCTATCAGATCAATTTTCACGTTTGAAAATGGAAATGCACACCCGGGTGTGTTCGTGTTGACATAAAGGTTAAACCCTTACGGTCTTCTATAATTACCTTTTATTAGTCCGTGGTTTAATAAGGGCGTTACAAGTATTTAATTAATCAATTTCACTTACTTAAGTAACTTAGTACTTAACTAATTGAAGGCGCTGAATTCAAATCCGTTGACCAAATTGACCTCTGGTGCATGGTTCTGGCGTTAGCTTCTGTCAACCTATGCCGACAATCTGACTAAACGGTTGTAATATTCAAACAAATTTACCTGTATTTAGTCGAGTGGCTTTCTTGAAATAAAAGCGGATGTCCCCCTCCATTAAACCGGACTTCATTTTCTAGACGAATTACCGCTAATCGTACAGGTGTTGCTGTTGTAATCGATGGTTCATCATTTTTCCTTTTGTTGGAAGCTTTCTTGAAACTCATTTTGGTGAGACAGCATCCTAATTTCAATTTGAAATCTTTTAATTTCATGTTGTGGTGACAAAAATTCAAGTGGAACAAAACAAATGCAATTTTTCACGCAATTAGTCCACATATGATGACTTAAAGAAAAATGTTTCCATTACCTTTGAGGCGATTTGTCAACATACGTTGACGTCTATTTTAACTATCGTAAGAGCTTGAAATCGAATAAAACCTTTATAATTTTTTCTTTAGTGCATATTTACGACATTCACGAACAAGAAATATTAATGATTTTAACCTTAAAATAATATTATACTACATAAAAATGAATGTTTTGCTTACCTTACGTGGAAGTAATATTTTGGCGGGAACGTTTGGAACAAAAATAATTATAGCTCTGTCAAATTTAGTATTACATTTAAACACAGAACAAATGTGGACTTCCAAATAGTAATAGAATAGATATATGTAATACATAACACACCAAATACACGGAAATAGTAAAGCGGAAAATGACTATAAAAACATGTCAACATCTGTTGACATCAGTTCTCAAAGGGTTAAACCAATAAAACACAAAAGTTTTGTTGTAGCAAAAAGTTCCATAAGAAAGCTGCATTTCGCATGGAGTCTTTGCAAAATTATACACTTCGCTCAAATCACAAAACTGATTAAAAATCTTAGTCATTGGAGTTAGAGTTGTTGAACACCTGATCTTTAGATCCTATTGGATTTGCGTTATTGTTCGAATCGAATTACAAGTGACATTTCTAGAATTTTCTCAAAACTACTAAAAATTTTGGATTTGGTAAATCGTACAACCCAACCCAATAAATTCTATATGGAAAAAAAATGGAATTTATTTTGGAATTTTTTTAAAATGAAATTTATAATTTGGTATTTTATTTAGAAGTTATGTTTTTCTGGAATGAGGTTTTTAATTTCTTTTATTAAAAATTTTGTTGCTGAAATTTTGTTTTTTTTTAGAATTTTGATTTTGGAATTCTGGATTTAGTGAACCATATCCAGCCCGTCGTTGAATTCGGCCATTTCTTAGCAAATTATGGTTAAATTTGGTATGTAGCTCTAGATTGAAATTTTAACGTGAATTTTAAACGAAGTTCTGGCATTCAACCATTCTATTCAACCAGAAGCGTATTTGGATTCTAAAACGAATTTTTAATGAAGTTCTAAAATTCGGAAATGCTAAATAGAACTAGGCAATATATTTCTTTACTATATTATTGTCAAATGTGATTTGTATAGCGGGATTGCAATTCTAATATCAATTTTGAACGAAATTCTGAATTTTGGCTATGTTGAAACTAATTAATGATGAAAATTTTTAACACGACCATAAATAAAAACACCTTTTTATTAAAAGAGTACATTTCTAATCGATAAAATATTAAAACCAAAAAAAAATCTTTAATCAAAATTTCGAGTTAATCCAGAAGAAATCGCGTGTAGACTATTTAAAAAGCCGGTGGATTTTTAGTTAATTGATTTCAATCACAAACTATAAAAAATAAAAATAAAATCGGGAAATGACCCAACTCTAGAATTTTATCCGAAATTTATTTTCAAACTTCCTGACCCGGCGAACTTCGTACCGCCTCAAAATCAATAAATGTTGTTTAAAGTTATTATAGCTTAATTAGATTGAGTTTTTTATTAAGATACAATGATTACTCCAAATTAATTAAATTCAATGAAATTACAAAAATCAAAATGAAATATATTTTAATTACATTGAAATGAATGTAATTCACGTGGCAGCAAGGCTTTCGTTTTATTGAATTGCGGATGGTTTACCGACACGTGAACATGCTACGTACAATTGGCCGTGAGAGAAACATTCATTTTCTAGATCAGGCCTCAAACACTCAAGGATGGGCCTTGTGATTTGTTGATCGTCATGGCGAATGCAAGACGAATCGGAAATTGAATTCGTTTAAACTCGAATGGCATATCGGTTGGGATCATCGGAATTCTCGGAATGAGAACTTCCTCACCTTTGAACTTTCCTTGGAGTATCGTCGCGTGAATCACATTGTCCATGAGTTTTCTCACCACCAAACGCGTTCCGTTACATAATTTTGGTTGATTCAGGTTTCGTAGCATGATGATTACCGAGCCTACTTTTAGTTGTAAATTGTGCGGTGGCAAGCTAGGTAGATCCAATGAGTTTAAAAATTCTGTTGGAGAGTTGGTTGCTTCGTCTTCGTTTGTCATACAGTCGATAGATTTGAAGGAATGAAGTGGACCGACGATTAGATTTTGAATTATAAAATTTAAGTGATCCACATCTTTGTTCTTTGCCGCAAGAATTACTCGCACTCACCCAATTGTGATTTTTGTGGTTAGTAATGATGTTCGAGAACACTTGAGCTGATGAGCTCGTCCTTTGTTGAGACAAAATTGCAAAAGTTCTGAGGAAACGAAATCAATCCGTTCGATTTGTCGACCGGAACACGGCCATTACCGATAGTCAGCAATTGCTTGGAGAATTCTTCGGCAGATGGATCGTTTAACAATGCAACTCGCATGTTTGTCATCAGCTGAAGTTTCTTCACATACCAACACAGAGTCGATGATTTGAGGCAAGCGTTTATTTCATCAGCGGCGGTCGATCTTGGAATGACTGGTATTGTTTGATGGAAATCGCCAGAAAGTAGAATCATTGCGCCTCCAAAACTTCTTGTGTCATTGCGTAGATCTTTCATAGTTCGATCGAATGCTTCCAATGCGCGTTTGTGCGCCATTGTACATTCATCCCAGATGATGATTTTACTTGCTACCAAAACTTTTGCCATTGCTGAGTGTTTTGCAATGTTGCATGTCGGGTTTTCAACCGATTGAAGGTTTAACGGCAATTTCAACACTGAATGAGCTGTTCGGCATTCTTCTAGCAATGTGGCCGCTATCCCAGAAGAAGCAACTGCTACAGCAATATCGGATCTCGCACGAACAGTGGCCAAAATCAATGACATGAGGAATGTCTTCGCAGTTCCACCGGGCGCATCGAGGAAAAATAATCCACCATTTCCATTATGAATTGCCTTCATTAACGTATCGTATACACTTCTTTCTGTGGGGGGGGGGTTCAACAGTGGTACATTGGTTCGAACTGATTGGTTTAATGCATCTCGATCGTATTCATGTTCACATTCCAATTGTCGATTGAAAGTGTCGTTTATTCCATGACATGACGTTGGCATTCCTAATTTGACTAACAAACTGCCGCACTTGATCGGGATTTCCGGAATTTACACGAATTTGATGTAGAATGTCTTCTGACATGTCATTCTTGTACTTGCTCCATAGTTCACGTGGATTCGATGGGAAGCATGTCGAAATAATGATAGCAAATATTGTGCGTATCTGTCTTGAAGATGCAGAAATAATTGATTCAGCGATTGTCATGTCTCAATGAGTATCGTTTTCAAGCAAGTTGAGCTGTTGGCATGCAGCACGAAATGTTGGGCACACTACACCATTGACAGTTCGAAGTGATTCAAATGATGTCGGCCCACGAACATTCACCAGCAACAACCGCAAGTAGAAGCATTCGTCATTCTTCGGATAAGCTGTGTAAATGCGACCAATAGCATCAGTAGAACGCACACTTGGATGATCAGGAACCTCATCGCCTTGCTTCCGACTTTGAAATTTTTTTGATGAGGCGTTCCAAGTGTAATAACGTGTGGTATCTCAGAGTAGAGCAATGTTCGTGCAAACGGATCACTTTGACAAATCGAAAAGAAACTGGAACAAATACACCGCCAAATATAGAACAGTGGGATGACGTTCACGAATAGGGAATGAGAATATACGCCAAATCGCCTCATTGCAGCTCACGTATCGACCAACTTGATAATGCGTGATTTCATCGTTTGCATTGGGATTTTGAACACCAAAAACCGCCATATCGCTGCCTTCGTGACATATTTACAAATGTATTTGATGGACTTCATTGAATTGCAGGACTCCACGTTGCAATGCGCCTTGAATGGTTTGGAAAGAAGTGGCGAATACGGAACAATCCAAGTGTTGTCGACCACGAACTCATTTCCTCTCACTATCGTTGTGATAGTTCTACCGTTATCATCGGGTGATCGACGCCGGTACAGTGGATAACCATCGTTGCCAGTGATAGTCTCTGCGGTTAAATTTCGTGGATAACGCTTGAAACACTTGTTGTCGGCCCTGCACGGTGCTTAGGGATTGATGGAGCCACACGGACCGTGAACCATGTTCGTAATTATAACATCATGCAGGTCTGGATCGGTTTCGGGATCAGGAATCTCGGCACATATGATGTCATCTATTTCGAAGATGACATCTGGTCGAATTTTTTCGACCAACCAAATAAGAATGTGAGCATGCGGCAAGCCCCGTTTCTGCCATTCAATTGAATACATCCAACATCGAGTATCCCCAAAGGCGCAATGCCTAACAATGTAGTTCATCAGCGACCGGAATTTTTGTTTGAAGACACGTGCGATGATGTCGTGCCGATCGCTTGTTATTTGCCCGGATAACTGCTGCTACCCGAACAATCTCTATCCATTTCGGATTGCAAGTAAAAGTGATGAATAGATCTGGACAACCGTAATGACGAATCATTGCATCTTGCGCATATTCATGCATATGACACGGGCTGCCAATGTACGTCGCCGGTAGAATAGTCAAT
This sequence comes from Nephrotoma appendiculata, assembly GCA_947310385.1. NCBI lineage: Eukaryota > Metazoa > Arthropoda > Insecta > Diptera > Tipulidae > Nephrotoma > Nephrotoma appendiculata. The sequence goes on from OX371223.1 coordinate 301,669,470, forward strand.
TGACCAACATTAGCTGCATCTCCTTCGGTGCTGATTGCATCGCGTAAATGGATATATTCCTCCGAACGCAGTTTAGCTTGGTTCAACCGAATGAAAATGAGGTGCTCTGTTTCGATTTTGACGTACATGTTGACGATATATTGCTGAAGCAAACGACGAAATCGCAGCAAATAGTTGTCAGCATTTTGACGAATCATCAAACGATATGCGTAATAATTCATCGAACTAATCTTCTTGTTAGTTTCCTCACCTGAAATGAAATCACTGAAATTAGTGTCATAATGGAAATTATGATATCAATATCCACCGCTCAATGAATTTATCATGTTGATATTGAAGTGATATCCATCGTCTCCTTGCCAAAACACCAGCGGGTAATGCAATGTATCGTATGAACGGTGTGTTTCGTTTATTCGTTGCAGTTGTTCAATGTCGCGACGTGTAAGCACAATATCGCGCGGTTCCACGTGTTCACCAACAATCACAATTGCGACTTCATCTATTGTTGGAGCATTAAATTGGCGTTCGTGTGTTCCAGCGGGTCATTTATCTGCTCTGATCACGACTTTGCAGTCGTCACTTGGCATGCGATCCAATGCAGTTTTAAACAACCGAACCAATGCATGATGTTCATGGAGTACTTGCTGCAAATCATGCGGAACTATCTAAACTAAACTACTAAATTAATCACACAAACCAAAATTACATTATCGATGTGCACACAATCACAAATGTGATAACCTCACAAAGTGAACATCTTCGAAGGGAACTTACCGTTTAAAAATCACTATCGAAAATAGAGTTCCACAGAATAAAAAAAAAGAAAAAAAAAGAAAAAAAACAAAAAAAAAATCTGTTTTCCGGTGTTGGGACACCCTGTATCACTAAACAAATTACGTTGTACGCAAAAAAGTACTGTTTTCTTGTTGTTGTTGGCACACACCACACATTCTCTTATTTCACTAAATTTCACCACTTATTTAAATATTATATGCTAAACCACAATCCACTTAAACTAATATATGAAAAAACCAAAACCAAAAATAAATTAAATTTAATATTAAAATCGTAAAAGGAAAAAACTTTTTTTGGGCTGTCAAAATCTACTATTCGCAATGAAATCGTAATTCGGACGAAGATTTTATCTATATAATAGATAAGTAGATGAAATAAAAAAATTGGATAAAAACTAAAATACAAATGTGCAAGCAAGCAGCCAGCAGTCGGATTCGAATCCAGTACCTTGCAACCCAAGCGCCGAAGCTTTAGCTACAAATACAAAAATTCATATAAAAAAAACTTTTTTTATTAGATTTTTGGGGCTTTCCTTTTGAGTTTTCCCGACGTTTCTTTTTTCCCTAAACCACCACTGTATTGAGACGAACAAAATAAAAATAAAAAAAAAAATGAACTAAATGTTTGAGAAAAAAAATTTTCTTGATAAATTTTTTTTTGGTGAATTTTTCCGTTGTTTTAATAGTTATTATGCTATTCGGAGCGAAGATAAATCCAACAAAACAAAGATCATAAAAATCGGTCCAGCAGTTCTTGAGTTATAATGGTGTAACTAACCCGACTTTGTTTTATATACTCGTATATAGATTTCACTACAGCTTTACGAATTTGGAAATTACCGGTTGAGAAATGGCTAAGTTTCATTCCCTAACGCTTTCTATTTTCCAAATTGGAATTTTGAAAAGCTGGATTCTGAATGGCGGCATTTTGAAAAGTCTTATTTTAAAATTGCGGGATTTTGAAGAGCGGGCAAATCCAGTACAAATGTATTAATGAAATTGTTACGATTGACCATTTCAGCTTGTTTAAGGTGCACAATCAATGGACGTAAAACAAATTTTAGTACACAGTGGTCCTAGGCAAATTTCTTACAGGATCGCGTATAGGTGTTGGACATACTTCACGTGAATAGGAAAATTTATTTAAAAATTTCAAGGCACGGTTAACCAAATGACAAAATCATTTAACTCCGGAAGTATTTAGGATTAAATTTACTGAACCCCGGTGTTAAGGCATTCAAAATAATAACTTACAATTGAAGTATGGTTCACATCCCATAATATTATGTACATAAATATTTATAATTTATAATTGCTAATATATACTTTTGAATATTATTTATACATTATATATTGAATTATATTTTATTTTACTTATAATATTACATAATCATTGTATGTATATAGTACTCATACAAATAATTTATTATATATACAGGGTTATCCAATTCGAGGTTGATAAAGTAGAAATCTGTATACCGACATCTGTCAAAGATAAACGTCAAGTACGCTGTCATTTATTTAGTTGACATTCTGCCATTTAAGAATATGGAGCATTTAACAATCGACCAACGCGTTAAATTTATTAAATCTGCTGATGCTGATTTTTCGAACAAAATTTTCTTCAGTGATGAAGCTCATTTTTCGCTTGGTGGATACGTTAATAAGCAAAACTGTAGAATTTGGGGCTCAGAAAATCCACAATTGATTGTAGAGAAGCCATTACACCCGGAAAAAGTCACTGTTTGGTGCGCATTGTGGTCTGGTGGTGTGATTGGGCCGTATTTTTTTGAGAACAACCATGGACGAACCGTTACCGTCAATTCTGAGCGCTATGGCCGCATGTTAACCGATTATTTTTTTACGAAAATCGAAGATTATGATCTTGACGATATGTGGTTCCAGCAGGATGGAGCAACCAGTCACGTAACACGAGCAAATCGAGATCTTTTGCAAGAGAAATTTCCTGGACGTTTGATTTCGCGATTGGCTGATGTCAATTGGCCTCCAAGATCCTGTGATTTACCGCCTTTGGATTTCTTTTTGTGGGGCTACGCGAAAGATCGTGTTTACGCAAACAATCCTCAAACTCTTGACGAATTGAAAACTAATATTCGTAAGGTAATGGCCGAGATACCGCCCGAAATGTGCCGAAAAGTCATTGAAAATTACCTCAAAAGAATCAAGGCCTGTAAGAAGTCCCGTGGAGGACATTTGAATGATATCTTGTTTAACTAAAAATGGCAAGGGTCAATCTGTAAAACGAAATAAAAATTACAATACATTCCGAATATTTTGTGTTTTTTTTAAGTTTACTTTATCAAGCTTGAATTGGATAACCTTTTATTATTATGTATCTAAATTGTAGCAAATATTAGGCATAAGGAAATTGTATATAAATAGAATTGTATGTATATACATTAACAAGAATACATAAGTAGTCAATGTATATTCAATTATAAATGTATGTGCTAACCAAAATCTATGTACTTATAAATATTATATACAAACGATAAGCTTCTTGTTTTGAATTTATTAAAAAATATTATTAATATTGTAATTTTGGTGCAATAAAGATCGTTTGTTTATACAACAAACTAAATTCTTCGATATAAAATTATAATAATTTAAATAATAAAAATCATAATTATATTATATTATGAAATTAAATATATTAAATAAAATAAAATAAAACTTATAATAAATCATTACGTCTTCGAGTTATAAGTTTCTTCGAGTGTTTTTCTTAAATGGAATAGTTGGTTAAAATTAAAATTCTTCGAACAACTATTACCACCCTAGGGTTTATAGTAAGGTTTCAATTTTTTCCAATCATAGTAAATTGAACCATCATAATTTTTTTTCCAAGATTTGTTCTTTAAAATAAAAAATGAAATTTGAACATTTTAAAATTATTTCTAGCTCACTTAGTATAAGAGATGACTGCAAACTTGTATAATTTAGGACAGAAAATTTCCTATCAACAGTTTATTTAATTGTTTAGGTTTGAGGTCTCAAACATATGATCTGACATAAATTTTCAATTATAGAAATTGGTATCTCCAGCCATCTCTAATATGGGAGTTGGGAATAACTTTATAATGTCCCAATTTCGTTTTTGATAAAAGACAAGCTAATTGAAAAAAAATTAACAGTGTAAATAGTTAGGTATTATTCTTTGGTTTCATTCGAACGCAGAACAGACAGCTAAATATTTAAATCAAATTCGGAATGAGCCTTGAAATTTTTAAAATCTTCGAGTATATATTATTGCTAATTTAGTCGAAATTCAATAGTCATTTGCCCTTCTTTAATTGTCCAAAAACATAATTGTAATTAATCTGTTTGCCAACTTTGTTGAGCTTTTATTCTTCGTAAACCGTTTTTATTCTGCGAAACTACTCTTCACATGTAAAACTTTTTAAATTTCAAACTTCTTTCTTGCAGTCTTTAAGGTTCCGGAATGCTTACAAATGTATTCATGCACCATGAAAACTAAACATAACATTCTAAAACTTCGTTCATAAATTACGTAAATTAGTCGATGTGTTAGAAAACGTTATGGTGTTTGCACGTTGTTAATGCAATGCAGAGAAAGGTGTCGTAAATTACATAATCGTTTTCGAGGATTTTATGCTTTACTGAAAAAAGGAAATACTTTACGTAATTACATTTATTGACTAAGGAGGTTGTTACGAAGGGTTACAAAAGAAAACGTAGAAGTTTTTTGAAAATGAAAACTAAATTTTCCTGTAATACGTATAATAGCGATCTAAACGGTTTTACGCAAGATTTGAATTAAATAGAAAACACAATTTTTTTTCAATTCTATTTTTTTTATTGAAACATAAAGAACATAGGTTAGGGTTATGTAGGGAATAGCACATCGGGCAAATGACCTCCACCGCTTTGCTGGCACATACGCACTCTCAAATGTGGCTGAACTTCGTTGATGCGGCGTTGAATCTCCTCCTCGAATTCACGGGTAGATGTGGGCTTATTGACATAGACCTTTTACTTCTATGGGGTTCAATGGGGTCATTTCTAATGACAGAAGCAAGAGACTACAAGACCAGGAAATGTATGATGCAAGAATTGCACCGTCTTGCTGAAACCTTGGTTAGCATATCGCGATATCGAGCACCAGTAATAGTAACTGCTTCACCAGCCTCATTTTCAAAAAAGTATGGTCCAATGATGCTCCAATGTACAGGCTCTGCGCTATACATGGTGATTAGGCTTTAGTTCTTGTGTTAATTGAACTTTGTGAGCATAGAGACGAAAATCTTTAGTGTGTATACGCTGTGGAGAGCATCTTGAAATTTGCATTTTGCACGAAATTGCGAACTATGGCAGCTAAAATTTATCTTCAATTATTTGTCAGCTGTCAAACTGGTTTCTTTTTATGGTTGCAAACACTAAATTAATTAATTTTCTTTTTAATTCAAATCTTGCGTGAATTTTGGGACACCCTTTTTCATGAGTTAGTAAAGTAATTGAAATTAGCTAAAATGGTTGTCTAGACTCGTTGGTAGAGTTTCTCGGTAGTTTTAAATCCATAAAATAACAGCACCACCGAAAAGTATTTCAACGAATTAAGGCATTGTACATTTATCTATTCCACATATTGATTTTTTTTGGTGTCCAACACTCGACGTATGTTGTCATTTTCATGCCCAGATAACCGTTGCACGCGTTTCCTTATTAATTTCTTTATTTCCTCGGTGACGTATTCCATCTTTAAGTCTGTAAAACGGTTCTTGTTTCTAATGTACCATGCTTCATTCACAATCCATTGCAGCACTTTATTTTGTAGGCATTGTATCAATTGTGCATTGATCTTCTTGGCTCATCCACAAAGTTGGACACGATAGGTCCATACTACTTTTAGTATTTGCCTGTAGAACAGAAGCAATTTGTTATGTATTGTAAGCTCAGAATTTTAACCCTTTTCTACATTTTGGTTTGTAAAGTTGACATGCACTGATAATGGCGTCATTTTTTAAGATGCGCCATTTTTTAGTTCAGCTGCTCACTGTGTTATCTGCATTAAGTCTTTTCCGCAATATCGTTGGGTGTGTTTAAAGCCTTGGCATTTCTTGCATTGAGATATTAACCTCGTATTCTTTATGAGTGATTATATTTTAACCCTCACATTGAGTATGCTTTGATATTAACCCTTTGAGACCCGGCCCTATACAAATGTCAAATTTAAACCAATTATGAGTGAAACTTAACTAATTCGAAGACGCTGAATTCATATCCGACGACCAAATTGACCTCCGGCCAATGATTCCGGGGCCAGCTTCCGTCAACATATGTTGACAATCTGACTCATCGGATGTAATAATCAAACAAATTTTAGTGTCGTTACTCCATATATTTTTCAGGTTTATTTATTATTTAATTTATTTAAAACTTATAAATAATATATAATAATTTGTTAATTTATCTAGCAGTAGCTAGAATATATATTTAATTAGTACATTTCAATATTAAATTTATTGCTTTTGTTAATTTCATCACAGAATTTATTCATTATTCAGTCAAAGTTTATTTATAAAATTATAAAATAATATAGAATAATAATAAAGGGTTATCCAATTCAAGCTTGATAAAGTAAACTTAAAAAAAAACACACAAAATATTCGGAATGTATTGTAATTTTTATTTCATTTTACAGATTGATCTTTGCCATTTTTAGTTAAACAAGATATCATTCAAATGTCCTCCACGGGACTTCTTACAGGCCTTGATTCTTTTGAGGTAATTTTCAATGACTTTTCGGCACATTTCGGGTGGTATCTCGGCCATTACCTTACGAATATTAGTTTTCAATTCGTCAAGAGTTTGAGGATTGTTTGCGTAAACACGATCTTTCGCGTAGCCCCACAAAAAGAAATCCAAAGGCGTTAAATCACAGGATCATGGAGGCCAATTGACATCAGCCAATCGCGAAATCAAACGTCCAGGAAATTTCTCTTGCAAAATATCTCGATTTGCTCGTGTTACGTGACTGGTTGCTCCATCCTGCTGGAACCACATATCGTCAAGATCATAATCTTCGATTTTCGTAAAAAAATAATCGGTTAACACGTGGCCATAGCGCTCAGAATTGACAGTAACGGTTCGTCCATGGTTGTCCTCAAAAAAATACGGCCCAATCACACCACCAGACCACAATGCGCACCAAACAGTGACTTTTTCCGGGTGTAATGGCTTCTCTACAATCAATTGTGGATTAACGTATCCACCAAGCGAAAAATGAGCTTCATCACTGAAGAAAATTTTGTTCGAAAAATCAGCATCAGCAGATTTAATAATTTTAACGCGTTGGTCGATTGTTAAATGCTCCATATTCTTAAATGGCAGAATTTCAACTAAATAAATGACAGCGTACTTGACGTTTATCTTTGACAGATGTCGGTATACAGATTTCTACTTTATCAACCTCGAATTGGATAACCCTGTATAATATCACATTATACATTACAATAATTAAATAAAATATCACATATATAATTATTTAGTATGAAAATCATAAAAACAATTGTTCTTAGAACTAATGCATAAATGTACTTTGCACTTACCTGTTGTGTTTATATTAGGATTAGTTGGATTATCATAGATTAATTAAATACACACTTTTAGTTTATACGTGTTCTTTATTTAATAGTTCCAATTACAATGGTATTTTCTTCTTTCTTCGTCTCCAATGACGTTATCTTCAATTCATATATAATGGAGTGTGTTCATACACCCATTTCACAAACATTACATTACCACAAATTACTCTAGACGAACCTTTACAACTTGGGTTTTTACATCTGCTGACAGAGTGGCTTTGTTTAAATAATGGGAGGTGATCAACCCCATCAAAGCGGATATCTATTTCCGGTCGAAATTCCATCGGTCGTACAGTAGTCGTTGGTGAATGGTGATGATATCGTGAATGTCTCTTCATACTTTCTTTTATTTGAAGATTTTTTCAAACTAACCTTAGTTAGACACCATCCAAGTTTTAATTTAAAATCCTTCAACTTCAAAATGTCTTTTTCTGGTATCTTTTGAATTTCGCAATTTCTTTTATATTCCAAATAACTCGAGCATACGGCAAAGTCTATAAAATGAAATATAACGCGTAACGTAAACTTACGCGATTTTATAAATATGCGGTAGTAGCTTAAATATTGATCGAGCAAGTCTACACTTTTATCCCATCTTTTGATTAGTCGTCCTTCGCCTTTAGTAACAAAGTTAGAAGCCAAGTGAACGGAACGGTTGTCTTGCCACTTTACTAATACAATTTTGCCATCTCGGCTAGTCATTTCCTCCGATGATCCACGGCCTTTTCGTTTCATCTCGGCATCTGTACTAAACTTTGGATTGTTGAATCGATTGACACGAATAGTTCCGGCTGCGTTTGTTTTTTTTTTTGTGACAAAATTTCAAAAATTTGATAAGTACTGAAATAGTTATCAAAGAATATTGAGTGGCCTGGTTTGGTAATCCGTTGTACCAAATGAGTTACAACTGCAGCACCAAATCCTAAGGAAGATTTGTCGAAGATATCAATCTCTGTCGTTGCACCCTGGTAGAGCACAAAATCGTACGGGTACCCGGATTTACCACACAGAACAAAGACTTTTATGCCTCAAGGTTTCGGTTTTCCCTACATGTATTGCTTAATTCCCAAATGACCTTTAAAAGGGATCATTTGTTCGTCTATTGAGAGATCTCTCTCCATAGGCATTTCGTGGCAACGTTTCTTGATGTTGTTAATAAGCGGACGTACCTTTATAAATTTATCCGGGCAGTTTGTAGGGATTGTTGTGTTATCGATGAAGTGTAAATTGGTTCTCAACCAAAAGAATCGATCGCGAGGCATTACCTTCGAAATACAATGCAATTCGAGATATTGATTCCAATACATTTTGATCTGGGGAAAACCAAGAACTCCCATGATGATGTGCATTCCAAATAGTTGTGCAATTTCCTCCGGTGAAGCATGTTTAAAACTCCCTAAACCGCTTTGCATAGCATACTGATTTGTAAAAGAAGCTATTTCGGGGTACATGGTAATTGGAAGGTATTTTGAAAATATCTCAAATGGCGATTCAATAGAATCTGACGAAGACAAATCAGATAACTCGAAATTAAACGGTAAATTATTAAATGGTTGTTTTCTCCATGCTATATCGGATTTTTTCGTCAGTTCACTAAAATGTGTGTCTATTAATTCCACTTCGTCCAACATCAAGATTTCCTCGTTTATAACCACGTTCTCCATAACGATGTCTACAATGTCATATTTGTCAGCTACTGGTATTACTTCGACGTCTCGCTTATCTTCTTGTGCTTCGATGTTTTCACTTTCAGCCTCGTCTAATTCGTCGAAGTCCGAGTCCTCAGCCCCTATAAGCTCCGCTGCTTCTTCAACCGTGTATTTTTTATTTGAAGGGTTCATATTTCTGAAAAGTAAATTTTATTTACTTGAGACGCTCATTTTTCCTAAAATTTTTAATTCATAAATTAAAAATTTAAAGTTTAATACACCTGTTATGTAAACGTATGTTGACAAAGCATCTCAACTGAAACCATCATAAACGCAACCGTTGGAGCAATATGTCAACATTTGTCGACATGCACGACTGACAACAGCTACGACTGCCATAATGGCGTTAGTACACTCAAAATGTTACTGATTTTCACATTAATGTATATTAAAAACAATTACGCAAACATGAAATAATACTTTTTATCATTAAAATAGTTGCACACTAGATAAAAATGCTTTTTCACTTACCTTGTCAACAGCATACAAAATTGGCGTGACCGCTTCACACAAAAACTTCTGTCAGTCTGTCAAATTTCGTATTAAACTAAAACAATAAATTAAATTACTCTCTCAAAGATTAGTTAAGCAAATCAAAAAGTTTTTTATCTCAAATTTCGCTAGAGATATGCGCAATATATAGAAAAACTTCATGTCAACATTCGTTGACGTGCGGTCTCAAAGGGTTAAAAATATTTTTAATTTTTTCTCTTTGGTTGAATTTGTTGAATGTAAGCATGAATAGCTCGGGTGCCCTCTTTTAATGATCTTGGTTCCTTCCTGCAGATAGAATGAAGGCTTCTGACCTTAACCTTAACTTTTCACTTATTTTTATCTTCGTCGTAGGTATACCACTCGTTACCTTCTTCAGCTGTACATGCATCTACTCTATATAGTCGTTTGTGAACGCCAATTTCATTAAAGCTTCAATATTTTCAAACTCTGTAAAAAGCCAATCACATTAATTGGCGATGGCGCCTTAGTCTTCATTGTAACCTTGCGTTGTTTTTGCCCGGTACTTTTATCAAGTTTTGTTTGTTTTGTTTTTATTTTTCTAGATCTTTTTTTTTTTGTTTATGCTGAGCCGCGGAGACAAACATCTAGGTGGTGACCTAGGTTGTTACAGGATGGCTACTGCCATCCTGCAGATGATCACTAAGCGCATGCAGAGGCCTCCACGGTGATCTTTTGCCAGCTACGTTCTCAGGGAGAAGTGCAAAGGGTCGTGCGGATTGAGGCATGCATGGCTCCTGGCTTACACCGTGATGATACAGAAATTAAAATTGAAGAAAAACGCAAATAATAATAAAATAGAAACCGGAGTTCCGCCGAAATTCGTCGGACGAAACTTGAGGAACGAACCAGATAATCAAATAATAAAAAAAATAATAATAACGGAAGAGGTGCCTTGGTGCGCGCATCCATTCGAATTCAAACAGGGCAAAGCCCTGGTTACGAAATTGGATGCGGGCACCAAGGGACCGCAATCAACACGCCGACACAGACGGAGTCTCCGTTCCCATCAAACCATATCCGAAAATTTAATAATTCATTTTATTTTCATATGTTTAGACAACAAAAACAAAAAAACAAAAATAAGAAAACACCACTTCCCTGAAGAAAAAAAAATGTGGGAGCGAGAGAACCACAAAAAAAACTTTGAGGCGAGACCAATGTACATCGAGCGGGTACCCGCTGTGCGGCGCTCGATTACAAAAATTTTTCAAAATTAGAATAAAAAAATTTTAAAATATATATAAAAATAAAATCAAAAAAAAAATTTAAATAAAAATAAAAACCTTTACCAAGGTAACCCAGTAAGGTGTTGATGACAGCATCCTTGTCCGCCAAAATGGGTTGCGGTGTATCACCAAAAAAATTCGCGAATAGCCGGCTGGCTAGCCGTCGTCGTTGCGGGGCCTCTCCCCGATACAAATAAAACAAATAGCCGGTTGGCTACCCGTTAGATGCGTTGCGGGGCCTCTCCCCGATACCAAGAAATATACGAGGTGCCGGTTGGCCACCCGTACCGTTGCGACCTTGTGCGGTCGGTAAATATTTTGGCATCGATTGGCCGCCAAAATAAATTGGGCGATATCTCGCCGACCCCGTTGAATATTTTGCCCGGTTGGGCCTCAAAATGTTGCGGGGCCTTTCCCCGATACCAATATAAATAAGAACAATAGCCGGTTGGTTACTGTTAGTTGCGGGGTCTTTCCCCGTTACCAAAATAAAAATACAGCTAGTTGACTTCCGTTAATATGAAGGAATAAAACAGAATGTTGTCTCGCCTTAATCGTAAAACGCAGAAGTGGCCTCACTTGCATATATAAGTTTCCCAAGACAACCGGTTGGGCGTTGTCCCAGAAAACCGTAAATAAGTGGCCTCAACTGGCCACCCTTAAAAAAATTTGTGTACGTTGCGGTACACCCTTTATCGCTAAAATGTGTCACGCCACCCGAAAAGAAATAGTTCGTGGAAAGAAATGCACTGAAGAAACCTTGCGTATTTCAGCAATCCACAATTTTTCCATTTATTTGTGGTGTTTAGGTCTTCATGAACCTCGATATTCAGAAATAAGATGAAATCATCAGCGATATGTATCCAAATTTGAATACCCAATTCTCACTCAAAAAAAAAATCGATGTACAAGACTTTGTCCTCAAACCAAAATCAATTAATAGGTCACCCACCACTTGTATTTATATTTGTAATAAAACTCAGAAATAAAAGAATTATTTGTTTGTATAACTTAATATTAAAAATTATTCCAATAAATTTAATTTACAAATATCGTTCCCTATTTACTTTTTAATTTTTAATGTCTTTATACAAAAAAATTGACCGCTTTCACTAAAAAACTAAACTTGGTCGTACTCCATTACTCAAATTATATTCAATAAACAAAACTCGACTTTCACCAAAAAAAACAAAAACTCGAATTTTTTAATCAAAAATTACAACTCGAAATTATTTTCTCAAAAATCAATGAATGAATGCAAAAAAAATTCTTACGCCGCACAAACGACGCGCAAAACATTCCAGAAGAATTGTCTTTCTTCTCTGTTTCTCGTTTACATCAATTCGCATTGATGTAAACGAGACGCATATAAGAAAAACATTCTTGTGGAATGTTTTGGTTTTCGCGCACCCGAAACACATTGGTCTCGCTCTCTCATCCTTCTTCTTACCCTCGCGCCATCAGAAAAAAAGTGTACAAAATGACAACCATCGCGAGTGCGTTCACAAACATCAAACGACTCCGAAAGCGAGGACATAAACCGAGGGGAATAAAAATAATACAAAAATAGTAGTTGCGACCGTACAGTCGTAACAAGGTATTTCTGAACTTCGTACAAATGGACATGGCAATGGTTGGCTCGCCCCAGCCGGATTTGCCAACTGAATTTATATTTTATAATAATTGAAATAAAAATAATTAAAAGAGTGGACCTTTATAATATAGCTTTTATTCAGATGCTCAAAGGTTAACATTCACAGAGAGAGTAATAAAACTAACAAACAAAAACGTTTTGTAACACAAGAAAGCGTTTTTTGTTTATACAACGCGCTCTATGTTAAGAAACAACTTCACCAAAATGAGACCGCGTTCATACTTCGGTTAAATTAGTATTCTAACACCGCCTCTTAATTTAATAGAAGTATATAAAAAAAACGAACGTGAAAAACTTAAATAATTCAAACGCTTTAAACTAAATTTAAATCTTTACGATGCTTGATAAACAAAGTTTTTCCAAGTGCTTTTGTCATAATGTCTGCCACTTGGTCTTTGGACGATGTTTGAACCATTTCATAATTCTTTGCTTGAACATAATCTCGTGTAAACATGTATTTTACATCCAAATGCTTCATTCGTTTGCATTCACGTGGTTCCTTAGCAATTTTGATGCAGGATGTATTATCTTCATGTATTGGAATCGGTGCATTGTAATTGATCTTCAGTTTAACTAATAATTTCTTTGATGACCAACTGACTGTGTTTCCAAATAACTTGAACACATATCCAAATGTGGATTTCGAATCATTTTTGTCACCTACCCAATCTGAACCACTGTGACCAACCAATGTCTTTGCTTCGACGTCTTTCTGATATAAACCATTTTCATGTCAATGGTGCCACGAATGTAACTCAAAATCCGTTTCGCGTAATTGAAATGAGTTTCGCTGAAACAATTTTGAAAACAGCTAAAACATCCCGTCGAGGCACACAAATCTGGTCTTGTAGTCACATGTGCATAAATTAAACACTCAATCAATTCACGATATGGATGATTCGAACATTTTCCATTTTAACCCACATCAACATGTAAACCCTTTTCCATTGGTGTCGATTTAGGTTTACAATATCTTGACTGACTCACCGTAATGATGCCCTTTTCGATGTTTTGGTCAATCTGCATTCCCAAAAATGAGCTCGGTTTACCAACATCAGTCATAACAAATTCATTTGATAGAAATTTCTTCACAACTCCAATCATTTTGATATCTTGGAAAATATCAATGTATCATCGACGTACAGTAGCACATAACATATGATTCCATTTTGCTCCTTCACATATAAACATTGATCTGATTGGCAGCGCTTAAATCCAATTCGAATCATGCAATTATTGAACTTAGCGTTCCATGCACGCGATGCTTGTTTCAGTCCATAAAATGCTTTGTTTAATTTACACACTTTATCACCTTGACCAAAATCCTTGGAAGTCGCATATAAATGTCTTCGTTCAAATCACCGTTCAAAAATGTGCACTTAACGTCCATCTGATGAATATGCATATCATAACGATTGGCAATTGACAGCAAAATTTTCAATGAAACTAATTTTGCCACTGGTGCATATGTCTCATCATAATCGAATCCTAGCTTTTGAGTAAAACCACGTGCTACCAATCTTGCTTTTTACTTATCAGTTGAACCATCAGCTTTTCTTTTCAACTTAAAGACCCATTTGTTTGTTATGGCACTTCTATCTTTTGGTAAATCGCAAACAGTCCAAGTTTTGTTGTCGATTAAAGACTGATACTCACTATCGATCGACTTTTTCCATTCTTCCAACTGTTCAGCCGATACAGCAAGATTTTCATCCTCTTGAAATTCTCCAGCAATCAATGCTTTTTGAAAACATTGAAAACATTCACTCATAGTTGCCCATTCACCATATCGATTACGTGCTCGTCGACTTCGTTCACTTTTTCGTGGAATTGTCCTGTCATTGTTGCCAATACAATCTGAACTTGCACTGTTGATATTTTCTTGGTCGTCATTTGGGTCATCTAAATTGACGCCATGGAACTGCTGCATGCCGTTACCAGCACAATCCATATTAATGCTATGGATTTCTCGGTTTTCATTGCCATCTGACTGCATATCATTACGTTTATCGAATGACTGGTCACTTGCATCACCAAATGAATCGTTCATTGTATCATTCATACCTCGAACACACGAACTGTCATCATTAACCGGCTCTGAATCGATTATCTCAATTAATTTTTCTCGATTGAAAACCGATGACTCGTTGAAAGTTACACTTCGACCCATTATTTGCTGTTGTTGTTCTATATCCCATAGACGATATGTACCATATGTTGAACCATATCCCAGCATGATACATTTCGATGATTTTGGCTGTAGTTTGGTACGATAATTCGATGGAATATGATTGTAACATTCACAACCAAAAATACGAAGATGTGACAAATTCGGTTTTTGACCAAACCAAATTTCAGCCGGAGTTTTCACTTCAAAACGATTTCCAACTGCACTTGTTGGTGATCGATTCTTTAAATAATTTGCAGTGGTGATAGCCTCGTTCCAAAACTTTCCATCCAGTTCACTTGCCAAAATCATTGTTCTTGACTTTTCTTCAAGTGTTCGATTCAATCGCTCGGATATAGAATTCATTTCTGGATTATACTTAACAGTTAATGACATTTGAATACCTTTTTCATTGCAATAACTCTTAAATTCATTTGACGTGTATTCGCCACCATTGTCAGCTCTTAGTTTGGCCACCTTTTTACCACGAAGTGCTTCAGCCATCGCCACAAAAAGTTTAAACTTTTCAAATACTTCACTTTTCCGTTGAATGCAATGAACACTGGATGCACATACGTCACTGTGAATCAACTCCAAAACGCGCGATGATCGAACATTTTTATTTTTCGGAAATGATGAATGTGTTTGTTTCCGAAGCACGCTTGATTTACACAGCTTCGTATTGCGGTCAACATTTACTTGGTTTAATCCATCAGTCATCTTACTTGTTAGTTTCTTCATATCATTTACATTCAAGTAACCCAATCTAAAATGCCACAAACTTTGAGGAATTTTATGCAAATTCATGTCACCTGTATAACCAGCAAACACATTGTTGTCCACATGGAATGTGACTTTATACAGATTTCCTTCGACTTGTCCAACAAATTTAATTATTCCATTGAACGACACAAATGCTTGGTCACCCTCAGTAATTACAGTACTTTGTAAAAAACATCCTTCATCACAGTAATCGATGTGTTACCATTATAAAATGTTTTCACTGGAATATCGCCACGTTTATTGGCAAAAATACTTTGATTTTTCTTTGCAACGGTAGTTTCTAACTCGTCGATTTTTAATAAAATACTTTTGTTCGTCAGACATACATATGTTGCGTTGCACCAGAATCCATTGTGAATTCAATTTTTGTTGTGTCATTCACGTTGCCGTTATGCCGTTATTAAGAAAACACTGAGAATTTTGTGACCGGGTTTCGAACATTTAAAACAAATGATCTCCTTCGATTTTCCCTTTGACATCATTGCACCATATTCACCTGATTTACTTGAACAATTTCTACCTGTTCGCTTATTGTACTCATCCATCAAACGCGTTTTGACAAAATACAAAGTTAACTTGTCTGTGTCGATTGTCTCCAATGCCGTCACCAAGTTATCATAGCTCTTTGGTAATGTGAGTAACAAATGAACAATAACGTCAATTTTTTCCATCTTAGCACCCGCTGAAATTAGCTCACAAATCTTCTTGTCAAACAGCAAAAGATGATCCACGATGCTATCACTTTCATGATATTTCACCATTAAAAGTTGTTTTCGACACAAAACTTGACTTGCTACACTTTTTCTTTTGAAAATACTGCACAATGCATCATAAATGTCTTTTGCATGTGATTTCTCTCTTACATATTCGAGTTGGTTGTCATAAATTGTTTGTACCAGTGTAACGAAATTGTGAGGGATGTATAGTATTTCCCATCAATTATATGATGATGGGCACGTAGAACATCATTTCGCCATCAGAAATCAACTTACGAATGCATTGCCCTTGAGCGGTCGTTTTAAGCGCGGCTACTGCTCAGGAGTATGGGGTGGGGTTTTCAAGGGATACATAAGTCTTGCGAGACCGCTTCTGTAGAAAAGGAAATCGAGATAAGTAAAGACTTTATGAGGTAAAATTAAAGAACAGATTTTGACATAATTAGATAATTATGATACTGAATGAGAAAGTACAAAAAAAAATATTTACAGGAGTTTAAAGCTGAATTGTAAATCTGACCCGGACGCTAACGATATTTACGGAATTAACAATTAATAACAACACTCTCATTACCACTAGGTTGAGGGACTTCATTTCGGACGGATTGTCTCATGTAGAAGGTTGCAGTTCAACAAAAATAATCGGATTGCGGAATGACTGAACAATACAATCGACGAAAAGGAAATGGGGAACATTATACCTGCCATTGTTGGTTGTTACTTACCCAAGCCTCAATTTATAAGTTTACCAATTCATTTTATGATGATTCACAATAATAATAATAATAATAATAATAATAATAATAATAATAATAGGTGAACGCTTTACAACTTCCGTAATTTAACATTGACAATTTATTCAAAATAATTATTGAAAAGTGGATCATATAATAAAAAATCCTACGAAAAAAAATTAATTTATTGACATTATCAATTTATCAGTTACGGAAAAAAAAACAAAAAAACTATTCGCAAAAGAAAATTCAAAGTTGACAACCCACTATAATTAAATAATACCTATACCTGATCTAATCCTAGCCTACTCTTATCCTATAGATATAATATATTCAAATAATATTAATACAACTAGATAGCATGCGTATAATTAGATATTAATGTCAAATTGGAAATTTTAAATAAAAAAAATATATAATTTACAACTAAAAAATGAATATATAAAAAAAATTTACCGACGTATAAGTTGAAGATGATGAACTGATGGATGTTGAATGACGTTGACCAATAAAAGTTGATCGTTGAGATTGAACGACGAATTCATTATTATTTTCCTTATAATTACTGCTTTGTAGCATCAGGAATCCGTAGAATAATAATGTCGCTACTTATGTTCACAACCGCACATTCACTATTATCTTATGACGTAATGTATTATTATTCGCTTAGTATTATTACAAGGCGTTATGAATTACATTAGTTAACGCAATATTAGTTTCTATTTAAATAATATTAATATTATATTATGATATTTAGAATATTAAGAACGGATTGCGGTATTGCATACAGTTTGTTTTTTTTTATGCACCGATATAATTCTCGAACTTGGGTGGTAGACACGACATTCACAGTGTTAAATGAAACGCTACTCGCAGATTATGTATGTAGAGTACACATTTTAACAGAAAAAAAACTGCACTTTAAGTTCACTGTGCTTATATAACTTATGTATTTCACTAAGTTTATTGACTTATTGTGGCTTACAAAGCCATTACACAGTTTTTAACACTAAACACAGTCTTAATATTGTCCTTGAAAACACATGTTTCACCATTTAACAAATTGTTTTTTTTTTAGATTATATGTATTACCAATTTGACTTAATTGGATAATTACAATATGATAAGTATATTATCTTATAAACTAACATAGTCTCATTGGTAACTTATCCTATTTTTTAAATTTTATTTTGCGTACACCAATAACACTATATAGCGGTGTAACGTATTCCCCGCACGAGATACCGATAACATCTCAAATTAAAACTTATGAACAACTGAAAATTTCATGCGTTGGATTTTATAATTATCACCACATTGTTCATTTGGTAAGTTATAAAAAAACTATGTTCTTACACAATTTATATCGTTTTACTTTATTAATTATTTATAACGATCAAAATTCAATAATAATTTTTCAAGCCTTTTTTAAATTTTAATATTATCTGGCTACTTACAACGCACATCACTGACTGACTTTTTTTTCTCGCAACCCAAAACTTTCCATCCCAAAATTTGCAAACCGAACCGGTAAATCGTTTTTTATGGTATAGCTGAGTCGACTATGTATTAGTGTTCAATTCAACTACCTCAGGGTTCGTATGGAACACAGTGGTGGACAGTGCTGTGTTACACTCGTGGGGACGACCCTCACCTGAGAAGAGTCTTACAAGCCGGGCCAATAGGATAATCAACTCGTCTCAAATATTATTTATTATTAAGTGATTGTTCCTCTCTATTCAACGTTCATAATCCGATTGTAAGATCATTTGTTGTCATAAGTCCGATAAGTTATCAATTTAATACGTGAACATAAATTCAAAAATGTGATTTTTTCCTTCAAAACGTGAAATAATAATTGGGTTAACAGTCTAAATTTTCAGGTCCTTAAAATGGAAAATTCCTAAGGATTTACCAAATTCGTCAAGGATTTCACAAGAGACGTTGCCAACCAATCGGAGGACCTTGCCTTTGATGTACTTTGGTGCTAATTTAGCCGCGAATTGGTCAGTTGCTTAAAAAGTGGGTACATAGAACCATGACAGATGGGGTGTTGACCAAAGACGACAAAATGCGGCGAATAACCGGTAGAATCGTGTGTCGTGTTTCGTAGGGCAAAAGTAACAGCGTGGAGATGTTCATCCCACGATCTTTGGTCTTCTTTAATATATGCGCGTAAAGCTGCCAATAAGGTTCGATTCACGCGTTCGCTTGCGTTAGCTTGCGGGGAGTATTTCGCCGTAAAGATGTGTTTGATTCCATATTTGTGACATAAGTCGCGTAACAAATTCGACTCAAATTGTCTGCCGTTATCAGTTACTATCACCTCAGGGACCCCAAACGTTAAGATCACCCGATTTTCCAAGAATTTTACCACATCGATTGCAGTCGCATGGCGCAGCGGCAGTGTCATCACGAATTTAGAGAAATGATCTAATAATATCAGAATGCACGTGTTACCAGCCCGCGTTCGTGGGTATGGTCCCAGAAAATCTAAATATAACCTTTGCCAGGGTCTCAAGGTAAATGGAAGAGAAAACAGAGGTGGACGTGTACAGTAGTTTGCAGCTTTATTTATCTTGCATTCTTCACAAGACTTTATAAATTCTCGAACATCGTGCGATAAGGTTGGCCAATAAAAATAGCGCCTGATAAGATCAATGGTTTTCTTGATGCCCGGGTGGCCGCCAGTAGGTGAGGAATGTATGTTGTGAATTAATGTTTCTGTCAAACCGTTAGGAATACATAATTTCCATGTCGAAATGTCAAAATCAAGATCATACGCTGGTTTTGGTGTAGTATTAATAAGAATTTTCCCGTCCATAACAATGAGATTAGACTTATTAGATGTACTTCGGGTATTTTCGACTAGTTCTAGGTACTCAGGCGCAGTGAAATGTGGCGAGTTAAAATCAATTCCAAAATTTTCTTCAGATAGAGAGAGGGAATCCATATAGGCTCTTGACAGAGCATCAGGTACAACATTTTGGGAACCTTTTCGATACTCCACATCAAAGTTGAATCCCTGGAGTGCCAAACTCCACCGAGCTAGTTTACCATGAGCATCTTTTAATGACATAAGCCAAGTCAAACTGGCATGGTCAGTAATAACGGTGAAAGGCAGACCCTCCACATATGCACGGTATTTCTTTATCGCTAAAAACGCAGCCAAGCACTCCAGCTCAGTGACCGTATAATTGCGCTGGGCACCATTTAGCTTCCGCGACATAAATGATATGGGATGGTCTGACCCTTCATCGTCCTTCTGAAATAAAACTGCACCAATTCCAGTTGAGCTGGCGTCACATTGGATGTAGAATCTTTTCGAAAAGTCTGGTGGAATTAAGACAGGAGAGGTAACTAAACACGATTTAAGATTATCAAACGCAGTTTGGGTAGCAGAAGTCCAATTGAAGCGTTTGCCCTTTTTGAGGAGATCTGTTAACGGGGACGATAATTCCGCATAGTTCCTTACAAAACGCCGGTACCAGCCCGCCATACCCAGGAAACGACGCACCTGACGAACAGTTTTGGGCCTCGGGAACTCTGTAATACCCTTCACCCTGCACGGATCAGGTCGCAATCCTCCCACACCCACTACATGCCCCAAGTAATCCGTCTCCTTGAGAAGGAATTGACACTTTTCTACGTTGATGGTCAACCCTGCCTTGGATAATCGATTCGCAACATCTTCCAGAAGCGAAATGTGCTCATCAAACGTGGCAGTAGTGATCAATAAATCGTCAAGGTAGACGAATACACGGTCCTGTAGGTGGTGGGGAATCACTTTGCTCATTAATCGGGACAGGCATTGAGGGGCATTACAGAGCCCAAAAGGCATGACCTTGAATTGGTAAAGGGGTCGTCCTGGGATCGCGAAAGCGGTTTTTTCTTTTGAACTTGGATCTAAGGCAATTTGCCAAAAGGCATCTTTAAGGTCTAATTTAGAAATATATTCCGTTTTATCGAGCCGCCCCAACAGTCCATCCACAATCGGCAGTGGAAAAGCATCTTTCTTTGTGACGCTGTTAAGCTTACGAGCGTCTAAACAAAGCCGCACTTGGGCGCCACTGTAACGAAATTGTGAGGGATGTATAGTATTTCCCATCAATTATATGATGATGGGCACGTAGAACATCATTTCGCCATCAGAAATCAACTTACGAATGCATTGCCCTTGAGCGGTCGTTTTAAGCGCGGCTACTGCTCAGGAGTATGGGGTGGGGTTTTCAAGGGATACATAAGTCTTGCGAGACCGCTTCTGTAGAAAAGGAAATCGAGATAAGTAAAGACTTTATGAGGTAAAATTAAAGAACAGATTTTGACATAATTAGATAATTATGATACTGAATGAGAAAGTACAAAAAAAAAATATTTACAGGAGTTTAAAGCTGAATTGTAAATCTGACCCGGACGCTAACGATATTTACGGAATTAACAATTAATAACAACACTCTCATTACCACTAGGTTGAGGGACTTCATTTCGGACGGATTGTCTCATGTAGAAGGTTGCAGTTCAACAAAAATAATCGGATTGCGGAATGACTGAACAATACAATCGACGAAAAGGAAATGGGGAACATTATACCTGCCATTGTTGGTTGTTACTTACCCAAGCCTCAATTTATAAGTTTACCAATTCATTTTATGATGATTCACAATAATAATAATAATAATAATAATAATAATAATAATAATAATAATAATAATAGGTGAACGCTTTACAACTTCCGTAATTTAACATTGACAATTTATTCAAAATAATTATTGAAAAGTGGATCATATAATAAAAAATCCTACGAAAAAAAATTAATTTATTGACATTATCAATTTATCAGTTACGGAAAAAAAAACAAAAAAACTATTCGCAAAAGAAAATTCAAAGTTGACAACCCACTATAATTAAATAATACCTATACCTGATCTAATCCTAGCCTACTCTTATCCTATAGATATAATATATTCAAATAATATTAATACAACTAGATAGCATGCGTATAATTAGATATTAATGTCAAATTGGAAATTTTAAATAAAAAAAATATATAATTTACAACTAAAAAATGAATATATAAAAAAAATTTACCGACGTATAAGTTGAAGATGATGAACTGATGGATGTTGAATGACGTTGACCAATAAAAGTTGATCGTTGAGATTGAACGACGAATTCATTATTATTTTCCTTATAATTACTGCTTTGTAGCATCAGGAATCCGTAGAATAATAATGTCGCTACTTATGTTCACAACCGCACATTCACTATTATCTTATGACGTAATGTATTATTATTCGCTTAGTATTATTACAAGGCGTTATGAATTACATTAGTTAACGCAATATTAGTTTCTATTTAAATAATATTAATATTATATTATGATATTTAGAATATTAAGAACGGATTGCGGTATTGCATACAGTTTGTTTTTTTTTATGCACCGATATAATTCTCGAACTTGGGTGGTAGACACGACATTCACAGTGTTAAATGAAACGCTACTCGCAGATTATGTATGTAGAGTACACATTTTAACAGAAAAAAAACTGCACTTTAAGTTCACTGTGCTTATATAACTTATGTATTTCACTAAGTTTATTGACTTATTGTGGCTTACAAAGCCATTACACAGTTTTTAACACTAAACACAGTCTTAATATTGTCCTTGAAAACACATGTTTCACCATTTAACAAATTGTTTTTTTTTTAGATTATATGTATTACCAATTTGACTTAATTGGATAATTACAATATGATAAGTATATTATCTTATAAACTAACATAGTCTCATTGGTAACTTATCCTATTTTTTAAATTTTATTTTGCGTACACCAATAACACTATATAGCGGTGTAACGTATTCCCCGCACGAGATACCGATAACATCTCAAATTAAAACTTATGAACAACTGAAAATTTCATGCGTTGGATTTTATAATTATCACCACATTGTTCATTTGGTAAGTTATAAAAAAACTATGTTCTTACACAATTTATATCGTTTTACTTTATTAATTATTTATAACGATCAAAATTCAATAATAATTTTTCAAGCCTTTTTTAAATTTTAATATTATCTGGCTACTTACAACGCACATCACTGACTGACTTTTTTTTCTCGCAACCCAAAACTTTCCATCCCAAAATTTGCAAACCGAACCGGTAAATCGTTTTTTATGGTATAGCTGAGTCGACTATGTATTAGTGTTCAATTCAACTACCTCAGGGTTCGTATGGAACACAGTGGTGGACAGTGCTGTGTTACACCAGCACTGACACGCATTTTTTTTCTTTCAATCTATTTTTTTCACGTTCCTTTGCTTCCACACCAGCCAAAATTTCATTCAGTCCTTCATTGATGTATTTTCTCAAATCTCTTTCATCAAGTAAAATTCCCACTCGATATTTCCAATTACTGAAATTTGTCCCATCAAACTGTGTTATTTTGCTGATGCTGTTGGTTGTACTTTCCGCGATGTTTTTTTTTTCAATTGACACAAACAAATTTTCACCAAAACTACTATTTTGATTAATTTTCCTTTACGGCGCTGGGCCCATAACCTCAGAAATTTAAGATTGGAATACGTAATTAGAAATTATATTTTATAATAATTGAAATAAAAATAATTAAAAGATTGGACCTTTATAATATAGCTTTTATTCAGATGCTCAAAGGTTAGCATTCAAAGATTGGCAAACAACTCAACCAAAACGAGACCGCGTTCATACCTCGGTTAAATAAGTATTCTGACACCAAATGGGATAAATTCCTTTTTGAGGTGAACTGATTGCTGTAAAAACTAGTTATCGAAGCAGCTACCAACCTAAACAGTGAAAATATCAAGGGGTTAGTGGATGGAACATCATTTGATAGGTTTACGGTGCTCGGTTATCCAGCAGTTTCTCTGTCAAATAGATTGACGCCCCTTATCCCCCAGATAGAGTTGTTACATCTTCTAATTGCATTACCAATACGGAGATGCTTTATAATGTTCTTGAGATTGTATTTGTTATAATATAAGCGAAATTAAAAAGGATTTTTAAGTTCCACCTGATGCATCTTAAGAAAAAACGCGTTGCATATCCAAATTATTTGTTGGTCGACCAGACTAGGTGATGGTATTCGCAATTTCAGAAATCTTTCAACTTGATCAAAGTTTAACGGCAACATAAAAAGTTTTGTTCAACTTTCTCCTCTTTCACTCGACCATACTGCTCTCAGTTTGCATTCTCCTGAATCCGTATTTTAAAGTAAAGTTCTCAACGTGTCCTTATCATACTTTAAGAGCACCAGAGTTTTAACCCCTACTGTCGTTACAACCTCATAGACCACTGTCTTAATGATTGAAACAATTTCTGTCTGAGAGACAGTGGCATACTGTTCAAGAACATATAAGAAGTTCACCTTAGGATCACATAGGTTTCAGTTTGGCAATAACTAGACCACCACTAAGTGAACCAGCGATGAATGATGTCAACTCCTCAAGATCGTTCCTCGGCTTTCAATTCTTAGGCCATCTTCATGAGCTTTCTTGAGTTTAATAATAAGGAAATCCTTTCTATATCCTCAAAGATATCCGTTTCTAATTTTTTCCAGCTGGCTATATTTTTTATACTCCATTTGAAAGGATCTGTATAAATTGGAGAACTATCTCTAACCAGAGTTCATCTTGAGCTCTCAACGAAGCGTAAGATATCCTTGACGACCAATTTACTATTGGACCATATGTTTTTCGATGTTCTTACATTATACTTCAACCATAACACGGCTTCTCTTATCGCGAGTAGTTCAGCTTAAAAAGCGCTGCAGTAGTCCGGGAGACGAAAATATTGGTTAACATTCAATCTTCACAGAAAACCCATGCCTGACCTTCCCATCCATATTTGAACGATCAATGAAGATCTTAACACCTTCAGTATTCAGAAATGATTCTGGCGGAAATATCAGTCCTAAACCTGTGGTCTAAAGATGATGGCTGGTTGATATATTCGGTAGTATTTGGGATATTCCTGTTTCTTAGAATAAATGAGTGTCCTGTATTGTTACTGTTGAATTTATTTCATCATCGTAGCCATATTCTAGTTCATCGTGTGTCTTTCGTTTTTTGTTAGTTAGTTGAAGAGAAGTTGTGTGTAATAAAATTTTCTCATATATGTAACCTTTAATTTGTTTGAATAATTAATAAAAAGTTGTTAATTGAAATATAAAATATTATTAATAGGTTATGGGCCCAGACACCTATAAAAAAAATAATATAAAAATAATAAAAATGTCTGGATTAAATATGCAGATTGATCACTGACTGTACGCAAATGGATCAAAATCGAAGCCAGGTAAAAAGGCTATGAAAGGAATATGCATGATGGAAAAGCAAAAGCTGACTTGATTCTAGCAATATCACCATCTGGATTATGCTATATTAAAGACTGCAACAGATCTAGCGAGGTATGGACAAAAATATCACAAGTTTATGAATCAAAAGGTCCTGCCAGGGAAGCTACGTTATTGAAGCAATTATTATTTGCAAAAATGTCTGAAAATGGAATATGATAGATCATCTGAATAAATTTTTCAACATTGTTGATAAACTGAAAGGTATGGATATCGAAATAGCCGATGATCTATTATCTATTGTCATTTTATATAGCATTCCAAGGTCATATGAGAATTTTCGGTGTGCCATAGAAGCACGCGATCAATTACCCAAGCCCGAATTATTGAAAATAAAATTATTGGAAGAATTTGCTGCAAAAAAGGAGCTTAGGTCAAAACATGAAGATACAAGTAAGGAACCACAAGCACATTTTTCAAAAAATAATTGGAATCATAACGACAAACAAAAATTTGAAACTAATCCTAACCTTCAAAAATATAATAACAATAAACGACGAAAATTAATTAAATGCTATTATTGCAATAAAATTGGGCATACTGCGCCGGTTTGTTGGAATAAAGCTGAAAATAGATAAAAATTCTCTGCTTCACATGTAGACGAAAAAAAAGAAGCTTGGATGATAACTGAAAACTATTGTTCATTTCAAGTGAGGGATACGAATTCAGAAAATGTTTGGTGCATTGACAGTAGAGCTACGTCACACATGTCAAATGATATAAAGAATTTTTCGCATCTGAAGCCAAATGCACGAAACAAAAGTCACATTGGCTAATAATGACAAAATTGAAATAAATGGAAAAGAGTCCACTTATTTGAAGATTTAAAATAATGAAGTATCTAAAGAAATTGAGTTGAAATATGTTCTTTGTGTGTACCAAAATTGAAATCAAATTTGCTTCCTGTATCGAAAATTACAAACAATGGGCATCCTGCACTATTCACTCGTGAAAACGTTTTAATCACTGATAAAGCAAAAAATATTCTTGCCCAAGGAAAAAGATATGGAGATCTGCATTTTCTAACCTCAAATGCACAATCTGCGAATATTACACTTGAAAGTAATGAGTTATCACTTCGGCAGAGACGTTTTTTAGTCAGATTTGCGAAAACTCTTTTCAAAAGAGTTTATAGCAAAAATTCCTTTCAATATATGTACGAGGAAAATTCGAAAAATGCGAAGTATGTATACAAGCGAAACTAACAGTAACATCATTTCAAGAATCACAGAATCAAGCTAAAAGAATTTTGGAAGTAATCAGTTCTGATATCTGTGGACCGATGCGTGTAAATTTCATAGGAGGGTCACAATATTTCTGTACTTTCATTGATAGTTATTCTCGTTGGGTAGAAGTGAAGTTTTTGAAGACAAAAAAAGTACCATGTAAATATCAGACCATTGTTTTGAACCAAAAAGAGAAGAAAATCCAAATTTTAGGAACAGATAATGGTTAAGAATACTCCGGAGAGGAATTTAACAAACATTTAGAAGAGAATGGTATCTTATATCAAAAATTGTCCATTACACTCCACAACAAAATGGAATTGCGGAAAGAATGAACCGAACACTGGTCGAATCAACTTTACCAGACAGTTTTTGGCCCGAAGCAATTAGTATCACAGTCTGGATGAATATGAAACCTAATATCACACATTTGAAAATTTTCGGCCAAAAAGTATTTGCTCTAAATAAAGCGCCTGGAGCAGGAACATTTACAGAAAAATCGATAGAATGTATTTTCTTGGGATATTCGACAGAATGTAAAGTATATAGATTGTGGAATATTAAGGATACAAAAATAATTGAACGCCGTGAAGTCGAATTTTTAAATCCTATACTGCCATCCATAATTCCAAACCAAGAACTAGCTATTTTAGAAAATCCAGATATGGAATCTGAAAATTTGAATGATTCACAGATAAATGAATCAAATTCTCTTGATAAAGCAAAGGGACCGATTATTGAAAATAATCCAGAACCAAATATTACCAAAAAAAGTTTGAGACATTATGTTGAAAGATCATTCAATACCAATGAATTTGTAGCACAAGTAGCTTGCAGTGAGATAACATGTCCATCTGTAGAAGAAGCTTTGGCTCGAAATTCGATTCTCTTGTTAAATGCAAGACATGGGAAAAAGTAACTCGACCGGTGGATAAAAACATTATAGGCTGTAAATGGGTTTTGAGAACTACATACAATCCTGATGGAACAGTGGAGAAGAGAAAAACTCGTTTAGGATCCAAAGGGTTATGCACAAATACCTGGAATACATTACGAAGAAAGTTTTGCACCAGTAGCAAGACTTGGAACAATTAGACTGATAATAAGTATTGCTGTAAAAGAAAATCTTAAACTTCATCAACTTGATGTAGTGATGGCATATATCAATGGAGATTTAAATGAACAAATTTATATGGAACAGCCAATAGGATTTGTAAATTCAGATGAGGAAAATTTGGTATGTTTACTTACAAAATCACTATATAGACTAAAACAATCAGGCAGACGAAAATGGTACGAAAAATTAAAAATCATTTAGAGCAGGGATGATTCAAAGCGATTATGATAAATGGTTATATTATCTGAAAAGAAACGAAGGAGTCTTATTTATTATTGTTTGCGTCGATGATTTAATAATCGCTACAAATAACGATCAAAGAAAGCCTAAACTCAGAATTTAACATGAAAAATCTAGGGAAAATCTAGGGAGTCAATTCAATCAAAATCTGAGTCAAGTTCATTGGAGTTCTGCAAAAACAGTTTAACGTTACTTGATTGCAACAAAAAATTATGATCTCACATTTACCAATACTACTGAATCACTTCATAGATATGTTGATTCTGATTGGGGAAGCAATATAAATGATCGTATATCGCAATATGGATATATGGGAATCCAAGAAATAAAGATGTTTGCCGTTATCCAGCACAGAGGCAGCAAAAGAAGCAGTTTATTAAAAAAAAAATTAACAGAAATAGGATACATGATATCGGAAAAACAGATTATTATCTATTGCGATAACCAAGGAGGCCAGAAGTTAACAAAAAAAAGTATTTATCATTCCCGTACAAAACATATCGATATAAAATACCGTTTCATAAGAGAAATCTACGAGAAATTCGCAATCGACGTGAAATATATGCCAACCAATCAAATGCCAGCAGATGTTTTAACGAAAAGCTTACCTATACCAAATCATGAAAAGTGTTTAATCGGAGTTGGTATAACCATTTATAATTGAAGAGAATATGTTGAAACACACGATGAAAGGGCATGTTGAATTTATTTCATCAACGTAACCAAGTTCTAGTTCATCGTGTGTCTTTTGTTTTTTGTTAGCAAGTTGAAGAGAAGTTGTGTGTCATAAAATTTTCTCTACATGTAACCTTCAATTTGTTTGTATAATTAATAAAAAGTTGTTAATTGAAATATAGAATATTATTAATAGTTACAGTTCCACATACAGATGGAATTGGGCCTTGTAGCTGATCTTGCTGCCATTTGTTTACCTTGGATATTTAGAGGTGTAAGATGAAAGTGATTCTCCAGTGCTTGAGTGGATGTGCTTCAAAGAATCCTACTGATACACGAGGAAGCTGTTCGCTGTATTTTCACAAAGAATTTTAGGTTCGTTTGAATATTTAAAGTTGGCCTCCAAACACTAACCCCGTATAATAAAATGTTCCTAACATTATAAATATATAGCCAATGATCAATGTGGGGCTCCAAACCCAATATTTTTATAATAAATTTATTGTATACATCAAGTCGATGGAAGTTTGGTTTCGAACTAATGAAACATTGAATTCTTTGTATTAAAAATAATCGGTCGTCTCATCAGACTGCAGTGACCAAACTACAAAAATATTGAAAATACTTTGAACTAGTCAAAGTATAATCACAATGCCTTAGCGAATTTTAATGATTCGCTACGCAATTGCCAACCCCTTGGTAACCTCGACTTTTATTGTATTTAACGCATACATGCGATTTCTATATGAAATTTTCGGTTATTCTGGATTAATAGCCAGATGGTATTTTTACATCAAAAAAAATATCAAAACGAAACATTAAAATTCGGTAAGGTATTGTGATTGTACTTTGATTAGTGTAAAGTATTTTCAATATTTTTGTAGTTTGGTCACTGCTGATGAGACGACCAAATTTTTTAATACAAAGAATTCAATGTTTCATTAGTTCGAAACCAAGCTTCGATCGTCTTGATAACCTCACCTTGATGTAAAAATACCACCTGGCTAACAATCGAGAATAACCCAAAATTTCAAATTTTTTTTTTTTGGTTTGTAGTCGAGTATGAAACGCAGATCCTTCGCGTTATCAATAAAGCTCTAATTAAGCAAGGGGTACCGATCTAAGGAAGCACGTATTTCCTGTAGAAAAGAATCAACTCAGTTTTGTGAGGATTCACATTCAATCCGCAACTGTTAGCCCAATTGGAGAGAATATCAAACGCACTTTGCATGCATTCTCTTAAGGTGCAAAGATGTTTACGGTAGGTCATTTATGCATTCGAAAAAAGAGGGGATTACCTCACCTTGCGGTGTGTCTCTACTCACCAATCTGATATTGGAGGAACCATCCAAGCCAGCCCCTGAATAACTCTCGATGCCTGCGTGATCATCTCTGGTCTGACGTTGATAAAGATCTCCTCTATATCCAAAAAAGTTATCATGGGGTATTCCTTATGTTCAAGAGATTTCTCGATAGGAGTAATAAGGTAGTGGAAAGAAATTTCCACAGATATTCCCTTGCAATAGTCATGTTGGGATTTTGATAACCTTTTTTAGTAAGGTAGAGGCTAAACTTATAGGTCTTACGTCTTTGGGACTGCAATAGGAGCTTTGTGCCACATTATTTTTCAGTCCATTGATCAAGAATGTGACAGAGTTCTAGGCTGTCCTTTGAAGATAACTTCCAGTCACGGTAAAGTTAAATCTTGTTGGACATCCACTGGTATAATATCCTCAGGTCTGACGAGTTATAAGGATTAAAGCTATTTATAGCCCTCAGGATTTCTCTTCAGCTTATAACCTGGCTTACAAAGCTTACCAAGGATTTTGTACTAGATATTTTCGTGGGAGAAAACTCGGAGTGGAGGGACTTAGAGATAGTAGTTTATGCAGCCTAGATGTCTCAGAAGTGTAGCCTCTAGGTATTTGTTTAAGCATTTCTAAATTCGTATTTATAAATTTTAAGAACTTCCCTGTATAACTCAGTGCTTTGCAGCTTCAATTTCCTTGTCTTTTCTAAAGTGCCTCCGTCATTTTTTACAGATATTTTGGGGTCTCGACAATCACGAAGGTCAAGGTTTACCCAGAGGTCTACTAGGAGGACACGCACTAAATATGGCCTTATTAAAGGCGTCAGATAGCTGGTCTACCTGGACATCAAGCTTTTCTGTTGATTCAGGGGGTTAGGACTCGGGACCTGTAATGAGTTACTTCAAAAAATATCGCAGTCGGTTTCTTCCTGTTGCTCTAGCTAGATTTTTTGATGGGTTGCAAGACCCTTTGAAAATGCTTTAAGAAGCTTCCAAAAATGACAAGTGAGATATCTTCCTCAGCATGTGTAATGTAAGCTGATATTAACCAAAGATTTGATCATCCACCACAATGCTTGTTGTGACCAAATCTAAATGACCGTAGTTTGATAATAGAAAAATATTCAGATTATTTTTAGTAAGAATGCAGGATAGAATTGTATCTACCTTCTTCGCGTGTACCAGTTTATATTTAGCAGTCCTAGATCTGAGTAGCCGGTCACCATTGACCCAAGGTTCTTGCGCAACCGTAACTGCCTTGGAGTGGAGTGTTGCAGGTTAATCTGCAGGAACCTCAACATTAAATTTGCTCCTTTACTTGAATCTCCACGACAGTTGAGTCCATCTCCAAGACATCGGAGTCTTCCAATGACTGTGATTCCTGCATGGATACACAAAGTAATCTCATCGAAGTATGGAAATCTTAATAGTTTAAAATATGATAGCAGTTCTAAAGAGTTCCGAAATACTTCGGTTACATGATTCCATTACAAGTTACAACCATATTCCAGCACTTTCATCGTTTATAATTTCCGCTTCGATATACTTTGCTTCGTGCACCTACCTGATATTGTTTGTCGAATTGTGCATAGACATTAAAAATGGTACGATAACCTTATGTGATAAAAATTCTATATTTATAAAATCGAATCCCCATACAAGAAATAAAAAATTAACCCTGTCGTATTAGGGTAGGCACTGTAGTGTAAAAGGTAACATGCATACGCTCTGATTTTAATTAAATAATTAAATTTATGGTAAAATATGAAAATTATGTAGCAACAATTTTTTTATTTTCGTCATTATCCTGTCAATTAATAATATTTAATTAGATTAATAACCATAACGTAAAATCACATAGTTCAGCGCAACGGGGAAACACCACCACCATCATCACCATCCGTACCACTAGATGGAGCACCAACAATAAATGTAAATACAAAAGGAGGATAAATAAATGTTGTTGTTGCGGGTATAAAAATCACTTTAATTTTAATTTATGCGACACTCTTAATATATACCAGAAAATGTCAGTTTGATGAAGCAGGCAATCTAAGAACTCAACCCTATTCGTTGTAGTTTTCCTTCTTACTTACGTATAATACTATATCGGCATGATAAATATTTATCATTTACGTTTTGTTTAACATGATGTAAAATAGATACAGGCAATCATCGAATTGCGTGTTCTTAATATATTGGAAGTATGTAATGTTTTTGAATGTGTTGTTTTTACATCCTTTTAAATTACCAATTTGAATTTTTTGTATGCATGTGAAGATAGTGCTAAAGTTTTACTAATAAATAAATTAGCAAAAACTTCACATATTTATATAGCAGTGTGAAGTTTTTACTAAATCTATACTAAATATTTATATGTGTTAGTGCATATAAAAATGATACCTCTATAAAACGGAATTTAACGTAAATCTATTATATTAATACGCTTAATTTTTTCAAACTCAACCCTAAAATGACTTCTAAACATGATCCGATCCGTTTAAATTTTTCAGGGTAGGTCGACATAAATATAGCGGTGTGCCTTTGCTAGAAAAATCGGAAAAGTTCCACCGGGAAGTACCTGAAACGGGTACCTCAGGTGTTTTCAGCAAAATTTTGTCACGATGCCAGAATGCCATGACAAAATATGTTTATATTGAATCTATGATCATGCGCATTACACCCTGACAATGACAAAATTTATTAAAATTGCCGATGTTTTTGTGATGACACACTGTGATGACAAAATGAGTAGAAAATTTGTAATTGAATCTCAATTAAACAAAACAGAGAACATATATGATTTTACATACATTTTGGTGTTAATAGTTGTGAGTGTATTGTGTAAATATACAATTTTGTCATGACACTCTATATATTTAAGATTTAAAAATTAACCGCGTATATGAATTTACTTTATTTTTGATAAAAGTGCATCAAATTTACATCTAAAAAAATCTTCTTAATCATTTCTTAACCAAAAATTCAATAAAATGTATTCACGTGACTGATTATTCAGTCACAGGTCACCTAGTTTTAATTTATTAACTATATTTTGGCCATTATCTTTTAAAAACCGAAAGAAATTATAATATATTTCCCATTTCATTAATCAATATTCTCTACTAAGAATATTGCGGTTAATGAAAGTTTAAAAAAATAACTAGAAAATCGGTATCCGAGGCAGATTAGTAACAAACACTACACACTGAACTAATGTATGGGGTGTTAGTTGAGGGTCATTTCAGTTAGAAAATATATTCAGTTGCTATAACCAAATATAATAAAAATTCTCAGACCAACTGAGATATCTCTAGAGATCTAAACACAACTTCAGTTTTTTGGGGTGTTAGTTGGGGACTATGTCAGATATTCAACTGCTCCCCATCCAGGGGAGGGGACAATTTATAAAGTATTATAATATGTGCGAGAGAAAATGAATAGCGCTGATGGTTTACCAACTCTCGAACACGTCAAGTTCCATTGCCCCTGAGGAAAACACTGCAATTCAAGGTTAACTTCACATACTTTCAACGGTTGGACTTGCGATTTAATAATCGTCATTGCGAATGCAAGGCGAACCGGATACTGAACACTCTTAAATTGAGACGGCAACTCGGTTGGAATCAGTGGTGGTCTTGGAATCAGAACATTCTCGCCTTTGTACTTTCCTATCATTATCGTTGAATCCATCACGTTTCCCATCATAGCTTAACTTGAGATGCAAATTGTGCGACGGAATTCCTGGCAAATCTAACTAATTCAGGTATTCAATTGGATAATTGACGACTTCATCTCGATCTGTAATGGAATTTGATCGACTTAAATAGATGCAATTGGCCAGCGATTTAACGTGCTTATGTTTCACTGCCAAAATGGCTCGTTCCAAACATGGTTTTTGTAAGTTGCACCAATTTGTTTTTTTTAAACAATCGAGTAGAGTTCGCGATAGTTATTTTCAAGTTTGTCCAATTTAAAATTAAAAATTTAGTTTTTTTTAAATTAAATAAGTTAGATTTAATTGGAATCTATGTATAACCTAAAATTCCATTATAAAAGTTGTATGGTTTTCTTTATGATGGATTTTTTTGGTTATACATAGATCCCTATTAAATCTAAATTATGTATTTAAAAAAATAAATTTTTAATTTTAAATTGGTCAAATTTGAAATTAGCTATTGCGAACTAATATTCGGGAACACTTTCGTAATCAATTCTTCTTTAGAGATTGTGAATTGACAAAAATTAAGTGGAAATGAAATGAAGCCAATTTGCCCGAAGCGTCGACCTGAATTAATATTTTCCACTGGTAATTCATTCGATTGGTCCATTTAAAGCTAACCCTCACAAATATACCATCTGCAGCAAAATCTAGCTCTTTCATTGTTCCACAGAAAAAACCACACAGCCGCTGAATGCTAGTCTGGTTGAAAAATGCTACATGGATCAAACGATCTTGATTCTGGGACAGCTTTCCTTATGCTATATTTACATACTTGGAATACACGCTAATACAGTGGCGCCCAAACGTGATTAGCCCAAAAAATAATAAATATCTGTTCAACATGGCTAAAGGGAAATTTTCTTATTTTTTTTTTTTGTAGTTTTTACTTTTTATTTAGAGTTGTTTAACATAAACTCTGTTTTTTCGAACACTTACTTTAAGGATTGAATGTTTCTACTCCGCATAATTTAAAGTCTCTCAAAACGAAAATTTATTATAACTGCCCTCTCCGCTGGTTGGGGAGCAACTGAATATATTTTCTAACTGAAATGATCCCCAACTAACACTCCATATACCTGAGGTTGTGTTTAGATCTCTAGGGATATCTCAGTTAGCCTGAACATTTTTATTATATTTGGTCATAATACTAAATTTTATTAACTGGCCCCTCCCCTGGATGGGGAGCATCTGAATATATTTTCTTACTGAAATGATCCCCAACTAACACCTCATATACCTGAGGTTGCGTTTAGATCTGTAGGGATATGTCAAGTAGCCTGAACATTTTTATTATATTTGGTCATACTACTAAATTTTATTAACTGCCCCTCCCCTAGACGGGGAGCATCTGAATATAATTTCTTACTGAAATGATCCCCAACTAACACTCCATATACCTGAGGTTGTGTTTAGATCTCTAGGGATATCTCAGTTAGCCTGAACATATTTGTTATATTTGGTCATAATACTAAATTTTATTAACTGGGCCCACCCCTGGATGGGGAGAATCTGAATATGTTTTCTAACTGAAATTATTCCCAACTAACGCCCCATATACCTGAGGTTGCGTTTAGATCTGTAGGGATATCTCAGTTAGCCTGAACATTTTTATTATATTTGGTCATATTACTAAATTTTATTAACTGGCCCCTCCCCTGGATGGGGAGCATCTGAATATATTTTCTTACTGAAATGATCCCCAACTAACACACCATATACCTGAGGTTGCGTTTAGATCTCTAGTGATATCTCAGTTAGCCTGAACATTTTTATTATATTAGGTCATAATACTAAATGTTATTAACTGGCCCCTCCCCTGGATGGGGAGCATCTGAATATATTTTCTTACTGAAATGATCCTCAACTAACACACCATATACCTGAGGTTGCGTTTAGATCTCTAGTGATATCTCAGTTAGCCTGAACATTTTTATTATATTTGGTCATAATACTAAATTTTATTAACTGGCCCCTCCCCTGGATGGGGAGCATCTGAATATATTTTCTTACTGAAATGATCCCCAACTAACACCCCATATATCTGAGGTTGCGTTAAGATCTCTAGGGATATCTCAGTTAGCCTGAACATTTTTATTATATTTGGTCATAATACTAAATTTTATTAACAGGCCCCTCCCCTGGATGGGGAGCATCGGAATATATTTTCTTACTGAAATGATCCCCAACTAACACTCCATATTCCTGAGGTTGTGTTTAAATCTCTAGGGATATCTCAGTTAGCCTGAACATTTTTATTATATTTGGTCATATTACTAAATTTTATTAACTGGCCCGTCCCCTGGATGGGGAGCATCTGAATATATTTTCTTACTGAAATGATCCCCAACTAACACTCCATATACCTGAGGTTGCGTTTAGATCTGTAGGGATATCTCTGTTAGCCTGAACATTTTTATTATATTTGGTCATAATACTAAATTTTATTAACTGGCCCCTCCCCTGGATGAGGAGCATCTGAATATATTTTCTTACTGAAATAATCCCCAACTAACACCCCATATACCTGAGGTTGCGTTAAGATCTCTAGGGATATCTCAGTTAGCCTGAACATTTTTATTATATTTGGTCATAATACTAAATTTTATTAACTGGCCCCTCCCCTGGATGAGGAGCATCGGAATATATTTTCTTACTGAAATGATCCCCAACTAACACTCCATATTCCTGAGGTTGTGTTTAAATCTCTAGGGATATCTCAGTTAGCCTGAACATTTTTATTATATTTGGTCATATTACTAAATTTTATTAACTGGCCCGTCCCCTGGATGGGGAGCATCTGAATATATTTTCTTACTGAAATGATCCCCAACTAACACTCCATATACCTGAAGTTGCGTTTAGATCTGTAGGGATATCTCTGTTAGCCTGAACATTTTTATTATATTTGGTCATAATACTAAATTTTATTAACTGGCCCTTCCCCTGGATGAGGAGCATCTGAATATATTTTCTTACTGAAATGATCCCCAACTAACACCCCATATACCTGAGGTTGTGTTTAGATCTGTAGGGATATCTCAGTTAGCCTGAACATTTTTATTATATTTGGTCATAATACTAAATTTTATTAACTGGGCCCTCCCCTGGATGGGGAGCATCTGAATATATTTTCTTACTGAAATGATCCCCAACTAATACTCCGTATACCTGAGGTTGTGTTTAGATCTCTAGGGATATCTCAGTTAGCCTGAACATTTTTATTATATTTGGTCATAATACTAAATTTTATTAACTGGCCCCTGTCCTGGATGGGGAGCATCTGAAAATATTTTCTTACTGAAATAATCCCCAACTAACACTTCATATACCTGAGGTTGCGTTTAGATCTCTAGGGATATTTCAGTTAGCCTGAACATTTTTATTATATTTGGTCATAATACTAAATTTTATTAACTGGCCCCTCCCCTGGATGGGGAGCATCGGAATATATTTTCTTACTGAAATGATCCCCAACTAACACTCCATATTTCTGAGGTTGTGTTTAAATCTCTAGGGATATCTCAGTTAGCCTGAACATTTTTATTATATTTGGTCATAATACTAAATTTTATTAACTGACCCCTCCCCTGGATGAGGAGAATCTGAATATATTTTCTTACTGAAATGATCCCCAACTAACACTCCATATTCCTGAGGTTGTGTTTAAATCTCTAGGGATATCTCAGTTAGCCTGAACATTTTTTTATATTTGGTCATATTACTAAATTTTATTAACTGGCCCCTCCCCTGGATGGGGAGCATCTGAATAATTGCCTTGACTTTTGTGTCTAGCGGTCGATCTTTTTTTTTTTTTTTGTTTGGAGAATTATTATTTTTTTTTTTTGAAATTAAATTTTTAATAATAAAAGCTAAAGTTATGTATTGCTGATAATCATCATTTCTGTGGAATAGGGCATCCATGGATGAAGTTACCCTGTAGATGCTGTTAAAAGAAACGAACGATAGGAATCAAAATCCAACCGAACTATACGTGATTATAGATGAGCGATTATTTCCACATATGGCATATGAAGCAATAGCATAAAAGTTATAATTTAAATATACTTGGGCCTTGCATTCTTTTCGAATGAGCTTGAAAGCTCAAATAAGGGTGTAAAGTTGCTACCAAAATTATAATATGCATATAAATAAATAAATAAATAAAATATATTTTCTTACTGAAATGATCCCCAACTAACACCCCATGTACCTAAAGTTGCGTTTAGACCTGTAGGGATATCTCAGTTAGCCTGAACATTTTTATTATATTTGGTCATAATACTAAATTTTATTAACTGGCCCCTCCCCTGGATGGGGAGCATCTGAATATATTTTCTTACTGAAATGATCCCCAACTAGCACCCCATATACCTGAGGTTGTGTTTAGATCTCTGGGGATACTTCATTTTCAAGAATTCTTAATAAATATTTTTATCTACTATACTGTATAATTTGTTGTTTAGAATTATGAATACGACTTATTTTTACTGTCTCAATACGAGTAAGTTTTCCTTAGCAATTTATCATAACGAGCTACAATACAGATACAGATACATAACAAGAAGAATTTTTTGCTGTGCATTCCCTGAATTAAGGCAAAATGGTACAGTAAGTTTGATAATTAGTAGTGTAATGCTAGTTTTTCGAGAATTTTAAATATAATTTTGAGTCAAACTGAACATTCATGTAACTAGTAGTCGAGATAAAGTAGTTTCATATTATTTAGTTATTTTTAATAGGATTTGATAATAACATCCAAGAAAACTCTAATTTTCGATAATTTTCCGTCTTACCCAGGTAATATCACTAACACAAACACAATTAATGAAATTAGCAAAAGTTTAGCATTTTCTTTACACTCGTATTTTTTGTAGCACTTCGATAATCTGTCAAAATAAGCGTAATTGTTGCCTGTTTTTGGAGGTCTGCTAGAATAGAATGAAGATGTAAATACTATACGACTTTGATTATTTACTAAATAGAATTCAAGTGTTTCAATTAAGACATACAGAGACAACAAAACCTTGATCACCAACATCAAGCAACCATTGCTTGGGTCAGTACAAATTTGGATGAACGATTAAGCGCATCAAAGAAGAAAGTGAATAATAGAATTGAACGAAATATTACCCCCGACATGCCAGTTTGCCTTACTTAGTAGCCCTGGAAGTTAGCTAGGATTCAATGGACCAAAGATTCATTAATCCAAAATCAAAATGATTACAGAACCGAATATACTAGAAGAAATAATACAAATCGGCAAACACAAATATCGATACTATCATACACGGACACGATGTTGTGCGGAGCGGGTTGGAGATAGGGTGTTTTAAACTTCTTCATTTCATATGTCACTGTTTATTACATTTTATTAACATTAAATTCATATAACTTAAATTTACACTTAAAATAATTTTTGAATAATTTTAAAATAATAATGATTATTAATTTTACATTACTTAAAAGTGCTAATGACTATGTTAATAACCACTTATGACTATATCATTTTTTTTTGTAACTATTGCATGATCGATTCAATTTAATGGTTGATACGCCGCGGCACTCGTATTGGTAGTACCAATTTATTTATTTCCGTTTTTTTGAATGAATGAACAGATTAATTTTAAAATTGTTTATCGCTGCTTACGACTTTTTCCCACCTCTCAGGCAATTTTTGAATCCCATCTCGGAAAAACATTTCGTCTTTTGAGGCGATCCAAGTTTGAAGCAAATTTTCAATTTCTTCGAAAGAAGTGAACCGGTGACCTGCCAAATCTTGTTGCACCCGCCGAAACAACCAGTAATCAGAAGGGGCAATGTCCGGAGAATACAGCGGGTGCGGTAAAATATCCCACTTGAGCCTTTCCAAGTATTTCTTTACAACTTTTGCAACGCGAGGTCGAGCGGGTCATGCAGGAGAATAACTTAATCATATCTTTCCTAGTATTCCGTTAGTTTTTCTCGTAATGCACAGCTCAAATGAATTAATGAATTAAGTCTGTATAACTCGTCCGTGATGGAATCGCCACGTTAGAGCAGCTCGTAGTACATAACGCCTCTTTGGTCCCATCAGATACACAGCATAACCTTCAAACCATCAATGTTTGTCTTTCGTGTTGATGTTGAGGTCGATGGCAACGATATACTGGGCAAAGCGTAGTATTTTCTCTTGGGGTTATCGTAGAAGATCCACCTCTCGTCACCAGTCACTATCTCATGTAAAAAATCCTTTCTTGTTTGCC
The DNA here is from genome assembly GCA_947310385.1 of Nephrotoma appendiculata. NCBI lineage: Eukaryota > Metazoa > Arthropoda > Insecta > Diptera > Tipulidae > Nephrotoma > Nephrotoma appendiculata. The sequence continues at coordinate 301,709,320 of OX371223.1, forward strand.
TTTGAAGAAGCCGCTCACAAGAGAAAAATCACCTTTCCACGTCCCTTGGTTCCAATTCATAAGAGACCCAATTGTCTTGCTTTTGAATCATGCCCATAGATTTCAATCGCACGCGTGGCTTATCTTCACCACTGAAATCATCATTTTTGAAGCGTTGAAACCATTCTCTACATGATTTATCGGTTGGAGCATTTTCACCGTAAACTTCCACAAGCATTCGATGTGCTTCAGCTTCCAATTAAAACACAAAATTAGCACTTCCCACAAATGCTATTTAGTTATCACAAAACCCGACATATTCAACACCGCAAAAAACACGTTTTGTATGAAACTCAAAGCAATACAAACTGTATGTTAAAGGCAGATATCTTATCTGTATCAGTATTAATAAAAAAATCTGATGGTCATAGATTCGTAGTGTAATTAAATAATGATCTTGGATTTAGACAGTTCCCCGCTGCTTAGACGTGTTTTTCTGCTTGTATTACACATAGGTCATCAAATGGAGTTTGTACGACCATCGCGCAATTTTTTTACTGTCTTTGATGACAGTGCTGTTTCGAAACAGATTTGTGGGATTATAATATTCGCATTTTTGTTGAGAGGAATCAGTCACCATTTAATATCATCGGAGGCATATACAATTTGTTTGATGTTCGCCACGATATACCGGCTAGTAGAATGACTGCATTCTTCACGAATTGTTGTTCCTAGAACATTGTAAAGATCGGCTAGGGCGGTTGGAAGACTAAAATCTTCAAGCTGCCTTTTTTCTAACAGTTTATAGTAATTTCCCTTACGCACGCCGTGGAGTACGTGTAAATAATGAAATATATTTAAATTAGCATTTATATACCCAAAACAGAAAGAACACAAAAAAAAATGATTTTACGTACACATTTTCTATATTTAGATGAAAAGAAGATCTTAATAATTATGAGTTGTTTATGCGAACATTTAAGAAGACATCAAACAGTGTTATTAAATGAAACAAGACGTATAATGTGAGAGCATGGGTGTGAGGTCCGCTCCTTTTGTTGCTGTTGGGAAATTAACGTACAATGATTTAATATTTGTGATATGTAATACCATGCCCATGTAGTACATGATTTTATAGTTTTTCGGGTTTTGAGTAAATTAACATCCATGTATACACACACGTCTTTGTAAATTTATATCGTGAAGTATATTATAAGGGGATCGAAAAGATATACTTTAAATGTAAGATGAAAATCAAGATTTATTTGTCATTTTGACATTTAAACTGAACTACAAAATCAATTTGTTTTTATTTAAATTTGGATTCTGTTGTCATTTTTTATGTACATACACGTACGTACTTTAGAGTAATTTCATTATCATTCCAATTTGTAATGTACTCTACGGTCTCGTTTCGTATCTACATACATATTTAGTTATTTTTAACGTGTTCATGAAAATCATCACACATAAATGGGATTTTAATTTACTAAACAATGTGTGAAGTTAATTTATCAGTTTGGGCATTTCCGATGAAAAAAATTTAAAGCATGACTGTGGCGTATAAATATATTGTTGACAGTTATTGATAATGCTGCAGCATGATAAACCGTAAATGGACACTTTTTTGTGTATATGTGGAAAATGTGTGATTTTTCAGAATTGATAAATTGGATATTTATTGATCAACAATATTTCCTGGAGTTTACGAATCAATACAATTAGTTTCGTTGCTAAATTGTATAATTTTTTGATAACATTTCTAAAATTATTTTGTCGGTGTTAACTTTTGTTACGTTAACCTTATAGTGATTGTAGAACGTTGATATCAGGTTGCGGTCTCCAGCTCTTCTTTCTATTTAAATCTATATACCGTATCGAAATATTATTAAAATTCACTTCGATTTGAAAATATTAGATGTGCAAGTAGAAACTCTGCTTTTTTTGGTCAAATTCAACGTTATTGAATATATAATTGTAGATGATGAAACTTGGTCGTTTCGAAGCAAAATAGTCATCGAGCAATTTTAATACATATTCAACTTTCGTGAACCGATGAGTTCCTGTGCTGATGTTGCTATATGTGATGTTGCTATATGTGAATGAGCATTCCTTGGCACGTAAATTTTTTTTCCTTCAGAGCATTACTTAATTTGATCAATTGGGCCTGGTAACGTTCACCTGTTGTAGCAGAACATCCACTGGTTGAATTTTCGCTCCGCTAACAGAATACCATTGTAGCTCTATATACCGGTAACAGCAGCACATTTGCCAAGCTAGGTGAAGTCGGTGGATAGAGTTCTTGTTACCAGCTACAATGATCGGGAACTGCTGCTCATTATGTTACCCATATTAACGATTTCGAGGGGAGGGAAAAATAAATAGAAAACAATTTACTTAATCATTCAGATATGTGGAGAATCAAAACCATATAACCAATCTTATTTAGATATCGGGAAATCACGTCACAGCCATTCTATCATTGTGATTAAGTTGTTGTAAACTCCACCCCTTCCTATAGGCAATCCCGCGCATCTCTGTAAGGTATGCCCCTTTTCACAATATGTTAGCCTTGCACTATCTCAAAATTAACGACACATAATTATTATTCGACCAGACTAATTACAGAAAGGCATGATATACAATCCCATGTTGGACGCAAAACTAAGAAACGAGTAGTTGTTGATGATATCGATGACAGAAATAAAACACACAGAAAATTACCATTACTTGAAAAATAATTATTGGTATAAATGACTAATTGAACCTAGGTACCGTTTTAATACATAAGAATGTTGAATTTTTCTTTACTAGACTAAATTTTAATTATAAGGAAATTAAACAATCAATACGTTCAAATTCGACAAAAATGTTCGTTTTTTTTTTTTTTTAATGATTTGGCATTTGAGTTGTGGGAATACGATTCTAACTGTAATCTTTACCGAATATCTTTCGCATGGAAGGATCCTAGAACTTTTCCGGAATTATCTACCACCTCATATATCACGGACCCGATCCGTTTTGATATAATAGCTTTAATAAATTTCGGTGCGAGCTTGCTACTGAAGTTCTGTTGGGCTGAGTTTTGCGCGAAATTATGAACGTAGACGCTTTGACCAGGATTGAATATTTGTAAATGACTGCGGAGGTTGTATTTTGAGGAGTTCCTTTCGTAAGTCAGCTAGAGATTACGCAATACATCGTTTTGAACCATTGATAGTCGGTCAGCTGGAGATAATCTCTCGACATTATTATCATCCAAAGTGTGCAACTTCCTAGCTAATTCATATGACGACCCATGCATGATCTTGTGTTGCTCGAATGTCAAGTAGTGGGGCGAGAATCTTGTTGATGAATGAACCGTGTTTCTCAGTGCTACGGCTATTTCATCCAAGTGACGGTCCCAATATTTATGGTCATCTTTGACGTATGATCTTATAGCCGCTAGAATAGATCTATTTACACGTTCTGAACAGTTGGACTGGAATACGTATATCGCTGTAAATTCGTGTCTCACACCATACTTTTGTAGTAGATCCGCTAATATTAGTGATTTGAATTGCGGTCCGTTGTCTGAAAATAAAACTTCCGGAACACCAAAGAACTGAAAAATTTTTCCTTCCAGAAATTGGCACACTTTTACCGCTGAAGCTGATCGTAATGGTTCTAGTATTATGAATCGCGTGTAATGATCTAAAATAATCATAATATGCGTGAAAGCATTAACAGTGCGTGGGTATGGACCTAGAAAGTCGATATATATAGTCTTTGAAAAGATCTAACTGATTCTATAAATCGCCCCATGTTCGGTCTGATGGTGACAAAATTAACTGCTTTACTTTTTTTGCACACTTCACACGCATTAATGTAATTTTTCACCTGCACCGTCATTGTCGACCATTGCGCAGCTGATGGGGGATTGTGTGCTTGGTGAATTAAATCTTCTGTGAGTCCTGCTGGAACTAATAATTTCCAAAGTGAAATGTCGCTTTCCTCATGGCTTACCTGATTGATCTTGATGAACAGTTTTCCTTCACTGACTTTAAAGTTTGTAATTGCCTTAGGGTTATCTGTAACAGCGGTAATCCTCGCTTGGTATTTGCCGTCGTTAAAAGCTGATGAATGCATATCAAGATGCAAAGGGGAGTGGGTCAACACTTTACACTCTTCAACATTTATTCTTGACAGGCTATCTGGTACGACGTTGTATGTGCCTTTTCGGTATTCGATTGTGAATTTATGTGGCTGGAGTTTTAGTGCCCATCTTGCAAGTCGTCCAGATAAATCCTTTTGGTCTATAAGCCATTTCGAGCTGGAGTGGTCTGTGATGATTGTGAATGGATAACCCTCGATGTTAGGTCGAAACTTTTTGACGCTCATCACCGCAGCCAAACACTCTAATTCTGTTATGGTGTAGTTGCGTTGAGCTTTATTCAGTTTTGCAGACATATAAGCAATTGGATGCTCTTCCTCTCCTTCCCGCTGGAATAAAACACTGCCAACGCTAGTTGAGCTGGCATCGCATTGGACATAAAAATCTTTGTTAAAGTCTGGGTTAACCAGGACTGGTGCGGATATTAACGATTGTTTCAGCTTCTCGAATGCATCTTGTGCCAAAGGGTTCCATTTGGGTTTTGCGCCTTTTCGCAAAAGGTCACTGATGTGAGCCACCACCGAGGAATAATCTGAAACAAACCGCCTGTACCACCCAGTCATCCCCAAGAAACGCCTTATTTGTTGTGTCGTGCGAGGTACGGGGTATTCGGCTACTGCCTGGACTTTTGCGGGGTCCACTCTGAGGCGTCCATCACAGACCACAAAACCGAGATATTTTGTCTCCTTGAGCATAAACTTGCTTTTTTCAACATTTATGGTGAGATTTGCCTCACGCAACAACCTCGCCACTTCAGATAATAACAAAATGTGATTTTCAAACGTTGCCGAGATTACGAGAAGATCGTCAAGGTAGACAAACATTCGGTCATGCAATCGGTGAGGGATGACCTTGTACATGAGTCGACACATCGTTTGGGCCGCATTACACAGCCCAAACGGCATGACGACAAACTGATAGAGTGGACGCCCTAGAACGGTGAAAGCTGTCTTATCCCTTGACTATCGATCGAGGAGTATTTGCCAAAATGCATCCTTTAAGTCTATGAAACTGATATATCGAGTTTGATCCAAACGGCTTAGCAACCCCTCGATGGTGAAGCTTGACCCACATCTATCTTGTGTTCAATAAGATGAGTACGACCTAAACTCAATTTCTCGCTTGATGGAAACTGATTGACTATATTCGCTAGGATGGCTTGCTGACGTTTGTTGAGTTCGTGTATTTGTGGACCTTAATACCACCTTGTAGAGTGAATGTAAGTGCATGATTAACTAACAATACAACCAGCGTATACTATCTCTCGTCATCCGACAGGCAGAATTTGATTGTCATCCAGAAATGGAATGAGCGGTAGCAGTTTGCTACTTGTACCTACTCTAAAACGAGATTTTAACGAATTAATGTTTGTTATGTGTGCGTTACCTTGAGCGTCGCGTGTATAGAGTAAAACAAAATGTCCACCTCTTCAGCTGCTGTTATTTAGTTCTCCAATATTTACGCCCAGCTGTGCGAAAGCGTATTATAAGAGCTGTTTTATGTAACAGCCTCTGTATTGTAGAAAATCGTTCAACATGTAATCTTCAACCTTGTGCTTGAAAGAAGCAATGTTCGAATGGGTTTGATCTTCTTTCAATGTAGATAATAATGGACGAGTATCCTCCTAGGGCGGTTAGTTATAATTCGCGACTATAGCGCAAAATGTAATTTCTTTAACCGAGCCGACATTTAACTTTATCGTTACCAAGGAATCAAGAATATTACTGTCAGGATGGATTGCCTGCACATATGATTATTCTGCAGCGTGGGATACGAATATGTCTCAGTGTTGTATAGGGCATTGCGAAACGTTAATCTGTAGGTTTGCAGTTAGGCCGGTAGTAGTGTATCCCAATCAAGATTCGCTTTCCATAAAATTTGTATGCATATGTTGGCAGTTACTATCTCTGGAGTTAACATTCCATTACGACCGTATAGGCTAGCTCTATCATTAAGTACGATGTGTTTAGTAAGTATGGTATCTGGTACATCTACCCTGATTTAGTAAAATAAATGATCAGTAATCGGGTTAAAATGTATGATTGTGAAATAATACCAAAAATAATACTAAAAATTTACACTGTTAAATTTAAAAATATTTAAATTGGATTTGTTTTGTAGTGAAATTGAAACATTTTTAGATAATAATACCAAAATTTCCAATTTAGAAATAAATTTAAAATGCTAAATTTTGAAAAATAAGGTGAAAATTATCATTCGTGTCCCATTTTCACAATATTGATAGAAAATTTTCCGACCTATTCGAATATATGAAAGAGATTACGTGAACATTTGTGGTATATGGGACATAACCGTAAACGTAAAACAGTCTCTGCACAAGTTAAAAATAATCATAATTAGATCCCATTTACCACACTCATAGGGTTTTAGCTGATCTATCTAACCATGTGGATGAGACCCCGTGAACATCTCTAGGATCGGTGAAATAAAATTTGAATAATTTCTATGTAGCCTGTATGGCACTGTAAATATCATCATAAACTATCCATTTCCATTTCAGTGTTAGAACTTTGTCTACGCTACCCTAAAATACATTTTCAAAACCGTGAACGTCTCTAGGAGCGGTAATAGAAAAATTAGAAAATAGGTTGATATCAAAAACCATAGTTGTTTAAAAGAAGCTGGACTAATTAAAATTCATCATAATTAAATCGCGTTCACCACACATATAGGGTTTTGATTTACCTATTCGGTCATATAGGTGAGACCCCGTGAACATCTCTAGGATCGGAGATATAAAAGTAGAAACATTGTCTAATGTTATGTTCTGTTGTGTTCTAAATGGATCTACGATTTTGTCGTGTTTATTTCAAATCGTTAGAAAACTCTTTGCTCTTAACGGCGACACTATTAGGGATTTAGGGACTTCTCTAATATAAATGTTAAAGATTATCTAAAAATGTTTCAATTTCACTACAAAACAAATCCAATTGGAATATTTTTAAATTTAACAGTGTAATTTTTTAGTATTATTTTTGGTGGTATGATATCAAAGGGCCGAATGTCGAAGGGCCGAATGTCGAAGGGCCGAATTTCAAAGGGCCGAATTTCAAAGGGCCGAATTGTCGAAAGGCCGAATTTGTCGAAGGGCCGAATATGTCGAAGGGCCGAATGTGTCGAAGGGCCGAATGTCATAGGACCGAATGTCGAAGGGCCGAATGTGTCGAAGGGCCGAATGTGTCGAAGGGCCGAATGGGTTGAAAGCCCGAATTTTTTTTTTGATTTTTTTTTGTTTTTAGAAATATATTTTTTTTATGATTTTATTTAATTTAATTATTTTTTTATTTTTGCACCATCCATATGTCTATTATCAGAAGGCTGACAAATAGGGCCGAATGTCTCTGGTGGCGCATGATAAAATTTTCCTTCACCAAAATGTATCGCTGACCGGATACGTGGAATTTCATAAATATTCAAAGATGAAAAATATTAAAATACATAAATTCATAAGAAATTTATTTATGTTTAAAAAAAAAAAAATATGAAAAATAAAAAAATATAAAAATATTCTAATATTCTTAAAATATTTTATTTTGTTATAAAACAACAAATTTAAAAAATTATATTTCTAGAGACAAAAAAAATTCGGCCCTTCGACCCATTCGGCCCTTTCACCCATTCAGCCCTTCGACATTCGGCCCTTCGACATTCGTTCCTTTGTACCTATTCCATTTTTGGTATGTATTTCACAATCATTTAAAATGTGTGGTTTCAGGATCGATGAGTTCCACTTCTGAAGCTATTGATTGTGAACGAACAATCGCTGCAAGTGTTTCCGTGCATTTATGAATTCAATTCAATGCAAATAGTCTCATTTGAAGTGTTCGGCAATGGTAATCGCTGGAAAATCTTGAGGTCAAATTTCATTTCGGAAGTTCGGGAAAATTAGGAGGACAAAATTTCAATTTGTAGAAACTTAACGTTTAAAGTGTTATGACTGGAAAAGGGTGCATTAGAAGCAGAATCCTCCTTAGCAAGATCTGAAAGTTTATGTACTTTCTGTTTCATGTCGTTGCTTTTGTGTGTTAGCAGGCATAATTTGTCCGCGTAATCCAGATCATTGAGTTCTCCGTTGGATTCTCATTGGATGTCGTTTGGAGACGCACTATCTTACTTTCTCAGACAATATCTGACATTATACTAAGGACAGAACTGGCGAGAGTACGCATCCTTGTGTTAATCCTTGGCTGTTATAGTATGATTCAATCTGTTTTCTGTTCTTACATATCTTGTTTTCATTCGGTAGACTACTCATTTTCTCGGTATTCTACCGGAATTCCATACTTCTGTTATCACTAAACTCTGGCAGTTTTGGTATGTCTTGCGGTTGCAGTTGTATATATATCCTATGAGTATTGTTGTGTATGTTCCCTCCGAAATATATCTTTTCAATTGTGGTTCATCCGTTATTAAGATTTGACCAGATGCATCCCTTCCAAATTGCCCATCATACGCATTGTTGTAGTGCGCGAATATTTCGGGTTATTGTAGCCTTTTCTAGCGCCTTGAGAATATTTTCAATGTATTATCTACGATCACTCCTCGCCTTGGCACATTTGCAACTCGAGTTGTTGGTCTTTTTTAATTTTATTCCAATTATTGTTACTGATCTATGATTTGCGTCTGTATTCTTGGTACCCGAGTCTGGTGGTTGTTAGCTGTTTGGATATAGGTTTCTTCGATTTGTTTCCACTCTTGCTCTACATTGATGGATTCTTCATTGGTATGGAGGTTCTTCGGCATCTTTTAATCTGTCGGTATTAAATTTCTCGATTTCTTTCTTGCCTGTTCCGATTCTGTTTGGTTACTATTTGGTTATTTTTGTGTGGAAATCTACTGTTTCATAAGAGAACAGCTGGTTTCTGAAGCAGACATCGATGCGTCGTTCTCCAGCATTATCACTCTCCATTATTATAATGCTTGTTTACCCATTATGGTGGAAAATTATGATCGTTTTCCGATGTTAATTATCAATTTGGTTACGGGGTTGTTTAATACGGAGATTGGTCCAAAACTTTTTAGAGACTACCATAAAAAAAATAAAAAATTCTACTTCGGATTTCAGAACTTGTGACCTATAAAAAAAGTCACGAAAAAATGTCATTTCCCCTGGTCGGTGTTATAGGTCTGCGTCGTCTTTTGGCAGCACTGAATTATGGTTGTGTTTCGTATTCTTGTTACGATTATTCTGCTATTAACTAGCTTTTACATCCCATGAAGGGATTTTGCCGCCCGCACTGTGGTCCTCCATCCGTCACGGTCCATCGGTCTCGTCCTCCAATTTCGATATCCTAATACGAGTAGGTCTTGTTCGACGTTGTCACGCCAGCGCAGTCCGTATCTTTCTCAATGACGCACTCCGGCTGGGTGTTGATGGAACACTTCGTAAATCATTCGTTGTTGTGGAGACCTTACATCGTGGCCGAGCGCCATCTCACTCGATTAGATTTGATGAAGCCGATAATATGAAGTTGCGTTATTTCGTGGTTCATGCGAATCCGATATTCACTGTTCGCAATTTTAATAGGACCAAAAATTGAACGGATGACCTTCCTTTCGAAGATAGATAATAACCTACAGTCGTTAGATGTCATGGTCCAGCTCTCGCTTCCGAAAGTCAGCACATAGGTCCTATGAGTGCTTTATAAAGTGCGAGCTTACACGACTGCGATAGGTGCTTAGATCGCAATAATTTTGAATGGGCGTAGAAAACTCGTTGTCCGGCAGCAAGGTTATGGTTGCCAATTTCGAGATTTGCCATGGAGATGTTCCTGGGTGTTGTTAAAAAATTTGTTTTGGTTCTGTTCACCTCCAAACCAAGTCTTTTTGCGCAGCGATTGAGCGGTATGAAGCTGTCCTTGATGTCGCCAGGTCTTCGGCCAAGAAGTACGATACCATCTGCATATCCAAGAATTTGGCCTGATTTACTGAATATACAGCGCGAAGTTTCAATGTTGCTTTTCCTCACTATGTACTCATAGTGTATGCACTCAGACATGCCACTGCTCCTGGATGTTGAGAGGAGCTTCTTCGTTGTTATGGGGTTAGTTTAAATAGTTAATGACAGCTGATTGGTAACTCTGCAGTGACGCTTGGTCTTTTAGAGCATCGACATTCCATTGAACGGTTTTTGTGCTTGTCCATTGAACGTAGATGACAGTTTGCACTTATATTTAAATATGACGAGCACATGATTGCTGTCCATATCTGCACCTCTGTAAGATCTAACGTCAGATTTGCTGGTGGAGTGTCTCTTGGACACCATGACGTGATCGATTTAGTTTTCCGTTGTTCCATCATTCGATCTCCACGTTACTTTGTGGATTCTCTTATGTGGAAAAAACATACTTGATACAATTAAGTTGTACATTCTTGTCAGTTCGGTGACGCATTGGCCGTTGTTGTTACTAGTTAGATGCAGTCTGTTAGGACCGTCATGCGATGTATTTTTTGCACTTCTACTGATTTTTGTATTAAAGTCGCCCACGATGATTCTAATGTCGTAGTGCGGTATATTATTGATGACTTCCTCCAGCTCGACAAAGAATAAATCTTTGATGTCATCAGATTTATCTTCGGTGGGTGCATGTACATTAACGATTGTGATATTAAATTTCTTAGTGCGAAGTCTGACCGTGCACATCCGCATTTTGATAGAGTGGGCATCGATGATATGATGCTTCATGCGCCGATGGATTATGAAGCCAACTCCAAATTCTCCTCCGTTCTGATGGCCGCTGTAATGAAGAGTGTAACCATCGGTGGTGTCATGGATCCCACTCCCAGACCATCTAAGCTCTTGTAGTGCAAGTACGTCTAATGTGTAACGTTTTGCTTGGTTCGAAAGGTTCTGGAGTTCTCCAGGTCTTAAGAGGCTAAGCACGTTCCATGTTCCCATTTTTAAAGCGTTGTCCGTGTACAATTTCCGAGGTCGAGTTTGTAATGAACCCGATATGGTAATCCGAGGCCTTTGTTCAGGGTTCATAACTTAAATGGTTTTTATGAGGGAAGGTTGTTGGCCTGCCGCTTAACCCGCTTGTTTCGTGTGTGGGTTACGTACTGGTGAGAATCTTAAGGCATCCAGTCTTACCTTCTGGTAAGCTTCACCCGCACCTAATCTGGAGAACAAACGCTGATCTGGTATTGGTTTTGAGGCGCCAATAACTCGCCCTGACATTTAGTGTCCATGACTATAAACAGGATTTAGTCTGGTCGTCTCCACTACACCGCTTGATTCATTTAGCGTTACCCAGAGAGCACCGCGAGGAGGTACGAATCTCGGACTTCGCCCCCCCCCCCTTAATGGCTGTCCACTCTAAAATTTCACAAAGTGTAAGCAAATTGCAATTGTGTGGCCATATTATGTTTAAAGACATTTATCGGTTGAAATGTCTAATATTTAATATTTGAGATGCCGAATGTGTGTGAAATAAACCGCCCGCAAAATAATTTTTATTAAGAATGTTATGACATCTTGTTTATTTTATTTAATTCCAATATTTTTTGGTACATCGATATTGAAGTAAACAGTACGTGCACATACGGTTATATTTTAGCATTATCAGAAATTTATATGCCAATTTTCCGATAAAAATTTATTGCTTATGTGAGTGTCCTGCTTGTCTCAAGTAAACAAAATTTTCAAATAATTTTGGTGTTCATTGGTTTATAAACGATTTTTGTGGGGCAAGATGTCACATCGAAAATGTATTTTCTTGCTATAGTGGCATGCTGGTTATTGCACTTAAAACTCAATGTAATAACATAAATGTATGTACGTAAGAGCCGTTATAATTTTCCTTTTTACGTCATCATCACAAAATCTCAAACTCATTCAAATAATGGGCACAGTATTAAAAGGAAATACTCGTATGTTCATTACGTGTACATAATATCGAATACATAGAAAGCGTAATGTAACTATTAAGTGTTATTCATAAACCATAATTGGGCACTTATCTTGTGATGTTTGTTGCATATAGATGTGTAGAGCGCGACCGAGCAAAAGGATATAAAATTTTATGTACAACCAACGGATTTGTATTTTATGGTATTATTAGAGCACATTATAGACATAAAGATTTAAGCATTCATCGACATTGAGTTTGATGTCATACATGTGGTAGTTTTCCGTTGAGCGCATCAAAGTTGCTTCATCAATAATTAAATGGTATCTTCTACATTTCAGAATGTCTGTGCAGCAAATTATGGCCTTTCAGTTATAAAGAGGAACACTCAATATCAAATTTTAAACTAACTTTTGGTCTGAACTGGAATATTCACTGAAGTGCATTGCTTTAATCGCAGGCACCAAGATGGCTAAGAAATTAAATTTTTAGTTCAAAACATACTTCGGAAAAGTATATAGATAGATATTCGACCTTTTTTTCAATCGGTGGATTTTAGTACTGAATGTTATCTGTTCTATAAAACTCTTTGACATATGGAAAGTCAAAAATACGCCATTTATCATCATGGAGTCGCTAAGAACACAACAATGCATTTTGGTTGTCCAAATTTATTATGAAAATAATCGTTTAAAAACAACAATATTTCGTAAATTACGTGAGAGTTTTGGTTGACATGACATCTTACTGAGCGTGCAATTGGCAAAATTATTGATCGTTTTGAAGAAATTGGTTTAGTGGTAGGTCGTAGACTGTATCAACATGTTCATCCAGTTCGTACTCCTGATGCAGTGGCAGATGATAGTGAAAGTGTTCGTAATGAGCCAAGTACATCAACCAGGCATCATTCACAAGCACTAATCATTTCATGAACCACATAACGATACAACTGAAAAATTGAAGCCACCAGACCATTTAAATCAACGTTTTGTTAATTGGATGCTTGAACGAAATGAATATTTATTTTTTATAAAAAATCATCTTTAGCAATGAAGCTCTTTTTCATCTTAATGGATACGTCAATAAGCAAAATTGTCGATTTTGGAGGGCGAAAAATCCTCATGCGTTATTCACGAAGCAGAAGTTCATCCTCCAAGAGTCACTATTTGATGTGGTTAATGGGCTGGTGGCATCAATGGGTTGATTTTATTTGAAAACAAACAGGAAAATGGCCTTACAGTGAATGGGGAACGTTTTCACAACATGTTAACTGGGTTTTTATGGTCCAAATTAAATGAATTGTATATCAACGACCTATGGTTTCAACAAAGACGGAGCAACATGCCACGCAAGTCGTGCAACAATCCATTTGTTGTCAACCAAATTTGCTGATAGCATAATTTCCAAAAAGCCCAGGCTTTCAACACCATTTGTTTTTTTATGGGGTTATTTAAGAGGTAATATGTATGCTAATCATCTACAAACAATTCAACAACTTAAAAAAAAATTCGAGGTGAAATTGTGGTCATTGATTCGCTTTTATTAAAAAAAGTCATCAAAAATTTTGATGTTCGGATTCGGGCCTGTAGAGGAAAGGAAAGCCGTTTAAATTATTGTATCGTGTTGGGGCGATACTAAAAGTTTTTACAAAACAATTGGAGTGAAACTCGCTGAAAACCATATTTATCTGTATATAGGTTATAGACTTGCTTAAAATGAAACAACCCTCAAATTTCATGAAACGGCTCATTATAGACAATGGGTGCCCGTGAATTTCAATATCGAAAATACAAAATATTTGGCAGATACTTGATGCAGTAAATTTTCGTATATTTTACAGTTCCTTAATAGTTTTGGGGTTAACATTTTTGGCCCAACTTCAAATACATAAGGAACTACAACAACTTTTTTGAAGATTTTTCATTTTTCTATCGTAATATTTTCTATCACGATAGTTTCATTTTTTCACGACACTTGCATTAGTGTTACCACCTTTTAAATCCGCCATTTTATGGGGTAGAATTTTGGGCCAACTTCATATAGGTGTTTAGTGGTAGGTCGTGGACCGTATTAACATGTTCATTCATTTCGTACTCCTGATACAGTGATAGTGAAAGTGTTCATAATAAGCCAACGAGGCATCATTCACAAGAACTAATCATTTCACGAACCACACGATGCATTTTGCATGTTGTTCTTCATTTGCATCCATACAAAATTCAATTAACACAAAAATTTAAGCCACCAGACCATTCAAATCGTCGACATTTTGTTAATTGCATGCTTCAACGAAATGAAGATTTTTAATCAACAATTGATTTAGCTATGAAGCTCCTTTTCATCTTAATGGGTACGTCAATAAGCAAAATTGTAGAACTTGGGGAGCGGAGAATCCTCATGTTATTCACGAAGCAGAAGTTCATCTTCCAAAAGTCACTGTTTGGTGTGGTTTATGGGCTGGTGGGATCAATGGGTTGATTTTCTTTGAAAACGAACAGGAAAATGCCCTTACAGTGAATGGAGAACGTTTTCGCAACATGTTAACTGGGTTTTTGTGGCCCAAATTGCATGTCAACGACCTATAGTTTCAACAAGGCGGAGCGACATGCCACGCAAGTTGTGCAACACTACATTTATTGTCAACATAATTTGCTGGTCGCATAATTTCCAAGAAGCCCAGGCTTAAAACCACTTGATTTTTTTTTATGTTTGGTAAAACATTTTGGGGGACTAATTTTTGGTTCATGTTACACGCTGCATTACATTCTATGTTACGCTACATGTTGCGTTAAATTGTTTGCGTTGATTACATGACATTTTAACGTAAAATGTTATACAGAAAAATCTCATTTTAATCTCGATTTAACGGACTAATTGGGGAGTCCGTTAAATCCGATCGTCCATTAAATCCGAATGTTTTTAAATCTAATCTATTCGATCGAATTTAATCTGGGATGGAACTCAGGCATTTCTTAGCCTATTATATTGGAATCGGGTATGTTGGATTTAAATGGTATTCTTAAATGATTTTTGAAGGAATTGTGGAATATGGCCACTTGAGACGGAACTCGATCAATACTTAGCCGATTAGGATGGGATTTAGTATGTTGAATAGAAATGGGATTCCTAAAATAATCCCTTATGAGAAAGACCTTATACTTTACCAAACATTTGCAGTTCAGGTGCGGAGCTTGAACCCCGTTCGTTTTTATGGGGTTATTTAGAAGGTAATTTGTATGCTAATCATCCACAAATAATTCAACAACTTAAAATCAACATTCAAGGTCATTGATTCGCTTTTATTGAAAAAAGTCTTCAAAAATATTGATGTTCGAATGCGGGCCTGTAGAGGAAAAGAAACCCGTTTAAATTATTGTATCGTGTTGGGGCGACACTAAAAGTTTTTACAAAACAATTAGAATATGTTGGAATAGTTCGCTTTCCAAAAACTACCCCTAAGGACTGAAACTCTCTGAAACCCATATTTATCTGTATATAAGTTATAGACTTGCTAAAAATGTAACAACCCTCAAATTTCATGAAACAGCTCATTATATACAATGGATGCCCATGAATTTATTACAACAGCCGACACCCACAAATATCGATCATAATCCATCGAATTAGTTTCCTGCACAAGTGGGTACTCCTGAATTTATTACAAAAGCCCTGGCGTAACAAAAAACGATGATAAACCTTAGAATTGCCGTTCTATAAGACAAATTGATGCGTCTAAATTTATTACAATAACCCAAACGATCAAATAGCGATCTGAAAGCATTGCGTTGCCTTCCTGTACAATAAATTGGTACCCTTAAATTTATTCAACAGCCGTACAACCTCAAAAATCAATCATAATACATCGAGTTACGTTCCGGTATAAGAAAGGGGAACTCTCTAATTTATTTCAACAGCCCACAACGAATTTCCTTCCAGTACAAGAACTGTGGATACTTCTGGATTTATTACATCATCAAAATCGATTATAATGCATTAGATTACCTTCCTATGCAAGGAATAGGTACCCCTAAATGTAATACAACAGCGCACATCCACAAAAATTGGTCATAATTCATCGAGTTACATTTAAGTAAAAGAAAAAGTTGCTATCGAATTTATTAAAACAGCCAACCCCCACAAAAATCAATCATACTGCGTCGAATTACCTTCCTATACAAGAAATTGGAACTCCTGTTGCAAGGGTACTTATTTTTTTGCGGCAAAAATTCCAGTACCACCCCTGCCACGATAAAATAAATATTAACATAAATACGAAAAGTGTGGCGTAGCTTTGTCCAATGGTACAGCTGCTCACACACGAATTGTAGCTTAACGGAACCTGTAAAAATTGTCTAACCGTGTAACAAATTTGTAATTAAGACAATTTTGGCATGAAACTTACAATATTTCAAACTACGTTGTTTAGAAGTTGAGGCATATAAGAAAATATCAAACATTGAATAGACGAAATTTGAAGATTACGACGAAAATTGAACTGGAACCGTCGAAAAATTTGGTAATCTACATAAATACCTGTTAGCTCTAAAGGCACATTAAATTTGGTTAGCTCTAAATATGTACCAATTATGTGAAAAATTTGGCTTCCATTATTTGTTGATGATAATTGGGAAAGAGCTACTAAAAAAAGATTAAATTTCTGTATAGATTCTAGACAGGTTCCGATAGACGATGTTGTATGTAGTCCACTTAGGCTGAAAAAATCAACCTTCGATTGAATTTCAACATACGTGTAGGGGCTATCACAAAACTGATCAAGCTTCACCATCTTCATACCAACGATGTGAATACTAATAACAGTCTTGGGGTTCTTAGAACAGCATGTGGTAATGAAGAATTGTTGACGTGTTGGTGTCGAAAATATCGTAGACAATTGCTTTTTTGCGTAGACAATGTCGATAATTGGTAGAATATGTAGGTAATTCGTAGAAAATGTAGATTATTGTTTTTATTGTTGTTTTCCAATTGTTTTTTAGTATGAGGACGCCATCTTACATTTTTTCATGGGATTTTTTTTCTCTTAATTTTTTTTTAACAGATGTCACTATATTTCGGAAATAGAATAATTTCTAAAATACATTCGAACTAAACGTAACGTTTAATTTAGAGGAAATATTTTATTAGAAGTTTATTTTGGATCCGTGAATACATGAAGCTGGTTGGAGCAATGCTGAGTATTCGGCAATCGTGTTATTGTACAGCGGGGAACTACAACATCTTCCAATTTGACTAACTGTGATCTCAGTTTACTCCAATCGGCATTTACGTCAGGAGGTAATGCTTCATCCCATTGAACTTTGCTGACCCATGATCGTTGAAATATCATTTTTGTTACCACTATTACGGGAGATCAAATATCCTGGAGGACTCTGAAAATAAACTTCGTTTTGTGTGGGAAGGTGTATTATCAAGATGCACCTTAAACTGGAAAAGGTCACGTGTCGGACACTACATTAACCCCAACGTTTTTACTGATAGTGAATCATCAAACACGATCATGGTATTCTGATGACTCGTCGGGTAAATGGTTTGCATTAATTTCCTTGAATTTGACATCCATTTCCTCAATGTGAATCCACCCTTTGCTACTAAGCTTGACATTTGGTGGTAAATTGGTTTTTGCCTTTTCAATATCGTCACTTCCCGTAATCATGTTGTCGACATAAAAATCGCGTTTAAATATTTTTGATGCCACGGCAAACTCAACCTTGTAATCGTCAGCAAACTGATGTAATGTACGTACAGCTAAGAAAGAGGCACTCGATATACCATATGTGACTGTTAGCAACCGGTAATGTTCTATGTCTTGATTATAGTATCATTTCTCCAAACCATTCTTTGATAATCAGATTCATCAGGATAAATGTACCTGCCTGTACATTTTCTCTATGTCGGCTACAATTGCAATATTAGAGTTACGAAATCAACAAACAATTGTTGTTAGATCGTCTTGGATCGTTGGGCCACATTCCAAAATATCGTTGAGAGAAAACCCATGACTTGCCTTACATGATCCATCATAAACCACTCTAAGCTTAATGGTAGTGCTTGCTTCTTTTACAATGGCGTGATGCGGTAGATAGAAATTGTGACGAGTTAGCTTGGCCTTAAGTACCAATTCCATATGATGTAATTGATAGTCTCTTGCCTAAAGGTTTTGTAATCTGTTTCGAATTCTGCATTCTTAGCAAATTTGCGTTCCATACTGAAAAGCCTCTTGGGAGCGTTGTACAGCGAATACCCAAGCGAATCAGGTACTTTTAGGAATGGTAATCGTACAATATAGCGTCCATCTGATGATCTAGTGGTAGTGTCAGCGTAGTGTTTTTCATACGGATGCACTTCTGACTTTTGACTAGTTTAATCCGGTATATCATCAACCTTCCAAAATTGTTCAAGCAGTTGCATTTCTGAACGAATTACTTCAGTAGTGGTATGAAAGCTTTGGATTGTTTCCTGGCATGGGATGATTTCTACTACTCCACCTAAGATCCAGCCAAAAATCGTGTGTTGTGCTATCAAGGTGCCATCGAGTTGCGTTTTTTCTGGAAGAAGGACCTTAAGAAACACATCGTTTCCTAATATGATGTCAATATCATTTGGTAAGCTAACTGACGGATCGGCTAACTGTAAGTGGTTTGATTGTGGCCACTTGAACAAATCGAACGAAGCGACTGGTAATTTAGATGTCAATTTTTGAAGAATCAATGCATTTTGAAGAATCAATGCATATATGTGGCAGCTGTTCTCTGCAAGCTCATTTGCATTTTCCTGGTTATTTTTTTTTGGATGGATTGTGAACCACTGCCAAGAGTGCCCTTACTCTCTGCATGTGACTATATCTATTAGCAACCAACACGGCGATCGTAGATAATTAAGTTTTCTTTGGTAACGAACTACTAAAATAAATTAAACATGGTGTATTTGATTGATCAGCTGTTAACTCCTAGGATTTTGGACTCGCGATAGGACGATTCGATCTCGACGCTAATATATGTGGTTTGGAATTAGATGGATTCCTTATCGAGTCTGATTTAACGGCTGAATTACAGCTGCTGGTGGCTTGTGCATTCGGTAATTGTAACGGTAACACTACACATTCCATATTTTTTACGCTATTTGCCGTAGGCACTTGGCGAAACACACTTATATTTAATAAACACATTTTTATTAATCACTTGTTTTTTGTTTCGCAGAATTATTTTGAATATTTTTCAAAAAATTTAAAAAATCACTCGATCGTAGTCTAAAGTCGTAGAAAACTAACCCAAAGAGGAGCAACCGTTTAAAATGATTGTATCGTATTGGAAGTGATACTAGAAGTTTTTACAGAATAATTACAATATATTGGAATAGTTCGTTCCCCAAAAACTACCCCTAAAGAGTGAAACTCTTTAAAAACCTTAATGGGTTAAAAACTTGCTTTAAATGTAATATTTCACCCTCAAATTTGATGAAAGAGCCCATGGGGTGAGCCCAAGCAATGGGTACCCATGAATTTGTTACAACAACCTACATTCACCAAAATCAATCATAATGCATCACTTTCATGTACAAACAATTGCTACTCCCTGAATTTACTACAATAGTGTACACCCACAAAAATCGATCATAATACGTCGAATTGTCTTCCTATACAAGAAATTGGTACCCCTGTTGAAATAAATTCAAGAGCACCTATTTGTTTCAGTACGTTTTGTAATGTGTAAAAGTATGTACTTAATAAACACATTTTATTAAACACTTGTTTTTCTATTTCGTTAAAAATTAGATTTTTGAATATTTTAATTAAAAAAATTGTTTAAAAAGTTTAAAAAGTAAGTAGTAAACTCGATCGATTTTGACTTGTTAGGTTATCATCAGGAGTATCTACTGATTTGTTAAAGTAAAAATTTAGTTATATATTTATGTAGTAGAAAAAAGGAAAAAAGAAGCAGAGACAAAAAATAGGCAATAAAAATTAATCTATTGATCGTCCCAACCAACTGTTGTTTATACGGAAAAATTAATAATCAAAAAACCAAAGAGGAGGATAGCTGAGTAACAAAATTCAAGGGTATTAGTCATAATATTACTAATGTGAGAATAGAACAGGGCGTGATTCGTAATTGGTGAGAAACGGAGTCCCCTGTTCGTTAAGGATATTTTGGGTAATGAAGATGGATTTTCGAATTTCGTACGATTTTAAGGTATCTAAACGTCTGTTTTCAGAATTTTTTCTGCTTTTTTTTATTATCAATTTTTCCGTATAAACAACAGTTGGTTGGGACGATCAATATATTAATTTTTATTGCCTTATTTTTTGGCTCGCCTTCTTTTTTCTTTTGTCGATTTTTCTACTAAAACGATACTACTGATGATGACCTAACAAATCGAAATCAATCGAGTGATTTCTTAAATTTTTGAGCAAATTTTAAGTTTGTTAAGTGTTTATTAAGTGTAAGTGTGTTTCGCCAAATGTCTACGACATAATTAAACAGTAGTGAACTAGTAGTTGAACTATGCCAATCTTAACAGAAATACGAAAAATGTGGCGTAACTTTGTCCAATGTCAGCTCACACATGAATTGCAGCTTAACGGGGCCTGTAAAAATTATTCTAACTGTGTACCAAATTTGTAATTAATTTGTAAACAATTCTAGTACCATTTTCATTGGATTGTTACAAGTGCTGGTGCACCATGTAAATATTTTTGGAATGAAACTTACAATATTTCAACCTACGTAGTTAAGAAGTTGAGGCATATAAGAACATATCAAACATTGAATAGACGAAATTTGATGCTGTATAAGATAGCAGAAAATTTCCAGCAGAAAAAATGCGTTTTGCTATTCACCGCTAGAGGCATCACTATCACAAAAATGAAATTTTTTCTGCTAATATTTTTTTACACCAGCAGAAAATTTTTGTTATTCTGTTATTCTAGCTGAGATCATAATCCATATACGTGAGCAACATAAGATTCACACCTGGCGTCAGTAGCCTTATATATATTTTTGAAGTCATTTAATGTGAAATGTTTTCAGTTTTTTAACAAAAGTGTTAGAAAAACCCCCCTGTAACTACCCTGGGTGTGAATATTATGTTGATCATGTATATGGATTATGATCTCAGCTACCACAAAAACATACACTCAGGGTAGTTACAGGGGGGTTTTTCTAACACTTTTGTTTAAAAACTGAAAACATTTCACATTAAAATAACTTTAAAAAAATATGGACGGCTACTGACGCCAGGTGTGAATCTTATGTTGCTCATGTATATGGATTACGATCCCAGCTACCATAGAAACATACACTCAGGGTAGTTACAGGGAGGTTTTTCTAACACTTTTGTTAAAAAACTGAAAACATTTCACATTAAAATGACTTCAGAAATATATGGAAGGCTACTGACGCCAGGTGTGAGTCTTATGTCGCTCATGTATAAGGATTATGATCTCACCTACCATAAAAACATACACTTAGGGTAGTTACAGGTGGGTTTTTCTAACACTTTTGTTAAAAAACTGAAAACATTTCATATTAAATGACTTCAAAAATATATGTAAGGCTACTAACGCCAGGTGTGAATCTTAGCAGAAAATTTCCAGCAGAAAAAATTCGTTTTGCTATTCACCGCTAGAGGCATCACTATCACAAAAATGAAGTTTTTTCTGCTGATATTTTTTTACACCAGCAGAAAATTTTTGATATTTTTATGCAAATTAAAAATTCTCAGCAGAAAATTTTATGAAAAATCAGAGAATTTATGAAAAAGAAGAGAAAATGTAAGTTTAAACATTTTGAAGCGATGAAAGTTAATTTTCTTTAAAAAACGATTTGCGTATGTATAAAGTGAGCACTCTCAAAACATAATTAAATTATCATAATCATCATTATGAAAACACAGGGCAACATCAAAAAAAGTCATTTTAATGTGAAATGTTTTCAGTTTTTTAACAAAAGTGTTAGAAAAACCTCCCTGTAACTACCCTGGGTGTATGTTTCTATGGTAGCTGGGATCGTAATCCATATACATGAGCAACATAAGATTCACACCTGGCGTCAGTAGCCGTCCATATTTTTTTAAAGTCATTTTAATGTGAAATGTTTTCAGTTTTTTTAACAAAAGTGTTAGAAAAACCTCCCTGTAACTACCCTGGGTGTATGTTTCTATGGTAGCTGGGATCGTAATCCATATACATGAGCAACATAAGATTCACTCCTGGCGTCAGTAGCCGTCCATATTTTTTTTAAGTCATTTTAATGTGAAATGTTTTGAGTTTTTAAACAAAAGTGTTAGAAAAACCCCCCTGTAACTACCCTGAGTGTATGTTTTTGTGGTAGCTGAGATCATAATCCATAGACATGATCAACATAATATTCACACTCAGGGTAGTTACAGGGGGGTTTTTCTAACACTTTTGTTAAAAAACTGAAAACATTTCACATTATATGACTTCAAAAATATATGTAAGGCTACTGACGCCAGGTGTGAATCTTATGTTGCTCACGTATATGGATTCTGATCTCAGCTACCATAAAAACATACACTCAGGGTAGTTACAGGGGGTTTTTCTAATACTTTTGTTAAAAAAACCGAAAACATTTCACATTAAAATGACTTCAAAAATATATGGAAGGCTACTGACGCTAGGTGTGAATATTATGTTGCTCATGTATATGGATGATCTTAGCTACCATAAAAACATACACCCAGGGTAGTTACAGGGGGGTTTTTTTAACACTTTTGTTAAAAAACTGAAAACATTTCTGAAATGACTTCAGAAATATATGGAGTGCTTTCAACGATGGCCGTTTTTTTATGTTGCCCTGTGTTTACATAATGATGATTATGATAAATTAATTATGTTTTAAGAGTGCTTACACTATACATACGCAAATCGTTTTTTAAAGAAAATTAACTTTCATCGCTTCAAAATGTTTAAACTTACATTTTCTCTTCTTTTTCATAAATTCTCTGATTTTTCATAAAATTTTCTGCTGAGAATTTTTAATTTGCATAAAAATATCAAAAATTTTCTGCTGGTGTAAAAAAATATCAGCAGAAAAAATTTCATTTTTTTAATAGTGATGCCTCTAGCGGTGAATAGCAAAACGCATTTTTTCTGCTGAAAATTTTCTGCTATCTTATACAGCATCGAAATTTGGAGATTGTCGATTGCAAAGGAAACGCAATGGTTGAATTTGGTAACCTACATAAATACCAGTTAGCTAGTCTGAAGGTACACTAATTATGCAGAAAATTATGTAATTGACTTCCATCAATTGTTGTAATGGGAAAAGAATTACAAAATAAAGGATTAAATTTCTGTGTAGTTCCTAGACAGGTTCCGATGGACGATGTTGTAGTCCATTTAGTCTGGCTGTAGCAGGCACATTCCTGATTTGACCTTTGATTCTTGCATACATAAAGTATCTACGTCATGGTTGGTGATGCGCGTACATATTTCCACTGACTATTTTGGCGCCCTGCATGATGAGGTGGGCGATACGTAGGTTGCTGTGGCAATCTCTTAACTTTTGATAAACATCATATTCCATCCCCAAAAAATCCGTGGACAACACTAACTAATGATTGTGAAGTACATACCATAAAAATTTACACTGTTGAATTTAAAAGCATTTCAGTTGGATTTGTTTTGTAGTGGAATTAAAACATTTTTAGGTAATCTTTAATATTTCTGTTATAGAAGTCCCTAAGTCCCTAATAGTGCCGCTTTAATGATTAAATAATTTTCAAATAATTAGATAAGCACGAGAAAATTTTGTTTCAATTTACTAAAGTTTTTTTAATCCTAAAGAAGGCTATTTTAGACAGACAATGTTTCTAATGAAACATTGAATTCTTTGTATTAAAAAATTCGGTCGTCTCATCAGACTGCAGTGACCAAATTACAAAAATATTGAAAATACTTTGAACTAATCAAAGTATAACCACAATGCCTTAGCGAATTTTAATGATTCGCTACATGCGATTTCTATATGAAATTTTGTGAAAAATACTGTCTGGCTATCAATCCAGAATAAACCAAAATTTCATTTGACGGGGTTTTATTTCTATTTTCGAGACTAAAGTTAATCGCGTTCGTTATTCGCGTTTGGTGTGAATACCGCCTAATTTCCTGCAACATAACAATTGTAATCCTGCCTATACAAAATTGCTTATAAAATTATGAAAATTATTAATAGTCAATATTCTTTATAGTCGGTCGCGACACAACCTTTCACACAAATCGATATAATTTCAACGTTTTCTTCGCTCCATTATATTCCAATCACAACACCTAATCTTGATGCTTACTGTGGTGAGTACTAAATTTTATTGTACACTCATTACTATACTAGTATTTGCTTTTCTTTTTCAATATCAACGCTAAAGAAGAATTCTTCA
This sequence comes from Nephrotoma appendiculata, assembly GCA_947310385.1. Classification (NCBI taxonomy): domain Eukaryota; kingdom Metazoa; phylum Arthropoda; class Insecta; order Diptera; family Tipulidae; genus Nephrotoma; species Nephrotoma appendiculata. The sequence continues at coordinate 301,733,734 of OX371223.1, forward strand.
TTTTCTTCTAGTGCTTCGTCTTACATACATTTTATATAAAATATAATTTGCTTTACTACAATATGTACATAAAACCGTTCGCATAAACATATATAAAGGAAAATCGATTTTCTTTCAAAAAGAAAATATGAATAGCGGAAAATATTTCAAGATTGAAATAATTCCAAAAAAATTATCTGTAATTATTTATGGATTTCCGTACAAAATATATCATGCTGCTTCCTAAAATACATTATATGTATGTATGTTAACCGATATGTATACGAGTTATGCAATTAGCGCTAAAGTTGTCCAACTGTAAATTCATAAAACAGTTCTAGGCACTATATTATCAGACTTATGGTTGAGCGAATTATCGAATAGCCTGGTAGGGGTATCCGTGACGCTGGCCGGAACCATATCAGCCGGGACCAAGCCAACTATGACGCAAGTAGCAATCGGAGTGAAGTTTCTGCCAAAATAACAAAATATACACTGTGTCCTATTAGTACTTAGAATTGAAAAAACACTCAAATATTGAACTTTCATAATAATATCTGAAATTTTTTAATAAACACAAATATTTTTACACTAAGTAGCAAATATTTAAGTTTTGAGAAAAGTTTTGAGTGAATTTTATAAAATGAATTTTTTTACAACAAAACACACTAAGAATCGCACAGAGATGATCGAAGTGGTTCTGAACTAGTAATTGATGTAAGAAACAAATCTTATTTATCCACATGCTCGGAAATCTCTGAAATTTTTATTAGTTGAGCCAAAAAATCATTGAGTGTAATATGAAAATTCTTAAACATTTGAAATTATTTATCTCGGCCCGATCGGTTATTCATCGGTTTTGATATCATGATATTTGAAAATTTTACAAATATTTATAAATTTTAAAAATTTTAAATTTCAAAACATGCTCAAACTATCATTTAACAAGATAAGATCACTTAAAATGAAATTTTATGAAATATCAAACAACTTTCTAAAAGGATTGGTTTCTAAACAGAAAAATCAAATCGACGGAATCTAATTGCGAACCGACTTAGATATTTCCAAATATTTAAGAATCTTCTTACTACATTCAATGATGTTTTGTCGCGAATAACAAAAATCTCAGAGCATGTGGATAAATAAGACTTGTTTCTTACATCAATTACTAGTTCAGAACCACTTCGATCACCTCTGTGCGATCCGTAGGGGCCGAGATAAATAATTTCAAATGTTTAAGAATTTTCATATTACACTCAATGATGTTTTGGCTGAACTAATAAAAATCTCAGAGATTTCCGAGCATGTGGATAAATAAGATTTGTTCCTTACATCAATTGCTAGTTCAGAACCAGTTCGATCACCTCTGTGCGATCCGTAGGGGCCGAGATAAATAATTTCAAATGTTTAAGAATTTTCATATTACACTCAATGATTTTTTTGGCTCAACTAATAATAATCTCAGAGATTTCCGAGCATGTGGATAAATAAGATTTGTTTCTTACATCAATTACTGGTTCAGAACCACTTCGATCATCTCTGTGCAATCCGTAAGGGCCGAGATAAATAATTTCAAATGTTTAAGCATTTTCATATTACACTCAATGATTTTTTGGCTCAACTAATAAAAATCTCAGAGATTTCCGAGCATGTGGATAAATAAGATTTGTTTCTTACATCAATTACTAGTTCAGAACCACTTCGAACATCTCTGTGCGATCCGTAGGGGCCGAGATAAATAATTTCAAATGTTTAAGAATTTTCATATTACACTCAATGATTTTTTTGGCTCAACTAATAAAAATCTCAGAGATTTCCGAGCATGTGGATAAATAAGATTTGTTTCTTACATCAATTACTGGTTCAGAACCACTTCGATCACCTCTGTGCGATCCGTAGGGGCCGAGATAAATAATTTCAAATGTTTAAGAATTTTCGTATTACACTCAATGATGTTTTGGCTGAACTAATAAAAATCTCAGAGATTTCCGAGCATGTGGATAAATAAGATTTGTTCCTTACATCAATTACTGGTTCAGAACCACTTCGATCACCTCTGTGCGATTCTTAGTGTGTTTTGTTGTAAAAAAATTTATTTTATAAAATTCACTCAAAATTTTTCTCAAAATTTAAATCTTTGCTACTTAGTGTAAAAGTATTTGTGTTTATTAAACAATTTCAGGTATTATTATGAAAGTTCAATATTTGAGTGTTTTTTCAATTCTAAGTACTTATAGGACACAGTGTATATTTTGTTATTTTGGCAGAAACTTCACTCCGATCAAGTAGCATGATGCATATTGCATTGTGCATCATTGTGAACTACATGATTTTTCAGTCGGAACCCTATAATTCCAGACAAAAAGTGGAAAGCCAGCCAGAACCATACAACAACCAAACCAACTATGGCATAAAAAGCACGATGCATTGTGTACTAATTGTTTCTTCATCCGGAACCTTACAATTCTAGCCGGAATATAATAAAGCAGCCGTAACCCTACCCTACCTTACAGTCAAACTAACGATGGCACAAGTAACACATTGGATTATACATCATTCATTGTGCGCTATATGCTTTTTAGCCGGAACCTTATTAGTGTAGCTGTTGGTGTGGCATCTGCTGGCTGCCTGGCTATCTTTTTCACAATCCATTATGATGCACAATCCATTATGCTACTTGTCCCATAGTTAGATTGGCTGTAGAGGGTATAAATTCGGCTGGAATTATAAGGTTTCCACCAAAAAATCTTATAGTGCTGGATTTATAAGATTTCGGCTAAAATATATATAAAACACAATGATGCATAATACATAGTGCTACTCTTGTCATAATTGGTTTGGCTGTTTTATGGTTCTGATTTGATTTATCAGGTTTTAGCTGGAATTATAAGGTTCCGTCTGAAAAAGCATGTAGTACACAATGATGCACAATTCATTGTGCTACTTGTGCCATAGTTAGTTTGGCTGTAGATGGTATGACTTTATTAAGTTCCGGTGGAATTATAAGGGTCTGGCTGAAAAACAATTAGTGTACAATGATGCACAATCCACAAAAGTGCTTCTTGGGTAATATTAAGTTTGGCTGTATATTACTATACCATCGGTTTCGGGTGGAATTGTAAGGCTTCTACCGAAAAATCATACATTGCTGGATTTATAAGGTTCCGACGGAAAAATTATATACAACACAATGATTCACAATACATTGTTCTACTTTTGTCATAGTTGATTTGGCTTTTATATTGCCTGGGTGACTTTTTCACGTTTTGGCTGGACTTATAACGTTTCGGCCAAAATAGCATATAGTGCAAACCCATTGTGCTGCTTGTGCCATAGTTTGGTTTGGCTGTAGAGGGTATAGTCCCGGCTGAAATTATAAGACTTCTACCGAAAAATCATATAGAGCTAGATTTATAAGGTTCTTGCTGAAAAATTATATAAAATACAATGATGCTTTTTTCATCAATAGTTTGGCTGTTATATGGTTCTGACTAGCTTTATCACTTTCCTCTGGAATTATAAGGTTCTGGCTTAAAAATTATTTAGTGCAGAGGGGTTCCGGCTGAAATTATAAGGTTTCCACCGAAAAATCATATATTACTGGATTTATAAGGTTCCGGCTGAAAAATTATATAGTGCACAATGATGCGCACAACACATCGTGCGACTTGTGTCATAGCTGGTTTGGCTGTTATATGGTTCTCCCTGGATTTATTTGGTTTTAGCTGGAATTATAAGGTTCCGGATGAAAAATTATTTAATACACAATGATGCACAATGCATCGTGCTACTTGTGCCATAGTTTGTTTGGTTTCGGTTGATGTGGTTGCTGACGTGGCTGACGTGATGGATACAAATATCAAGCAAACAAAATTTTAGTTTTTAGAAACCAAAATATCAAATGAATATATGTACAATGATTTGGATACTCTTTTGATTTAGTTTCAATGCTCAATTTCACTTATCAATTTTTCTTAACAACTACACAAATATGAAGACGAGTGAATCAACGAAGATAGAGAGGTATTTTTTGAGTAAGCTGAGATCGCAATTTTTTTTTATTTTTTTTTTTAATTTTTTTTTTTAACAATTTTCTTTATTTAGTGAATCTTTCAAACAAGAAAATAACAATAAGTTTTGAAATCTTAATAACTAAGGTAACTATGTAGATCCGCGGGAGCAGAATCTACTTCTTATCAGTAAGTAAACTTAATAAAGATACCAGTTTCCCTGCATAGCTGATCCGCATCTTTTGTAATTCGCCTTTGACAGTTAGAATGCTAGGGTCCTTATGTATATTTTTGTTTTTTACGAAGCAGGGTGCTCCTGTAATCATTCTAAGAATTTTTGACTGTGTTCGTTGGACAATGTCGATATTCGAGTTTGAAATTGGTTTATTTGTTGTATTATACAGAAGAAGTTTGTATTCTAAGTCAATAGTTGAATATTTACCCATCAACCAATGAATTTTATCAATTTTTAATTTGATATGGTCTAGATGGACGCCTAGATATTTTGCTTCTTTTGAATGAGGGATTGGTATTCCGTTCATTGTGACTGGTGGACAAGTAAGCTAATTTAAAATGAATGTTACGTGGGTCGATTTCTCTTCATTGACCTTCATCTTCCATTTCTTTAGCCATATTTAGATGTCATAAATACATATGTTGTTGCAGAATTTCAGACACCGTTTGTGGATTTTTATGACTACATACGATTGCCGTATCATCTGCGAAAGTAGACGTCAGAATTGGTGAAGACGTTCGTAGATCTGAAGTGAAAATTAAATATAACGTTGGGCCAAGCACACTACCTTGAGGTACTCCAGCCAGAATGTTTTTCTCGTTCGATTTAGAGGTTTTGTATTTGACATAGTATCTGCGATTTGACAAATACGACTTCATAAGTTGGTAAATTTCTGGCAATTTAAAATTAATTTTATGAAGCAGATAGCTACTCGGTGCACTTGTTCAGTGGTTCCGCGGTGCTCTAGGAATCGATGATTAGGGATTACATTTCGTAGTTCCGGTTTAATATTTTCGATAATAGTTTTTTTGAATACTTTCGAGACAATTGGTTGTTGGCTTATTGGTCTATAGTATATGACGAGACTTTGGTAGGATCCTTGCCTGGCTTCGGGATAATTTTTATAGTTAATTATTTCCAGCACTCAGGGATATATCCTGATTTGTAAATTGAATTCCATATTTGAGCAAGTCGTCCAAAAGCACACTCAGGCAGTTGTTTAAGCATTTCACCTGTTATTCGATATATCCAGGGGCTTTCTTTAATTGAATTTGATGCGCAATAATAAACTTTAACAGTGGTTTCTTTATCTTAAATTTCCTCATAGGTCTGATTGCTATATTTACTCTTTGAACCACCGATAATCCAAGGTTGTGTGAGTGAATACGCTTTCAAGATGATCAGCAAAAGCTTTAGCTTTTTCCTCGTCACTACACGAATTGGCGGATTTGGTTGCTGAGGCCATTTAAGGTATTTAGTGGCCTTCCATAATGAATAGTTTGTGTCCGAATGGGGAGATAATTCTTTAAGATAATTTTGCATAAATCGATGGCGTACGATTAATTTGCCAGATGCTTCTTAAGCGACGTTCCTTTATTAACATTTTTTCTATTTCAGCGGATGTTATGGTGCCTCTTGTAAGTTTACTCTTTGGTTTATGCGAGGCCGAAATAGCTGCGTTGACTAGTAGATCATTAAAGTTTTCCAATGCAGTTCTGCAGTGTAGATGTTAGGTCGATATGTGAACTGATGTACATCTTGAATTTCAACCAGTTAGTGAAGGTGTTCGTTAGATAGTTATTCGTAGAACATGGCTTTTGGTCGGCCCAGTAATGTAGTAAGACCGGAGAGTGGTCAAAAGATAATTCTAAAAGTGGTTTAGCTTGGATTATTTCTCGGTTTATTTTACTTGTGACTGCAAAATCAAGAACGTCAGGGATTTTTCAACGATTATAGTAGGCCTCACGACGCAACTTGGATGGCCTCACGACGCAACATCGTAGTGGGTCCCCTTGGAGTAGTCAATCTTGAACCCCAGTAGGTATGTCAGGCATTAAAGTCACCGGCGACCATATAACGTTGACCCAGGGTTGCAAAAAATCGTTTATTGGTATCTTCCGAAAGGTTATTATTTGAAGGGCAATATATTGAAGCGATGACTAAGCTTTCTTTGTCGGGGTCCACACATACAGAGGTTGCTTGAATTTCCTCAGTGCTATATTCAATTAGAACATAATGGCAAATCAGCTTTTTTATAATAATAGCAGTTCATCCTCGACTTCTACCCAAGGGATGTTTTGTATCATAAACTTCGTAGCCATTAATTCTGAAATTGTGTGCTAGGCAATGTTCTAATTCAAGTTTGTGTTGGCTTATACCGTTTGCGTTCCAGTGACATATCTTCAGATAATTTATCGGAGACATTCTAGTTTCTGGATCTTAATGGTTTGATTTTGTAACATTGCTTGTAGCATATTTTGCATTGTTGTCATTAATTGCATCATCATTTGCATGCAGTTATTCAGGGTAGGTTCAACAATTGAGGATTCATTGGTGTTCTGACTGAACGAGAGTCATTTGACGTATGCGGAGGTATATTATTCTGATCATATGCTGTAGTTTTATACTGCTTCCTGGAACGTGACAATTGACTAATATTTATGTTGACTGGGCATCCTCGGTAGTTTGCAGTGAGGTTTCCACCGCAATTGCTGCATTTCCGTTCAGTTGAATAGTTCTTTGGTTTTGGGCAACTTTTGGTTTGGTGTAGTTCCCCGCATACGACGCACACTAATATAAACTAGCAATATGTCCTTGAATGACCATATTCTTGACAGTTTAAACACTGTATTGGTTCGGACCTTTTCTTTGGTTCTTCAACAGTTGTACGTCTGTGTATGAGGTATTTTAATTTATGTATTGGTTGAACTTCTCCCTTTTTCAAAATGATTTCGGAAGAATCCAGTTCAACTTTAACCACTGGTTGTGGTTGCTTCAAGCGGTTCATGATTCTATATACATTCTGTATCTTAAATCCATCTTCAACAAGCGCAGCCTGGATTTCCATTGTTTCAACATGGACATCGATGCCTTTAATAAAGACTGAAAGACCCTTTGAAGACTTCAATCGGTATGTATAATAATTTCTGTTGTGAGCATCTCGTTGACCTCTTTTGTTTGAATTTTTACTTCGTGTATTTTACCTCGAAGTAAATTTGTTACGTGAAATGTTTTTCCATTTGTTAGCACACTTGATTTGAGTTCTTGCACCACTTGGTGCGTATCGATTTCGCGTAAGTAGATTGGAGGTGGCTAATTGTTTCGATTTGCCTGCTCTGGAGTATTTGCATTTACAATTTGCCTCTCATCCGCATCCTTTTCGATAGACGTTTCAAATCGGTTGTTTAGCGGTAGTTTGAATTTTCTAACGTTCGATTTCTTACTTATCAGTAGTTTTTATGCTTTTGGACTATCCCTTTTCCGTTTTACTGTAATATAGCGATCGATGCCAGTTTGTGTCAAATGAACATTGCGTTTAGTGCTCTCTTTAAGGCTTGTGTTGCGGCTGTGTATTTCTGGGAGTTTATTTATCGGGTTGTCTACCACTTCTGGTTCCATATTCAACATTGAAGTTGGAAATGATCGTTTAACTGAACTTGCGGTAGACGGATTGTTCAATTCCCTAGAGGTATTTTTACTTCCGCCAGCTGTACTGGATGAACCACCTACCAGACTGACAAGTTCAGTGGTATTGCTTGTAGCTCTATATGGTGTAGTGACTAGCGATTGGAATTTCTCGATAAAATTTATTTCTCGAGAAATCGAGAAATTTTTTTAACGGTTCCCGGGATTCTCGAAAATTCTCGAGAAATTTACAAAATTAAAGAAAAACGTGTTTCTTGACGCTTGATCTGATCCAGTTCAGTTCATGTTTCATGAAATAACACAAATACGCTTGGCAGATATAAAATCAAAATTTGTGATCTCAAACAAATTTGGAACATGTTTTCTATATAAAATTTGAACTGATCCGGATCAATGAGCATCAAGAAACACGGCAAATATCACCATGTCGTATTAATATTATTAATATTTTAAGGTGAGGTTACCAAGGCGTTGGAACCTTGGTTTCGAACTAATGAAACATTAAATTCTTTATATTTAAAAAATCGGTCGTCTCATTCGACTGCAGTGACCAAACTACAAAAATATTGAACATACTTTGAACTTAGAAGTATAATCATAATGGCTTAGCCAATTTTAAAGATTAATCAATCAAGGGGTCAATCTGACCACACAAATATCTTAATGTAATTTTAAAGGAAATGTTAATAAAAATTGTTTAGTTTCTTTTTAAATACATTATTTATATTTTTATAACAAAACAGTTTATTAAAATAAATAAAAACTTTCAAAATTCAAGACATATTTATTTAAAAAAAAAAAATCGCTGAAAATTTCATTTTAATTAGTATTAGTAGTAACTATAAGTTTTAACCAGATGCATCATCTGAAACCACGCTCTTCTTCATCTGAAATAGTTTCCTCGGTTTTGATGCATTCTATGCATATAATTTTTGTGTGGTTCGAACAAAATGGCTGATCACAAACATTGCATCTTGTTTTGGTTTTCACATCAGATGATCGGGGGCGCCAAATAATATCTTGGTCGTTTGCTAACCGTCATTCTTCTCTAACTGGTATTACTTTATACCGTATGAGGTTTATTGCTGTCATTACACTTTTTTTAAGCTTGCGAGGGTTAAAGATTCGCTCCAAAACGTTGGCCTGTACCAGTTGCATAACCAATTCTTTTAGAAATGATTTTCGTTTTGACGATTTCTTTGTTTCATATAGTTGTGGGTTGGCGCTTTTATTCAAAACATAGGCTGCAATACCAGCGAGATCCATAAGATTAAAAAATAGCACCATCGGCCATCGGTTGGTTTTTCTTTTACATGTATAGGTTCTCACCAATTTATTGAGAGTGTCAACCCCTCCCTTCGTTGCGTTATAATCCAAAATTATTTTTGGTTTATTAGACTCTGGGTCTACTTCGTTACTGTTGTGTAAAGTTAACAATAGCAAAACATTTTTATTTAGTTTAGGAACAAATCTCACAAGTTTTAGGTTGTTATCAAAACTAAATTTTGAAGATTGCAGTTCTCGATTTAAATTCCGCCTTACTAGTAAACTCTTTGGGAAGATCAGGTTTATTTTGTCTAATTGTTCCAATTAGAGTAGTTTTTTTTTGCAACAGCTGCTCCGCTAAAGTACAACTAGTAAAACTGGACTAAATTAATGGACTAAATTCAATGCGTAATCAACTGAGCGCGCCTCGCCGGGTTGTCTACCAACATACACTTCTGCGTTCAATGAGTAAGAATTCTTTGCGTCGCATATCCAGAATATTTTAATGCCATACTTCCCCGGTTTCGATGGAATGTACTGTCGAAAAGAACATCTGCCTCGAGTAAGAAGCAATTGTACATCAATGGTTAAATTTGATGATGGTTTATAAGGTTCTCGAATGTATGCTAAGCACATATTCCATGCATCTCGGAATGCTGCAAATCTATCGGTTTTTAGCCGCTTCTGTCTTGTTTGATAGTTATCAAACCGCAAAAATCTTAACAATTGCTGCACTCGTTCAAGGACATCGCAGCTCGATAAAATGGACGGTTGTCAAGGTGGTATAATTCATCCAACCGCTCGTCCCAATTTTTATGAGTGCCAGCGTAAATTAAAATTCCAATCAGAGCATATACTATATTTCCACCGAATTGGTATCATACCAAACACGCAGTTGTTTTATTGTATTGCCATTCATTGTATAACACTGCCGCGCTTTTTATGTTTGTCTCAGCAACGATAACGTTTCTGGGATGATATTTTGGAAAGCTAGTACCATAAAAAGTGAATAATATTTTAATTTTGGTCATTTTGGCCCTAGTACACAGAAATGTGCTTGGATTTTTTCATAATATGGTAATTATGGAATTTAAAAGTAATTTGGGCCCATTTTTCATTACATTGTGTGAATAAAATATTAGTTGAGGATATCATATACGGGATTGGTCATACAAATAGCAAGAAACGTATTTTTTCAAGTTTAAAATCGACTGGGTCAATTTGAATTCTTTTTCAAAATTTCTCGAGAAAAATAAATGAACTTCCCGAGAAATGAGGAATGCAAAAGTTGATAAAATTCTCGAGATTTCTCAATCCGAGAATTTCCCAATAGCTAATAGTGACCAAGCTTTGAATCACTATATCATTGCTGTCGCTATAGATCTCGACGACTGGGAGCCCGCTTGCTCACTACCGAGAGTCGCCGGTACTGGGCATCTGATTCCCTGCACCGTATCTTTGTTTTGGTTGGTTGACTCCATTGAATATATAGATTCTGGGTTCCATCCGTTAGCAGTTTATACCTACTGTTTTTTACAGCCGCCGCTAACATCGAGGACATACACTGGAAAAAGCCGCCCCTAACATGGGGAACAGACGCTTCAGGATTTGTCATGGGTATTTTCCCCTCGAGGCAAGTAGCTCGGGTTTAACCGCGCCCATACTCGAAGAGCTTGTATAACCAGCGCACCCCTATGAGAGCGCAATAATTGCCACTACAATTTTGATTTTTCATTTCACTTTCATTCACTACGCTAAATGGCTATCAAATTTCTCAATACTTGCTTAATTCTATTTGTCAATTAGCAGCTCGCCATCCAATTTAAATTTGTCCCTTGCCATCAATAAACAAAGAACGCATTTAAAGAAAATTTCAATGGTTCACATTTCGTGCGGACTCAATCTGTGTCATAATATTATTTATAATTAAAAATAGATAATTTAATTTTATTATATTTGCATTAACTTTCCACACACTCGTACACACCGACCGAGTAATGTTTATATAAAAAATATTTATTCACAATCAAGTTAAATTGACTCCAAAAACAAAACCGAAAGCCAGCAGCACCACAAAAATAATAGTGATAGTAGTTTATAGTTTATAAGCGCAATAAAAAAAAATTATTTATATTTTATTAAAATGAAGCAAGCAATTAAATAACAAACAAAAAAAAAATTGTAACACGAAATAGGCGAAGCAGTCAATTACAATAAATATTTTTTATTGGAAATACGAAATAAAACATCCATTCTACCACGCCACCATAATCGCAGTTTGATATAGCCACGTGGTCCCTGATATCACAATATGAATTCGAATTGAAACGGCTGTAATTATTTTTAATACGCTACGTGATTTCGTTGATTCAGTGTTTGGTTTGTTGGAAATGTGCGTCGTTCAATATTATTAATCGATACTAAAGTAATTTATGCGTGCAATATTTGTTGCGAACTTATATAGGTTTCTGCAAAATTAAGCGGAGTTTTGAGAAAATTTTTGCTTCAATAGGCTGAAATCGATTTTAGTTGTGGTAATTAACACGTAAAAAAAGTTATCCCAGACTTTCATCCCATAAAAATCAAATATACGCTTGAGGCAATACTAACTAAACTATCATGATATTATGTTATATATATTATTCTATCACGACATAACAAAAGAAGTTTAAAATAAACCAAAATATTTGAATAAAATAATTTCGGCAAAAGTTTGTTGGTCTAAGTGACGTAATTAAATATCCCTTTTTCAAACAAAAAAAAAAAAAAAAAAAATTACCTCTATTTAAGACCAAACCAAACAAATGTGTGAGTAAAAAAACATAGTATGTAATGGCGTTTTTGATAAAAAATTTCGCTTGAATTGAAGTATAACCCACACAATTGTGTGTCTAGTTACAGTGTATTTTTTGGACGAAAATAAGTATGAAAGGAATGCACAAATGTGTAAGTTGGTTCAAAAAACATACAAAAATAAATTTTTGACATAGTACTTTTTCCGTACCCACAAAATTGTGTAACCGGGTAGCGAAAGGGATATAAAGTTCCGAAAATCAATAAATTACTCAATATTTTAATACTCAATCGCTTCCACAGCCCGTTCTATAAAAGTGTCGGATTAGGACGAGTGTTTTTTAGATGCGGCATACTAACATCTTAATAAAGGATAAGTTTCGTGGAACTTCTATCCGTTCAAGCTGCGCAATTAAATTTTAAATTCTCAAAATCATTAAATTACTCAATATTTTAATACTCAATCGCTTCCACAGTCCGTTTTATAAAAGTGTCGGATTAGGACGAGTGTTTTTTAGATACGGCATACTAACATCTTTATACAGGATAAGTTTCATGGAACTTCTATGCGTCCAAGCTGCGCAATTCAATTTTAAATTCTCAAAATCATTAAATTACTCAATATTTTAATACTCAATCGCTTCCACAACCCGTTCTATAAAAGGGTCGGATTAGGACGAGTGTTTTTTAGATGCGGCATACTAACATCTTTATACAGGATAAGTTTCATGAAACTTCTATGCGTCCAAGCTGCGCAATTAAATTTTAAATTATCAAAATCATTAAATTACTCAATATTTTAATACTCAATCGCTTCCACAGCCCGTTCTATAAAAGTGTCGGATTAGGACGAGTGTTTTTTAGATGCGGCATACTAACATCTTTATACAGGATAAGTTTCATGGAACTTCTATGCGTTCAAGCTGCGCAATTAAATTTTAAATTCTCAAAATCATTAAATTACTCAATATTTTAATACTCAATCGCTTCCACAGCCCGTTCTATAAAAGTGTCGGATGAGGACGAGTAGTTTTTAGATGCGGTATACTAACATCTTTATAAAGGATAAGTTTCGTGGAACTTCTATGCGTTCAAGCTGCGCAATTAAATTTTAAATTCTCAAAATCATTAAATTACTCAATATTTTAATACTCAATCGCTTCCACAGCCTTTTCTATAAAAGTGTCGGATTAGGACGAGTAGTTTTTAGATGCGGCATACTAACATCTTTATACAGGATAAGTTTCATGGAACTTCTATGCGTCCAAGCTGCGCAATTAAATTTCAAATTCTCAAAATCATTAAATTACTTAATATTTTAATACTCAATCGCTTCCACAACCCGTTCTATAAAAGGGTCGGATTAGGACGAGTGTTTTTTAGATGCGGCATACTAACATCTTTATAACGGATAAGTTTCGTGGAACTTCTATGCGTTCAAGCTGCGCAATTAAATTTTAAATTCTCAAAATCATTAAATTACTCAATATTTTAATACTCAATCGCTTCCACAGCCCGTTCTATAAAAGTGTCGGATTAGGACGAGTGTTTTTTAGATGCGGCATACTAACATCTTTATACAGGATAAGTTTCATGGAACTTCTATGCGTCCAAGCTGCGCAATTAAATTTTAAATTCTCAAAATCATTAAATTACTCAATATTTTAATACTCAATCGCTTCCACAGCCCGTTCTATAAAAGTGTCGGATTAGGACGAGTGTTTTTTAGATGCGGCATACTAACATCTTTATACAGGATAAGTTTCATGGAACTTCTATGCGTCCAAGCTGCGCAATTAAATTTCAAATTCTCAAAATCATTAAATTACTCAATATTTTAATACTCAATCGCTTCCACAACCCGTTCTATAAAAGTGTCGGATTAGGACTAGTGATTTTTAGATGCGGCATACTAACATCTTTATACAGGATAAGTTTCATGGAACTTCTATGCGTCCAAGCTGCGCAATTAAATTTTAAATTCTCAAAATTATTAAATTACTCAATATTTTAATACTCAATCGCTTCCACAGCCCGTTCTATAAAAGTGTCGGATTAGGACGAGTGTTTTTAGATGCGGCACACTATGGTCTTCATTTAGAATAAGTTTTATAAAACTTCTATGCGTCCAAGCTGCAAAAATCCTTAGCTATCTATTCTAGGTCATTTTTACATCCCAATCTTACGTGTGCAAGTAGACGCTCGGCTCTAAAGTTGGTGGTATTAAAATATACTTAACTTCTTTTGAAATTATTCGCCATTTTGGATATATGTAGCTTACTGATATCTTCTTTTATGACAAAAGTTTCACTCCTTTATAATTCGTCATTCCGTGTGCATCAATTTTAGGAGATGAATATCGATAAGCTTGCTGTGGAATTGATTAACTCGTCATTGAGTGAACATTCTGTGAGTCATTCAACAGTAAAAAAGTAGTTTGTAAAACTTTGTGATGGCAATTTTGGTCTTGAGGACGATCCACGTCTGGACGGATTACATTATGCGATTTTATATTAATGTAATCCGCTTGCAAATTCGACGCTGATTCCGAATCTGTAATCAGTTTTACGCTACGTTCATTATTAAGCATTTTTGGCGATAATATATATATCGGGGTGCAGTTAAACAATTTGAAGACGAATAACTTAAAGTTTTACTGGATAAAAACCCGCATCAAACTCAAAAAGAGCTTGCAGATCACTAAGGAGCTAGTAGTTACTCACCAAGCAATATCACTTCGATTGCATGCAATGGTAGGAAAATACAGAAGGCAGGAAACTATCTTGCTCATCAAATGACAAAAGAAACAATCATTACGGGTGAAGACTAGTGGATTTTATACGGTAATCCTAAACGCAGAAAACAATGGGTTGATCCAGGCCACCCATCAACATCAGTTACAAAAATGAAAATTCATGAGGAAAAAATATTACTCTGTGTCTGGTGGGATTGGAAATGAGTCATTTACTAGGAGCTTCTGCAAACGTAAAAGCGAATGAGTATTAAAATATTGAGAAATTTAATAATTTTGAGAATTTAAAATTCAATTGCGCAGCTTGGACGCATAGAAGTTCCACGAAACTTATTCTGTATAAAGATGTTAGTATGCCGCATCTAAAAAATACTAGTCCTAATCCGACACTTTTATAGAACGGGCTGTGGAAGCGATTGAGTATTACAATATTGAGTAATTTAATGATTTTGAGAATTTAAAATTTAATTGCGCAGCTTGAACGCATAGAAGTTCCATGAAACTTATCCTGTATAAAGATGTTAGTATGCCGTATCTAAAAAACACTCGTCCTAATCCGACACTTTTATAGAACGTGCTGTGGAAGCGATTGAGTATTAAAATATTGAGTAATTTAATGATTTTGAGAATTTAAAATTTAATTGCGCAGCTTGGACGCATAGAAGTTCCACGAAACTTATCCTGTATAAAGATGTTAGTATGCCGCATCTAAAAAACACTCGTCCTAATCCGACACTTTTATAGAACGGGCTGTGGAAGCGATTGAGTGTTAAAATATTGAGTAATTTAATGATTTTGAGAATTTAAAATTTAATTGCGCAGCTTGGACGCATAGAAGTTCCATGAAACTTATCCTGTATAAAGATGTTAGTATGCCGCATCTAAAAAACACTCGCCATAATCCGACACTTTTATAGAACGTGCTGTGGAAGCGATTGAGTATTAAAATATTGAGTAATTTAATGATTTTGAGAATTTAAAATTTAATTGCGCAGCTTGGACGCATAGAAGTTCCACGAAACTTATCCTGTATAAAGATGTTAGTATGCCGCATCTAAAAAACACTCGTCCTAATCCGACACTTTTATAGAACGGGCTGTGGAAGCGATTGAGTGTTAAAATATTGAGTAATTTAATGATTTTGAGAATTTAAAATTTAATTGCGCAGCTTGGACGCAAAGAAGTTCCATGAAACTTATCCTGTATAAAGATGTTAGTGTGCCGCTTCTACAGACTTTCGTGCTTATCCGACACTTTTATAGAACGGGCGGTGGGATCGATTTAGCAGTTAGTTTGGTTTTAGTTTTATGAAACTTATCCTGTATGACGATGTTAATGTTTCACATCTAAAAAGCATTCGTCTTAATCCGACACTTTTATAGAGTGGGATGTTCAAGTAGATATGTAGAATTAGTTCGTTATATTTAATAATTTTTTTATTGAATTCTATGATTTCTGTCGTCCCATTAATATAATGTTAGTACTTTAGTTATTATATGGTTGCTATAGTTTTTACACAATGGGTGTAATTTTCGGGCTGATAGTGATCGGATAGTGAACTTTCGCTGTAGTGATAGCTCGCCTAACTCTATTTTCTGGGATGATAGTTTTCTCTCATTAAAATTTTTCCTGGGATGAAATATTCTGGGATGGTAAAATTTCTGGGCTGATAGTAATATCCTGGGATGGAAAACTGTCGTGATAGTTTAGTGTTGCCATCGTCGTTTTACGGGATGAATCCTGGGCTAACTTTATATACATGTAATTAACTACAATTACTTTCGGATTAGAAACAGTTTACGATTATGGTATTGCTGCGCTATAATAACATAAATTTTCTATATGCTCACTGCTCACACATAGACAAAAAAGTCACTGTAAAATATGGTGGCAGCGGTGGGATTCCAGTGGAGAGTAGGTTTTGGATCTTAAGCTTATCGATTTAGTCATCAAGGCTATGTTCACTGGATTTTATATTGGATCGCCGTGCTATCATCAACTATAGTCATCGCCCGTATCATTTTTTTTATTATTTATACTGGTGTATAAAGAAAAGTTTGACCGGCATTCAGCATTGTTAATAATTTCGTGGATGTTGATAACGTTAATTGTAATGTTATAAAATGACTAATCTAAAAATTGCAAAACTGAAAAAACTACGAACAGTGTCATTACCGCAAACACAACGGTACACGAAGCTGATCGAGAAACCAAGTTTTAGGCCTTAGCTTTATAACTTGGATTTAAGCATCAGCGATACAAAACTCAATTAAGCGGAATCGGAAATACAACACTGACTTCCAAATTCAAGAATCGTTTCTCAGCTAATATTGAAGCATGTGTGCTATTTAAAATCACAAATATATGCAGCCACATTCACCAGTTAACATGGAACAATGGTCAACACCTACCAACATAAAATTGGCTTGGTTCTACAAACTACAAAAAATCGACATTATTATTGAAGCTGCGGTTTAACTACAAATTACTATTTATAGGACAAATTTAGGTGGCTGAGAACCTGCTGCTTTTCCAAAATACACTACTCGGTTGGATTGTAGTTGGAAATCTTTCAAAACCGAATGAGAATGCATTGAGGCTTTTAACATTCTGCCAAGTTTATCACGTATGCGACTATCAAGAGAACTACCTCTCACATTCATTCATTCGTTTTAAGAGATTCGCTACAAATGAAAATACGTCGGTTCTATGCAGTTGAAAGGAGTTGGAATAAAAACAAAGTTTTACTTTCGTTTTATTGATACCACGGTCACCTCGTTACATTGGAGAAATAGGTGCTTAACGTTTTCTACTTCAGATCCGCATATATAGTACAATTGGCATTGATCAGTAATTTTGAGTATCTGTCTGACGTGAATAAAGCCTTCGCCACACCTTAGTAAACTATTACGAGTTTTTTTTAATTTGACACTCTCGCCAGGGAGTGGAATAGTTTCTTAGCGTTTTCACAGACTCTTCTAAACGTGAGAAGCTCCCATACGTTCATCAAGGTTAACTACTATACATATCTCACAGTTTTAACCATTTTCAAGTTTCCATTTTAAGATATTGTTGGTGGACGACAATAGTTAAATTTGTCTTTCAGCTACAGCGTGCACTGATTATTCTGCAGATAGTAACATTTAATTTGCTATACGCACCGTATTGGTGCAATAAATTGCGGTTTAACCATGACGCTAAAGTTCGAGTCTCGAGTTGCCATACACTAGAATGACTTTGTCTCATCAAGTTAATCATGATTGTGTTAAACACGATATTCCAGACCAGAGGACCTAGAATAGAGCCTTGAGGACATTCTTTGATGATTTGTTTAAGTAAGAGAATCATACATGTCCCTTATTACTTCTAATCGATTGCTGAATTAGCTGATCAAAACGTTCATATGTATGTCCGACCGATAAACTTGTGATGATGCTAGGCCACGCAAATGACCTACAGCTAAGTCAAAAAGGAGTGGAACGCAAAATTGTTAATTGGGCATTTGATCAGGCCATAAGATACATTTGAATGTCGAGTGAGCTTGTTATGCGACCTAATTTCGGTTTTTGTCCGATTTGGGTTATACGATTTATACGGATTCCGCGACGAAACAATTCCTCGTGTTTTAAGGCGATCCAAGAATCGACCCAATTTATGACTTCTTCGGAAGTAGTGAAATGCTGTTCGGTCAAGCCATGTGTCATCGCAGAGCAATGACTGGTGAATACGGCGGGTGGGGTACAACATCCTATTGAAGCGCCTTCCCAATGTTCCTCCAATGTTGAAAGTAATACAACACGTTGCCTTTACGCAAAATATTGATTTCATACTTCATGAATAAATCTTTTGTTGGATATTAGGAAGATATATTTCTAAAATCATAAAGCCAATGGCATGGCATAAAAAAAATATCCTGTTTCGGCGACAATCGAAATGATATAATTTAATTTCTTTGTCACTTTTAATTACGCCAATTAATCGATGTTTTTATTCCGGGCATAAAAAAAGGAAACAACCAATTACGATTTCCATAAATGATAACAACATCGGTTATTTATGGATTGATATAAAATTAATAATTTGTTTTTGGTTCGTCGAAGATATGGAGGGATGGATGGTGGTAAGAATAAATAAGTTTCCGCAGGTTCCCAATTATGTTTACGATTTGAATCAAATTTATTTTGTTTTTTATTTAATTCAATCACGTGACTAGGATTAATAATACTCAGTTTTATTTTCAACCGCGACTTATAATGGATTTTATTTTTTGGTTGGCTTTATGTTCCATAATGGAATTATATTATAAAATTTTTTTATGAATTATTAAATTGGATTAATGTTTTATTTATAGCAGTTCTTGTTTCGCTAGATCTTTTATAACGCCTTTATAGTGCCTTAAAATTTAATAACTTTTTTTAATTAAGCAGATTTGTTTCTTTACTATTCAAATTTGTATTTTATAGAAGATCAGAACGAAATCAAAAAGAAGCCGAACGAATTCTTCTTGGCCGAGTCATAAAGAACTGAATTACCGTGTTTTATGTAGATGTTTATACCAAAATATAAATCAACAAATCCCGTTTAAACCTTTAGACAGTAGAACTTGCTATTTTTCAACGAAACAAATACGTTTCCAGTGTCATGTATATTCGAAAAGCGAGAATTTTTACGAACAGTGGAATTTCATGTTTCATCATAAATTGGCCAACTACTGGCAATAACAATTTTGCGGACCTTTTAATAGAAGTACCAATCGCAGACCTATTTTCACGGCTCAAACTCGTAGAATGTCGTGGAACTGACACTCAAATTTACATAGCGGGAATTCGCACAGATTAGCAGAGCCTCACACTCGCACAGTGAATGCCCATAGGAGTCTAGAACTCATAAAAATCAACAAATCTGCAAATCCTTTAATTCTTTTAGCAGTAAAACCTTTCCATCCCTCAGCGGAAAAATACGTTTCCCGTATCACGTACATTTAATTATGGTGACTTCCTCGACCAACGGAACCCATCACTATTCTTTTGCAAATGAAAGCTTTTGATAACCTCAAGGTGAAGTGTTTTGGTTGGCTGTTTTACTCTCTTTCAAAACTCTCAGTCAAATTTGTTGGGTAAAAATTTGACACAGGTTAACATAAAGTTGCCTTAGCGGTGATTTTGTATTAACCTGCGTCAAATTTAAAAAAATTTGACGGAGAATATTGAAGGAAAGTGGAACCAACCAGCCAAATCATTCCATTTGATAAGCGGGCCTCATATTTATAATTGTTTGTTCCTCTTTTTCATCTTTGACTGAAAGTTTATTTCGAAATTCTATGTGATTGTTGGAATGGATGTCGACTAGTTTCATTTCGGGGTGCGGTGGATTCTTCTGAAAAATTTTGACGCACTTTGCGGTGTAAACAAACACGAAATTCGTAATATTTTTGTATTCCTATTTCAAAAGCACCTACGAAAAAATTATAGAAATTCAACATTCAAAGTAATCCAGTAGTTACGTGGAACTCAACTTAACGCACCTCCCAGCCTTAGAAATATTAGTGATGCTAATGGTAGAAATCCTTGACGTGAAGCAACCTGCTAAATTTTAATTATTATCTGATAAACGGATGCAGTTAATTTTCTCAAATAAAATCGAGCATTAGCATTGGTGCAGTTTTAATGCTCTTGTTGAAACTAATTAAGACCACGAGGGGCTCTCAGCCATGAATATCCTAAGTATATGCTGGTTAATTACCACTTTTCAAAGTAGGTTACTCGTAATAAATAAATAAATAAGTTCTATTCTTCAAAACGAACCATTTTAAACTTTCTGAATATAAAAACTTGTTGAGCCGATCTTTATATTGAAATAAACCAGTAGAAATCAAATTACCTACAAATACGAAAGAATTACAAGAATTTTTCCTTTCAGCTCCTGCAAAATGTTATTTTAATGTGCGACAAAACAGACTGAATTCCTACTGTGTTGTTTAGTTAGCCAATTATTGGTGGAGTAGGCAAATGTGCGGTAAGTACTTTCAGATGAGATGCAGTACTATGTTCTTTAAAAATTCAGTACTTTTGATACCTTAGCAATATCATCCCTGATTGTTGCACGCCTTGCGTGGCAAGTCGCTTTGACTTGTTAAAACCAAAGATTGTTTCACGCAATGCATTCCATTTGGGCCATAAAAAAACAGTTAACATGTTGTGATAACGTTCCCCAATGAAAAACGCCCAATGATGCCACCAGCCCATAAACCACACATACCACAAATGGCATATTTTTGAGTTTGAATATGTCAAAGAATTTTTTAGAAGAGATAACATTAAGCACTAAAATTCATCGATTGAAAAAAGGACCAATAGATGGCCCACCCTGTATGTATCGTCATTATTGTAACATCAAAAAATTGTAATATTCCACGATCGTGAGCTATAGATATTAATATCTCATATTCACATCTTAATTTTGCACATTTTCTAAAATACCGCTTATAAGTTGCTAATTACCGCATCTAATCGTTTTTCACGACTTGCAAAGTGGTTTAGTTTGGTATGTAGTTTTATCGTATGTTTAATTTGAAAGACAGTTTTTATCTAATTGTGCGCTTTCAGACATATAATATCGCATATTAAGTACATCACATATGGTGGTTGATAAATAGATAAAAAAATGTCTATATATGATATATAACATGTATGCGGAAAATATATAGTTGAGTGTTTAATTGTTTGCTGTTTAAACTCCGTATGCATTACAAACAAACTAAGCAATTAACATGATTTTCATATTTGCATAAACGAAATGTACGCGACTGTGAGTTCTTTTGAGAATTTGCATTCATACAATAAAATTAAAAATAAAAATAATTGAAAGAAATATTTTTTTTTTAATTTTTTAATTTTAATTAAAAAATTCAATTAACTTTTGTTGGAAAATCGTATAGCACAAATTCTACTTTGCATTTGAATTTCCACTGTGCAATTGTTTTGTGTTCTGTCTTCTGTAATATCGTAATGTAAAACAGCTTCTTACAGTTCGTACAATTTATAGAAAGAAACATGTACAATGTACAATACATGGTGGCTTGCTATATACTCAGCGGGACATCGAACGCCGAGTGGAAAACAATATGATCTATAGAAAGAAGATTAACGTGAAACGATTTATGGGGAAGCTGAGTCAAGTTGTTAGGTATTTAAAGCATAACAAACACTTTTGTTTTAAAAATTGTAAATATTGCATTTTGACTGTCTAAGCGTATGTCCATTGGAAATAGTTAAAATGATTATAAAATTCTGCAATACTTTTTCAACAATGATATAATAGGTTAGGTTAGGTTAGGTTAGTGTGGCTGCTATCGCACACTTAGGTCAGTAGTGGCCCATTGTGATACCACAGGATCCTATCTCCCCTTTACTCCCGTTGAAACCATCCAGAGCTACTTATGTAGCGTAATAAATCTCGCACTCTACAGCCCGCGAGTTCCGAAAGGCTGTCCATACTGTACACACCTAAGTACTTATGCCTTCTGCATGATAGTGCCGGACACGAGCATAGGAAGTGATCCAACGTCTCCTCCTCCTCTTCGTCCAAACAACTTCTACAAAAGTCATTAGTCTGTAGACCCATCCTTCTTGCATGTTCCCCAAAAAGGCAGTGTCCTGTCAGTATCCCTACGACCAATCCTAACTCTCGTTTTCCTAGGGATACTAGTGCCTTGGAGCGCCGCAGGTCCAGTTTTGGCCAAACCTGTTTTGCTACCCTGCACGTGAGAGAGTTGGTCCACCTCTCATTTGTCAAGGCAATTGCCTGCTTACTGAGCGCCAATTTGAGTGCTGCTATAGGCCTCCCCAGACCCGCCCTTCCCGGTTGTATCTGGAGAGTCGTGCCGTACCTAGCTAGATCGTCCGCCCTGCAGTTTCCCGTGACGTCCGAGTGACCAGGGACCCAGATTATCTGGATGCTGAAATACTCGCTCATCTCGTTAAGAGATGATCGGCAATCCAGCGCCACCCGTGACTTCAGACAAACCGCCTCCAGCGACCTGACTGCCGCTTGACTGTCCACATAAATTGCGATATCCCTCACGGATACCACATTATGCTTCAACCATGTCGCGATTTCGCCTATCGCCACCACTTCAGCCTGGTACACGCTGCAGTAGTCAGGGAGACGAACGGAAATATTAACGTTAAGCTTCTCACAGAAGACTCCGGCTCCTACCTTACCGTCTAGCTTAGAGCCGTCCGTGAAAAATTGCAGTGCCTCGTTTTCCAGTATTGATCCGTCCCTCCAAGATTTTCTCGAAGGACAGATGGTCCGGAAACCTTTATTGAAGCACAACGTTGGCTTAATATAATCTAGATTCGCCAGTTCTTCCCTTAGCGATCTAGTTATCGTCGAGTGTCCCGCGTGAAAACACTTCCACTGAGAGACAGCCGAGAGTCTCGTAGCCACATTGGCTGCCATCTGTTTACCAAAAAATTCGATTGGAAGAAGGTGGAACATAACCTCCAAAGCGCGTGTAGGTGTTGACCTAAGTGCCCCGCTTATAAGCATGCAGGCCGTTCTTTGCACCTTTTCCATCATTTTTATATATGTTGCCTTCTCCAGAGCTGGCCACCACACGCCCACCCCGTACGTCAGCACTGGTCTTACCACTGCCGTATAGAGCCAGTGCACCAGCTCTGGTTTCAGACCCCATTTCTTACCTATGGCCTTCCTACACGAGTAAATGGCTACATTAGCCTTATTCACCCTTTCCACAATGTTAGGCTTCCAGCTGAGCTTACTATCCAAGATTATGCCCAGAAATCTTGCTCTGTCAGCAAAAGCCAGCCTAATGCCGTTCACGGTAGGAGGGCTAACTACCGGAATTTTATACTTCTTAGTAAATAGTACCAGCTCAGTCTTGGAAGGGTTGATCCCTAATCCACATTTGCTGGCCCATTTCGTAACGATCAGGAGCGCATTCTGCATAACGTCCCTAATCGTACCCAGATATTTGCCAGAGACAGCCATCGCTACATCGTCTGCATATGCTACAACCCCTATCCCCTCTCTCTCCAGTTCCAACAGCAAACCATTCATCACCGCACTCCAAAGAAAGGGGGACATTACACCTCCTTGAGGGGTTCCTCTAACCACCCGCCTTCTAATGGTGGCCTCCCCCAGTTCCGAAGTAATAATCCTGCTAACCAGCATCTGATTTATCAGCCTTATTATGGGGTAATCCACGTTCAAAGGTAGCAGTCCTTCCATGATCGCCTCCGTTTTTACATTATTAAAGGCGCCCTCAATGTCGAGAAATGCTACCATACAGAACTCTTGCGAGTAGATTGACTTCTCAATCATGCGTACCAGATCGTGCAGAGCTGTGTCCACCGACTTACCCTTACAGTACGCATGCTGCGACGTTGCCCAATTCCTGGGCTCAATTTTTGATCGAGTGCCTACATCTACCAACCTTTCCAAGGTTTTCAACAGAAAGGATGATAGAGTTATAGGTCTCAGGTCCTTTGGATAGGCATGCGAGCTTTTTCCCGATTTCGGGATAAAGACCACTCTGACCTCCGTCCATTTTTTAGGAATATATACCAGTTTCAGACATCCCATTAAGATACCTTCCAGCCAAGGGAGGATGACTGCTGAGTTTCTCTGGATCTCTGCTGGTATAATCCGATCCGGGCCCGCCGATTTATAAGGTTGAAACCCGTTCAGCGCCCAACGGATTCGCTCCTTATCCGCGATGCCCTTTATCTCTATTGAAGGTGTTACTCGATTAGCTCCAGGCTCTGTCGAGTCTTCAAAGCTTCCCGGAAAATGGGTCACGATGAGGACCTCCAATGATTCCGCACTTGAAGTTGTCCATGACCCGTCTGGTCTAATTAAATATCTAGGACTAGTTGGGTTAGTAGCTAGAATTTTCCTAAGGCGAGAAGTCTCAGAGACCTCCTCCATCCTACAACAGAAGAGTCTCCAGGACCCCCTTTGTGCCTTCTTCAACTCTTTTTTGTACTTTCTTAGGTCCTCTTTATAGGAGTTCCAATCCCGAACCTCCCTTGTGCTCTTAGCTTTGTTAAAAGCTGTCCTACACACTCTCCGATACGTTCCCAACTCTTTGGTCCACTATATCGGCTTCTGCCTGCCCCTAGGCTTTATCAGGGGGCACGCAGCATTAAATGAAAGATTGCACGCTCTTGTGACAATATTCACCATGCAGTCTAATTCTTCTACCGTCGCCGGAGGTCCCGGGACCTCCAGCGGCAATAGTTCCCCCAACACTTCCCTATATTTGTTCCAGTTTGTCCTTCTGGGATTCCTGAAGGCTTTCCGGGCTACAGGTTTAATTTCGAGGTTATATGTTACATATCGATGATCAGAGAATGAGTGCTCCTTCGCCACTCTCCACCCTCTGATCATATGAAAAATCGTTTCCGACGCAAAGGTCACATCTAGAACCTCCTGTCGATTTTTAACAATAAATGTCGGTTCTCGTCCAATATTGCAAACTAAAAGGTTGGTATTTAATAAATAATCAAAAAATAACTCACCCCTCTCGTTGATGTCTGTGCTTCCCCATATGGTGTGATGTGCGTTTGCATCACATCCGAGTATAACACCTACCCTTCTGTGATTTGCTTCCCGGATTAATTCCCCCAGGTTATCCGGTGGAATCCTCTTTTCCCGATCCATATAGGCTGAGGCCAGCCATAATTTTTCACAGCCAGCCTCAACACTCACTGCTGTAACATCACCGCTACTAAATTGAGGAAGGAGAAAAATATTCAAGTTATTTTTCGCTAAAATACAGGATCTGATCTTGTCAGAGTTGCTTGAGTATAGTAATTTATACCCTTTCATTCTGAGGCCACAGATCCTGTTATTGCTAATCCAAGGTTCTTGGATTAACACCAAGTCGTCATCAGACTTAGTCAGTCTGAGCACGAGAGCTGCCGAGGCAGCCTTCGTGTGATGTAGGTTTATTTGTACAATGCTAAACATTGTAGTCAACCTTACTCACCTCTACCTGCACCCCCTGCATCGGGATAGTGCCATCTGGCTCGTTGTTCCGGCCGCTATCCTCCTCTCGTCGAGAGCCCGACAGGATGTCCCCATCAGACTCCAGTGAGAGGAGGCTACCTCCAGTAACGATATTTCCTGCGTCCGAAGCACTTTTCCGGCTGTCCTCAGCCCGCTTGACCATCTCCTGCTGAGTCCGTTCACCGTCACTCCCAGGCTGGTCTTTCGTAGTCGCCTCGGTCTCATCTTTTTTATATATTTTAAGGGTGATCGACCCGAACCCGAAGTTGATCACCCCCTTTAGTTTTGCGAGGGAAGCCAGGGACTCTTTGTTGATCAGCATGATTGCCAATCTAAAGCCTCCCTTAGCCTCCTCTCGCTTTACAATCCTCCAGTCTTCGGTCGGAAGATCGGGATTGCTGGCCCGGATGATCTCGAGGATCTCTTCCGGTTTATCCGGCTCGGTTGGCAGCCATACACGTGCCCTCGGCCTGCTCGGGATTTCCTCCCTGCAGACTGCCTCGAGCCTCACACCCTGCCATACCTCGCCTACTTCGGCTACCGCTCTTTTGTACAGGTCAGCCGATCTCTGGTCTGAGCACGCAGTCAACTTCACGCGCCCCTGGTGCCATCCCGCATCTCTGTAGGATGGAGGGGATCCCGGATTTTCTCTCAGGATCCGTAGAAAAATGGAGTTTAGTGCATTATGCGCTACCCTCCTCTTCTCTGACTTGATGCTCCCATCTTCTTGACTTCTGTCAATGACGGCTAGCACCAGCACGTGCTCCTTTAGGATCTCACTGAATAGCTTCAGTTTCCGATCCCTAGGAGCACCCGACGTCTTGTCTGCCTGCACCTTGGCCCGCTTACTGTCACCCGGTTCCAACTCATCCTGGGACCTCTGTCTTTTCGACACAAGGGCCCTTTCCGAGCTATCACAGCCGACAGTTTCTTTAGCCCATGCTACAGACTTACGCTGTTCGACTGTAAGCTGCCCCTCAGGGGTCGCAGCCAGTCTTTCCAGAACTCTAAACGCCGACCGTCTCTCCCTGTATCGACGCTTCGAAGGAGGGATCTCCTTCACTCCCCCCCCCCCCCCTATCTCCTTTGACGGATCCACTTCCACCTGGCTTCGATGCCAAAGTGTCGCTTACCGTTGCTCCTAATGATGTAGCTCCACCTTCACGGTTAGAGTTACTCCCTTCCTCCGGTTTTTGAAGGGTGCCGGCCCCTTTATTTTGTTTTTGTTTACTTTTTCCATGTTTTTCCCACGAGTGTCGGAGAAATATTAGTCGACCTGCGCAGAGATCCGTGTACGCAGGCAAGGCTAAATACAACTGGAGGTCGCCAGGTATCCAGAGGGCTCCGTTCACGACTGGGCTTTGTTAAATGGGCCCCCAGTCTAGCCGATTATCAGCACGGGTCGCGTAACACCTTAATCCAGCCCATTGGTTCGCCGAGCACCCCGTCCCCTGCGCCCCCGTCCTCCTCCCGCATTCACTCCCTCATTCACCATTCATATGGATATCCCAAGCCAATGGGCCCCACTTCATTCATGAGATGCCCGTTTATAGGGTTCCCCATTCACTACCTGGAGGCTCGGGAGCACAAGGGGACGGACGTTCAGTTCACCGTGGTTGTGGTCGATGGTTTTAAGGCGCCATCAGTTCGCCTTTCCCTACTGGGTATCCTAGGCACTCAGAATTTAGTGAGCGGAGGTTAACCATTCCCCCGTTCTCTGAGACTCTCCCCGCAGCAGAGCTGTGGTTGGGGACGGCTTATTTAATTCACCGCTAACCTACCTATCGATAGGCCGTTCACTATCCACCACCTGTGACCCCCCCCCCCCCCCCCCCGATAGCTGCAGCTCGCCACGGGAATGATATAATACGTATGGATACAATTTTGGTATAGACAAAACGCCTGTATTAAAAGCATAAAATGAATGAAATATCAAATACTCTTGGACATGAAAAAATTGATGTTTGTTTCATATAGGAACATACTTCACAAAACAATCAGATAAAAAATTAACACCGCAGAGGAGGAAGCGCTATATCACACTCGCGAGCAAACTAAATCGACTCAAACCTTTAGCATTCACAGAAACGCGAACTTTTTGAAAACGGCGTAACCGATTTTCACAAGACATTGTTTTTTTTTAAAGCTTGGTACTTGATGGTTTTACTTTAAAATTACACTCGGGAAAATTGGTCCAGTTTACAAAAGATTCAAACAAACCAAGCCCCCTTGTGTTTGCAACGGTTCGCATGCGGTTCTCCACTGACGTTATTAAAGTTTTGACAAAGACTCGGGGGATTGCACCCCACTCCAATGCAATCGTGAGGTCAGTGATGTTAGATGGTACCGCATTTCTGGCTCGGACCCCCCGTTTTAGTTCGTCCCATATAAATACTCAATTGGATTCATGTCTGGACTGAGGGCTGACCACTTCATCGTCTCGAGTTTAATCTTATCTATGCACTCCCGAGTGGTTAGAGCTATACCCTATATGTGACACCAGGCATTGTCATGCATCAACATGAAATTTTTCTCTATATATTCTGCGTAGGGCACTACATGATCCAAGAGAATGTCCTCGATATATCTTTCAGTACAAGACTGATCCAGCAAAACAGCACTGCAAAAATCGCTCATTGCAGTGGCATGCAGTCGATTTTGGGCCTCTAGCGGGCCGTCTTGGAGTGAGATTGGCTTCCTTCAAGCGTCTTCTTACTGTCTATTGACTAGCTCCATCTCGAACTAGTCTAAGCTCCAGCTGCACATCAATGCCCGTGAGATGGTGATTTCGCAGTGAAGTTAGGACGATGAATCGAGTGTCTCTCGCCGATGTACACCGATACCGGATGGTATGTGGCCTCCAATTGAAGGTACCGGTTTCCTCAAACATTCTGGATTCTTTTGAGACGGCAGATTGGCTCATGTTTAGCTGACGACTTCTCGTGATTGCGTCCTTCTTGTAATAAAGCAACAACTTGTGCGGATTTTTCTGGGGTAATATCCACGAGCTTGAGGAAACAGCGAATGAAACTGATAGAAATTTGTTCAGGTCAATGTCTGGCAAGTAACTGATGGCAAATATCGGTCAACGTAGGTGCTGATACAGGTGATTGCAACACGCCAATTCTTTACATCGTAACATCACAGTTTGCTACGATTGCTTTAATTTGAAAAGTAATAAGGTGTTCTTGTAAGGATAAAATACTAATCATTCAAAAAAAGTTGTTCTACGAAAATTGGTTAAGCCATTTAAAAAAAGTAGATCTTTTAGTACGCGCGGAGGTTTGAGTTCATTTAGTTGCTCTCGATTGAAGTTAGAAACAACATTTACTATACTGCGAATCGCAAAAATATTCAACAAAATAAATACAATCAACCAGTATCAGCATCAAGACAAAAATCATTCACCGTTTTTACAGTTTATGGTCCACCGATGTATTTTAAAGTATGTATTCTAAAGAAAGATGATTTAGAAAATTCCTAAAATGTTTCGAAGAAAAATTCATTGTTGGAAGAGATTTCAATCCAAAGCATACTCATTGGCGATCAAGGCTAGTTTACACTAGAGATGAAGAGCTCCTCGAAACAATCTCAAAATGCGGTTGCAAATAGGCACTCATGTGTTCTCCCGAACTATTTAAAACAAAACAGGCTTATTTGATTATTAAGAAAGAGAAAAATACTTTTTTTTAATCAAAATATAATTTTTTAAAATTTTTAAAATTGTTATTGTTTTTATTTTTATTAATAAAATAACTGTGATAAAAAAGTGAAAAAAGTGCATAAAAACAAGAAATTATGTTTTCCAGTAATAGAAAAATACTCTCTGTTGGAATGCGAAATTCAGCGCCGACCCATCGTCCATGTCAGTATACAGGTTGACAAGGAGCTTCAATGTGCAAGTGGTATACTGTAATTGTATGAATAAGTGGTTTGTGCGTCCACTGGACAAAAAAATCATTGTGCTTAATATTAAAAAAAAATAATTTCATATTACGTAAATTAAAATAATTTAATTATAACTACAATATAAGAGACGTTTCATCAATGGCGGTGATTTGTGTTGTCCGCATTACTTTAACGGCCGTAGAGTAATTATCGGTTTCAGAGTTGAGCATTGATTTTTGTTTATTAGAAGCCGTTGAGAAATCCGTAATCGACATTTTTTTGCCTTCGCGCATTTTATTATAAATTTCTTCATAATGAGTGTTTAATTGTTCTTTTAAATTTTAGTGCTCGATCTGTATCTGAATCGATGTTCAAAAAGAACGTTTACAAACTTATACCTGACCGCATGTCACTTATAAATTAGTTTTGGTGTAAATTGGTCTACGGTTTCTTCGCTATTAGAGCTTCGACATTTCCTTATCATCAAACTATTCCTCTACATCGGGAATACCAAAATCTTCAAATCCATCTCATCCATTTCTCATTAACCTCTATAGGTGTGCAGCAACATTTTAGCGATTCATTAACTTGAAATTAGGAAAAAATAGAATTTTGATATTATTAAGCTGAAGAAAAGTATTTTTTCCGAAACACGGCAGGGGATTTAGATTTCTTAACTTTATTACTTAACGAATTCCATAGGCTAACTCCCCTCACAAAAGATGATGAATTCATCAGATTCCATTTGTTTATAGCCGGAGTCAAAAGATGAATGCGACGATTGGAAGACGAAACCAATTTCCCTACAATATAGGTGGGTTGTTTATACTTTAAGAACTTGAACATATGTATATAAAGTTAGCCCAGGATTCATCCCGTAAAACGACGATGACAACACTAAACTATCACGACAGTTTTCCATCCCAGGATATTACCATCAGCCCAGAAATTTTACCATCCCAGAATATTTCATCCCAGAGGCACTATTCTGGCTTTCCCTGGGAATAGGGAATTGGGAAAAATATTTTAATAGCATTTTTGTCTAAATTGTATTTTTCTGGCCTACTGAGGGAATACGTTTGGTGTAAATATTTTCGAAACAAAGATATTTTGGGAATTATTTTTCCCTATAAAAATTTTGTGGAACAAAAGTTTCCCAATCAACTTTGTTTTGAAATTTTTTGCAATAAACTTATTCCTTCAGTAGGCCAGAAAAATACAATTTAGACAAAAATGCTATGAAAATATTTTTCCCAATTCCCGATTCCCAGGGAAAGCCAGAATAGTGCCACAGGAAAAATTATAATTGGAGAAAACTATCATCCCAGAAAATAGAGTTAGGCGAGCTATCACTATACAGCGAAAGTTCACCATCCGATCACTATCAGCCCGAAAATTACACCCATTCCGTAAAAACTATAGCAACCACATAATAACTAAAGTACTACCATTATATTAATGGGACGACAGAAATCAAAGAATTTAATAAAAAAATTATTAAATAAAACGAACTAATTCTACATATCTGCTTAAACATCCCAATCTATAAAAGTGTCGGATTAAGACGAATGCTTTTTAGATGTGGCATATTGCCATGTTCATAAAAAATAAGTTTCACAAAACTAAAACTAAACTAACTGCTAAATCGCTTCCACAGCCTGTTCTATAAAAGTGTCGGATTAGGACGAAAGTTTTTTTCATGCGGCACACTAACATCTTCATACAAAATAAGTTTCATGGAACTTCTATGCGTCCAAGTTGCGCAATTAAATTTTAAATTCTCAAAATCATTAAATTACTCAATATTTTAAAACTCAATCGCTTCCACAGCCCGTTCTATAAAAGTGTCGGATTAGGACGAGTGTTTTTTAGATGTGGCATACTAACATCTTCATACAGGATAAGTTTCATGGAACTTCTATGCGTCCAAGCTGCGCAATTAAATTTTAAATTCTCAAAATCATTAAATTACTCAATATTTTAATACTCAATTGCTTCCACAGCCCGTTCTATAAAAGTGTCGGATTAGGACGAGTGTTTTTTAGATGCGGCTCACGAACATCTTTATACAGGATAAGTTTCATGGAACTTCTATGCGTCCAAGCTGCGCAATTGAATTTTAAATTCTCAAAATCATGAAATTACTCAATATTTTAATACTCAATCGCTTCCACAGCCCGTTCTATAAAAGTGTCGGATTAGGACGAGTGTTTTTTAGATGCGGCTCACGAACATCTTTATACAGGATAAGTTTCATGGAACTTCTATGCGTCCAAGCTGCGCAATTGAATTTTAAATTCTCAAAATCATTAAATTACTCAATATTTTAATACTCAATTGCTTCCATAGCCCGTTCTATAAAAGTGTCGGATTAGGACGAGTGTTTTTTAGATGCGGCTCACGAACATCTTTATACAGGATAAGTTTCATGGAACTTCTATGCGTCCAAGCTGCGCAATTGAATTTTAAATTCTCAAAATCATTAAATTACTCAATATTTTAATACTCAATCGCTTCCACAGCCCGTTCTATAAAAGTGTCGGATTAGGACGAGTGTTTTTTAGATGCGGCTCACGAACATCTTTATACAGGATAAGTTTCATGGAACTTCTATGCGTCCAAGCTGCGCAATTGAATTTTAAATTCTCAAAATCATTAAATTACTCAATATTTTAATACTCAATCGCTTCCACAGCCCGTTCTATAAAAGTGTCCGATTAGGACGAGTGTTTTTAGATGCGGCACACTAACATCTTCATATAGGATAAGTTTCATGGATCTTCTATGCGTCCAAGCTGCGCAACTCAATTTTAAATTTTCAAAATCATTAAATTACTCAATATTTTAATACTCATTCGCTTCTACAGCAAGTAACAGTTTGACGAGTTTGCAGAAGCTCCTAGTAAATTACTCATTTCCAAAACCACCAGAAGCAGAATAATATTTTTTCCGCATGAATTTCCATTTTTGTAACTGATGTTGATGGGTGGCCTGGATCAACCCATTTTTTTCTGCGTTTAGGATTACCGTATAAAATCCACTAGTCTTCACCCGTAATGATTGTTTCTTTTGTTATTTGACGAGCAAGATAGTTTCCTTTCTTCTGTATTTTCCCACCATTGCATGCAATCGAAGTGATTTGCTTGGTGTGTAACTACTAGCTCCTTACTGCAAGCTCTTTTTGAGTTTGATACGGGTTTTTATCCAGTAAAACTTTAAGTTATTCGTCTTCAAATTGTTTAACTGCACCTGGACGTGGATCGTCCTCAAGACCAGAATTGCCATCACAACGTTTTACAAACTACTTTTTTACTGTTGAATGACTCACAGAATGTTCACTCTATGACGAGTTAATCAATTCCATAGCAAGCTTATCGATATCCATCTCCTAAAATTGATGTACACGGAATGACGACTTATAAATGAGTGAAACTTTTATCATAAAAATAGATATAGTAAGCTACATATATCCAAAATGGCGAATAATTTCAAAAGTACTTAAGTATATTTTAATACCACCAACTTTAGAGCCGAGCGTCTACTTACACACGTAAAAGATTGGGATGTCAAAAGGACCTATAATAGATAGCTAACGATTTTTGCAGCTAAGACGCATAAAAGTTTTATAAAACTTATTCTGTATGAAGATGTTAGTGTGCCGCATCTAAAAAACACTCGTCTTAATCCGACACTTTTATAGAACGGGCTGTGGAAGCGATTGAGTATTAAAATATTGAGTAATTTCATGATTTTGAGAATTTAAAATTTAATTGCGCAGCTTGGACGCATAGAAGTTCCATGAAACTTATCCTGTATGAAGAACATAGTGTGCCGCATTATAAAAGCACTCGTCCTAATCCGACACTTTTATAGAACGGGCTGTGGGAGCGAATGATTATTAAAATATTGAGTAATTTCATGATTTTGAGAATTTAAAATTCAATTGCGCAGCTTGGACGCATAGAGGTTGTATGAAACTTATTCTGTATGAAGATGTTAGTGTGCCGCATCTAAAAAACACTCGTCCTAATCCGACACTTTTATAGAACGGGCTATGGAAGCGATTGAGTATTAAAATATTGAGTAATTTCATGATTTTGAGAATTTAAAATTTAATTGCGCAGCTTGGACGCATAGAAGTTCCATGAAACTTATCCTGTATGAAGAACATAGTGTGCCGCATTATATAAGCACTCGTCCTAATCCGACACTTTTATAGAACGGGCTGTGGGAGCGAATGATTATTAAAATATTGAGTAATTTAATAATTTTGAGAATTTAAAATTCAATTGCGCAGCTTGGACGCATAGAAGTTGTATGAAACTTATTCTGTATGAAGATGTTAGTGTGCCGTATCTAAAAAACACTCGTCCTAATCCGACACTTTTATAGAACGGGCTATGGAAGCGATTGAGTATTAAAATATTGAGTAATTTCATGATTTTGAGAATTTAAAATTTAATTGCGCAGCTTGGACGCATAGAAGTTCCATGAAACTTATTCTGTATGAAGAACATAGTGTGCCGCATTATAAAAGCACTCGTCCTAATCCGACACTTTTATAGAACGGGATGTGGAAGCGATTGAGTACTAAAATATTGAGTAATTTCATGATTTTGAGGATTTAAAATTTAATTGCGCAGCTTGGACGCATAGAAGTTCCATGAAACTTATTCTCGTGTGCCGCATCTAAAAAACACTCGTCCTAATCCGACACTTTTATAGAACGGGCTGTGGAAGCGATTTAGTATTAAAATATTCAGTGATTTATTGATTTTCGGAACTTTATATCCCTTTCGCTACCCGGTTGCACAGTTTTGTGGGTACGGAAAAAGTACGTCAAAAATTTATTTTTGTATGTTTTTTGAACCAACTTACACATTTGTGCATTCCTTTCAAACTGATTTTCGTCCAAAAATACACTGTAACTAGACACACAATTGTGTGGGTTGTACTTCAAATCAAGCGTAATTTTTTATCAAAAACGCCATTACATACTATGGTTTTTTACTCACACATTTGTTTGGTTTGGTCTTAAATAGAGGTAATTTTTTTTTTTTTTTTTTTTTTGGTTGAAAAAGGGATATTTAATTACGTCACTTAGACCAAAAAACCTTTTGCCGAAATTATTTTATTCAAATATTTTGGTTTATTTTAAACTTCTTTTGTTATGTCGTGATAGAATAATATATATAACATAATATCATGATAGTTTAGGTAGTATTGCCTCAAGCGTATATTTGATTTTTATGGGAAGAAAGTCTGGGATAACTTTTTTTACGTCTTGAACATGTATAAACAAACTCGAAACTCATAGAATTCAGCAGAGAACAACCAAATAATGAATTAGTACAATTCGAGATGTGGTCGTACTTTCTTAGCCCGTATACGTATCTCACACAAGAATTAAATATCAATCGAAGTTCATTAAAGTACTTCTTCTTTAATTCAAAGAAGACAATTGCTGTGCTTTTTTATTAGCGCCCGATAGCTGTATCCGGAACACCCAATTTTCTATGTTAAAACTTATATTTAGCGCGCTATATTTGCATCTAATTAATTTATTTAACTCTAAACTAATCTTTTTCATTCAACTTTTTAGTTAAAAATCGACATAAAAATATTTTGCTCTACCTATTTATCGGGAGCCGCTATCGGGAGCGCTATCCATTTCAATGGGAAATTTGAAAAGGCTTTTATTTTGTAAACCCCTGAAACCATTAGAAACTAAATCTTACAATAAAAATTTAAAACGCAGTAACATGAATTCTTGTTTATAACGTCATGTCAAAATAAATGTCAATTAATATATTTCAGGTGATAAATGTTTGTTTTATTGATGAATTTAGTTTTAATTTTTATAGTACAGCGACACCAGTGAATAATAGCTGCAGTTTCAATAGAAAATTGCCGTTTGGCTCCGGATAGTGCTCCAATATTAAAATACAGCAAATATCTTCGTACAAAAAATGTAGAAGGATGTAAGATTTCACCAATTGGAGTCTAAGATTGGTATTAAAACACTTCGTGGTAGTCCATAACAATCTTAATAAAAAAATTACTCGATTACAAAATGTTTCGATGTGGTAACTCCAGAATAAGCACTTGTCAAAAGTTAAGCCTACATTATTCACAGAATCACAAAAATCAACCTCCTCTCCTAGTACGCTGATTTTAGGTAGGTTGTGCGTATCACGAATTGTAGAAGATATAATAAAAGATTTGTTTTTTCCACCATTAAGTTCAAGATTATTTTCTATAGACCATTTTGTAATCAATTGAATATCGAAATTAACAATTCCGATAGAATTTGTTATCTCGTTGACGAAAAGGTGATATTTGCATTGAGTGATAACTGCAGGTAGGTCGTTTATATACATCATGAATAGAAAAGGACCTAATACCGATCCCTGGGGAACACCGCAATTAGTAGTTATAACAAGAGCTTGAGATTCCTGAACTAGTTCTAACCAATTGTGATCGATTTGATAGATATGACAAAACCAAACGACAAGCCGACATTGAGAATTTAAAACTGTTACGAAGGTTGTTAACCAAAATTCAATGATCAATTTTATCGAAAGCTTTACTAAATTCTAGAAGAACCAGCGTACAAAGACAACCTTTATTTATGGCCCTGCGGATGTCGTCATTGATATGTAGTAAAGCACTATTAGTGCTGAAATGACGTCTGTAAGCAGACTAGTACATTGATAGTATATTTTCCGATTCAACGTAAGTTAATATTTGTAATTGTAGTATTTTTTCAAAAACGACAAAGCAGGAAGCAGACTAATAGGGCGAAAGTTAGGTAAGCATTTGGGATTTTTATTCTTGGGAATGGGAATAATAATTGATTGCTTCCAACTCTCTGGAAAAATAGAAAACGTTATTAAGCTATTGAAAATATGTAGTAAGTAGCAATCAACCTTTGGTAAAATAAGTTTAACAAACTTAATTGGTATTTCGTCAACTCCAACAGCGTTTGATTTAACGGAATCTTAAGCATCCCTAAGGTCAGTGATATCGATGTTATTAAAACTAAAGTTACCTTCCATCGAACTAGAGTTCATTAATACATCAAAAGTTAGTAACCCCGCTGAACGTGCACTATTATGAAAAAAATAATTATTGAACTCATTTGGTGAAAATCGTGTAGATGGTTTTTCGTTGGATGATAGAAAGGGACCAACAGATTTTATATTTCCAAAAAGCTTTTGAAGGAAGGGATGGGTGCAATATAGATGAAAAATATTTGGCCTTTGCGCGTTTTATAATATTATTACTCCTATTTCGTACATCCTTATATTCTTGGTACAGTTCAACTCTTCTTGTACGCTTCCACCGACGTAAAGTAAAATCCTTGAAATTTATTGTATCCCTGATCTCATCAGTGACACAAATTCCTCAAACAAGTCTACAACTAGTTCTGTAAAAAAATCTACTTTATCAACAGGGTTGTTACAAATTGTAAACCATGCTCCAATTTAAATTATTATATTTATCAAGCAAGTCTGATAACTTAATGCTATTGTAGTCACGAAATGAAATTTTAGGAATAGATCTCTCATGTTTAATATCATAGGAAAAATAAAGAAGATCGTGATCACTAAATATTCCAACCGAGATTTGGTTATGAAATACAATTTTATCCGTATTAGAAATAATACAGTCTAATAATGAACTAGAAGAGTGTGACGTGAAATATGTTGGCTCGGTGTTCACAGGAGTGAGAGAAAATTCCGTTAACTACCTTTTAAATTTCTTCGTTGTCGATTTAGTTTCTTTGAGGTCACAATTGAAGTCACCGCACAGTACAATATCATTATAGTTAACACTATAATTTTGCAAGAAGGTCCCAAAATCTTCAAGGAAACGTTTATTCGGCAGTTTATATGCAACATAATATGATCCCGTTAGTAGAAGAACCGTTAGTAATAGAATATTCCGTCCGCTTTATTGTTCTTACAATCGACCCATTCAAACCATACTCATTTGTCACAAGGGTTAATCCCTGCCCCGATTTCGATTTATCCCAAATCTTGATTTTCGTTCCTAGCCGTTTGGTAAGATTCGTTTTCTCTTCTGCTGTCGACAGGTCTATCTAGAACAATTGTGTGTTAATAAAGTGAAAAAGAAATTTACATATTGTGCTAATATATATATATATATATATATATATATATATATATATATATATATATATATATATATATATATATATATATATATATATATATATATATATATATATATATATATATATATATATATATATATATATATATATATATATATATATATATATATATGTAATAATAGGAATAGTTTAGCACAAACTTCACACGCGTGTACACGCTTTTGAACTTAAAACTAAATTGGTCATAAACTACAAAAAAAAAATGAGAAGGTATTGGTAAAATAAAAATTAAAATGGCATTTAGGCAAATTATAAAAATATTTGAATAAATTTTTTTAGTGGTGAACTATTTTGGGATAAGTTTTCTAACACATCACTAACATAAACCGGAAGACTTATTTTAATAAATTTAATATCTCGAGAATTATTATATATATATATATATATATATATATATATATATATATATATATATATATATATATATATAGGCTTAGCCTAAGCTAATGCTTCTGTATGATTTTCTTAGCCTAAGCTAATGCTTCTGTATGATTTTCTGAAAGGTTCAGATTACAACTTTCAAACTAGTAAACCATTTAAAAAGCTAATGGCACTCACGTGGTCCACGTGGTCCGTGGTGCCGCACTAAGTGCGGCGGAACTAAGTGTCAAACTAAGTGCCGAACTAAATGCCGAACTAAATGCCGAACTAAGTGCCGAACTAAATGCCGAGCTAAGTGCCGAACTAAGTACGGAACTAAGTGCCGAACTAAGTGCCAAACTAAATGCCGAAGTAAGTGCCGAACTAAGTGCCGAACTAAGTGCCGAACTAAGTGCCGAACTAAGTGTCGAACTAAGTGCCGAACTAAGTGCCGAACTAAGTGCCGAACTAAGTGCCGAACTAAGTGCCGAACTAAGTGCCGAACTAAGTGCCGAACTAAGTGCCGAACTAAGTGCCGAACTAAGTGCCGAACTAAGTGCCGAACTAAGTGCCGAACTAAGTGCCGAACTAAGTGCCGAACTAAATGCCGAACTAAGTGCCGAACTAAGTGCCGAACTAAAAGCCGAACTAAGTTCAGAACTAAGTGCCAAACTAAGTGTCAAACTAAATGCCGAACTAAGTGCCGAGCAAAGTGCCGCAATGAGTACCGCAATGAGTACGTGAAGCCGATTAGCTTTTTAAATGGTTTTTTAAATGACCGAACTCAGTGCCGAAGTAAGTGCCGAACCAAGTGTCGAACTCAGTGCCGCAGTAAGTACCGAACTCAGTGCCGAACTCAGTGCCGAGCTATTTATTTGACCACGAAGCCCATTAGCTTTTTAAATGGTTTTTTAAATGGCCGAACTCAGTGCCGAAGTAAGTGCCGAACTCAGTGCCGAACTATTTGTTTGACCACGTGAAGCAATGGGCTTTTTAAATGGTTTACAGGTTCGGAAGTTCTAATTTTAACCTTTCAGAAAATCATACAGAACTAGGTAATAATCAGGCGAATTCTCAAGATAATTAATTGCTTAAGAAAATATTATTTTCTTTGGACGGAGAAGATTATTTATTTTTACTACGAAAATTCGAAAAATGTTTTTTTTTAAAGAATAATTGCAATTGCTAAACTTTAAAGAATAATTTCAATTGGAAACACTATTCAAATATTTCATTATTTCGCCTAAATGTCATCTTTATTTAATTTTTACCAATACAAACACACTTTCATTTGTTTTTATTGGTTTAGGACTAGTTTAGGTCTAACTTCAAAAGCGTCCAAATCAATGGGTGTTGGGAAACATCTGATGGAATAATCCGAGTGGTATCACTTAAAACATAGTTCGGTGAAATTAAACGGCTGATTAATAAACTGTGCATTTTACCAGTAACGAAAGACGATTCAAAAAACAATACTGATGATCCGTCACTCACTTTAAATTGCCATATCTGTCATTTTCTGCAACAGTGATACAACTCAAAATTCACTCATTTCTATGATACTCGAATCAAACGATTGAAATTATTATTTCTATCTATTTCTATTATATGCGCAAAAAATATAACATTTTAAGTTATTGGAAACTATTCTAAGAAAATTTGCAAAATATTAGAGAATTATAAAATTTAAGATCCGATTGAGGATTTAGGAATAGTCTTAATCTACTTTTGAAAAACGTCATTTTTACAAACAATTTGGAGTGATATTTTCAAATCGCTTTACTGAAAATAATATAATATATATTCTTTGTAGCATTGGTTCAAGGGGCGTGGTACGTTCAGGACAACTTCATCTATATCCTAAAATCTGTGATAGAGGAATATTTCACTCAAAAATAAAATACACACTATATTTATTTATTGTCCATGTTATTAATTGTTGTTAATATTAATGTTGAGCTCCGATGGGCAGCTTTCTCGTTTTTTATTATTAGCGAAATACTTCAAAAATCGGTAAGTTGGATAC
Organism: Nephrotoma appendiculata; assembly: GCA_947310385.1. Lineage (NCBI taxonomy): Eukaryota > Metazoa > Arthropoda > Insecta > Diptera > Tipulidae > Nephrotoma > Nephrotoma appendiculata. The sequence continues at coordinate 301,773,706 of OX371223.1, forward strand.
GACAAATCTGTGAGTTGGATAGTTTGGCTACGGTTGCCTCTTTTTTATGCTACGTGAGCAACGAGAGTGATATTTGAATGTTTAAATAATAAAGACACCAATTAATGAAGGTGATCCAGATTTAAGGTGTATACGCACCAGGAATTAGGAAATACCATAATCTATTTTACTTTGTTTACTTTTTTTCAGGCAATGGCATAATACATACACCATTCACTTTATAGTTTGTCATATTGATTTAACTATAAAATCAACCAGAATCATGTCAGACGATGAGGACGAAAAGTTTACGATCCGGCGAGGGAGGTAAGTTCTAATTTTTATTTATCATAATTAATTGTTAAACAAAAAGTTTTTTAGAAATCCTATATGCGTGTACGTACCCATATATCGTATCTCACTCGTTAATTTAGATTGATCCCAATGTGACATCAGACTCCCATGTGGTTTATGTACCAAATAAATAAATATGTGATATATTGTCATTCTACATATAAACACACTTGAAACTTCATATATACATAATTAACTTCTTCTGTTTACACAATCCTTTCTTGATTTTCAATAAGAAAACGATCAGAACAAAAACAAACTCTTATACAGAAGCAAAAAAAAAAGATTTAATTCTTATTCTAAATAAGTTTTCTTGTTTGCCTTTCTATTTTGTTACCAATCTCTTTCTTACCAATTCATTCTTCTTATAGAAATGGTATATAGAATATAATGGAAGTAATATATATACAGTTTATATTTTTCTGGGACCCTCCCGTCCACCCTTTTTTGGTGGGAAGGTGAAATACGAAAGATTACTTTTCCATTTCTTTACTGTTATACCAGAGCTCTATATGTTCAATTTTCATTCAACATCTTAACAATTTTGTAGACAAACTTTTTATTTTTCTGTTAATCCTTCAACATCAAATACGAGTATGTTTGTTATTGTTGATGGTGTTTTTTGTCTAGGGTGCCACAAAAATACTTATGTAGTTTTGTGTAACATGCTGTCTGCTTGTTATTTAGGAGCAAATCTAAATATAGAGGAGGCAAGTTCACATGAAGCGGTTTGTTTAATTAAGGAAGTTACTGTAATTCGGTTACATAACCTGAAGTGGAACAAAATCAAAATCAAAACAAGTATGTTGAGTCCTTAATTACAGAAAAAATAAATTTTATCTTTTTATCCTTTTCCCGACAACATAATACACCGAAGTGAACTTTTTAACGAAAAGTGTAACTATTGAAAGTGTGGCAAAAAGAAAGTATAAATAGCAAATCTATACTTCATAACACCAAATATATAGTTGTTCCTGTATTTTTTAAAGATTGAAAGAAAATCATCTCAATTTCATACACACCACTACGAAATATTGATAGTTTGACAGCTGTACATCGATAATGTTCATTTGCTTTTATCTTCCATATACAACATATGTACATAAATAGATATACATCGAAACATTTGAAAACAATACTGAGTTTTATTACTGTGCGTGGAAACTAGCGACATCTGTTGTATTCTGGTAAAACTAATTAGGAATAAAATCAATAAATTTTATCGATTGGTTCTTTACTTTGCTTTCTTTTTTTACCAAAGGAATTTGGTTTTTTGCTAATTTTTCGGTTAATACTTAAAATTTAGCAAAACGCCACCGTCAATCGTCTCAGATGTTTTTTCTGCGTCTTTTGATATATCACAATCTAAGTTTTGTTGACTAATAACGTCGCAATGGTACCAAAACTTTTGCGATTTTTTCGAATATTGTTTGCTTTGTAATGCCATAGCGGAAAATCTAGAAGGAAAAATGGAAAAAGCCACCGTCAATTTTCCTAAAAAACTTCAATTAAAATTTTAAGATATAAATGGTGGCGATCGGTTGGTTAGTTTTTATGCAATGGTACCACGAAAAGTCGTGTTTTTGCAAAATACGTGAAGAGGGGCCTTAATCGTAAAAAAAATTCAATTTTGCAAAATTTTTTCTCGATTTAGATACATGCAATTGTTGTTGTAAATTTACCAATAAATCGGGTTAGCGCAGGTGTGCTTGTACTTCGCGCGGTTTCTAATCAGCTTTACTTTGGTATTCAAGAGCGTCATCTCTATTTGTGATGAATTTCAGGGACAAGGACAACTCTAAACTAGGAAATTCAGTTTCGATGGAATGCTGCATCCATAAGGTCCATCATCCAGTTTGGTGACCAAAATATATCGTAGCCAAACATAGCAAAGCCCACATTACCTCTACCTGCTAGCTTGATGACGATGTACACAAAGCTTTTTGAAATTGTTTGCTTGACTGTTCTTAAGCCCTTAAGAATCCAATAGCTCTGCCGTATGGTTGCAAGGGTTAATTGCAGCCCAATTAAAATGTTCCAATTCGTTCGATGCTTGTATTGTTTGAAAATTACGGTGTTGTTGGTTTAATCAATGTGGTCCATTTCAGCAAAGATTATGCTGAAGACGTTGTGTTGTCGGCAATGCTCTTGATGTGCAATCTGCAGGATTTTCACCGCTTTGAATATGATGACGCCACTGACTAGGGCTTTAATATTCGACTGCTTCGGTTTGCCTCATTAACTTGCTTGAAAATGCTATTCCAAATAACTCCGATCGCGGTATTGATAGTTGATTTCCCATTGGTGTGACCTTAGATTCCGCACTTATGGTGCTCATTGTCGCGTTTTCGCTATCATAATCATTCGATATACTATAGCGCCAAATTTCACATTTGTTTTGCTTAAGTTCAAGAAATTTCAATTAGTTCTAAATTAGGAAGGTGGTTCCTTATATTATTCCATGTTTGTACGATACGACTCGGCAATCTTTCATCCCAACTACACCCGTCTAACACAAATCCTGAGGCAGTATCGTCAAGCATATTGTTGCTGACGACGATTAAATCGTCTACATAAAAACCTTATAATGCTATTTTTGATGTTTTAGGAAAAAGCTATGCTTTTCATTCTTAGTCAACGGTTGCAAGAACCTAATCGTCAAATAAGAAGTTGATTTAGTTTCATACTGCTATTGCTTACTGGTTTATCCGGTGTTTCTAGCCAGCATATACGATGCAAATGTGGATTTTTAGGCTTATGAATGCTTGTGTCATCTAAACAAAACATATGTCAAGTTTTCCTGTAACACGGGGTAAAAATTACGCGCAACCTAGTAGTTTCGCTGCTCTCATTCCACACGGCATGATGTAAATACAGGACTTTCTGGTTTATTTCAATCTCCTTTTCTATTCTTTTGGAAAATGCATGGGAAATTTGTACTAAATTTGTCCTAAAACAAAAATTAAAAATGTATGACAAACCTAAGAAAAAGTTCACGTTTCATAATACCGATAAGAAGTTTGTACTGAACTTGGTCCTAAACCAGTAAAAGCAATGTAACTTGTTTATTAGTATTAGTGAATGTCGACATTTAGGCGAATACACAAAATAATCGCTTGTTAAAATTGAATTTTTAATTTTGTCATATATTGCTAAAAACTCGAACTTCCATATAATATAATTAACCTGCGTTACTAACCATATGTACACTTACATAATTACTAACCATGGGTCGAATCAACTCACGTTTAAAAGCCACATATCTCTAAAACGCGAATAAAATTTCTAAATACAAAAATTTTAAAATTAAAAACAAAGTTAATTTAGAAATAAACCACGATTAACAATTATTTTTTTAATTAATTTCTGGAGAACAAAAATATATTTTACATGTTCAAAAAACTGCATAAAGCAAAAAGTATTAGCACCGCCATGGATAAAAAAATTCCTATGAAAAAAAAAGAAAAAATCGGTTCAACACTTTTAAAAACAAAGGACTCCGTCTCAGCGGGATAAAAAACTGACCTAAACGCTATTTTAACAAGTTTCGAACACAGTAAAGATAAAATATAAGAAATTTAAACCAAGTACCAGCTCATTTTCCACCAGTTTTCTTCATTTAAAAATTAATTGGGTCTATTTGATCCAGTGGTTAGTAACGGAGAGTTAAATATTTAACTGAATCAACCATATGATAAAATTGGAAACATAACATGAAAGCGAGAAACACGTACGCATGGTAATTAAACAGACTTCAACGATATAATCATCTGTTTCACTTATATTTACTATTGACTCAATCAATAAGTTTCATAAATTTATCATGGAGCTCGCTTAGTGATCCAGACGTTTGAGTGAATTTACGTCTTAAATCACATGGGGTGCTACTTGAGGGTAATACTAAATGAGGTTATAGGTCATTCTCGTCGGTTTCACGTGTAGGGGAGCAAGATAATAGTACTACTGACTCAATCAATAAGTTTCATAAATTTATCATGGAGATCGCTAACTAATCCAGACGTTTGAGTGAATTTACGTCTTAAATTGCATGGGGTACTGCTTAAAGGAAATACTAAATGAGGTTATAGGTCATTCTCGTCGGTTTCACTTGTAGGGGAGCAAGATAATAGTACTACTGACTCAATCAATAAGTTTCATAAATTTATCATGGAGATCGGTTACTAATCCAGACGTTTGAGTGAATTTACGTCTTAAATCACATGGGGTACTACTTGAGGGTAATACTAATTGAGGTTATTGGTCATTCTCGTCAGTTTCACTTGTAAGGGAGCAAGGTAATAGTACTACTGACTCAATCAATAAGTTTCATAAATTTATCATGGAGCTCGCTTAGTGATCCTGACGTTTGAGTGAATTTACGTCTTAAATCACATGGGGTGCTACTTGAGGGTAATACTAAATGAGGTTATAGGTCATTCTCGTCGGTTTCACGTGTAGGGGAGCAAGATAATAGTACTACTGACTCAATCAATAAGTTTCATAAATTTATCATGGAGATCGGTTACTAATCCAGGCGTTTGAGTGAATTTTCGTCTTAAATCGCATGGGGTACTACTTGAGGGTAATACTAATTGAGGTTATTGGTCATTCTCGTCAGTTTCACTTGTAGGGGTGCAAGGTAATAGGACTACTGACTCAATCAATAAGTTTCATAAATTTATCATGGAGCTCGCTTAGTGATCCTGACGTTTGAGTGAATTTACGTCTTAAATCACATGGGGTGCTACTTGAGGGTAATACTAAATGAGGTTATAGGTCATTCTCATCTGTTTCACGTGTAGGGGAGCAAGATAATAGTACTACTGACTCAATCAATAAGTTTCATAAATTTATCATGGACCTTGCTTAGTGATCCTGACGTTTGAGTGAATTTACGTCTTAAATCACATGGGGTGCTACTTGTGGGTAATACTAAATGAGGTTATAGGTCATTCTCGTCGGTTTCACGTGTAGGGGAGCAAGATAATAGTACTACTGACTCAATCAATAAGTTTCATAAATTTATCATGGAGATCGGTTACTAATCCAGACGTTTGAGTGAATTTACGTCTTAAATCGCATGGGGTGCTAGTTGAGGGTAATACTAAATGAGGTTATAGGTCATTCCCGTTGGTTTCACTTGTAGGGGTGCAAGATAATAGTACTACTGACTCAATCAATAAGTTTCATAAATTTATCATGGAGATCGGTTACTAATCCAGACGTTTGAGTGAATTTACGTCTTAAATCGCATGGGGGTGCTACTTGAGGGTAATACTAAATGAGGTTATAGGTCATTCTCGTCAGTTTCACTTGTAGGGGAGCAAGATAATAGTACTACTGACTCAATCAATAAGTTTCATAAATTTATCATGGAGATCACGTACTAATCCAGACGTTTGAGTGAATTTACGTCTTAAATCGCATGGGGTGCTAGTTGAGGGTAATACTAAATGAGGTTATAGGTCATTCCCGTTGGTTTCACTTGTAGGGGTGCAAGATAATAGTACTACTGACTCAATCAATAAGTTTCATAAATTTATCATGGAGATCGGTTACTAATCCAGACGTTTGAGTGAATTTACGTCTTAAATCGCATGGGGGTGCTACTTGAGGGTAATACTAAATGAGGTTATAGGTCATTCGCGTCGGTTTCACGTGTAGGGGAGCAAGATAATAGTACTACTGACTCAATCAATAAGTTTCATAAATTTATCATGGACCTTGCTTAGTGATCCTGACGTTTGAGTGAATTTACGTCTTAAATCACATGGGGTGCTACTTGTGGGTAATACTAAATGAGGTTATAGGTCATTCTCGTCGGTTTCACGTGTAGGGGAGCAAGATAATAGTACTACTGACTCAATCAATAAGTTTCATAAATTTATCATGGAGATCGCTAACTAATCCAGACGTTTGAGTGAATTTACGTCTTAAATTGCATGGGGTACTGCTTAAAGGAAATACTAAATGAGGTTATAGGTCATTCTCGTCGGTTTCACTTGTAGGGGAGCAAGATAATAGTACTACTGACTCAATCAATAAGTTTCATAAATTTATCATGGAGATCGGTTACTAATCCAGACGTTTGAGTGAATTTACGTCTTAAATCGCATGGGGTACTACTTGAGGGTAATACTAATTGAGGTTATTGGTCATTCTCGTCAGTTTCACTTGTAAGGGAGCAAGGTAATAGTACTACTGACTCAATCAATAAGTTTCATAAATTTATCATGGAGCTCGCTTAGTGATCCTGACGTTTGAGTGAATTTACGTCTTAAATCACATGGGGTGCTACTTGAGGGTAATACTAAATGAGGTTATAGGTCATTCTCGTCGGTTTCACGTGTAGGGGAGCAAGATAATAGTACTACTGACTCAATCAATAAGTTTCATAAATTTATCATGGAGATCGGTTACTAATCCAGACGTTTGAGTGAATTTTCGTCTTAAATCGCATGGGGTACTACTTGAGGGTAATACTAATTGAGGTTATTGGTCATTCTCGTCAGTTTCACTTGTAGGGGTGCAAGGTAATAGGACTACTGACTCAATCAATAAGTTTCATAAATTTATCATGGAGCTCGCTTAGTGATCCTGACGTTTGAGTGAATTTACGTCTTAAATCACATGGGGTGCTACTTGAGGGTAATACTAAATGAGGTTATAGGTCATTCTCATCTGTTTCACGTGTAGGGGAGCAAGATAATAGTACTACTGACTCAATCAATAAGTTTCATAAATTTATCATGGAGATCGGTTACTAATCCAGACGTTTGAGTGAATTTACGTCTTAAATCGCATGGGGTGCTAGTTGAGGGTAATACTAAATGAGGTTATAGGTCATTCCCGTTGGTTTCACTTGTAGGGGTGCAAGATAATAGTACTACTGACTCAATCAATAAGTTTCATAAATTTATCATGGAGATCGGTTACTAATCCAGACGTTTGAGTGAATTTACGTCTTAAATCGCATGGGGGTGCTACTTGAGGGTAATACTAAATGAGGTTATAGGTCATTCTCGTCAGTTTCACTTGTAGGGGAGCAAGATAATAGTACTACTGACTCAATCAATAAGTTTCATAAATTTATCATGGAGATCACGTACTAATCCAGACGTTTGAGTGAATTTACGTCTTAAATCGCATGGGGTGCTAGTTGAGGGTAATACTAAATGAGGTTTTAGGTCATTCTCGTCGGCTTCACTTGTAGGGGAGCAAGATAATAGTACTACTGACTCAATCAATAAGTTTCATAAATTTATCATGGAGATCGCTTACTAATCCAGACGTTTGAGTGAATTTACGTCTTAAATCACATGGGGTGCTACTTAAGGGTAATACTAAATGAGGTTATTGGTCATTCGCGTCGGTTTCACGTGTAGGGGAGCAAGATAATAGTACTACTGACTCAATCAATAAGTTTCATAAATTTATCATGGAGATCTCTAACTAATCCAGACGTTTGAGTGAATTTACGTCTTAAATCGCATGGGATGCTACTTGAGGGTAATACTAAATGCGGTTATAGGTTATTCTAATCGGTTTCACTTGTAAGGGAGCAAGATGGTAGTACTACTGACTCAATCAATAAGTTTCATAAATTTATCATGGAGCTCGCTTAGTGATCCTGACGTTTGAGTGAATTTACGTCTTAAATCGCATGGGGTGCTACTTGAGGGTAATACTTAATGAGGTTATAGGTCATTCTCATCGGTTTCACTTGTAGGGGAGCAAGATAATACTACTGCTGATCCAATCAATAAGTTTCATAAATTTATCATTGAGATCGCTTAGTGATCCAGACGTTTGAGTGGATTTACGTCTTAAATCGTATAGCTCAGTAATTGACGCAAGCGAGCGATTGCAATTACTCGTGAATCAGCCTCAGATGTTTCATTGACTTTGCTATTAAACGAAATCTGGACGACGTATCGGCAAAATGTTCCTCACACATCTTTTCTTGTTCTGTAAGTACGCGGCTGGCTAAAATTTGCTCTATTTCCTGCAATCGATTCAGTATATTCTTGATTTTTAACAACGAAATGAATCTATTGATTGCACTTAGCCTTTTAGAAGCGGTTGTCTCACATGTCCAGAATCAATATAACGAAGCTCTGTATGCACACCCAAGGTGTGCCATCTTAGCCTATTGCTATGACGTCCATGATGACTTTTCTGTATATGTCAGTCTCACACGTTTGATCAGTTAATAAGAGGCCAGGAGTCTAATTATTTGCTAATTTGTTTAGCATCGATATTTATCCTAAACTACGACGGGTGCGTAGAACTTACTTCCACCTTTACCTTGTTTGTTGAAGTTCCCGTCTCTTTTAATCCTACTCCTGTTATTTTGGCCTGAAGTCTCCCTCTGTACAATGTAAGCCGTTGCATAACACTTCGGTGATGAATGATGCCTGCGAACCTGCATCGATGAGAATCCTAAGCGTATCTTTAGTATAAAGAAGTACGTTTCTTCCCCTAGCCTCTCCCAAGTATGCTTGATGTCCATTTGTGACATTCGTTGATTCTAAATCGCATCTCCTATACGGTTCTTGCGCATACTCATTCTTACTTAACATAGCCTCTACGTTTATGCGGCCTTAAACATCTTAAGCAGCAATGGTTAACCTTTATAAGGTCGTCATTTTCTTAGGGATCTTTCCTTTAAATTTTGTCAGTCTGAAATTGAATGATTGCCTGAGCAATTCCAACTGAGTTCGGATTTGCTTCCCTTCTTGGATGTATGAAATGATCTGATCAATTTTCCGTTAAACACTGGCACAGTAATGTTAGGCAATTTAATGTTACCTCATTTTTGTTACTGGTACGGTTCCGCCTCTATATTTGTATGTTTTGAATTAATTATTCGCTGGTACTTTTGATCACTAACTCGTAAATGTTGTTGGTAAAATATTTAAATTCATCATCTGCAGCGTTGATAGTGATGGCTTCGTGTAGCATAAAAAAAGCAAAAGAAAAAGAATCAAATTTACGTTGCATTATTAGTGTAACCAACACGTGGTTTACGCTGCGTCACCTAAAGTAGGGTGTGGTGTTACACCAATCATGATGGTTTAATCGACAGAGGCTAGGAATTTGCCTGTTAACGCACATATAGTATTTCACTAAATTGAGGGCACTCCAAATCGAAGTCCTTTAATTGTTTAAGCAGATTCCGCTACCCACTTCATAATCAATTTCACTTTCATCGTAACACCATTACTCATTTCAATTAGAAAATTACCACCATTATAAAGGTAATTTAAACGAAACAAATTATAAAATAAAATGTCTATAAATAAAGCAATTTTCATGGTTAATCTTAGCAGAAAATAATTTTTTATTCTGCTACGAAAGTAAACAATGGCGCGAGGCGCGGGCGTAGGAAAATTATAATTTTCATTCAATTTTATTTCTGTAATAATAATAATAAATCGATATTTATGGAAAAGCAACAGAAAAGTGAAAACTGTTTAGCAGTTAATATAAATAAACAGACAGATATAAAAGATTTACGAAGAAATGTTAAGTTAATAAATGTCGGGATATCATTTGTTTATTTTCATTTTCATTAGTTAGTTTTTTATCCTGTCATTGAAAGTTGATGGCGATTACAGTGTAAATGAGAGACATACTCGTATATCCATTGCTGTAACACTTTCTTTATTACATGACATTGGACTGGCCTTATGGATATTTTTAACTCGGTTTTATTGTGGGGCTTAGTTGTGTACACATCTTACTTACAGGATCCCCATAAAATAAAATCAGGAACAATGAGGTCAGGTGGCCTTGGGGCCAACGATGTTCGGTATTCCATGAGATTATTGTTCACCAAATTTTTCACGCAGGCCGCCATTGCTACTCTTGTTGTGTGACAACTGGGTTCACCTTGTTGAAACCATACATTTCGGAAAAGTATTCGTTGACGGAATTCTGGACAAAAATAATCGTTCCAGCATTTATAGATAGCGTTCTTCATTCAATGTAACGTAGCCATCGTTTTCTGCAAAAAGTATAAGCACCGCATAGTCACACTCTTTACATGCCACCTCACTAGGTGGATGCTTTGAGGATTGAGATTGGCCCATATACTTTTGGCAGAACTCTGTTCGAATGGGTGGATCTTCTCATTCAAGTAGCTTGTAAGTTGAATTTTATATGGACACGAACTCAAATATGTTTGCAAAATACGCGAAACACTAGTTCGACTGACAAGTTATCAATCGCATGTACCAAAATTGGAAACTTTGATTCATAATATAGTTGTAACCACTTGTATTCTGTCTGCGTCTTTAATCAGGTATATTTAAGAAAACTACGCCTTTTATTCTGAAAAATAAGATTTAAAAAAAAAAAACTATAGACTTTAAAAAATTTCATTTTTCTGCCACTTTTTGTGTTGCATACCTGTTTTGCCAAATTTTTGTGCAATTAAGAACGTATACCAAACTTGGAGCGAGGACTTTCGAGTTGATGACAACGGTCACAAGCCAGCAAATAGTTATGGAGAGCATTCGATGTTCTGCAATTCCAGCTGAGAATTTTACAGGAAATTAAACGGTCCGTGGCTGGACGAAATGTTCGACGATCTTATGAAAATATATTTCTACTTTTTGCAATTCTTCAGCATACAATTGAGCTCGTGGAAAGAGTGGCATAATGATGTGGACAATCTTACCCATCACGCCATTCCCGAAGCCTTTGGTGGTGTCGATGTTATACCGAAGCATCATGTTTGCACCGACAAACAGCGTCAAAGTTGTTGGTAACCCTTCAGAAGAGCATGAGCGTTGTTGCGTTCGCTGACAAGTGCATTTGTTGTATCAACGCGGAGTGCCCTCTCAACCGCGAACTCACCGGTGTGTTTTTTGTCGACTTTGTCAAGAAGAGTCTTGACAGTATCCGCTTTTGGATTTACTTGCAAGTCATATATGAGGATCATGAATATCGTGTCTCTTTGTTGTCGCATACTTTTAATGAGGTAGCAGAATGGCAAAGTTAGCCACAAATGACTTGATGGTGTTATGCACTCTTCGGTGGGTTGGGAGGGACGCTGCCGTTCTGCCTTTCAGCTATTGCAACCGAGAGTTTAAATGTTCAAGCACCTCGTATGGAACCATGAAAATCTTGTCGACGATAAGAAACTCGGTGTTGTGCTATTTAATTTGCACCTGTTTTAATAAAACACCGGTCAGATTTAAAAGTCTCAGCCATTTCCATTGCGTTGAGCCGATAATTTAAACATTGAGTGTAGAGTGCGTCCAGAAATGAGTTTCACCAGTAAGCACACCAATTTTTATCTTCGCCAACGACGATTGGAAGTTGTTCTCATTCGGTTTAACATCGCTGTTCTTTGTTGTCTTTACCATCGTCGATATAACTGGATCAGCCAGCTGGATGAAAGCGATACCCTGATTGAAATATACGCGCTTGAAGCCTTGAGATGACCAAGAATGTTTCCTTAAGAGACTTTTAGTCTACCAATTTTGGATGTTTGTGTCATCTAACAGAATCAGCAAACAGGAATTTTGAGAAGCATCCGGTGCATCGTATGCAACTGGATTTCCACCGTCTTCGTCAACAATCACCTTGGTGTAATGAGGTTCAAACAGTATAGCGAACTCCATCACCTCGGATCGTGTGGACGCTGCATGTTGCGTTCAACGATGTTCGTGTAAAAGTCGACTGCGTCCTTATTCACAAACCGGAGAACTTTGTTGTGCAAGCTTGCTTGTTTATGAAGAAACATCAACGAATCGATTGCTTCAGCGGGAGATGGTGGGGTGGATTGATTGCTTCAGTTGGAGATTCTTGTGACAGACGTTAATGTTATCCATGATACGATCATACTCTTACATTGAGAGTGCGTAAAAGAGGTAATTTGTGCGCTGGAATTAATTTAGCGGGGAGATCGTAACTGGTCGAGCTGCCTTGCATCCATTGGTGCCATGCGGAGAGAGATGATACCGTACGCAAACTCCTCAGCGTTCAGTTGATATCAGTTGTTCCCGATGTTTGCTTGAAAGTTCTGCCAACTCCTTTTCTTGATGGGGATTGAGTTGTGTTGAAGTTGGGTTGAGCTGACAACTGGTTGAGATGGATTGTAAGCAGAGAAGGTGATGAAATATCCACAAGCAAACCGTCGTGGTAGATTTGTGGCTGTGTATAAGCGTCCTCCAAGAAGATGTTGCTCTTGACAATGGCTTCAATGTAGATTTGTGGTTGCAAACGCGGATAAATTCGTCGAATGTGTTGCACTCGATGATACAAGTTCAACCGTTTACGTTTACTACAGTTGCGCCTTTTGGCCTACATGAGTGAGAATCGGCGTAGTAGTAGGTTGTCAATATTCATGACGGCGTAACTCTTAATGTTGGCAAATGGCTGTTAAAAAGTGTTTGCAAACCAATTGAAAAGTGAACTCCCGGAGCATCTGCTGCGGGTTGGCATTCTTCAGGCCAAGAGAATTTTTGGACGTTTTGGACTTCCTTTTAGCATAGTCGGTGGCAGTGTTCTACCATACCGACAAATTACTGAATTCGTTTAATTGTGGTTGGAGCTGCGGGAATTTCGTAATCGCATTAATTCGTTCAAGTGAAAGCAGAATACCATCATTGGTGATTTTATGTCTGAGGAAATCGAGAAAGTTTCAGCCGAAAACTCGTGTAAACTTTTAAATTCGAGGAGGCCAAATGGAGTCGCGATTGCCATTTTGTGTATATCCTCCGCAAAGGTAATTAAATAGGCTCTGACCAGATCGATTTTGGATAAAAGTGAGCGTCGATGCGATTGCAATTGAGAAGTTTTGAATATGTCGTGTCGTTTAGCGATCCGGTACGCTCCATCCATACGGTCCCCAAACGTGTTCTTTCTTTCTTACCTTATGTAGAAAACAAGAGGTAAATCCCTAATTCCACCGTATGTTGAAATTCGGTATATTATGCAGCTTTATGGCGATGCGGATCTGGCCTTCGTGGTCGAGAACCGAGCTTTCTGTAATTTCAAAATCCATTTACAGATGTCTCCAGGAGATTTCCATAATCTATTGAACCAGACAGTATATAAAATGAATTATTCAATTTTCTAAACAAATATTTCGGTTTTAAAATATTAAATTTTTTGTCGCTATTATGTTCTAAATTTATACTTAGCGACATCTTTTGATTGGTTTATAAAATAAAGTTTTTATTTTATGAAGCACTATTTTGTTTATTTTACAGGATGAAACAATATAGCCTGCGAATTTGTTGAGATGAAAATTCAAATTTTTAACAAGTAACGAAAAAACAGTTTTCGAAGTTTGTTCAACAACAATGTTGAAATAAAATTCAAAACGCAATAACAAACATATTACATTGGTTACGGCTCTTATATTTAGGAGGCTCTGGAAGCACCGAAAGATTAGATTTCGTATCGGTTAGAAAATTCATATTGTTTATTTAGTCGTATAAGAAAAGTTGGCTTATCGTTTGTCGAAATTCGTTAGTTGCCAACGCGACAGGGTGATTTCGTCGCTTTTTGTTTGTGTTTGGAAGAAAGACAAAGCACTGTATTTACAGGGTGCGCCACATTTTTATGAGTTCAGGTATTTTGACGCTGCGGGGGCGAGAAACGTTGTCTGATCGAGAATCATTGTGCGGTAGTGCTTTTTCGATCTGTTATTTTCGTTGTTTTTCGTGTTCGATGCATTGATACGGGTGCGTTTCGAATTGCACGTATGTCAAAGCCATTATATGTACTCTGCCAACGGTTAACATCACATGTCAATCACTAAATTAAAATGTTTCACTAGCGTTTGTATGGAAAATTATTTCGATAATTTATTAACGACAAGTTCACTAAAATTAAGGAATCGGAAAACTGTTTAAAAATTTCAGTTCACTTAAGAGTTGTGCAATCTTATCTTCGTAAATATTATACTACATACCATTTTAACGAACATACCACACCAGTCTCCAACTTATTTCTGTCCAGTCCAACCGACAAACACAGGAGAAGGTAATAATAATAATTATTCGAATAATTTTTACTGGATCCACCCAACATAAAAAAGCAATTTTTTTTTTTTTGTAAGGGCTTATCAGCCTGAGGGTTTCATTGTTGTTATCTCAGAAACATATTATGAAAATTATCATAGTATGGACTTTTTCACAAATAAGGATTCGTTTCAAAAAAGGGTCGACTTCATTTAATCCAATGTTGGATTAAATTAATTTCTTTGAAATTATGTGGAACCCAAATGTCGGGTTTCTAAACTATTGTGTGCGACACATTTAATATCTCTGCAATCTCCCGAACAGTTATATGATAATCCTTTTCAATTAAGGCTTCCACATCTTCAAGTTCAATATGTTGACCAGAGCGTTGTTCATCCTTCAGAGAAAAATCTCCAAAGTGGATTTTTTTAAAACAATTCTGATAAGTGCATTTTCCATGCATACTCCATAAACTTTATTTATCGCTTTGCGAGCCTCAGTCTTTCTGTTATGGAATAAAAATATAAAATATATTGAAAATGTTCGTTTTTACATTAAATTTAAAAACTGACACATACTAACGGCTTCAAATAAAAATTACAGGCAACCTGCAACTTAAATGTGACTTTACAAGTTATAAGCTTTCTATAAGTTTGAATTGCATTACCATTTTTGAAATAATGCGGACCAATGATGCCTGCTTGGGTTCTGAAAGGGGCCCTGCTTAATTCGGTTGGTGGCATCACCCATAGGGAACTCCAGCTACGCGAAGATGCAAAAACAGGATGTCACGTACGTTAGTTGGCTCGTTAGCTGAAGACCCGAGTTCCACGTGACATGCCGTAGACTCACGGTTAGAAAAGTAGCGATACGTGAAATTTATCCGGAAATCATTTTGAATGAGGCAATTTGATATTTTTCATTCGTATTTGTACCTCAAATTATTAGTATACGTTCATTTATTCCGGAATTACTGGGAGATGTTAACTATTTGATTATGTCATATTTGTAAATGCGCAAACGAAAACTCTAACAAGTGGTTGTGTGAGATTGTCTCTAAAACTAGAAATATATGGAGTGATTGGCAACTATCTATTAGTAATCTTCCTTGATCTCTGCTAATATATACTTGGATCCTCGGTCCTTCGAAGAATTAATTTTATTGATAAATGGATGGAAGATCGTCCGATATAAAAGGAAAGCTGAGCGAAATTTGCAGTACTGTTGGAAAGATTCTCTTTAAGTCTATTTCTAACCCGTTGGGTTTACTTGTATATTTGATTTCTTTATAAGTATATAACAGATTAACCTGCGTCACAGAATGTCAGCTTCTTTGGAGTTACGACAGTTGCTTTCTGCTTCTTGCTTAATTCAGAAAATTGAATACTAAGTTTAGTAAAAATCTATAGCTGAACTCTGCCATGAATAGCAAATCGTCCAATTTTACCTCAAAATAGCTGCAGAATCTCTTTCATTTAGGATTGTTCTGCCAATCTTACGGCTATAAATATCACCCTTGAGTCTTTCAATCGTCTCACACAGCTTCTACATATCTACCATTTGACTCTCTTAACCCTCCTCCTTGGGAGAAACAAACCCTTGTAAATGTAAGTTGCAGTAAGAATAAGAAAATTCATTTGGAAGAGTTCCAATTCCAATGGGAGGAGTACTATTTAATTTTTTTAGCTCCACTCGGCTTTTAATTCTTAAGCATGGTTGTGAACCAACGATTGCCCATTCGACTCGTTGCATAGTGTTTGATATTAGTTTGAGTTCCATGTCTTTTATCGATTTAATTCTCAATTTGTAGATAACGAATGATATTCAAATCTCTGATTACAGATGTATCTCTTTTAATCTTATTATACTTTAAAATGACCAGCGATTATGCCAGGAAATTATAAAAACATAGCAAGGAGAATGAACGAGTTTGTTTTCTTTGGCAACTTATAAATCCGGCGGTGCTAATCAAATTTTCCCTGCTTTGTTCCAGCATCGTTATACTTTATTAAAGGATCATTTGTTCTATCTGTTGCAAGCCTGCGTGGCATTTGTTTGTTCTCCGTCCTTTTGAAGCTAGAGCAGAGTCGTACTTGTATCTAAAACCGGTACGTCAGACTGTACCGATTCAAAGTATTTTTGTCCAATCAGTTTGCCACAAACCTTTATGAAACTGTTAGAAAGAATTGCTGACGGAATTATTAGGAACCATCATTTGCATTTAACTCCCCTCAGTAAACATGAAGCATGCTTACTAGCATATGCTTAGTAGGATAAATAGCACATCAGTCGCCACTATCACTTATGCCACAATTTTAGGATTTAACATATTTTTTGTGAATTGTTTCTGTTGTTAAAGTTGCTAAGGGCTATCAACAGGTATGTGTATTTTACGGATGACTCTCAGCCAATCCACAGTTTTAACTAAGCACGCAGAGGCCTCTCTCAGAGTAAATTAGAAGCTTGCGTGCACCTGGCCTAAACTGTGGAACAGAAAAATCAAAAATCAAAGCAAATAAAAACAAATTGAATTTAAATTGAGTCGACCAGAATTTATCAAACGAAACTTGAGGAATGGGATAAAATTAATGAAAACCGGGTGTGTCCATCTGGCGGCGACCGGATCTCCCCGAGTTACAAGTATCCAGTCTGTTGAAGAGACCCCCCTGAATGACCAATCGATCGCGAAAGGCCGATGACTATAGCCACAACGAAGCAACACCGGCACAAAACGAGAGTCCCCCTCTCATCACACCGAACTGAAAACATAATATTTCATTTTATTTACCAGAATATAAATTTGAAAAAAATTAATAACTAGGAAAAGGATCCCGACCAATAAAGGAAAAGAAAATGAAACCGAATGCCAATCGATGCGCTATTTTTATTACAGATTAAGCGAAACTTAAGTGAAATAGGACAAGTTACTCGTACTACTATGGACAAAAAATAGTAAAACTTGAAAAGGTTCAGGGTTAATAACGAATGGGTCTTCCTCATCGTATTAAAATGGGGCTAACTTTTATTTGCTAAGGATGTCTTAAGCTAACTACACATATATACCATGTCCGTTGGAAATCTCTGTGAGCTGGCCCATCCTCGATTCGGTGAATTGCGAAAATTCCATTTATTTCAGATTTGCAAACATTGGTAAAGTCCATGGTCAATAACGCTAAGGTCTACCTCATCGTATTAAAATAGGGCTAACTTTTATTTGCTAAGGATGTCTTAAGCTAACTACACATATACCATGTCCGTTGGAAATCTCTTTGAGCTGGCCAATCCTCGATTGAGTGAATGTGGAAATTCCAATTATTTCAGAGTTGCAAAAAATTGATCAAGTTCGGGTCTACCTCATCGTATTAAAACGGGGCTAACTTTTATTTGCTAAGGATGTCTTAAGCTAACTACACATATATACCATGTCCGTTGGAAATCTCTGTGAGCTGGCCAATCCTCGATTGAGTGAATGTGGAAATTCCAATTATTTCAGAGTAGCAAAAAATTGATCAAGTTCGGGTCTACCTCATCGTATTAAAACGGGGTTAACTTTTATTTGCTAAGGATGTCTTAAGCTAACTACACATATATACCATGTCCGTTGGAAATCTCTGTGAGCTGGCCCATCCTCGATTCGGTGAATTGTGAAAATTCCATTTATTTCAGATTTGCAAACATTGGTAAAGTCCATGGTCAATAACGCTAAGGTCTACCTCATCGTATTAAAATAGGGCTAACTTTTATTTGCTAAGGATGTCTTAAGCTAACTACACATATATACCATGTCCGTTGGAAATCTCTTTGAGCTGGCCAATCCTCGATTGAGTGAATGTGGAAATTCCAATTATTTCAGAGTTGCAAAAAATTGATCAAGTTCGGGTCTACCTCATCGTATTAAAACGGGGCTAACTTTTATTTGCTAAGGATGTCTTAAGCTAACTACACATATATACCATGTCCGTTGGAAATCTTTGTGAGCTGGCCCATCCTCGATTCGGTGAATTGTGAAAATTCCATTTATTTCAGATTTGCAAACATTGGTGAAGTCCATGGTCAATAACGCTAAGGTCTACCTCATCGTATTAAAATAGGGCTAACTTTTATTTGCTAAGGATGTCTTAAGCTAACTACACATATATACCATGTCCGTTGGAAATCTCTTTGAGCTGGCCAATCCTCGATTGAGTGAATGTGGAAATTCCAATTATTTCAGAGTTGCAAAAAATTGATCAAGTTCGGGTCTACCTCATCGTATTAAAACGGGGCTAACTTTTATTTGCTAAGGATGTCTTAAGCTAACTACACATATATACCATGTCCGTTGGAAATCTCTGTGAGCTGGCCAATCCTCGATTGAGTGAATGTGGAAATTCCAATTATTTCAGAGTTGCAAAAAATTGATCAAGTTCGGGTCTACCTCATCGTATTAAAACGGGGCTAACTTTTATTTGCTAAGGATGTCTTAAGCTAACTACACATATATACCATGTCCGTTGGAAATCTCTGTGAGCTGGCCCATCCTCGATTGAGTGAATGTGGAAATTCTAATTATTTCACATTTGCAAAAAATTGATCAAGTTCGGGTCTACCTCATCGTATTAAAATGGGGATAACTTTTATTTGCTAAAGATGTCTTAAGCTAACTACACATATATACCATGTCCGTTGGAAATCTTTGTGAGCTAGCCAATCCTCGATTGAGTGAATGTGGAAATTCCATTTATTTCACAATTTCAAAAAATTGATCAAGTTCGGTTCTACCTCATCGTATTAAAACGGGGCTAACTTTTATTTGCTAAGGATATCTTAAGCTAACTACACATATATACCATGTCCGTTGGAAATCTCTGTGAGCTGGCCAATCCTCGATTGAGTGAATGTGGAAATTCTAATTATTTCACATTTGCAAAAAATTGATCAAGTTCGGGTCTACCTCATCGTATTAAAATGGGGATAACTTTTATTTGCTAAAGATGTCTTAAGCTAACTACACATATATACCATGTCCGTTGGAAATCTTTGTGAGCTAGCCAATCCTCGATTGAGTGAATGTGGAAATTCCATTTATTTCACAATTTCAAAAAATTGATCAAGTTCGGTTCTACCTCATCGTATTAAAACGGGGCTAACTTTTATTTGCTAAGGATGTCTTAAGCTAACTACACATATATACCATGTCCGTTGGAAATCTCTGTGAGCTGGCCCATCCTCGATTGAGTGAATGTGGAAATTCTAATTATTTCACATTTGCAAAAAATTGATCAAGTTCGGGTCTACCTCATCGTATTAAAATGGGGATAACTTTTATTTGCTAAAGATGTCTTAAGCTAACTACACATATATACCATGTCCGTTGGAAATCTTTGTGAGCTAGCCAATCCTCGATTGAGTGAATGTGGAAATTCCATTTATTTCACAATTTCAAAAAATTGATCAAGTTCGGTTCTACCTCATCGTATTAAAACGGGGCTAACTTTTATTTGCTAAGGATGTCTTAAGCTAACTACACATATATACCATGTCCGTTGGAAATCTCTGTGAGCTGGCCCATCCTCGATTGAGTGAATGTGGAAATTCTAATTATTTCACATTTGCAAAAAATTGATCAAGTTCGGGTCTACCTCATCGTATTAAAATGGGGATAACTTTTATTTGCTAAAGATGTCTTAAGCTAACTACACATATATACCATGTCCATTGGAAATCTTTGTGAGCTAGCCAATCCTCGATTGAGTGAATGTGGAAATTCCATTTATTTCACAATTTCAAAAAATTGATCAAGTTCGGTTCTACCTCATCGTATTAAAACGGGGCTAACTTTTATTTGCTAAGGATATCTTAAGCTAACTACACATATATACCATGTCCGTTGGAAATCTCTGTGAGCTGGCCAATCCTCGATTGAGTGAATGTGGAAATTCTAATTATTTCACATTTGCAAAAAATTGATCAAGTTCGGGTCTACCTCATCGTATTAAAATGGGGATAACTTTTATTTGCTAAAGATGTCTTAAGCTAACTACACATATATACCATGTCCGTTGGAAATCTTTGTGAGCTAGCCAATCCTCGATTGAGTGAATGTGGAAATTCCATTTATTTCACAATTTCAAAAAATTGATCAAGTTCGGTTCTACCTCATCGTATTAAAACGGGGCTAACTTTTATTTGCTAAGGATATCTTAAGCTAACTACACATATATACCATGTCCGTTGGAAATCTCTGTGAGCTGGCCAATCCTCGATTGAGTGAATGTGGAAATTCTAATTATTTCACATTTGCAAAAAATTGATCAAGTTCGGGTCTACCTCATCGTATTAAAATGGGGATAACTTTTATTTGCTAAAGATGTCTTAAGCTAACTACACATATATACCATGTCCGTTGGAAATCCCTGTGAGCTGGCCAATCCTCGATTCAGTGAATGTGTAAATTCCATTTATTTCACATTTACAAAAAATTGATCAAGTTCGGGTCTACCTCATCGTATTAAAATGGGGTTAACTTTTCTTTACAAAGGATATCTTAAGCTAACTACACATATATACCATGTCTGTCGGAAATCTTTGTGAGCTGGCCAATCCTCGATTGAGTGAATGTGGAAATTCCATTTATTTCACATTTGCAAAAAATTGATCAAGTTCGGGTCTACCTCATCGTATTAAAACGGGGCTAACTTTTATTTGCTAAGGATGTCTTAAGCTAACTACACATATATACCATGTCCGTTGGAAATCTCTGTGAGCTGGCCAATCCTCGATTGAGTGAATGTGGAAATTCCATTTATTTCACAATTTCAAAAAATTGATCAAGTTCGGTTCTACCTCATCGTATTAAAACGGGGCTAACTTTTATTTGCTAAAGATGTCTTAAGCTAACTACACATATATACCATGTCCGTTGGAAATCTCTGTGAGCTGGCCAATCCTCGATTGAGTGAATGTGGAAATTCCATTTATTTCACAATTTCAAAAAATTGATCAAGTTCGGTTCTACCTCATCGTATTAAAACGGGGCTAACTTTTATTTGCTAAGGATGTCTTAAGCTAACTACACATATATACCATGTCCGTTGGAAATCTCTGTGAGCTGGCCAATCCTCGATTGAGTGAATGTGGAAATTCCATTTATTTCACAATTTCAAAAAATTGATCAAGTTCGGTTCTACCTCATCGTATTAAAACGGGGCTAACTTTTATTTGCTAAGGATGTCTTAAGCTAACTACACATATATACCATGTCCGTTGGAAATCCCTGTGAGCTGGCCAATCCTCGATTCAGTGAATGTGTAAATTCCATTTATTTCACATTTACAAAAAATTGATCAAGTTCGGGTCTACCTCATCGTATTAAAATGGGGTTAACTTTTCTTTACAAAGGATATCTTAAGCTAACTACACATATATACCATGTCTGTCGGAAATCTTTGTGAGCTGGCCAATCCTCGATTGAGTGAATGTGGAAATTCCATTTATTTCACATTTGCAAAAAATTGATCAAGTTCGGGTCTACCTCATCGTATTAAAACGGGGCTAACTTTTATTTGCTAAAGATGTCTTAAGCTAACTACACATATATACCATGTCCGTTGGAAATCTCTGTGAGCTGGCCAATCCTCGATTGAGTGAATGTGGAAATTCCATTTATTTCACAATTTCAAAAAATTGATCAAGTTCGGTTCTACCTCATCGTATTAAAACGGGGCTAACTTTTATTTGCTAAGGATGTCTTAAGCTAACTACACATATATACCATGTCCGTTGGAAATCTCTGTGAGCTGGCCCATCCTCGATTGAGTGAATGTGGAAATTCTAATTATTTCACATTTGCAAAAAATTGATCAAGTTCGGGTCTACCTCATCGTATTAAAATGGGGATAACTTTTATTTGCTAAAGATGTCTTAAGCTAACTACACATATATACCATGTCCGTTGGAAATCTTTGTGAGCTAGCCAATCCTCGATTGAGTGAATGTGGAAATTCCATTTATTTCACAATTTCAAAAAATTGATCAAGTTCGGTTCTACCTCATCGTATTAAAACGGGGCTAACTTTTATTTGCTAAGGATGTCTTAAGCTAACTACACATATATACCATGTCCGTTGGAAATCTCTGTGAGCTGGCCAATCCTCGATTGAGTGAATGTGGAAATTCCATTTATTTCACAATTTCAAAAAATTGATCAAGTTCGGGTCTACCTCATCGTATTAAAACGGGGCTAACTTTTATTTGCTAAGGATGTCTTAAGCTAACTACACATATATACCATGTCCGTTGGAAATCTTTGTGAGCTAGCCAATCCTCGATTGAGTGAATGTGGAAATTCCATTTATTTCACAATTTCAAAAAATTGATCAAGTTCGGGTCTACCTCATCGTATTAAAACGGGGCTAACTTTTATTTGCTAAGGATGTCTTAAGCTAACTACACATATACCATGTCCGTTGGAAATCTCTTGGAGCTGGCCAATCCTCGATTGAGTGAATGTGGAAATTCCAATTATTTCAGAGTTGCAAAAAATTGATCAAGTTCGGGTCTACCTCATCGTATTAAAACGGGGCTAACTTTTATTTGCTAAGGATGTCTTAAGCTAACTACACATATATACCATGTCCGTTGGAAATCTCTGTGAGCTGGCCAATCCTCGATTCAGTGAATCTGGAAATTCCATTTATTTCACATTTGCAAAAAATTGATCAAGTTCGGGTCTACCTCATCCTATTAAAATGGGGCTAACTTTTATTTGCTAAGGATGTCTTAAGCTAACTACACATATATACCATGTCCGTTGGAAATCTCTGTGAGCTGGCCAATCCTCGATTGAGTGAATGTGGAAATTCCATTTATTTCACATTTGCAAAAAATTGATCAAGTTCGGGTCGACCTCATCGTATTAAAACGGAGCTAACTTTTATTTGCTAAGGATGTCTTAAGCTAACTACACATATATACCATGTCCGTTGGAAATCACTTTAAGCTGGCCAATCCTCGATTCAGTGAATGTGGAAATTCCATTTATTTCACATTTGCAAAAAATTGATCAAGTTCGGGTCTACCTCATCGTATTAAAATGGGGTTAACTTTTATTTGCTAAGGATGTCTTAAGCTAACTACACATATATACCATGTCCGTTGGAAATCTCTGTGAGCTGGCCAATCCTCGATTCAGTGAATCTGGAAATTCCATTTATTTCACATTTGCAAAAAATTGATCAAGTTCGGGTCTACCTCATCGTATTAAAATGGGGTTAACTTTTCTTTACTAAGGATATCTTAAGCTAACTACACATATATACCATGTCCGTTGGAAATCTCTGTGAGCTGGCCAATCCTCGATTCAGTGAATGTGTAAATTCCATTTATTTCACAATTGCAAAAAATTGATCAAATTCGGGTCTACCTCATCGTATTAAAACGGGGTTAACTTTTATTTGCTAAGGATGTCTTAAGCTAACTACACATATATACCATGTCCGTTGGAAATCTCTGTGAGCTGGCCAATCCTCGATTGAGTGAATGTGGAAATTCCATTTATTTCACATTTGCAAAAAATTGATCAAGTTCGGGTCGACCTCATCGTATTAAAACGGGGCTAACTTTATTTGCTAAGGATGTCTTAAGCTAACTACACATATATACCATGTTCGTTGGAAATCTCTGTGAGCTGGCCAATCCTCGATTCAGTGAATCTGGAAATTCCATTTATTTCACATTTGCAAAAAATTGATCAAGTTCGGTTCTACCTCATCGTATTAAAACGGGGCTAACTTTTATTTGCTAAAGATGTCTTAAGCTAACTACACATATATACCATGTCCGTTGGAAATCTCTGTGAGCTGGCCAATCCTCGATTGAGTGAATGTGGAAATTCCATTTATTTCACAATTTCAAAAAATTGATCAAGTTCGGGTCGACCTCATCGTATTAAAACGGAGCTAACTTTTATTTGCTAAGGATGTCTTAAGCTAACTACACATATATACCATGTCCGTTGGAAATCACTTTAAGCTGGCCAATCCTCGATTCAGTGAATGTGGAAATTCCATTTATTTCACATTTGCAAAAAATTGATCAAGTTCGGGTCTACCTCATCGTATTAAAATGGGGTTAACTTTTATTTGCTAAGGATGTCTTAAGCTAACTACACATATATACCATGTCCGTTGGAAATCTCTGTGAGCTGGCCAATCCTCGATTCAGTGAATCTGGAAATTCCATTTATTTCACATTTGCAAAAAATTGATCAAGTTCGGGTCTACCTCATCGTATTAAAATGGGGCTAACTTTTATTTGCTAAGGATGTCTTAAGCTAACTACACATATATACCATGTTCGTTGGAAATCTCTGTGAGCTGGCCAATCCTCGATTCAGTGAATCTGGAAATTCCATTTATTTCACATTTGCAAAAAATTGATGAAGTTCGGGTCTACCTCATCGTATTAAAATGGGGCTAACTTTTATTTGCTAAGGATGTCTTAAGCTAACTACACATATATACCTTGTCCGTTGGAAATCTCTGTGAGCTGGCCAATCCTCGATTCAGTGAATCTGGAAATTCCATTTATTTCACATTTGCAAAAAATTGATCAAGTTCGGGTCTACCTCATCGTATTAAAATGGGGCTAACTTTTATTTGCTAAGGATGTCTTAAGCTAACTACACATATATACCATGTCCGTTGGAAATCACTTTGAGCTGGCCAATCCTCGATTCAGTGAATGTGGAAATTCCATTTATTTCACATTTGCAAAAAATTGATCAAGTTCGGGTCTACCTCATCGTATTAAAATGGGGCTAACTTTTATTTGCTAAGGATGTCTTAAGCTAACTACACATATATACCATGTCCGTTGGAAATCTCTGTGAGCTGGCCAATCCTCGATTCAGTGAATCTGGAAATTCCATTTATTTCACATTTGCAAAAAATTGGTCAAGTTCGGGTCTACCTCATCCTATTAAAATGGGGCTAACTTTTATTTGCTAAGGATGTCTTAAGCTAACTACACATATATACCATGTCCGTTGGAAATCTCTGTGAGCTGGTCAATCCTCGATTGAGTGAATGTGGAAATTCCAATTATTTGAGATTTGCAAAAAATTGATCAAGTTCGGGTTTACCTCATCGTATTAAAACGGGGCTAACTTTTATTTGCTAAGGATGTCTTAAGCTAACTACACATATATACCATGTCCGTTGGAAATCTCTGTGAGCTGGCCAATCCTCGATTCAGTGAATCTGGAAATTCCATTTATTTCACATTTGCAAAAAATTGATCAAGTTCGGGTCTACCTCATCGTATTAAAATGGGGCTAACTTTTATTTGCTAAGGATGTCTTAAGCTAACTACACATATATACCATGTCCGTTGGAAATCTCTGTGAGCTGGCCAATCCTCGATTCAGTGAATGTGGAAATTCCATTTATTTCACATTTGCAAAAAATTGATCAAGTTCGGGTCTACCTCATCGTATTAAAATGGGGTTAACTTTTATTTGCTAAGGATGTCTTAAGCTAACTACACATATATACCATGTCCGTTGGAAATCTCTGTGAGCTGGCCAATCCTCGATTCAGTGAATCTGGAAATTCCATTTATTTCACATTTGCAAAAAATTGATCAAGTTCGGGTCTACCTCATCGTATTAAAATGGGGCTAACTTTTATTTGCTAAGGATGTCTTAAGCTAACTACACATATATACCATGTTCGTTGGAAATCTCTGTGAGCTGGCCAATCCTCGATTCAGTGAATCTGGAAATTCCATTTATTTCACATTTGCAAAAAATTGATCAAGTTCGGGTCTACCTCATCCTATTAAAATGGGGCTAACTTTTATTTGCTAAGGATGTCTTAAGCTAACTACACATATATACCATGTTCGTTGGAAATCTCTGTGAGCTGGCCAATCCTCGATTGAGTGAATGTGGAAATTCCATTTATTTCACATTTGCAAAAAATTGATCAAGTTCGGGTCGACCTCATCGTATTAAAACGGAGCTAACTTTTATTTGCTAAGGATGTCTTAAGCTAACTACACATATATACCATGTCCGTTGGAAATCACTTTAAGCTGGCCAATCCTCGATTCAGTGAATGTGGAAATTCCATTTATTTCACATTTGCAAAAAATTGATCAAGTTCGGGTCTACCTCATCGTATTAAAATGGGGTTAACTTTTATTTGCTAAGGATGTCTTAAGCTAACTACACATATATACCATGTCCGTTGGAAATCTCTGTGAGCTGGCCAATCCTCGATTCAGTGAATCTGGAAATTCCATTTATTTCACATTTGCAAAAAATTGATCAAGTTCGGGTCTACCTCATCGTATTAAAATGGGGCTAACTTTTATTTGCTAAGGATGTCTTAAGCTAACTACACATATATACCATGTTCGTTGGAAATCTCTGTGAGCTGGCCAATCCTCGATTCAGTGAATCTGGAAATTCCATTTATTTCACATTTGCAAAAAATTGATCAAGTTCGGGTCTACCTCATCGTATTAAAATGGGGCTAACTTTTATTTGCTAAGGATGTCTTAAGCTAACTACACATATATACCTTGTCCGTTGGAAATCTCTGTGAGCTGGCCAATCCTCGATTCAGTGAATCTGGAAATTCCATTTATTTCACATTTGCAAAAAATTGATCAAGTTCGGGTCTACCTCATCGTATTAAAATGGGGCTAACTTTTATTTGCTAAGGATGTCTTAAGCTAACTACACATATATACCATGTCCGTTGGAAATCACTTTGAGCTGGCCAATCCTCGATTCAGTGAATGTGGAAATTCCATTTATTTCACATTTGCAAAAAATTGATCAAGTTCGGGTCTACCTCATCGTATTAAAATGGGGCTAACTTTTATTTGCTAAGGATGTCTTAAGCTAACTACACATATATACCATGTCCGTTGGAAATCTCTGTGAGCTGGCCAATCCTCGATTCAGTGAATCTGGAAATTCCATTTATTTCACATTTGCAAAAAATTGATCAAGTTCGGGTCTACCTCATCGTATTAAAATGGGGCTAACTTTTATTTGCTAAGGATGTCTTAAGCTAACTACACATATATACCATGTTCGTTGGAAATCTCTGTGAGCTGGCCAATCCTCGATTCAGTGAATCTGGAAATTCCATTTATTTCACATTTGCAAAAAATTGGTCAAGTTCGGGTCTACCTCATCCTATTAAAATGGGGCTAACTTTTATTTGCTAAGGATGTCTTAAGCTAACTACACATATATACCATGTCCGTTGGAAATCTCTGTGAGCTGGTCAATCCTCGATTGAGTGAATGTGGAAATTCCAATTATTTGAGATTTGCAAAAAATTGATCAAGTTCGGGTTTACCTCATCGTATTAAAACGGGGCTAACTTTTATTTGCTAAGGATGTCTTAAGCTAACTACACATATATACCATGTCCGTTGGAAATCTCTGTGAGCTGGCCAATCCTCGATTCAGTGAATCTGGAAATTCCATTTATTTCACATTTGCAAAAAATTGATCAAGTTCGGGTCTACCTCATCGTATTAAAATGGGGCTAACTTTTATTTGCTAAGGATGTCTTAAGCTAACTACACATATATACCTTGTCCGTTGGAAATCTCTGTGAGCTGGCCAATCCTCGATTCAGTGAATCTGGAAATTCCATTTATTTCACATTTGCAAAAAATTGATCAAGTTCGGGTCTACCTCATCGTATTAAAATGGGGCTAACTTTTATTTGCTAAGGCTGTCTTAAGCTAACTACACATATATACCTTGTCCGTTGGAAATCTCTGTGAGCTGGCCAATCCTCGATTCAGTGAATGTGGAAATTCCATTTATTTCACATTTGCAAAAAATTGATCAAGTTCGGGTCTACCTCATCGTATTAAAATGGGGCTAACTTTTATTTGCTAAGGATGTCTTAAGCTAACTACACATATATACCATGTCCGTTGGAAATCACTTTGAGCTGGCCAATCCTCGATTCAGTGAATGTGGAAATTCCATTTATTTCACATTTGCAAAAAATTGATCAAGTTCGGGTCTACCTCATCGTATTAAAATGGGGCTAACTTTTATTTGCTAAGGATGTCTTAAGCTAACTACACATATATACCATGTTCGTTGGAAATCTCTGTGAGCTGGCCAATCCTCGATTCAGTGAATCTGGAAATTCCATTTATTTCACATTTGCAAAAAATTGGTCAAGTTCGGGTCTACCTCATCGTATTAAAATGGGGCTAACTTTTATTTGCTAAGGATGTCTTAAGCTAACTACACATATATACCTTGTCCGTTGGAAATCTCTGTGAGCTGGCCAATCCTCGATTCAGTGAATGTGGAAATTCCATTTATTTCACATTTGCAAAAAATTGATCAAGTTCGGGTCTACCTCATCGTATTAAAATGGGGCTAACTTTTATTTGCTAAGGATGTCTTAAGCTAACTACACATATATACCATGTCCGTTGGAAATCACTTTGAGCTGGCCAATCCTCGATTCAGTGAATGTGGAAATTCCATTTATTTCACATTTGCAAAAAATTGATCAAGTTCGGGTCTACCTCATCGTATTAAAATGGGGCTAACTTTTATTTGCTAAGGATGTCTTAAGCTAACTACACATATATACCATGTTCGTTGGAAATCTCTGTGAGCTGGCCAATCCTCGATTCAGTGAATCTGGAAATTCCATTTATTTCACATTTGCAAAAAATTGGTCAAGTTCGGGTCTACCTCATCCTATTAAAATGGGGCTAACTTTTATTTGCTAAGGATGTCTTAAGCTAACTACACATATATACCATGTCCGTTGGAAATCTCTGTGAGCTGGTCAATCCTCGATTGAGTGAATGTGAAAATTCCAATTATTTGAGATTTGCAAAAAATTGATCAAGTTCGGGTTTACCTCATCGTATTAAAACGGGGCTAACTTTTATTTGCTAAGGATGTCTTAAGCTAACTACACATATACCATGTCCGTTGGAAATCTCTGTGAGCTGGCCAATCCTCGATTCAGTGAATGTGTAAATTCCATTTATTTCGCAATTGCAAAAAATTGATCAAGTTCAGGTCTACCTCATCGTATTAAAATGGGGTTAACTTTTATTTGCTAAGGATGTCTTAAGCTAACTACTCATATATACCATGTCCGTTGGAAATCTCTGTGAGCTAGCCAATCCTCGATCAGTGAAGGGTTTTCACTGATCCTTCCGATATTTCAACGATGCCAATAAGGTCTCTGACTGTTAATCGTCGATTCTCGAGCACCAATTTCTTGATTTTATTAACGTGTTTATCATCAGTTGATGTTGATGGCCGTCCTAGACCTGGTTCGTCGTCAACACGTTCTCGACCCTCTTTGAACAATTTTTACCAATCAAAAACACTTGCTCGCGACATTCATTTATCACCGTAGGCCTTTTGCAACATTCTGAACGTTTCACGACATTTGGCACAGATGTCACTGACAGTCATACCAACATAGAAAAAAAAAATCGACGAATGGTTTTCCGCGCGAAATTTAAATTAAAAAGTCTTACTATTTTTTGCCTAGAGTAGTAAACAAAAAAAAAATAATAATAAAATTATTAAAATGGAGGACCCACAGAGGAAGTCAAGAACGAAAAACCGACCATGAATAGAAAAGGAAAAAAATAAAAAACGAAAATAACGGTAAATTAAAGTAGAAATCAAAAATAACCCAAAGAAAATAAACTGAGCTTCTTAAAAATTATGGTGCGAGGCCAACGTATATCAAGGTCGCGCGCACGACCACTGTTATGTGGTGCTGAATTACACCAACATTAAAATCGAAAATAAAAATTGAAAATAAATTGAAATTTAAGAATTAAAATTTACAAATTGAAACAAAAAAAATTTAATAATCAAAAAAAAAATATGATACCTTGTGCCCCTCGGTTGGGCCCGCTCTCTATACCCCTGGTTGCTGGGTTGGGCTTTTCTCCGCCTTTTGATTAATATTCACAAATGGCCGGAGGGCCATCTGCTTGTTGTGCGGCCTCTCCCCGTTGTTTCGCTGAAAACGTTATACTGTTGCATGGCCTCAACTGGCCACCCGTTAAAAACCTCGCTGGACCGGTAATAAATAAGTTGACGGGGCTTCAACTGGCCACCCGTATATTGGGCGTTGTCTCGCAAAAATTCCAAAATATGATCCTTGATTTATTCAGATTGTAGTTTAAACCTTTGTTTGTATTTAAGTTTTCACAATTTCTTATTTGTTGCAGATTACATAGTCCACATCTATGTAATTTGTGTTATATGATATATTTCTCTGCAGAAAATCAGTAAATTTTTTCTTGAAAAATGATAATACCGATTTTTAAAGTTTTAGTATATTATTATTTTGTATTTAATTATAATTATGAACAAATATGGCCAGACTAATCCAGTTTGTGAAGTTGGTGCATCCGTAGTCTGTTGTTGATTGTCGGAGTAACATGGTTTGAGTCGGTCGATGGAAATTTTGGCGTGTCGTCCGTTTAGATCCAAAGTGTAAAATTTGTCTGTACGATCGATAACCAAATACGGTCCAGTATACGGTGGTTGCAGTGATTTGCGTACTGCGAGCCAGTCAGCAAATTTTTACTAATAAAAATTTTGTCCGTAGTATATCGAGAAGCCGGTACAGGTCAAATTTCGTCAAAGTGTCGTCTTAAATTAGTAATAAAGTCTGATTGTGAAATTTGATTGTTCGTCGTATCTAAAAATGTTCCAGGAACTCAAGTTGTACATCCGTAAACCAGTTCAGCTGGAGTAGCTTTTAATTCGTCAGTGTACGTCGTCCGTAGTCCAAGTAAGATTGCAGGAAGAACACTAGTCCAAGCAGATCGATTATAGCACATAATGGCAGATTTGATGACTCGATGCCATCTCTCGACCATGCCATTACATTTGGGATTGTAACTAATTGTTCTCCTGCCCTCAAAACCAAGTAAGTTAGCCAGTTTGTGAAAAAGTTGTGATTCAAATTGCATGCCTTGGTCCGTGACAATGGACTCTGGCACACCAAAGCGAGCTATCCACTGTGAGTAGACAGCGAAAGCGACGGTTGCAGCAGTTATATCCGGAACTGGAACCGCCTCAGACCAGCGAGTGTATCTATCAATCAATGTTACGCAATACCGCTGATTATCAGAAACTTGCAAAGGACCGATGATGTCGAGATGAATAACCGAAAAGCGTTGAGAAGTTAATTTATAGTTACCAATCGGAGATTTTGTATGTCGTGAGATTTTAGCCTTTTGGCAAGCTACACAATTTTGAGCCATCTTCTGAACGTCTGTTTTAATTGATGACCAGATTCATTCTGAGTCAAAAGTCTTACGGAAGCTTGAGAAAGATTATGAAACTTGTTTTCTGAAATTTAGGGGAATGAATGGCCTAGGTGTAGTTGTACAAGTATCGCAATAGATGAATTTGTTTGAATTAGTTGAAACGGAGAATTTCTCGAATTTGAGAACTGAATTACTCCTTAAAATTTCTTGAAGCTCTTCATCATTAGTCTAAGCATCTGCGATGATAGCATAATCAATACTTTCAGGAATAGAAATTTGATTAATGCGTGAAAGAGTATCTGCAACAACGTTATCCAGTCCAGAGATGTGCTGGATATCGGTTGTGAATTGACCGATGAAATGCCATAATTTTGTGCATGTGCGTAGATGATGCTGCGTTAGAGTGGAGTAGATTAACATGCAGGACCTCAGCATTGGAGTGTACTCGTCAGCTGCAACCACAGTTATATCAGACTCTTTTTCTTCATTTATCCTGGATATCCTCAAACTCACCCAGAGTTGTTTCGCTTAATCGTTTATCTGAATCGTGAGTGATAACCGAAGTCTCCGGACCAGCCAACTAAAACTATTTGTTTAAAAGAATGATAGCTGATTTGTAATTGGGATTTCCCGACTTGGTAATCTTCCCGTTGGAAGTTAGTTATCGGCTCAAGTGATGA
Source organism: Nephrotoma appendiculata (assembly GCA_947310385.1). Classification (NCBI taxonomy): domain Eukaryota; kingdom Metazoa; phylum Arthropoda; class Insecta; order Diptera; family Tipulidae; genus Nephrotoma; species Nephrotoma appendiculata. The sequence continues at coordinate 301,805,999 of OX371223.1, forward strand.
TATTTCTTATTAAAAATTAGTTAACTTAGAAATGGGCCCAAGCATATCTAAATATTAAAGAAAAAACGTTTTACTGACATTTTTGAATATCACTTCACAATCACTTCACAAGAGATCCACTAAATTTCTAAAGAATTTTTATGTCTTCTCGATTCTCAGAATACACAAAAATCGTTGATGTAATAAATTTTTTAGCAATTTATAAGTCTGCAGGCCCTAACATCATTATTATCAACATATACCCAAATCTAAAATTAAATCATAATACATTAAAGCTTCAATTCAATTTGCATATGCTCATACATACGTGCCTACCTACCGATGTTTTTGGTATTTTTTTTACATATCCTAGGGAGTAACACCCTTAACCGTATTCACAGCACCGTACCAAAAATAATTTTTCTCATCGATTTGATTTAAGCGCACAATTTCAAAAGTAATTTTCAAAATTTGATTTATTTACATTTCACAAAATTTTATATTTTTTATTATTGAAATTAAAATAAAAAAAAATGTAAATTGATTCAATTTGAAATAGGCAAAAAGGCATAGGAATAGGAAAAGGTGTTCGAATTGATTTTGTTTGCGCTCAACAAAGTAAAAAATTTCGTGAAGGTTTGGGTCAAATATTTTATAAAGTTATAGTCATATACATACGGTCGTCTCAAATAACCGACACAACATCAAAGGTATACAGAAGTTGTTATGCGGACTACCAAAAACATTTGTGGTGTTTATGCGAACACAAATTTGGAGCCCACCCAAATTATGGCCAAATCAAAATTTGAACATTGGCCACCTATAAATTTTCTATACATCAATTATGTATCACGCAGCATATAAACATAATGTTTCATCTAACTATATACGTTAACCGCACAAACATAAAAGAAAATTTTTAATTTTCACCAGAGAATTTTTCTTTGCGTTGTTTGGTTTGAGGTTTGATGTACTCGCATTGTTTGGTTTATACGCGCGCGCCACAACCAAAATCTCATAAAAAATCTTATTGACACATAATATTTATGAGGATACATAAAATTGTTACTTCTTTGTTTTTCATGGGTGGTTATTTTATATGTACAACCGTCGTATCTAGTACATAAGAATAAAAAAAATCGTAATTAAATCGAGAAGAAAAATGTTTACATCAATATTTTATTATCGCATTTCAACTGAAATGGGTACAGCACTCGTGGACTACAAAATCAGTTATTAGTGTGAAACTAGATAAATTTGGAGTATCGATGTACACAACACACACACACACTCACACACTCCTATGTACTTAATAAACGTAATTTATACGTTTTTATGTTTACCTTTTTTCGCAAATTTCCCTTTTTATTAAATTTGGTTTGTTTGGTCGCAGTGTTAGCAAGGCAAATTGAAAGTTATGAATCATCGAAGAGGAGATTGAATGGCCATTAAACCATGAAGCATGAATGACATGTCGTTGAAATTTTAATTAATTTTTATTGTTTTATTTTATTAAAGTCAATTTTTACAGATGACACCATCGTTTAAATGGACCAGAGACAGAGTAGCATTTGATGAAAGTACAGCGTTATACACTTGGCGAAATACAAAAATGGTTTCAAGTTATTATTTATTTAGAAGATGAAACCACTTATTGTATTTTATTATGATAAACTTTAATATTTTCGGGCCAGCCCGAAAAATTTATAAAAACTGCATTATCTTAAATTCCCATCCCGAAATATGTTTTTTCATCAGTATTTTAAGCTATTTGATTTATGCTACTGAAGTTAGCCGAAAATTTCTGCCGAAAAAAAACCTGCATTATCGACATATTTTGCATCAGGTGGTAATAAAAAATTCTGTTGTATGAGCCGAAAAATACATGTAATTGAAGTTGATAGTAAATTTTCGCCGAATATTTTTTTAAAAAATCAATATAACATAAATCAGATGTGTAGTGGTAATATGAACTAGGTGAGGTTAGAACAATTCTAAACTGTTGGACAAAATATATATAACTAATCGTGTTAGGGGGCAATGTGTTTGAGTTGTGGCACTAACGGTAAACACCTGTGCCAAAAAACAGGCCATATTTTATGTAGCATCATAGTGAAATAAATTAAAAGGTGGTCGCAATTTACGAAGTGATGAAACTTCATCCGGACCAAATTTCCACTAAACATGCGACCAGTTTTTAATTTATTTCACTATGATGCTACATAAAATATGACCTGATTTTTGGCACAGGTGTTTACCGTTAGTGCCACAACTCAAATTCATTGCCCCCTAACACGACAAATTATAAATACGAGATCCAGCTATTTACGAACTGGTGTAACTTCAATCGGACCAAATTTCCACTAAACATGCGACCAGTTTTTAATTTATTTCACTATGATGCTACATAAAATATGGCCCGATTTTTGGCACAGGTGTTTACCGTTAGTGCCACAACTCAAATTCATTGCCCCCTAACACGACAAATTATAAATACGGGATCCAGCTATTTACGAAGTCATGTAACTTCAATCGGACCAAATTTCCACTAAACATACGACCACCTTTTAATTTATTTCACTATGATCCTACATAAAATATGGCCTGATTTTTGGCACAGGTGTTCACTGTTAGTGTCACAACTCAAATACATTACCCTCTAACACGACAAATTATAAATACGGGATCCAGCTATTTACGAAGTGGTGTAACTTCAATCGGACCAAATTTCCTCTAAACATGGCACCACCTTTTAATTTATTTCACTATGATGCTACATAAAATATGACCTGATTTTTGGCACAGGTGTTCACCGTTAGTGCCACAACTCAAATTCATTGCCCCCTAACACGACAAATTATAAATACGGGATCCAGCAATTTACGAACTGGTGTAACTTCAATCGGACCAAATTTCCACTAAACATGCGACCACCTTTTAATTTATTTCACTATGATGCTACATAAAATATGGCCTGATTTTTGGCACAGGTGTTCACTGTTAGTGCCACAATTCGAATACATTGCCCCCTAACACGACAAATTATAAATACGGGATCCAGCTATTTACGAACTGGTGTAACTTCAATCGGACCAAATTTCCACTAAACATGCGACCACCTTTTAATTTATTTCACTATGATGCTACATAAAATATGGCCTGATTTTTGGCACAGGTGTTCACTGTTAGTGCCAAAACTTAAATACATTGTCTCCTAACACGACAAATTATAAATACGGGATCCAGCTATTTACGAAGTGGTGTAACTTCATCCGGACCAAATTTCCACTAAACATGCGACCACCTTTTAATTTATTTCACTATGATGCTACATAAAATATGACCTGATTTTTGGCACAGGTGTTTACCGTTAGTGCCACAACTCAAATTCATTGCCCCCTAACACGACAAATTATAAATACGAGATCCAGCTATTTACGAACTGGTGTAACTTCAATCGGACCAAATTTCCACTAAACATGCGACCAGTTTTTAATTTATTTCACTATGATGCTACATAAAATATGGCTTGATTTTTGGCACAGGTGTTCACTGTTAGTGCCAAAACTTAAATACATTGCCCCTAACACGACAAATTATAAATACGGGATCCAGCTATTTACGAACTGGTGTAACGTCATTCGGACCAAATTTCCACTAAACATGCGACCACCTTTTAATTTATTTCACTATGATGCTACATAAAACATGGCCTGATTTTTGGCACAGGTGTTCACTGTTAGTGCCACAACTCAAATACATTGCCCCCTAACACGACAAATTATAAATACGGGATCCAGCAATTTACGAAGTGATGTAACTTCATCCGGACCAAATTTCCAATAAACATGCGACCACCTTTTAATTTATTTCACTATGATGCTACATAAAACATGGCCTGATTTTTGGCACAGGTGTTCACTGTTAGTGCCACAACTCAAATACATTGCCCCCTAACACGACAAACTATAAATACGGGATCCAGCTATTTACGAACTGTTGTAACTTCAATCGGACCAAATTTCCACTAAACATGCGACCACCTTTTAATTTATTTCACTATGATGCTACATAAAATATGGCCTGATTTTTGGCACAGGTGTTCACTGTTAGTGCCACAACTCAAATACATTGCCCCCTAACACGACAAATTATAAATACGGGATCCAGCAATTTACGAAGTGGTGTAACTTCATCCGGACCAAATTTCCACTAAACATGCGACCACCTTTTAATTTATTTCACTATGATGCTACATAAAATATGACCTGATTTTTGGCACAGGTGTTCACCGTTAGTGCCACAACTCAAATTCATTGCCCCCTAACACGACAAATTATAAATACGGGATCCAGCTATTTACGAACTGGTGTAACTTCAATCGGACCAAATTTCCACTAAACATGCGACCACCTTTTAATTTATTTCACTATGATGCTACATAAAATATGGATTGATTTTTGGCACAGGTGTTCACTGTTAGTGCCAAAACTTAAATACATTGCCCCCTAACACGACAAATTATAAATACGGGATCCAGCAATTTACGAACTGGTGTAACTTCAATCGGACCAAATTTCCACTAAACATGCGACCACCTTTTAATTTATTTCACTATGATGCTACATAAAATATGGTCTGTTTTTGGCACAGGTGTTTACCGTTAGTGCCACAACTCAAATTCATTGCCCCCTAACACGATGAGTTATATATTTTTTATCCAACAGTTTAGAATTGTTCTAACTTCACCTAGTTCATATTACCACTAAACGTCTGATTTATGTTATAATGATTTTTTAAAAAATAATTCGGCGAAAATTTACTATCAACTTCAATTACATGTATTTTTCGGCTCATACAACAGAATTTTTTATTACCACCTGATACAAAATATGTCGATAATGCAGGTTTCTTTTCGGCTGAAATTTTCGGCTAACTTCAGTAGCATTCCCGAAATATGTTTTACATCAGTATTTTAAGCTATTTGATTTTATATTTCGAACTAAATTTGCAATAAAAATTATATAATACATATAATAAAACATTTACCAAAAATATATTATAATAATAATAATTATAACTAAATAATTAATGATCGTTGAAAATCTATACTAAATATATGGTTACGTGGTCGCCCTCATAAGAAATTTCCAAAAACTACTGCAAGTGCTACGAAACAGTCATCAATATCACAAATCTAAATATATGCACTGATTATCATATCACTTAGATGGAAGGATTATATTAACCCGTGTCCGCACATAATGATCGGAGCACAAAAATTCAAATTTTCCCTGTTACATTTTCTGCTGTAGCAGACTCCACAGGGATATCCGACTACTTCGGCCAACGCCTCGAGATAGTGTGGGTCATCAGAAATCTACATCTGTACATGACAATCGGTTCACAAACATTTAAAACTTCTTTGATACATTCCCTACTGTACTTTATTTTCCACATGAATATCCGAACATTTTGTTTAATGCCGCTAATTTGGTTGTGCCGCTTGTAAATATGCAGATATAGCCTTTCTAGGAAAAATCCCGACCATTTCTGGAGGAGAACTAAATTGTTTTTGGCATGCACAGTTTGGCACAATTAAACTAAAACGAAACATATGCTTTATTTTTCTCTCTCTCTGGCACTATACATCCCATCAAGGGATTTGGACGCCTCAAATGAGGTTTCATAATCATATTTTCATTTCGGATAATGAGTGATTAATTCATTGATCCTGAACCAGCCGTGAAATTTTTTCCTTGTCACCACCGGGAATCGAACCCGGGACCTCCGGTCGCTGGAGCAAGCATGCTAACCACTTCCATTATCTCCCAAAATACATTACGCACAAATTTTACCGTTAGACGCACAAAAAAGTACAATCAAATACTACTCGACAGTTCGAATTGCGTTTTCATTGCGAAAAGTTTATTGACAGCTCCAAAAAATTTTGGAAAATTTTGTTTTCTTATGAATTTTTTAATATTAAAGTTCAAGTCCGAATTGCGTTTTCATACAGAAAAGCGGCATTTAATCAATTGTACTAAGTGGACTGAGTGAATAGTGAGTGTTAACAAAGACAATAATTGTTAAAACACAATAAATTTTGGTGAACATATTTTTTTTGTACGGTAAGGTGTCCAAAACCAAAACACCGAATTTTTATTTAATACGGTAACTGCCTACGGGCAGGATGCCGAGTGCATTGGAAAATAGATTCTCGACTCTTGTCGATTCGAGAGGATACGCGAGACTTGAAGATAACAAAAATAAAAGGCGAAGAAGTTTTTTCGATGACGCGAAATCTACACACAAATATGTTGTGATCAAACGTGTAGATGAAAACAACAAAACTTTTAATGAAGTATCACCTTTCTACATCGAGAAAGGATTATCTATGATAACCATTCAAATTAAAGAGACACAACGGACAAGAAATGGGGAGCTTTTAGTACTTTTAGACAAAGAGGAGGCATATAACAAGATGCTAGGTGCGACAAAACTTGGTGACATACCAATAAAAGTAACAGAACATCAATTCTTAAATCACTCTAAAGGAGTAGTATATTGCAGAGACCTTTTAATGATAAAAGAGGAGGAGATTACAAAGGAACTCGAAAGTCAGAAGGTAATAAAAGTTGAAAGAATAAAGAGGAAAATTAACAATGAATTGAAAGATACGCCGCTACTGATCTTAACTTTCAACATGACCGAGTTGCCGTTGACTATAAAAGCTGGTTTTTTAAAGCTCGACGTCAGAACATATTATCCGAACCCAATGAGGAGCCACACATGTCAGCGCTATGGGCATACAAAAACTAGGTGCGATAGAATAGCGGTATGTCCAAAATGTGCAAAGAATATTCCTAACGGACATGACAACATAGCATGCTAACCAATAAGTTGCGCAAATTGCAAGCTGGAGCACTCCGCATTTGACCAGAAGTGTCCCACATTCCTATTGGAGAAGGCTGTAATAAAAATCAAAACGGATGAAAGGATAACATATTTCAAAGCCAAAGAGGTGTATTATAGACAAAATGCGAATACAACTGGAGCACAAACAAAAACATTGTATAGTGAAATAATCCAACATGAGACCGCAAAGAACACGTTAAATCAAAATCACAAATAACCAAATAATAGCGACAATAATACATTACAAAACAACAACAATAATAATGTCAATAATTATAATAATAATAATAATAAGAGCAGCAATAATAATAACAAAACCAGTAACAACAATAATAATAAAAATAACAACAACTTTAATAACAACAAGAACAACAACACTAATAAGGCCAACGAGGCAATGACGAAAACAGAATTGAAAACAAATGGAACACGAGAATTAACAGCAAGCAGTTCAAAAATTGAAATAGGAGCAGAAGCAACAAAAAATATTGATGCAATATTGGCAAGAAGATACACATTTCTCAACCAAAACGAGTTGTCAGTTTTAACCGATTTCGATGTAGGTATGAATGATCTCGAATGAGTTTTCTTTTTTCTTTTTTTTCTTTTTTGAGTTTACTTTTAAAAACCCTTTTCCTTTTCTCCTTTTCTTTGAATGGCAGAGCGTATGATAAGATCCAATGAATGCTTGACAATTGGACAGATAAACATCCGCAGCATGTATGCCAATGGTGATATGTTGCGGAATTATCTGGCCAAAAATGATGTGAATGTGATGCTTTTGTGTGAAACTTGGGAGCGTGCGGGTAAGACGTTTCGGGTAAAAGGGTACAATTTTCTGTCCAGACCGAGGGCTGATGGCTTTGGCGGAGTGGCGATATTGGCGCGAACCAATATCAGCCTGGTCCTGTGCGACACACCGACATTCGAGCGCATCGAGGTTATCGCTGCCAAAACTCGGAATCTGGACAGAAATTTATTATTTGTGAGTGTATATGCAACTCCAATTGTATCAGTGAGTGATAGAGAAAAAAACCTGAGAGATTTTCAAATTTTGCTTGACTGGGTGGAAGGAAAAAGTGACCTGATTGTAGGGGGTGATATGAATGCGCATTCGAGAGTCTGGGGGTGTGAAAGAAATGATGCTTGTGGAAACTTGTTGACTCGACTAATTTTGGATTCCGATCTCGTGATCCTGAACGATGGTGAGTCAACAAGGATACCGTCTGTGGGGTCGACAGCCAATGCATTAGACTTAACATTAATGTATAGTGGGCTGGCGGCCCAAGTCACTTGGAATGTAACAGATGAGAATTTGGGTAGCGATCACTATTTGATCAGGACGTGCTTAGGTGGTGTAAATGTTGACATAGACCGTAAGGTTATTTTGAATGGTAAGAAATGGGTAGAACGTATGAATGAGATTCTCATAACAAATGAAGCAAATGAGGTTAAACAACTTGAGGATGAAATAGAGAGAGTAAATGAAATGTGCTGTATACATGTAACAGGGAATGAATGTAAGGTGAATGGTTGGTGGAATAATGAAATCCAGTATTGGTATGAAAGGAAACGGATAGCATTGAGAGAGTTCAATAGGTGTATATGTCATGAATGTAGAATAAATTATGGAAGAATGAATGCAAAATTGAAAAAGGCTATACGTAGAGCGAAGAGGAAAAGTTGGCGGGACTATGTGTCCAAAATGACACATAGGACAACAACAAAGGATGTATGGGATAATTTTAATAGAGTGAGAGGCTATAGAGCGAAAGGCAGAAATGCAGTGTTAGATGATAGAGAGAAGGGAGGAGTCTTTTTACAAATGATGATGAATGTTAGAAACAATTTGGGTGATAGGAATGAATTTTTGTTACTTGATAATGAAAGTGAACTGATGAATGGCATGAGTAAGGAGTTTGAATGAGGTTTGATGAGTTCCGTGGGGTTTTAGAATCCTCCAAATCTACTACCCCCGGAACTAACAGAGTGAGTTATAAAATGATTGGTAGATTGGAGTTCGAAGCCAAGGTGGCATTGCTTCGAATTCTTAATCAAGTATGGATGAATATTCAAATACCGGAAAAATGGAAGGAAAGCAGGGTGGTACCCATTCCGAAAAGAGATCGGGACCAAAATATAGCAACAAATTACAGGGGAATATGTATGTTGAATGTATTTGTCAAAATTGTGAATGGTATGATGAAAGGTCGTTTAGATAAATTGGTGAATGAGGGTAATTTGTTGCCGGAAACCACCTTTGGGTTCCGCCGTAACCACTCAGCAAATGAATGTGTTGAAAAGTTTGTATGGGAAGTAAGAAAGGAAAAGAAGTATGTTGTGGCAGTATTTTTGGATATAGAAAGGGCATATGATTACGTGGTTCCGGGGAAGCTTTTTCAGGTCCTTTTGGACCTGGGGTTTCCTTGGAAAATTTGCAAATGGGTGTATGAGCTCATGAATGACAGAAAGTTAGTGTTGTGTGGTAGAGGGTATAGGTTGGAGGGAACGGTGAATATAGGCCTACCCCAAGGCAGTAAAATCTCACCGACTCTCTTCAATCTATACACGAGCTCAGTGCATAGGTTTAACTCCCCGGACAAAATCATTTTGCAATTTGCAGATGACTTGATCTGATGGGAAAGGGGAAGACCATCGAGGAGGCTTTGAGTCGGGCTCAAGAATGTGTGAATCAGGTAACAAAATGTTTGACTGATTTGAATTTGGCCGTAAATTCGAGAAAATGTTGTAGTATGACTTTTCGAACAAATCGTATGGTAGATGTGCAAGTGTATAATGAAAGAATAGCGTGTGTAAATTTGACTAGGTATTTGGGAATCTGGATTGCTAAGCGATTAAATTTTCGTGTACATATGGATAAATTAGCCGATAATTGCAAGAGCAGATTGAATGTGATTAAAAGGGTGAGCAAACCGAAATGGGGAGCTCATCCTTGTGTGACTGATATGTTACGAAAGGCGATAGTGTCATCGAAAATTGCATATGGAATGAGCATTTATGGTGATGGGTCTAAAGTCGGTTTTAAAAAGTTGATGACTGTGGAGAATGCTTGTGCCAGAGTGGTATTGGGGGCGATTAATTCAACCCCAATACACACTCTATGGTCTGAATTGGGTGACTCACCTCTCAATTATAAGAGGGAATGGATCACCGTGCGAGAGACTGTGCGGATGTTGACTAAGGACAATAAATTGGTGAATGAAATGAAAGAGAGGTTGCAAAGAGGGACGGATTACCAAAGAACACAACGGTCACGGGTGATCTTGGAGAATATGAATATATTCTCCAAGATTCGGCCCGTAAATGCAAAAGTCCCTCCGAGCAATCTAATTGTGCGTTTGAATTTTGGTGATACAACAAAAGCAACGATGAATGAGTTATCGGTTAAGAGTGAGTTTTTAAAAATGCGAACAAATTATTTTGCACATGTGGAAGTTTATACAGATGCTAGTGTGAGTGGTGAGCGAGTAGGTGTAGGAATTTTTATTCCTTCAATGAGGAAAGAGAAAATGGTAAGAGTGCATGAAAGTATCTGTATAATGAATGCAGAGTTGATTGGAATTATGGAAGGGATCAAGTTGGCAATGGCACAAGGGAGGAGGAGAGTAGTGTTATTCTCCGACTCCCGGAGTGGGTTAGAATTGATTAGTAAGGGTGGGGGAACTCATGGAAATGTGTATGTGGAAATGTTGTATGAATACCTTCAATCTTGTGGGAGTGAGGTCATTCTTCAATGGATACCTTCACACCTACAAATTGAAGGTAATGAAAGAGCCGATATGCTTGCGAAACGGGGTTGCTTGGTTGAAGGTATAAATGAATATGAATTCATGGATGCAAGAGATGTACTTCGCATGTTTCAGGTGAATCTGTGGAGAAAATGGGAGAGCGAATTTATTGAAAAATGTCAGGTGAAAGGCAAGAAGTACTTTGAGCTGGTTAGTTCTCCTTTGATTCGACCTTTTTTTAAGGAGATCAAAGGAGATACTAGAATGTTACGAACAATGGAACGTGTGAGATTGAATCATGGTAATTGGAAAGAGTGTTTGAAGAAACGCAATTTGATTGAGTGTGAATTATGCGAAAGCTGTTTGGTTGTGGAGGACATCGAACATTTGATTCTGAAATGTTCTTCATTCAATCAGAATAGACAAATGTTCGATGGTCTCTTGAGCGCAAGGAATCTGACTGAATTATTACGAATGGGGATGCAAGTATATAAGAATGTGTATGATTTTATAAGAATGAATCAGATAGAAGTATGAAAGGGGATCGATGCGTGAAAGATGAATAAAAGATTAAAATTAAAAAAAATAAAAATGTAAAATTTGAAAATTTGTAAAATTTAAAAATTTGTAAAATTTGAATGAAAATTGTAAAAATTGTAAATATTGAAACTGGGCCAAATGGCACCATATTTTGGGGCTAGTGCAAAATAAATAAATAAAAAAAAAAAAAAAATACTACTCGACGAAATAAGAAAACCGTGGGATTACCAAAATGGAATTTCAGTCGTGACTCACATAATTTCGTTTGTTTATCTTGAATCTGAAACATGTGCTTTCTTTGTCAGTATTAGCTGTGTTTCTTGACGCTTGATCTGATCCAGTTCAGTTCATGTTTCATGAAACAATACAAAGGCGCTTGCTAGATTTAAAATCAAAATTTCTGATCTAAAACAAAATTTGGATCATGTTTTCCATGTAAAATTTGAACTGATCTGGATCAATGAGCGTCAAGAAACTGAAAAGTGATAAACATTTTGATCCATGCGCGGGGAATCTTCCATGAATTGAGTTCGCTGGTAATCTTGAGAACATTTTTAAGCAACGAGTTTAAATCCACCTAATCTAACTTTAAATTTCACAACTTTTTATTAAAATTATTACCCCAAAACAGAATACGCAAATGCCAGGTCTCGATCGTAAGCCAGTCACGACGTAACGCTCCCGAACAAATCCCTGACTCAGACTTGTCTGTCAGTTTCTAAAACGATGTTCTCAATCCAGTGATACGAATCGGATTTGAAAGGGCAAATTCGTAACAATTGGTGACAGCGGTTGGATCGGTGTAAAACATTTAACGGTTACTGAGTTAAAATTCCAATTAAAGCAGTGTAACTTTTTGATGGGTGGTTGCAAAAATGAACTACTATTGCGACCACGTGAGGTTATGGCGAAGCAAAAGTCCGTCTCTGAGTTCGAAGAGGTAATACAAGAAAAACTAGATTATAGTGCATTTATTGGCAGTTTTAACTCGGTAGTTTAACCAACCGAAAAGTTATGGAACTAACAAATCAAAAGTTTGGCCAACAAAACCAAATATTTGATCAACGAATTAAAAAGTTGCAACAATTGAGAGAACAAACGAATCGGATATTTGATCAACAAAATCAGGACTATTAAGAAATGGAACCCGGATTGAAAGAAATCAAGAGGAATATTGCCACACTTCAAGAAAACAGGAACGAACTACAGCGAGAGCCGGAAGAAGAGTTGCTTAAAGAGAAAGTAATTTAGTTCATTTTTAAGTTAAAAATTTTCATTACCGATATATCACATATTGAGACGTTCCCTTAAATAATTTTGAAAAACTGTTGCAATTTGTACGAAAAGGCCAATCGTAAACGGGAAGTGGTTCCCGGTGTATCTTTCCGAAATTGTCTTGATAAAATTATAATAAACTAATCAAGACCACTTTATGTTAACGTACGTCAACTTCTTCCGGACAAATATAACTATAAAAGTATTGAAAGAGAGTAAAATCATCCAACCAAAACAGTTTATTTGGTAAACAAACTTCCCCTTTATATTTTGTTTGTTCCACTTTGAATAAAAATATGTTTATTTCGAGACAAATTTTGATGCAAGGGTGCCAATTGACAAAACAAAAATAGAAAGTGATATGTTTTTTGTTAAGATAAATTTCATCTTATTTAATTTCAAATTGCGGTAAATGTTTCAGGAAAATATCGGGTGATTCTGGGTGATAACCAGATATTGGTTTTCAAATTAAAAAACTCAAATTAGAAAGTTAAAAAACTTTCGTTAGTGTCGAAACCAAACTTCCAAACGTCTTGGTAATCTCACCTCGGGATGAATAGCAAAATATAGTAATTCGCTAATTAATAGTAATTCATGTTTCATGAGTTGTGAAGCCATACTTCCAAACGACTTGGTAATCGCACCTCGATGTAAAATACTCAGTGTTATTTTAGCAGATCACTGTAATAACATTTGTTTCAACCTGAACATTTATGAGTAATATCTGTAAAGTGACTCATTATTTATTGCTTCTGAATCTAAATACCTTTTTATTATTAGGTAGGGGCACATAAGGGTGCACCATGTTTAAAAAAATTGGTCAATAAATAAAATGTTTAATTAACATTTATTTTTGGATGCGAAAGAATCAGTCCCTGAAGCAATATGGTTAATTAAACCATATAAACATAATATATTTACGAACGGCTCTATCTACCTAATCAACATACATGTTTTTCATTTTTAAATGGGAAGTTGAAATCGAAACTATAATATTTCCTAAACAAATATAAATCATTTTATAAATTTTTGTATTTAGTTTGGGTGATCAAAATGTCTGGTCTTAATGAGAAAATGTAATTCTTGCAAAATAAGTACATGCTAAGTATTTTTCCCAATTGCTAAACAGCAGTACTGTCACCTTTCATTGTCTTTTCTGTGGAAATAAATAATATATTTATTCAGCATTCAAATAAATACTATTGAAACACACTCATTGTGAATTATACATATTTTAGCTGAAAATGATTTCTCATCTTTTCTTTCTCATTCTGAAACGTGTTGTTGTACTACTAACATCGTATGGTGTAGAATTCAGTAGAAAAAAAAATATAATAACAAAAGTTTATCTTAAATCATCGTGTTTAATTTATTACTAGCTGACCTGTGACTGAATAATCAGTCACGTAAATACATTTTATTGAATTTTTGGTTAAGAAATGATTTAGAAGATTTGTTAAGATGTATATTTGATGCACTTTTATCAAAAATGTAAATTCATAAACGCGGATCCCATGAGGCCACTCCATTAATACGGAGTAATCCAATACTCGCTACTTCAAATTCTCCCTTTGTGATAGACGGGTCCGTGCAGTGAAAAGAAGTACGGTTCGCCAGGGCGCTGCTCTTCGAGCTCCATTCTGGTCCTGACCATGGAGAGGGCGGAGTTAAGCTTCCGGATGTTAGTCTTATAGAATCGCGAGGGGGAGTTAGTTCCGAAAATCAGCTGATTGAGGTAGGGGAAATTGTGCAGTGCGGGGAGAAACACCTTTCCTTTACCACAGCAGCGAGTGAAGCCGAGACCAAGCCCCTCCTTATCTGCCCGGAAAAATAGCGCGTCAAAGAACTCGCAAGCCACGCCCATCGAACCTAAATAGTGGATTTAAATTTCCCGAGAGCACTTTGGGTTGATGCCGTGCGCTTCTCATTGCCCGCCAGGTTTGAACCTTCGAGTGCACTCACAGGAACAAAAAGGCTCCTAAAAAGAAAAAAGTTTGCAAGTTTTCAAAAATAAAAACAAAATGGCGAAAAACTTATATTAAAATCGAATTGATCTTGCTACGCCTCTTCGTCTGGAACCTAATCCTCAAATGTGAGGAAGGCGTCTGCTGGATATTCACGTGGAATGTTGAGCGCGTCTTAAGAGAGCCATGGAAGGGTGGCTCCTGATGGCCCTGGGACCGGGTTGGCGTCTTGGGAGATCCATGGGGTGGCGTCACGTGATAATGATGAGACTGGTTCATGGCTTGAATTTGTGGATTGTGAATTTCGATTTTGATCGTATATTTTTCGTTTTCGAGGGTCTCTTGATTTCCAAGGCATTTTGAAGAAAAATGAAAAGAGTTTTGTTCAAGACTCGTTGAGGTGAGAAATGGTAATGACTCACTCGCTGGACCGCTCGTTCAAAGTGGTTTTGATTTATACTCGAGGCTTGACTTGATGATTGACGGCTTTATATTTTGAATTTCGTTGACATTTCAGTATTAAAATCAGCAAAATAAAAATATTTTGATTTTTATTCGATTTAGTATGGATTTGAAAATCGTAAAATTGGTCACTCGCGTCGTTTTTTACATTCCAATGCATTTTTATTACTATGTATTTGAAAATCGTTATTTTTGTCGTATTTTACTTTAAAAAGTTAGTAGCTTGCTTTTTTAAAAAAATTTCAATCCAGTTTTATTTGTATCCGCTACTTTAAATTTAAATCGCACGATAACAATTTAACAACTTTGAATTTAAATCGCGCGTCAACCATTAAGCAACTTTGAAATTGAATCGTGCGAAAACTGTTTTGAACTTTGAATCTAACTCGCGTGCAAACTGTTTTGCAACTTTTGATTTGAATCGCGCACCACCAATTTGAACAAAAAAAAATTCTTTTCAGTCGTCCCATAAAATTCTCAAATGTGGCAAGATTTCACGTGCACTAAATCTTGGAAATTTTCTGAAACCACCTGAGGTACCCGTTTCGGCTACTTTCCGGTGGAATTTTTGCAATTTTTCCGATTTTTTAGCCTAAGCACAGCGCAATATTTATGTAGACCTACCCTGAAATAATCTAACGGATCGGATCATATTTAAGGGTCATTTTAGGGTTGAATATGAAAAAATTAAGAGTTTAATATAATAGATAGATAGAAGATAGATAGAAGCTGACCTGTGACTGAATAATCAGTCACGTGAATACATTTTATTGAATTTTTGGTTAAGAAATAATTAAGAAGATTTTTTAAGATGTAAATTTGATGCACTTTTATCAAAAATAAAGTAAATTTATATACGCGGTTAATTTTTAAATCTTAAATAGAAAGAGTGTCATGACAAAATTGTATTTTTACACTCACAACTACTATTAACACCAAAATGTATGTAAAACCATTTTATGTTCTCTGTTTTGTTTAATTGAGATTCATTTACAAATTTTCTGCTCATTTTGTCATCACAGTGTGTCATCACAAAAACATCGGCAATTTTAATAAATTTTGTCATTGTCACGGTATAATGCGCATGATCGTAGATTCAATATAAACATATTTTGTCATGGCATTCTGGCGTCGTGACAAAATTTTGCTGAAAACACCTGAGGTACCCGTTTCAGGTACTTCCCGGTGGAATTTTTCCGATTTTTCTAGCAAAGGCACACCGCTATATTTATGTCGACCTACCGTTTAGGGGTCATTTTAGCGTTGAGTTTGAAAAAATTAAGCGTATTAATATAATAGATTATTATACTGTATTTTCTACTGAATTCTACAGGTTATGGGCCCAGTAACCGAATAATAATAGTATTTTAATTGGATGTTACATTTATTGTGAGATATTATTTATTTTCTCTCATCGAAAGAAAGTCAATTCTACACGAGGTATTTGTATTATCGAATACACAAAATGGCATCAATAGACTGAATAATGGAAATTATTTTGTGTGGAAGTTTAAATTGAGAATGTTGATGGTGAAAGAAGGAACCTGGTTTTGCATTGATTCAGCGTCGCCCACAGCTACAGAAGCGACCAAATTAGAAGAATGGAATAAAAAAGATCAACAGGGTTTAGCAACAATCGGATTGAGTGTAAATGATGACCAGTTGATACACATTCGTAATGCTAAAACGTCAAAAGAAGCATGGACCGCGTTGCAAGAGTATCATGAGAAAAATACGGCAAATAGTAAGGTGCGCCTGATGAAAACAATTATGCGGCTTCGTTTGGAAGAAGGTGGCGACATGGAGGCACACCTGAGCAGAATCAATGAATTATTTCAACAGATGGTCGGTTTAAATACTGATGTGAAACCAGAGGATTGGAAAAGTGCAACGATGTTGGGAAGCCCTCCGGAAAGTTATGATACATTGGTAACCGCACTGGAATCTCGTAAAGAAAGTGAACTGACAGCAGCAGTTGTGCAATCGAAGTTAATCGATGAATATAAACGTCGAAAGGACAGAGGCGAGATGGATGACGGGAATGGCTCCGCATTGAAAGTAATGAACAAAAGTATAAATAAATCAAGCCAATTAAAGAAAAAGGACATAGTATGTTATCGTTGTGGCAATAAAGGTCATTATGCAAAGAAATGTAAGACACAAAGAGGCGATAAAGAAAAGAAAGCTACCGACGAAAAGAAAGTAAACTTGGCAACTGAACGTGATGAAGGTGACACATATGGTGAATTTGCATTCAAGACAAGTAATTTTAAAAGTGGATGGTTTGTTGATTCAGGAGCAACGTCTCACATTACATCGAATAAAGCGTTGTTTAAAAATCTGGATACAAATTATCGTGATGAAGTTTCCGTAGCGAATGGTCAAGTTGCTGATGTTAAAGTTAAGGCACCGTTCAAATTGAGGTTATGAACAAATTCGATGAACATAATGTTGTGGTATTAAACGATGTATTTTGGGCACCTTCAATCAAGACAGATTTAATATCAGTGAATAAATTAAATGAAAAAGGTTGTGATGTATTATTTTCAAAGGACAAACGATGTCAAATCAGTTTTAATGGAAAACAAGTGGCAGTTGGTTTATCACGAGGGGGATTATGCCGTTTAAAAGAAACAAATAAAGCTCTGATTGCCGGCCCAGACAATAAAATTGATGAAAATATTGAGTCTGGTCATTCAGGTTGCATTCATAAATGGCACCGAATTTTGGGTCACCGTGACAGTGAAGTTGTTAAAACGTTGTTAAAACTTGGATACGTCAAGGGTGTGAAAATTATACCATGCAGTTTGTTTACAAGGAAAAATGACGCGAATTAAATTCCCAGAAAATGCCCAACGTGCAGAAAGTATGCTTGATTTAATTCATTCGGATGTGTGTGGCCCAATGAAAACAGCATCAGCGTCAGGTAAAAGATACATTTTGACATTAATTGATGATTTCTCGCGATATACAGTAATATGTTTGCTTGAAAAGAAATCTGAAGTATTGCACAAATTTAAAGAATATGTCGAAATGACTAAAACAATGTTTGGCAAGGAACCCAAATACATACGATCAGATCGAGGTGGTGAATACGTAAACAAAGAATTTCATGCTTATTTAAAACAAGAGGGTATTCAACAACAACGAACAGCTCCGTATACCCCTCAGCAGAATGGTGTAGCTGAACGCAAAAATAGGACGCTAGTAGAAATGGCTCGATGTATGCTTATCGATGCTGGAATGCCACACGTATTTTGGGCTGAGGCAGTTGTTGCTGCGAATTATATTCAGAATAGATTACCAGGACGATCGATTTTAACCACTCCGTTTGAAGGTTGGTTTGGTTGTAAACCGAAGCTCGATCATATGAGAGTTTTTGGTGCAGAATGCTCTTTATGGATTTCGCCACAGAAACGGCATAAGCTTGAAAATAAATCCGTGCATGCATTATTTGTTGGTTATGATACTAAATCGAAAGCTTACAGATGCTATGACACAAAAACAGGAAAATTATTGATTAGCAGAGATGTTCAATTTTTACACAAAAGGACAAAACTGGAAACTAAAATCGTTACTCCAGCACGAAAGAATGATAAATTGAATAAATCAAATGATTCAATTTGCAATGACGATCACACTGTAATTGTGAGATATGGTCTGGATTCTGAACAATCTGAATTGAACTCGATTGAGGTTACAAATGATGCTGATGACAGTTTTGCGGACACGGGTAAGACATTGCAGCCAAACGCAGTTTCATTTCCTGACAGTGATGCTTATTTTAGTGATGAAGAGACTTTAATGGACGCATCGACTGTTGATAATGAAGAGAATACACATGGTAAAAATGATGTACAAAGATCCGGACGCACAAACAAAGGTACATGGACATCAACTAAATTTCAAGATGAAATTTTTTCAGTTAAACAAGCAACAGAAGAACCATTGACATACAATGAGGCAGTTAGCGGTGTGAACAAAGATGAATGGGTTAAAGCGATGGAAGAAGAAATGATTTCACTACGCGATAATAATACATGGGAACTGGTGAATTTGCCCATTAATAGAAAACCTATTGGTTCCAAATGAGTATATAAAATAAAAAGAAATGAAAAAGGTGAACCACAGCGATTTAAGGCACGTTTAGTCGCGCAAGGCTTTACTCAAAAATATGGCTTTGATTACGATGAGATTTTGGCTCCAGTCGCACGACAAACGACATTTAGAGTTTTATTGACAGTTGCTGCAAGGAAAGGTATGAAAGTTATTCATTATGATGCAAAAACTGCATTTTTACATGGTGAATTAAAGGAAGAAATATACATGAAGCAGCCACCAGGTTTTATGGATAATGGAAAAGAACATCAAGTTTGTTTTCTTAAACGTAGTCTTTACGGTTTAAAGCAATCAGCACGGGTTTGGAACCAGTCAGTGCATAATGTATTTTTAAATTCTGGCTTCATACAAAGCAAAAATGATCAATGCCTATACATTCGAAAACAAGGTGAAGACATTTGTTATGTGGTTATTTATGTCGATGATTTGCTTGTGGCGAGCGCAAATGAAAACATGATCAAACAATGTGAACAGGTTTTAAGATCCGAATTTAAATTGGAAAATTTAGGAGAAGTAAGAACATTACTCGGCATACAAGTAGACAAAAATAAAAATGGATTGTTTACTATCAACCAGTCCGTTTATATAAATAAAGTGCTGAAAGAATTCGGAATGCAAAATTCGAAGATTTCTGAAATACCACTGAGTGTTAATTACAGAAAAGGTAGCGAATCAGAATTATTGCGTGACAACAACGATTATCGTAAGCTGATTGGAAGCCTGTTGTACATATCAACAAATACTAGACCCGATATTGATTCCAGTGTTGCCATATTATCACAACACGTTTCCGCACCTACACAAGAAGATTGGAACGAGGCAAAACGAATTTTAAAGTATTTGAAAGGAACAGTCTCGTTAAAGTTAAATTTAAATGTTCGTGGTGATGAAGATAAATTGATTGGTTATTCAGATGCCAATTTTGCTGAATGCCGATCAACACGTAAATCTAATGGCGGATTTACGTTCAGTACATTTGGTGCTACAATTAGTTGGCGATGCAAGAAACAAGACATTATTGCACTATCGTCAATGGAAGCTGAATATATTGCGCTATGTGATGCAGTGAAAGAAGCAAATTGGTTAAAACGTTTATTGAATGATTTTGGTGTGAAAATTAATGAGCCCATTATACTCTATGAAGACAATCAGAGTTGCCTCAAATTTGCTAATGAGGAGAATGCAGGTATAGTTGAATGTGTCTACTGCCCGACAGACGAAATGGTAGCCGATATGATGACAAAACCATTACCAAAACAGAAGATCCAGAAATTTAGAGAGGCTGCCGGCTTATTTGAATGAGGAGAAGTGTGGAAATAAATAATATATTTATTCAGCATTCAAATACTATTGAAACACACTCATTGTGAATTATACATATTTCAGCTGAAAATGATTTCTCATCTTTTCTCTCTCATTCTGAAACGTGTTGTTGTACTACTAACATCGTATGGCGTAGTGTTGTATAAATAAAATATAATAACAAAAGTTTATCTTAAATCATCGTGTTTAATTTATTATTATTATACTGTATTTTCTACTGAATTCTACATTTCCAACCTTTCCAAGGTTCCAACAATAGAAGAACTTTTACAGCGTTATTATTACCTTTTTCGTTAGTACCTTCTTTTTTGGTGATCTAAGAAACATACGAGTATGCAGTCAATTTGCTAGAAGAAAATCAAGGTATAGTTCAATGTTTATTATAAATTTACAAATGTGTTTTTTTTAGAGTACTCGTCGGCTATATCGAAATACGTAGCACACAATATGTATTACATGTAGCAGAGACTAGATCACTTTTTGTACACCATGTTACTGTAACACGGTCTATAAGGCTAGTAAGGCCCTAGCAGCTGCCTGGAAACTCTGGTTCCAATCAAAAGTTTAAAAGATGCACCTTCTAATTAGCGGAGCAGACAAATTAAACTTGAAATTGATCGGATCTTTAACTTTTTCAATGATTCCACAATTGTACATTCTCTAAACGGGTTGGCCAACAAGGGAAAATAAGCCTGCCATTACAGTGAAACGCAATAACGGTGCTTGGCTAATATTGATAGGAATGTAATTAGTAAAGAAGGGCAAAAGTGCTCAGTGTAAAAGAGCAAATGAAGATAGATTAGTTGTAGAAGACTCCCCTTAACAAACCGGAGAAATCCACATTGAAGTGCCTCAATTCGATGAATATGGAGACCATACTTGTGTTTCCACTCTGATTGATATTACTGGTTTCGTCATTTGGGAGGCTGAGTTGGAGCATTTCCTCCGCTTAATTTTTGAACGTTTCATCGCTGACGGATTGTAAGGATGATAGAAATTTCGTATTATGTTATGTTGTTTGGTTTAAGCCTTTGCTCTTTCCATCTGGTGGCGTCCAGGTGTGACATGTTATAACATCAGTCATCAGTTTTCCTAAACTAAAATAGGCAACAGTTTCATTTATGAATTATTTCTTTTCTATTGCTATCACAACCTACTAGTACAAATGCAAACAATTTGTCTTTCTCTAATTTCGTTCAAGTATCGAAAATAAATTATTTCGTGATAGAAATGGAGTAGAATATTTCAATTTTTCAATCTAGCAACCTGGTAAATGATAAAAAATGTGAAATAGTGCCACATTTTATTCTAAAGAAGCGAGACATAATCTTCGATAAAGTATCGAAAATGTGTTGTTATAACATGTCACCCCTGTTATATTATGCTTACTTTATAGTGTGGAAAACGCAGCAGTGTCGATGGCAAGTAAGTCTCTGAAATTTCGCATGAGGCAAGCCTGACAAATACAGCCATGTACAGTCCAAACGGATTGATTAATCGGGATGAAACTTCATACTTATGGTTTTTCTATAAGTTGGGAGATTCCAGTGACTTTTGGACAAAATCACTCCATCGGAAGGGCATGTTCCGTAGTTCTTAGCTCTTTCGGTTTTTTGCGAAATATTTTGAAAAACACGAACAAAAATTTGGCCCCTATACATTCCAGAAGATTGATCCACAAATTGAGAGATCCAATGAATTTTGGCCGACATCGGTTCACGAAGAGTGACAGCTTCCATGGGAGATTTTTTTTGATATTTGAAAAAAAATTTGAAAACTACATATATAACATTTATGAAAAAACGATTAAACTAAAATGATTGTAAATCAAATTTGACAAAATTAGTTTAGATCACATTTTAAATTTTACCGGAAATGACAAGTTTTGGTAAAAAAAAACTTTATTTCACCATAAAACCCGGCATCTCGACGGGCAAGATCATGCTAAAGCTTTTCCATAAATTGGGAGATCCATGCGTAATATGGTAGACATCTGTGCACAGGAAGTGGCAACTTCCGTAGGAGCTTTTTTAATCTTTGTAATGAAGCTTAAATTTTCAACAAGACGCTTTCAAAAAGTAAACAAATTTGTGAACTGCCTGCAAATGTGACCGCTAGTATTTTTCTCATTTCAATGGGATTTCCATTGCCATTATTTACAATTGCATTGCGTAATGAATGTAGTCTTCGAAACGCTACTTTGTATAGTTTAATCAAATGTAGTGGAGACGTTCTGTTCCAATTTTCGCATGGATATTTCCAATGTATTGATGGAACAATTGACAAGATTTTGCACCAACAATGTTATTTGGAATCGTTCTTGAGCATGTTTGTCAAGAAATGTTTCAATTTTCAATTTCACTTTTCCATCCGTGCAGCACATTCCTGATGTTTTTTTTCTAAATATTAGGACATTTCAACTAATGAAAAGCACCAAATTTTAATCAACATGCAGTTTCCAAGTTTTTCACCCGTTGCTCATCTATTTCAGACAAACGGACAAGAGCAATGCATACTCAAACGGGTTCCAGTCTTGCTTCCTGTTTTCTGAAGCTCGTGATGTCCTTTTCTTTCAGGCCTGAAAGCAAAATTTTGTCACGACTTGTAAACATCCATTTGGAAAAGCAAATAAAATGCGTATGATATATATTATCTATTGTCGAGCGGCAAATTTACCAATCCAACTCGCTTATGTCTAGCCCCTCAGCCCAGAGGACTTCGCTTCGGCTGTGTCTGCATATACCGGGGTAGCACCTACCGCTGTGGCAGTAGCAAACTATTACCAGGGACCAAATGCCATACCATTGGCAGCGGCAAAAAAAGCAATGAGCACAACAAATACGGAGTATAACACTCCAAGTTGTACAGCAGCAGTGCTGAAAATCCACACATGACTGAGAAGAAAAAACCTGAACTTCGTGACCAATTAAGAGAAATAAAGGAATTTACAGCTAAGATGAAAGAAGATTTTGCTGTTTTAAAGAAACAGAATAAGGAATTCAAAAAAGCAGTTCAAACACGTGTAGCACTTGGGATGACATCTAATCCATAGGTTTCTAGTTTTTTAGATCAAACGGGTGTACTAAGTATTCATCGACATGGCAACATGGCTTTCGTCGTGGTATGAGTAATGAATCAGCTTTAACGAAATTCTTAAATACAATAGTTACGGTGCTCTATTTATTGATACAACTAAAGCCTACGACATGGTTGATCACAAGCTTCTGTGAAATTTTTTTACAAATTTTTACAAAATAAAAGTTGCAAACGTTATAATTGATAGTCTAAGCTTCAACCATTTTATTACAATAATCAAAAAATACTCCTATGAGAATTCTGATAAGATTTATTATTACTAATTTAATAAAAGCTGGCTGTATGAGCTATCTATTTCAGGTGCTGACAGAACTTATGTGCCCAATCTCTGGAAAAGCGTATTAATTGCCGTTTGCCATTTAAGCTCAAACTCAAAATAAAAATATAAATATTCGTAACAAATTTGCAGTTCTGCAAAGAAAGTTCCGATCACACTGGCTAGATGAGAAATCTAACAACCTATTTGAGATATTCTCGGAACCTTAAAGGCCATTTACACGCTTTCATAGAGTTGGACTCATGTTCCTCAATTACTTATCTATAGCTAGCACGATTTGAACTCCCTAAGTAAGATAGCAAACTTGCTACGAATTTTTGTATTTTTACTTTGAGTTGGAGCGAAAATGGTTACTGGCCATTATAATGCCTTCCCAGAGATTGGGCCTCAGGTTTCGTTTGCATCTGGTTTCAGTTGTAAAACTTCTCATTTAGCCAGTCTGATTGGTATTTCCAAACCAGGACAACAAATTTATTACGATTTTTTGTATTTTAACATTCAGTTTGACCAGATTCCAGAAGCTCGTAGTAAATGATTCCTTTCCAATCCTAACAGATACACAGAAATACTTTCTTGGCATGTATATTCAGTTTTGCAACTGATGTTGATAGCTGGCTTGGTTACACCCATGGATTGCGTTTAGGATTATCGTACAAAACTCACTTTTCATCACCCGTAATGATTGAATGACGCAGAAAATTCTTTCTTTTGCACCGAGAGCGTAAACCTATCCAGATGTCAACTCGTCGGTTATAATTCGGTTATAATTTTCTTCCGTTTATGAGGAACCTGTTTCCCTTCCTTCCATATTTTTCCCATTGCATGCAATCGAACTTATATTGCTTGCTGAGTAACTCCTAACTTTCCTGCAAGATCTTTTTAAGTTTGACACGAATCCAGTAAAACTTTACTTATTTCATCGTCTTCAAATTGTTTAACTGCACCTGCACCTGGATCGTTTTCAACACTAAAATTGCCATCACGAAATCTTGCAAACCACTTTCTCACTGTTAAATAACTCAAAGATGAATTAATCAATTCCATTGCTTGAGCAGAATTTTTTTCATTTGAAAACAGAATAGAATGCAATGACGTAAATGTTGCTTATCGACATCCATCTGGTAAAATTAATGCACATGGGACGACAGCTTGTAAATGTTGTCGACCAACTTCAGAGCCGGGTTTTTACTTGCACACCTAATATAAATATTTATCTTACCACCAAATATAACTTTACTTTAATAGGATTTGAATTTAACAGTGTGAAACTAGCACATACGTAAAAATGAGGATTTGTGTAAAAAATACCAATCGTACATCTAATTTCTAAGACAGTATAGGAAATATCTTGGATTTTAATTCATACTCGCCCTTTTCTTAACTGACCGAAGTGTCCTATGTAGTCATCCTAAAATTTAATTCCCATATAATATTTAACTGTCACTCAGTTGAAAAAATATTTTTATCTATCTATCGAGCCACCGACAATATTAATTTACTTTGGTTACGGTTTATTGACCACGCCAAATTAATATGATCCGATTTCTAAGTAAAATTTCGCATCCAACATCGATGGATAGATTTCTAATGAAACCTACCGAAAACCAATTAATAACAAATGTTCCAAATTAATCAAATTGCTCTAAATAAATTGAGTTTGATTATTTGTTAGGGACAAAATGCCTGTATGTGCTGTCCGGCAATTTTAATCCCTAATATAATTACATAAACATTATTATTCCTAATTGTTCGTTAATTAAAACTCTTGTCCTCCCAGAGACATCGTAAACCTTAAAGATGAACCAAACGATATGAAATTAGGTTTTCACCAAATTTTCATTGAGGGTTGTGTTGAGTATATCGCTAGAGATATAAAAATGTTTGTATGAAAAACTTAATTTTATTTGGCTAAAGAAAGGCACACACACACACACGCATATCGATACAAAAAAAGGAAAAAACGTTAATTTGACGACAAATTTAATTTAGATTTTTATCATATCTCGATTAGACAAAACACACAAAACAAAGTGAATAGAAGAAAAACTTATTAATTGGTTTCCCTTTTTTGCCGCTGTGCTCCTTTTTCATTTTGTCGTACTGTCTCCTCCGGAAAATTGATTTAATGGACCAAATACATATTGTTGATTATGGTCGAGTCCACGATGATGAACGTTTTTATTCTCATATATATATATATATATATATATATATATATATATATATATATATATATATATATATATATATATATATATATATATATATATATATATATATATATATATATATATAAGTTTACAAAAGAAGAAATTAGGATTAATATCTAAATATAAAAATAGAAATACAATAATCTAAAGTCATACAACTTAATTCGTTTAAAAATTGTTTTTTGTGTCGCCGACGTGCTTCTAGGGATCATCTCTACAAAGGGTATACATAACGGTTGACTTTTGTTACTCTAGATGTATCGATATAACGTACATCATATATTTGATTTGTATCGATTGAATATACTTTATTTGAGTATTTTGGGTCGACAAGGATACCGTTCTCGGAATTAAAAATCGTGTACAAAATACATTATGTATACATGTAGGGAAATCTTTCGTGTACAAGTATAGGGCACATTGATTATTTGAAATTATGTTAAATATTTTGTTATTTAAATTTTTCAAACAACGATTTACAAAAAGAAAAATATAAATTTGTGTACACAAAATTCTTAAACTGGCATCCGGAAAGTTGCTTGTCCCATCTGAGACTCATGGGCAGTTTATAGGAGGATTTTGTAACAGCCAACCTATGAGTATGAGATTTGTGCGATTCTTTCGCCACATCCGTACAAGTGAACACACTCAATATGAAACTTCACACACAGAATCCGTTGGAATCATCATAGAAGGCAGACTAATCTCTGCCTTCCAGATGGCAGACACAATTGGAGTGGTGCATACAAGAATAGTGCAAAACGGGCCAGTCCGACCGTAAGTCCTTACAAAATATTAATCGGAATATTCATCATCTAAAACGGCAGGGAATTGATTGTGGTATAAATGTATTCCAGTTACCAGGAGCCATACACGCGGAGAGACACACTTACCGTTTTCTAAAAATAAAAAAAATAAAATAAAAAAAAACGCTTTTCTCGCCTTTCTGGATCCGAAAACTGGATCGATATACATAACGCCCCGAAACGGACTGTACTAAACGACTGCAAATTTAATCGTAAATTCTACTTGAACAGTCAAGAAATGGCATCCACCTGTGCAGTATGCAAAAACAAAAACCTTGTGATGAGAAAATTATGGATACAATTACCGCTATACGTATCCTGGCCTGCATATTTGGAGACGTACGGCGAGAAGTATTTTAATGCAGCCTCAAAATCAATGGCGTATTTTCGAATTTTAATATTGACTTCACAATTTGTCTCTTCCACTCACTCTTAGATAGACTGATAAACATCCCTTTGACAAATTCAAATTACAACACTGGGCTCAACATACAGTGACTCACAGCTTATTTGATCCAGTCGCATTTTATGAACACAATTGTAAATATTTCGCGATATCTTATTTTGATGGTTTTTCTTTTTTTTTCTTGTTTTTTGTTTTTTGTTACACGGAACTAATCAACAAATACAAATTTAGATTAGAGTGTAATCGCATTATTGTGTTACCTCGCAAGATCTTTGTAGCATCAAAGTCGTTTGTGTATGACTAGGAATATGATGGAGGTTCGCACAACAATTTCGATAAATTGGAAGCATCGACTACCTATATCACCATTAGTACATTTAGCGACGGATGCTCAGAAACTTTCCTTGCACACTGTATGCAATTTGTTTATCTGTATCGTGAAACCAAAATTTGTTATTTTTGTTGTACTCGTAGTGGAAATATTTTCTTGGTTTCAATTTTGCTTTGTTTTACTACGTTTTGTTTCCTATGCATTATATCGATACCAACAACAATAATGCCAAATGCCATAAAAACGCAATACTAACAAAAGTAATTTGACGAAATTTGATGGTATTAGTATGTTTGTGGCAGTGGATCATTTAAGCTGTGAGTTGGTTTTGGGTTGAAATAATGAACTTTTTAATGTAATTTTGATATGCATAAGAATTTTTATTTTATTTTTTGTGTTTTATAATAAAAATAAATATAGCTTTCATATTACATTTAGTTTTTTTCAAAAAAATAAGACATCGCGAGATATTTACAATTTTGTTCATAAAATGCGACTGGATCAAATAAGCTGTGAGTCACTGTAATTCTTCAAATAGCAATGAATAACGGATATGCAACTAGGACTATATTTAAGTTATTGAATAAAAAGCTAAAGCGTAAAACTATCCACCGTATGGTCCAACGCGGGAAATTGGCGTCGCTTAGAGTATATAGGAAAAACGAGCCAACGGATTAGCAATATCGTGTCCAATTATGCCAATATTAGTTTTGCTTTTTATAATAATAACACAATAAAGAAAAAGATCTTTAACAATAAACCTAGAGTTGATCGCCTTTCCAAATCTGGTGTTATAGGATTAATTGCAATGATTGTAGTTTCTCCTATATTGGTCAGACTGGGCGCAATTTTCAAGTTAGGGCTAAAGAACATTTATCTGGTTTCAATCAATCAACTTTCCATAACCATTTAACTTTAGAAAATCATACGGCTAGCTTGAACAATTTAGACATATTGCATATACAACCCAAAGGCAGACGTTTAGATACCTTAAGAATCTTACGAAATTCGAAAATCAATATTTCTTCAACCGATGACATCGCCTACCTTTGCGATCCATAGCTTAATTTTTATTTTTATTGCTTATTTTTAGTCCCTCCTTCTTTTATTTATTTTTTGCATTTTTCTACTATATATAACAAAATTTTTATTTCTACAAATCAGTAGATACTCCTGATGATGACCTAACAAGTCGAAATCGATCGAGTGATTTTTTAAACTTTTTTAAAATATTTAAAAATTATAATTTTGCGAAATAAAAAACAAGTGTTTAATAAAAAATATGTTTATTAAGTCACTGAGGCCAAGTACTGACCTAACGTAAGTGACATACAGGGTTTTTAAAGTGTAAGGATCGCAAAATTCTCAGCCATTATGCTTAATATAACCCAAGAGAGAGTCGCCTTTTCATGTATTATATGATCGATGTGTTTAATAAATGTGAGGTTACTTGAAAAATAATTCCATGGTCACGAATATCACATACTCTGCTGAATTGAGCACCTATGGAAAACTACAGATCCTCCACGCAAGAAAATCTTGATCTACAAAACGAAATATCTTTTCACTTATTTGTGTTCTGGGCAATTTATTACGTGCGGACCAGTCGCATAAAAGATTGAGCTTTCTTTGGAGCATACAAATTTTGGAGATATTAACACATTATTTTTTAAGTATGGTAAGTCGCAATCCATTTGATTGGAATGAAGTCGGATCCGAAACCGATTCAGTTCTGAAGTTCTGAATAAGAATTTCAAGATCCAATCGTCATCAGGCAAATCAAATAATTCGAGACCACTCCTAATAATTCTAATAATTCAAATAACGCAATCCAATTGATATTTTCAAGAAAATTGTTTAACGAAGGAAGATCTGCTTTCACAAAGTCATATCTAAATTCATTTTTAACAAAATCAACCAAATCACAATCTAAAAGATGAAATTTAATTAAAAGTGGTGTGTGTTATATACTAGAGTGTGCAGCTAAATCCGGACAAGATTCAACTTCAATAAAATCTAAAGATAAAAAAGCCAAGCCCAAAATACGCCCATATAATCATTGAAAACAGCGTTAAATTGACGTATACCATAATCCGCGAAGCTGTCCAAAACAAAGTTAGAAGGTATTTATATCTCCTGTGGGCCCACAAAGTCATCTTGTGGTCAGCTTTCTCACATAAAGGTAGAATTGGATTGGTAACGAATTGCACGAAACCCTGGTAAACTTCAGCGATAATTCCATAAGGTATGTGAACTCCAATAATAGATAGCCAAAAGAAGCCACATTTGATCCAATCTAATGTCGTGATTTACCACAATAATTAATCCTCCACTGATATTGATATACTACCAGGCGCTCGAACACGACGAAATACGGAATACCATGGTAGGTAAAATTCTTCAGTACTTGCATTGTCTGACTTGTTGTTTTTAATATTCGATGGATTAAATCATGATTGTTGTTTTTTGGACGATAAGTAAATTCCAGATCCTCTGCTGTAGAGGGCATCAGGTAGAGCAGCGTTGAAAAATTTGGAAGCGTAGATAAATTTTCTATCGGGAAGGGCTTTAATATTTTCATCAATTTCGTTGAATGAACGAACAATACACTCCAATCGCGGTATAGGAATACGATGAAAATATGTTGAACCTCATCTAGTTTAGGAGCAGAATGCGTAACGTTACAAGTTAGCAGGTTAAACTTCTCAGGAATCCCAGAGCTACTTTTTGAAAACTATCATTGAACATTCTGATAAGCACCATTCCTTCCTCAGACAGGAAAAGCAGTTGTAGTAGTATTCAAATAAGTAACCTTGCGAGGTGGCTTACATCTTATCTTCAATAGAAAACGTATGGCTTATGACTTCCAACGTACGACTTTTGCCTTACGAAGAGCATACACAATTAATAGGAAAAACGTAAATCAAAGCAAACGTCATTTTTCAAAATCATTTTTTTGTTTTCTTGTCAAAATCAATTATTGACAAGCAGAAAAACAGCAACAACAACAACCAATTTTAAAAGCTTCATTGTATTTGTCATAAGTGAAAAGTTAAAAGCCTTTTCATACGTTTTCACCAACCTAACGAGCTAATTTTTTTTTCAAAAAAAATTTCTTACTGACATAAGTCATAAGTTTTCTATTGAGGATTCAGGCCCTTTCCCAAACACCGACTTAATACAGACTTATTGGTTTATTTGACGTCATCTTGAATAAGTTGGTCAAGTCGTTCCAATTCATTGTACCGACTTATTTGTGACGTAATAACAATAAAAACAAAACGCAATTTCTATTATATGGCAGAAAAAAATTTCTTGACATGTTGGTCGTTGTCACTAAATTTGAAAAAAAACTGCATTTATCATTTTTTAGTCAAGACACGTTTTTTGAGACATTTCTGTGTAGACATACTTATTCAAATAAGTCTTTTCGCGAGGTGACTTATTTGAATAAGTCGGTATCCACAAATAAGTTGGTATTTGGGAAACAGCCTCAGTGTTATTTGAATAAGTGCGTCTACACAGCTTTTATTTTCAAATCTAGTGAAAACACATAATGTCAAGACATGTTCATATAATAGAAATTGCGTTTGGTTTTTTGTTATTACGTCACAGATAATGTACTGAATTGGAATAACTTGGCCAACTTATTAAAGATGGCGCCAAATAAGTTTCAAATAAGTAAGTAATTGGAAAAAGGCCTAAACAGCCAAAAATAATTGCATCAAGTTGTTAAGAAACATATGGTAAAATCGACAAAAACTTTACTTTAAAAATATTAAAAATTTCGATTTTGATCGATCGAAATTACATCAAACGATATTTTTTTTATTTTTAGATAAGTGGTCATTAATTTATTATAAAATGCAATGTTAAGATCAGAAATAATGAAAATTAAATGTTTATTAATTCATTGTACACATGCAAACAAAATAAGTAAGATTTAGTAAGCAAATCATACAATATTTTTGAACTCAAATTTATTAAAGAAACAAACCGTTCCATACATTTTAGTGGCATTTAAATGACGATACAAAAAAAAATTGTTTTCTCAGTACCATACCCCAATATGCAATGCCGACGGAATTCCATTCCTAAAAACACACTCTTTCTATGGAAAGAACCATGTTGAGTACACGGAAATTCGTACTACTCGCCAAAGAAAAGTGTCACAAAAATTCCGGTGTCTGTGTGAATCCCAACTAAAAAGAGAAAAAATCAAATAGGAAAGTAGGTGGATTTTAAATGGAAATTTGCGTTTGTTCCACAGCATTTTCATACTGATTTCAGGCACTTTTATGCACGAAACAAGACTCACATGTTTGTATATATTTTCCAATTGGAATAAATAATAATTCTTATTCGAAATAAAACAAAATTTTTCATTTATTATAAAATAAATATTAATTTTTTATTGACAAATATACACAATTAAATTTTATAAAACCCCGTAAGCGCCATCCAATTAGTCCAATTTGTTTTTTGATTTAATTTTAATACAAAATTAAATTTTAAGCACTTTCACCATGTTCACCATACGTCTTGCTAATTGAATATCCATTAGCATAATTGTAACACGTTTGGCATGAATCGCGCATAAATTTGTATCTTCAATTAAACCAACTAAATATGCTTTCACGTAAAGGTACTGTACCGGAACGATAATGATGTGTTTTTAACTTCGTTGCTATGGCGTACTTTTACGCGCATCCAATTTAACATCCCAACAAGCACAACCTTGAAAAATAAAAATCGATAAAATCGGAAATGTCCATCTTCATGACGACGCCATTTTAAAATTATTTTGTTACCTCTTTTCACATCCAAATTTATTGGTCACAATCACAACACAAACACGTAATATAATTATTATATATTAATGAATGAAGTGCATAAATATAAGTAATAAACACAAGTTAACATAATACATCGTAAAATACAAGTTAACTTAATAAAAAATAAAAATCGCGGTAAGCACAAATATGTCGTGTTATCCTCTCAAGTGCTATATTCAACTGAAGCTACAAAACAATAAACAAAAAATTAAAATAAAAACTTCGCGAATGAAAGAGAATTTTTTTTTTCCCAAAATCAATATTTTTGTGTCTTTGGTATTTTGTAGTACGGAATTTAGTACGAAATTTGAGCAGTTGTTTCCACACAGTGGAAAAATTGCATACTGGGACAGCTATAAGGTATTTTACTTTTCGTAGATATCAACTAAATGTTGATACACTGTGCTAGTTCAAAAATGTGACAAGCTGGGCACCCAGGGGCTAAACCTAATTCGAGTACGCTGAATTCAATGGTGCTAGTCCCATTTCAAAGTTAGTCCCCATTTTTGAGATATCGCTTTCGACATGTTTTTGCTCTGATACCCTCATTTTCACATTAATAGCTCCTAAACCATTAAGATTTTCGTTATGCTTTCTTCAGCGAAGTTGTGGCGCAAGCCAAGACAAACAACTTTGCCGAACATATCAAGACCGAAAAACCACATCTATTTTTTTTTTGCTTTTCATTTCGACGAAAAACACTGTTTTTATCATTTTTAATCATTTTGTTGAATTTAAATCGAGTAGAATCGATCGAATAAATATCGCATCGACAAATATAGATACAGTAGAAACTATTTAAAAGAAAGCTAAATCGATTCAGTTGATTTTATGGTGATTTTTCCTAAAAAAATAATTCCTAAAAAATTAACATTTTTCTTCTCTTTGACAAAACAATGGCGTGCCGTTGCGATAGTGGATAAAAATCCTGGATTTTTCCATCCCATTGTTTTAACCAATTACATCACGTAAATTATCACTTTGGGCGGCAGTCCAAACGAGTCACGTAAGCACCTACTGTGCTGGAAGTCGAACTCGTATATATACAGTACTGGGAAAAAAAATTGGGCAAACATATTTTATTGCAAATTGGAGTCTTTTTTTGCCAAAATTACAAAACTTTTGAACGCAATTGGCTTATTATTTCATTTTAAATACATGTATGACGTAATTTGTTGAAAAAAATGTACCTGCAATTTAGGGGAAAAACCCCGAAAAATGCCAAAATATTCAAAATACGGTGATTGGAGTTAAAGTAATGGAATAAATTAAACACTTATTTTTAAATTTTTTTTTGTTTTTTATTGATTTATAGAAGTTCTATTTTTAATATTAATATTTTGGTGGACTGCCTTTTGTTTTTATTACACCGGTACAACCCCACAACTGATATGCAAAAAAATTGGTCAAGCAATTATTTTATTTTAAGCCAATCGTTCTTGGCCGACATTAGCGTGCAGATGTTTTGTTGCCTGTAATTTATTTTTTGAGCATAAATATTGCATATTTTGTAAGATTAAGTTATTCTGTAAGTGATCCTATTCAAATAAAGAATAAAGTGCAATTTTAGTTTAAAAAAAATGGGAAAAGTTAGTGAGCAGTGTAAAAGCAGTATGTTGGTTTGAGCGCGTGAAAATTTAACCACGCGTAAAATAGCAAAAAGATTAAATATTCCTAAAAGTACTGTCGCGTGGAATATTAAAAAATTGCGAGAGATGGGCAGTACACAAAGAAAGAAAGGCTCTGGAAGGCCCAGAAAGACAACGCCAGTGGAAGATCCTTTCATAATATTACAATGTCGTCGGAACCGTTTTAAAACTTCATCGGACATACGACGGGATGTTGAGCGAGCAACAGGAAAAGAAATTTCAGCCAGCTTAGTGAGAAAAAGACTTGTTAAAGCTGGTTCGAGAGCACTTAAACCAGTCCAGAAGTCTGAGTTCACATTACTAGTGAAAAAACAACATTTGGCCCAGGAGCATGTTTCTTGTGCTTCAGAGATGTGGAATGATGTAATTTTCCCCGATGAATCAAAATTCAAGCTGTATGTTGAAAATTGAAAAATTGTGGTAAGAAAAAAACCGAGCGAGAGGCTTGGCAACGAATGCCTTTTAAGAGTTTCACCAAAAAATGAAAGACTTATGCTCTGGAGATGCTTTTGTGGAAATGAAACCGGTCGATTGTGCTTCCTTAGTTCCAACATTACAGCAGCTGTTCATCTGCAGGTTCTACACAACGAATTTGAGCCTACTGTGTTAAAGCTTTTTGGCGAGACTTGCAAATTTATTTTTCAACAGGACAAATTTACGTGCCATACCGCCAAAGTTTTGCGTTATTAAATTTGAACTGTAGATAGAAAAATTGGCTTTCAGATAAACATAAATAATTTGTTAAAAACTTGATTTTTTTTCTTATCTTTTCATTTAAAGGTAAAAAAGTACTTCGAAGAAAGAAGTATCGATGTGTTGAACTGGCCCCCGTATAGTCCAGACTTAAATCCCATTGAAAATATTTGGTCTATAATGAAGCTAGAAGTAGCAAGAATGCGCCCAGAGTCGATTCAATCTTTAAAAAGTTTGTTGATGACGATTTGGGAATCCATACCTCCTACGACTTTGAAAAATTTATCAAATTCAATGAATCGGAGGTGTATCGCTGTAATAAGAGCAAATGACGGTGCACCAAAATATTAATATTAAAGATAGAACTTCTATAAATCAATAAAAAACAAAAAAAAATTAAAAAGTAAGTGTTTAATTTATTCCATTACTTTAACTCCAATCACCGTATTTTGAATATTTTGGCATTTTTCGGGGTTTTTCCCCTAAATTGCAGGTACATTTTTTTTTCAACAAATTACGTCATACATGTTTTTAAAATGAAATAATAAGCCAATTGCGTTCAAAAGTTTTGTAATTTTAGCAAAAAAAGACTCCAATTTGCATTAAAATATGTTTGCCCAATTTTTTTTCCCAGTACTGTATATATACGAGTTCGACTTCCAGCACAGTAGGTGCTTACGTGACTCGTTTGGACTGCCGCCCAAAGTGATAATTTACGTGATGTAATTGGTTAAAACAATGGGATGGAAAAATCCAGGATTTTTATTCACTATCGCAACGGCACGCCATTGTTTTGTCAAAGAGAAGAAAAATGTTAATTTTTTAGGAATTATTTTTTTAGGAAAAATCACCATAAAATCAACTGAATCGATTTAGCTTTCTTTTAAATAGTTTCTACTGTATCTATATTTGTCGATGCGATGTTTATTCGATCGATTCTACTCAACAAAATGATTAAAAATGATAAAAACAGTGTTTTTCGTCGAAATGAAAAGCAAAAAAAAATTAGATGTGGTTTTTCGGTCTTGATATGTTCGGCAAAGTTGTTGGTCTTGACTTGCGCAACAACTTTTCTGAAGAAAGTATAACGAAAATCTTAATGGTTCAAGAGCTATCAACGTGAAAATGAGGGTATATTTTGACTCAGAGCCAAAACATGTCGAATGCGATATCTCAAAAATGGGGACTAACTTTGAAATGGGACTAGCACCGTTGAATTCAGCATACTCGAATTAGGTTTACCCCCCGGGTCCTCACCTTGTCACGAAAAAAAAGTTTACAATTCAAGCACAGTGATAATTAATTTACATACTAGTTTAAGTTAACGATGGAAACCACCGTCAAATTTATTAGTTTATTTTTAAAAAAACAGCATGTTTTTTACAGCGCCGAATACTGATTTACAGCGGCGAGAAGGTTGCAGTTTTTTGAATATCGATTTACAGAATACTGTGTATAATTTCCTCTTTAAGCAATGTCGTAGACTTAAAGCTGTAGTATTTTTACATTTTCAGAATCGAACTATACTGCTTGAGAGAAATTATTAAAGTAGTTTTTGGTCTCCGGTAGCATACGCTGAATATACTTTATAAACCACTGTTCTAAAATATAATATTTTTACCTGTTTTCTACACGTTTTTGTTAACTTATTTTGAGTAAAAAGACCAATCCGTTTTCTAAAACAATCAACATGAATATGAACTCTTGACAAAAGTTCTTAATTTTTGTTTGTATTTTGTAATTGAATAAAAAGAAGCAAAAAAAATAATTAGAAAAGTTTTTATCATTTTTAATTATGAATGATGTGCATAAATACGGATAATTTAACTTGTGTACCATTAGAATCTACATGGTGTTAAAAAGATTTATGTAACTTTTATTAGTCCCTCAGTTGATTGCAGTAATATCTAATATCTTATTTAACACTCTTGAAAAAATCAAATTGTTGTTAAATGATTTTGTTAGAGCCGGGATAATCCTCAAAAATCATTCACATTTCTTTCCCTTCTCGATTTGGTACTAATATAGATAAATGCTTAAGTAACTACATGCGATCCGTTTCCGCCCTCCCCCCCCCCCTCATCCACACAATAATCCATCAATTTTTATTCTTATAATGCTCGTGTATGTTGTACAAGTTCTATCGATTAGATCGGTTAATACATTTTGAAGTAGACAGGTCAAATCTATATACACCACCGCGTACACACACATCAATAATAAATTGTTGGTATTACTGTTGTTATTGGATAAGACGCATTTCTTTAGAATTTCGACGTTCCTTATATTCACATATTTTCGATAAATATTTATATTTATTTGTTTATTCCAATTTATATGTCTATTCAACTACACCATAACCAATTTTGATTATTGATTATGTGTGTATTTCGCATTCGCAGTCGTGCAAACCTACATCTCACATAATTCCTTATATTGCTGTATATCTAAGTATAGGATTAGGGGATGAGAAAAATACATTTTATGAAAATTAGTATTGAGAGTTTGAGACTATCAATTATAGTTATCAACCTTATGTAAATTTGCAAATAAAAATATGTTGTGTCCCATCAATCATCGGGGTTTATAGTCGCTCAAAATGGGGAT
Source organism: Nephrotoma appendiculata (assembly GCA_947310385.1). Classification (NCBI taxonomy): domain Eukaryota; kingdom Metazoa; phylum Arthropoda; class Insecta; order Diptera; family Tipulidae; genus Nephrotoma; species Nephrotoma appendiculata. The sequence continues at coordinate 301,843,238 of OX371223.1, forward strand.
CAACCAAATTTACTTTTATTTATATCAGAAATTAGGAAAGTAGTCCAGGACTTCTAGAGAATTCCACTGTAATTCTGCCTCCCAGTATGCAATTTTTCCACTGTGTGGAAAAAACTGTTTTAATTCCATACTAAATTCCGTACTAAAAAATATCAAAGACACAAAAATATCGATTTTGGAGAAAAATAATATTCTTTCTCTTTCTGTTTCGCGGTAAAAATTTTTTATAAGTTTCGATTGTATCTTTTATTTTCAGTTTCTTCTGATAAGTCGACGTGCATGGTTGCACTACATAATTAGTTTTTTTTTCTTTAAAGTGTTGTGTTTCATTATAATGTTTTTCTATTTGTTAAAGTAAATAATTTTAAAATTTAAGTACATATTAATAATTATTAACTAATTTGTGATCGCGATGCACAAATTTGGGGTAATAATGTAATAGAGATCTGTCTCACAATGGCGTCGTCGCGAAATACATTTACGTTGTAAATTTTCGATGAATTTTTTTTCTTCAAGTTCTCAATATGCTGAAGATTAATAATTAGGTAGCACATGGCGGACGCAATACAAAACACAATTGATGAAATTTAAATATATAAATAAATTTTCTATGTATGTTTATAAAAAATAATAATTACCTTCACAAAAACAAACGACAATAAAATCTTTTATTTCGAAATCAAATTTTATATGAAAAATACTAACAAAATCTGCTCTTTTTCACGCAGACACGTATTGAGACTCAGTATAGAAAAGTGTATGGAAAAATCCTGAGTTTCCGAGGAAATTGCACCTTCTTTCCAATTTAATTTTTTCTCTTTTTAGTCAGGGTTCACACCTACGCTGGAATTTTTGTGACACTTTTCTTTGGCGAGTAGTACGGTTTTCCGTGTACATAACATGGTTTTTTCCATAAAAAGAGTGTGGTTTTTGCATGCGAATGTAAACGGAATTCCGTCGGCATTGCATATTGGGCTGATACATGATCCCAATATGCAATGCCGTCGGAATTCCATTTACATTCGCGTTCTAAAACCACACTGCTTCTATGGAAAGAACCATGTGTATCACGCGGAAATTCGTACTCCCGCCAAAGAAAAGTGTCACAAAAATTCCGGTGTTGGTGTGAATCCCAACTAAAAAGCGAAAAAACCACAGAAACAAAAAGCACGTGTTTGTATATATTTTCCAATTGGAATAAATAATTCTTATTTGAAATAAAACAAAATTTTCCATTTATAATAAAATAAATATTAATTTTTTTCACATTATTTTTTATTTGTGTACAAAAAAACAGAAAATTTATTTACATATTTAAATTTCATAAAATTGTATTGCATCTGCCACGTTGTATTGCATCCGCCAGCATATTGAGATCTTGAAAAAAAAATCATTGAAAATTTACTACGTAAATGTATATCGCGAGGACGCCATTGTCAGACAGATCTCTATTACCTTTTTAGTCCAAATTTGTACATCGCGATCACTAAACAAGTTAATAATTATTATTATGTACTTAAATTTTAAAATTATTTATTTTAACTAATAGAAAAACATTATAATGAAACACAACACTTTAAAGGGAAAAAACTAACTATCTAGTGCAACAGTGCACGTCGACTTGTCAGAAGAAACTGAAAATAAAAGATACAATCGAAACTTATAAAACGAAAATAATATTACCGCGAGAAAGAGAAAGACAATTATTTTCTCCAAAATCGATATTTTTGTGTCTGATATTTTGTAGTATGGAATGTAGAATGGAATTAAAACAGTTTTTTCCACACAGTGGAAAAATTGCATACTGGGACATTGCATAAAATAATTATTTAATTACCACTAATCTTGGACACATTTATTTTTAATTGATTTGCCATCTAGCGCTATTAAATCATCATTGCGGCGTAAAAACAAAAAATGTTTCGCGGTTTTGAGGTAAAATATTAAGAAAATTGATTTGTATGATTATGAAAAAACGGTCAACCTTGAAACCTACATTTAGTTACGTCGTAGCGAAAGAAGTTGGTCAATTGGTAATATTTTATGGTCAAAAAACGATTTTTAGTAAACATCGTTTCTGACAGGTTGCGTACCAAACCACCTTAAATCCTTAAATTACAACTTTCCTTTCAGTTTCTGGCGAATATCTTAAAAATCCCCATAGGTAACCAACACGTTATCGCGCATTCTACGCCTTACCCTAAGATAACACCAGTAGTCATTTCTGGTAGCGTATCTTGGACGCCAAGAACATGGGACAGCCAAAAAATTACCGGTTTTGAGTGCAAATTAGTGCGTAAGACGTTAGGCGTTATTAAGGAAGTAGAAATGTACAAGAATATCAAGATAAGGAATGATCTGAGTAGCTATGTTATAATTGGAACATTGAAATAATGAAAGCTAAGATAGCTCGTTCACGTTATACGTTTCAAAAATCGTACATAAAATAGTTCCTAGCACCGGCACGACTGAAAATAGAATCTCGTGGGAGGCCTTGCATTCGATGGATGGACGACGTAGAGCACGACTTTTAAAAGGCTTGATTATCGTGTCTGATTATCGCCCTGTTTTTGTCGATTGAGTTTTCTATAAGAGCATTGTTGAGGCGGCCAAGTCCCTACTTGGGATGTAGCGCCAGCGATGAAGAAGAAACCAATGTTTTGTAATAGCTATAGAATCATGTAATATTTAGAGTTTCTGCTGCAATATAAGTTCTTTTATGTCGCGTACATGAGATCGGAAATAAATAGTTCTACATATACTCGCTACCGAACTCAAAATAAATCAAATAACGTAAAACGCGAAATGCTTTATACCACGCGGCTCCACCTTTCTAACACCCTATCTAAAGATTCAAAAAAAAATTTAAAATAAAAAAAAATTCCCGGGTTTCCCCTCATTGCAAGAAAATCATTCCGTTTTTATCAAATTTCGTTAGGTAATCGTTAGGTCAGGATTGGTCTCAACATTTTGGCGTTTGGTCACCAATGGGTCAGTTTTTATTGCAAAAAAACAAAATCAAAAATGCTGTAAATCAATAAAATCAGGTTCGTCGCTTATTTGGGAATTTCATTTTACAAAATTAATAAAAACTCCATTTGGAATGCACCATTTAGAAAAAAAATATTTCTTTTTTCGTTGAGGATTGGTCACTAGTTGTTTTCGTTTGGTCATCCCTGCATAATGATTTATTGCAAAAAATCTTGACTGTCATCAGTCGACCAACCGATTCTGATCGTTGGCTTTATAAAATTATTAGTATTGGTCAAGTTTCCAGCCCCGAATGAAGTGACCAAACAAAAAAACTAGTGACCAGTCTTCAATGACAGTTGGCTAACCGATTTCGATTGTTGGATTTATAAGATTTTTAGTAATAGTCAGTAAAAGACCCCTATATACACATTGGTTTCTGAAAAAGTTTTGATCTAAACTTTATGCTGAAAGAGCCAAATGCTTGATCTTAGGGGTCGGCCATATAAATAACAGGCATTAATAAAAAAAATCGTGTTCTTATAAAAAATCAGAAATGAAGAAAAGCAACCGCACGTATTGGCTACTCGTAGGAGTTTTTGAGATAGTGGGCAGAAACTTAAAAAAACTTATAAAGTCGAAAAAACTCAAAATAACGAAATAAATTCAAATTCCCCATGAAGTCTCAGTCAGAAACCTAAGCAATCAGAAAATAGCCGAACGTATTGGTCACCTGTGGCAGTTTTTGATATAACTGCCATAATCTGAAACTTTATTATTTGGCCGCAGAAATTAAAATCATACTTAGCGAATTCTAACCGTTAATCTCCCTTAAGTGTATATGTAACCCTACACAACTAGTTTTATATTTACTCGTAAAGACGTGAACGAGAAGCGCTCCTCATTGACGCATTTTTTTAGTTAGCCGAGTTCTCTCCAGCATAGTCAAATAGAGTGATTCTTTAAGCGTTTGGTTTATAATTTAAAAAAAACGATAAATCAGTGGTTCGACTGGTGTCTCGTATCATCATAAAAAATAGTCATGAGGCACGATCTAGGCTGCCAAATCACCGGACCGAAACTTGAAATAAATTCTTCACCTCCTTTCTCAATAAATTCATGATTCCTGGTGCTGTGTGGAATGTGGCGCCGTCTTGCTGAAACCACATATCAAAAAATAAGAAACATAAAAAGTCCGGAATCATCGAACGATAGCGAGTGTCATTAACGGTAACGTTGCGGTCATCATATTTGAAAAAATACGGACCGATCATTCCACTCACCGGCACATAAACCTCACCAAAATGTGGTTTTTCAGGGTGCCCTGCCAGTTCTTGCATTGTTGTGACTGTTCGCTCATTACACCAAATACGGAAATTTTGCGTATTAACGTACCTATTTAACCGAAGCGAGCTTCGTCACTGAACACAATTTTCGTTAAAAAAAATATATTTCCTTCTAGATGTTCTAAGGCCCACTCACCAAAATTTCGACGCTGTGGCAAGTCGAATATAGTCTAATAACACAATTTCAGTTATTGTGTCGTGCGACGGATAGACGGTCGTCTTCATCAAGCTTCTACAACAGCAATATTTTTCTCAGTATGCACTCTGCGCATACGATTTGGTGGATTGATGTCTAATGACGCTTGAATTGCTTGCTCAGTAGATTGATGATTATGACGATCATAAAATAGACTAAGTGCGCGAAACACATTTTTAATTGTGTAAGTCTTTCCATGATGGAATGGCAATGCTAACTGAGAACAATTGTCTTTGGCAGATGTCGCTAATCACGAGTGATATGTCAAAAATACATACACGAAAAACCAAAAAGCAAAAAAGTCGCCCTTTATAGAACTTGATCTAAAATGTATATTTCAATCCAAACATCCTTCTATAGACAAATTTCTATTTCGTTTAGAATTTCGTTTAAAACTCACGTTAGAATCCACAACCAATACAACTAACCAAATATAATCATAATTCGTCAAAAAATGGCGGAAATAGATGGACTTTATAGTTTCTTTACTTCGGTGGTCAATAATTGTTTCAATTTAAAGAACACTTTACAGATTCTATTCCTCTGGAATGTTTTCTTTCGTGAAAAAAGAAGTACCACAATGAATCCGCCGGTTATAAAATAACGACATAAAGTATTGTTACGATGACACCTAGATTAGAATAGAATAAGTTAATTTCATTAATTGTTCAATTGCATTTATGATTTATACTCAACATTTAGGCGTCATTTCTATACTAACATATTTGCTCAATTCTTGATGCACATTTAGGATTATTCTAGAAACAAATATTTTGGTATATAAAAGAGTACATTGACGTGGAATGCTGAGTCTTATTTTAAACGTGATACAGTGAAAGTTAAATAGAAAGATTATTAAAGTGATTATTAAAGCGATTATTAAAGTGATAATTAAAAAGTGTGTTATAGTTGTAATAGTTAATTGTTAATTTTGTGTTGTATAATAAATTGTGTTGTGTAAAATAAATTGTGTGAGTTCAAACTGAAGTAGTTGTATTTATTCACAATCCAGTGATTCGAACCTTGAGTAACACGGCAAAATCGTAACTGAATCTTTTTTGGTTGTGCTGCCACTTGTAGCGAGTAGCGTACCTGGAATGTCTGGATTTTTAATTAAATTACTCTGATTGTGTCTTGTGACGAGTAGGTCAGTAATGATGCTGTATAAGATAGCGGATTTTTGACAGCGGAAAATAAGAGATTGCGCTACTCGCCGCAAGTGGCAGCACTATCACTAAAGAGAAATAATTTTGTTATATAATTACCAGCGGAAATTTTTCATTCATTATGTACCACTTTTTTCACTAAATAAAATATCCCAGCGGAATAAAATATTAAAAGTGATCCTTAAAATGGCAAATTAATTGATCTCCGAAGTAAAGAAACTCGGTATATGAAATCTTGAAATTTAACAACAATCCGTCTATCCGCCAATTCTTCCAATAGTAACCAATACTTTCGGTTGTTTTTCTAGTAGCCTAGGTCATACTGAGGCTATATGGCAAATTTGGGGAAAATTCATAGACCAGAATTTTCACTAGAATTTTTTGATTTACTGCGGCCATATGTGATTTTCAGTTTTTGACGAATATCTCAAAAACTTCCACTAGTAACCAATACTTTCGGTTGTTTTTCTAGTAGCTTAGGTCATACTGAGACTATATGGAAAATTTGGGGAAAATTCATAGACCAGAATTTTCACTAGAATTTTTTGATTTTCTGCGGCCATATATTATTTTCAGTTTTTGACCAATAACTCAAAAAACTTCCACTAGTAACCAATACTTTCGGTTGTTTTTCTAGTAGCCTAGGTCATACTGAGACTATATGAAAAATTTGGGGAAAATTCGTAGACCAGAATTTTCAATAGAATTTTTTGATTTTCTGCGGCCAAATAAGAGATTTTCAGTTTTTGACCAATATCGCAAAAACTTCCACTAGTAACCAATACTTTCGGTTGTTTTTCTAGTAGCCTCAGTATGACCTAGGCCACAATTTTCACTAGAATTTTTTGATTTAGATACATTAGTAGAAGTTTTTGAGATATTGGTCAAAAACTGAAAATATCATATGGCCGCAGAAAATCAAAAAATTCTACTGAAAATTCACCTCTGTGAAGATAGCCCAAATTTCTATCCCCGAAAATCGAAAAAGTTGCTTATGGCAATACTATACATTTTTATGTATACTATTGCGACATTTAATTATTAATTATAGCAATAAATCTATATTTGGCAATTATTCCAGAAAATTTTTGAAATGTTTTAATTTTTTTTTTTACTTAGTTTGACACTTGAAGAATTATATAAATTGTGAAAAAGCGGGGGTTTCCCCATCTTCTAAGGTATACAACGTATTAAAATTACATTAAAAAATATTTTATATATTGTGATAGTTGATTTTTTAACATTTGTGGCACTATCAGAAGAAGCGATAAGAGCGATAAAAACTCTTTGATCTGTGTCTGCAAGGTTGACGAAGCAATTAATATTATTTAAAATAATATTAATTGCTTCGTCAACAATATTTAAAAAAATATTGGAAAAATAAAAGAGTTAAAAATTTTCCCCAGAAAAATGTTTGTGTCATGATAGTTTTAGCTATCATGACAGTAAATTTTCGGGGCTGACAGTAAAAATATCGTGATTTTTTGGGCTGAGAGTAAAAAAAATGTCATGATAGCAATAATTAGTATTGCCATCGCATTTTTCGGGGATGGAATTTGGGCTATCTTCACATACATTGAAAATTCTGGTCTATGAATTTTCCCCAAATTTTCCATATAGTCTCAGTATGACCTAAGCTACTAGAAAAACCACAGAAAGTATTGGTTACTAGTGTAAGTTTTTGCGATATTCGTCAAAAACTGAAAATCTCTTATTTGGCCGATGAAAATCAAAAAATTCTACTGAAAATTCTGGTCTATGAATTTTCCCCAAATTTTCCATATAGTCTCAGTATGACCTAGGCTACTAGAAAAACAACCGAAAGTGTTGGTTACTAGTGGAAGTTTTTTGAGATATTCGTCAAAAACTGAAAACCTCTTATTTGGCCGCAGAAAATCAAAAAATTCTACTGAAAATTCTGGTCTATGAATTTTCCCCAAATTTGCCATATAGTCTAAGTATGACCTAAGCTACTAGAAAAACCACCGAAAGTGTTGGTTACTAGTGGAAGTTTTTTGAGATATTCGTCAAAAACTGAAAATCTCTTGTTTGGCCGCAGAAAATAAAAAATTCTAGTGAAAATTCTGGTCTATGAATTTTCCCCAAATTTTCCATATAGTCTCAGTATGACCTAAGCTCTTAGAAAAACAACCGAAAGTATTGGTTACTAGTGGAAGTTTTTGTGATATTGGTCAAAAACTGAAAATCTCTTATTTGGCCGCAGAAAATCAAAAAATTCTACTGAAAATTCTGGTCTATGAATTTTCCCCAAATTTTCCATATAGTCTCAGTATGACCTAGGCTACTAGAAAAACAACCGAAAGTATTGGTTACTAGTGGAAGAAATGGCGGATAGACGGATTGTTGTTAAATTTCCAGATTTCATATACCGAGTTTCTTTACTTCGGAGATCAATTAATTTGCCATTTTAAGGTTCACTTTTAATATTTTATTCCGCTGGGATATTTTATTTAGTGAAAAAAGTGGTACATAATGAATGAAAAATTTCCGCTGGTAATTACATAACAATATTATTTCTCTTTAGTGATAGTGCTGCCACTTGCGGCGAGTAGCGCAATCTCTTATTTTCCGCTGTCAAAATTGCGCTATCTTATACAGCATTCAGTAATGGTCAACCAAAATCTTTTCTCGGTTCATTTTTGCGTTCTAATTTTTTTTTTTTCACGAACAAACAAACCAACATTTAATCGAAGTTTGCAGCTCCGCCTTTTTAGCACCCCATCCAAATGTTTTCATAAAAATGATGTTTAGAATGGTTGATTCATCGTTTGGTTTGGATTGCTCACTAATTTTCATCGTTTGGTTACTTACCATTTTATTGCGAAAAAACGAAATCAAAATTGTATTATTTCAATAAAATCAGGATGGATCAAGAGGATTCAGGTCACGTGTTGTATTAGTTTGGTCGACCAAACGAAAACAATTAGTGACCAATCATAAATGACAACGGACCAAACGATACCAATCTTTAAAATTGTAAATTTTATTATAGTGGCCATATTTCTAGTCCCAAATACATTTCGTTGCAAGAAATTCGCACAATAATCAATTTTCAATAAAAGTTCAAAAATATCAAAAAATCCAATGTTTGTTTTATTTTTTTTAATGCAGATTCAAAGCATATTTCAACACCTATCCAGTGGTACCTTTTTTGAACTTATACTGTGCCAACAAAGTGATTTTTGGGGATCAACATCTGAAGCACACGTTTTTTGTTTATTTGTCAGCATGAAAATTAGTGGTAAAAATCGAATTAAAACATGAAGCAAAAAAACATTTTCATTACTAAGAAGTATTCACTCCCTGCCCTCCCCTAGTCCGAATGACAGCTTCCATTCGAAAACAAATTTTTCCAAATTTTGCCATTTGAAACAGTGGTACCACATAATTGGGTGCCACTTGACAACAGACTAGCCTTTAGCTAATGCTAAAGCCAACCTGGTTTCAAAATATTTTGCCGTCATCTGATATGTACCCCATGCGGCGTCGGTTCCCGCAGCTCAAGCCGGCAGAGGGGAACGGTGTGGGTTTTGAGGTACTCAGACTACGGCCTAGATTACCGCATTTTTTGAATATGAAAAGGGGGAAAAGAAACAACATAATGCATGCCATCAAATTGTGGATATATGGAAGAGATATTGGGACCCGGACCCAATAGGTGTTGAAGTATGCTCCCCGATGTTTAAGGCTATTAAACCGTGATTGTTAAATTAATTTAGGGTAGCATTCTTACCCAACAAAAATTTTTAAACGTGATTTTTCTTATTTTGGCTTACGGCCCTAGTGGTTAGTAAATATTAAGATCCGCAAAACGTTGCTGGTAGAAGGGTGTGCAATGCCTGAGGCACTGTTGCTTAAGAACCACCCGTCCCTTTTTCCAGAGGGACAACCAACATACGCTCTGCGGATCGGTACCGCTTGGATTAGTATGACGAGTATGATTATGTTGTATACTTACCAAACAGCCGGGCTGCTACTGCTGATTTCCAAAAGTTCAAATAATTTCACAACAAACAATATAGAAAACACGAACGGGTTAACTGATGCTGCAGATCAAACGCCACAAAATAAAATACCCTATACTTGGTTCACGACTTAAAATTTATTGATGACAATCTTTGTCAAATTTCACTGATTGATTTTAAATAAAATTTTCACAAAAACTACAGAAACACTCAAACTATAAACAGTCAAAATATAAATCCACGTTTGTTTCTTTTTAAACTGCACCACACGCTCGCCTCTTTAAAAACTCTACAATAAAAACTGACCACTAAAACTAGCCAAAACTAACAAAAAACTGACCAAAACTGGCCAAAACTAACAAAAAAACTCTGACTGTATAAAATACCTCTCCATAACATAACTTCTGGTATCCTTTCATCATGATCTTATGTTTGGATACTAACCGGTGCCTCATACTGTTCTTAGTTCATCAAAAATTATGGGTTCCTCTTTATTCAAATTTAATTTTATTTTATTTTACATTACATAATTTACATCTTGGCAATATAACCAAAACTGCTACTACATTTTTAAGCCGATATGAATCTATGGTAACCTAACCCTACCACTATTTATTATTGATGGCGCTACCTTAATCCCACTTTGCTGAACCATGTGCGAGAAATGGGATTGAGCCAACCTCATCCTCTATTTTAACTAAACTTATTATTGAACTTTCCTAATTCTTATATCTATTGCCTTAACTAATGTCGCTGGTAAATTCATAACATCGCGCGCGGTTACCAGCCTTCACTTTCCCATTACTTCACCTATGTAAACGCCCGAACTTATATTGATGGACTAATGGGAAAGTGGAATATCTATCCGTATCTTTCTTTATTGAACGCTGCCCTCATATGTCGGGCTTACTTTAGGTCTTCGACAATGTCTTTAGCATGGAAAACTCCTAATATTTTGCCTTTTTCATTCACCAGCTCGTATGCTACCCGCCCTACTCGCTTATGGACTTTTGCTGGAATAAATTTCTTATCCAGTTTTGCAGAGTAGTATTGGGCTGCATTACTTTGGGCAAAATTACGCACGTATACCTTTTGATCTATACTTAATATCCGGTCAGTGGACCTCAAATTGTACCGATGAGTCACTTTGTTATGTGCTTGACGAAGATTATGCAAAACCAACTCTCTTGCTAGAGCCAATCGGTCGTCCTTGGTGTTTACCGTGAAGGTTCCAATCGCATGATCTCCCAGTAATCTAAGTAACTCATATTGAGACCCATGATTTATGGTATGTTGTCCGAACACTAAGTAAGAAGGAGCAAATTCCGTAGAGGAGTGGGATGTATTACGTAAAGCACTCGCAATCTGAGCAAGGTGTTCATCCCATGTTCGCTGATCTTCCTTAAGATAAGCGCGGATCGCTGCTAGTATAGACCTATTAACGCGCTCAGATGCATTGGCTTGCGGAGAGTACACTGGAGTAAAAATATGTTTGACGCCCCAGGTTACTAAGCAATTCCCGAAGAGGATCGATTTAAATTGCTTACCGTTATCAGTATGAATCGTTTCTGGTACTGAATAGACTGGAAACACTTCTTTCTCCAAATAATCTACTACTCTGCCTGCCGTCGCATCACGTAGGGGTTTCAGTAAGACAAATTTTGAATATTGATCCAAGACTATGAGTATGTGGGTATTTCCACTCTTGGACCTGGGGTACGGTCCTAGAAAGTCTAAGTACAATTTTTGGAATGGTCTCTCATACTCTTGGTATTTACCCATTTTAGGCCTTAAAATTGAGTTCGCTGCTTTTGTCATCTTACACATCTGGCACTGTCTTACATATCTCTTAATATCTGTTACTAGTGTTGGCCAATAGAAATGACGACGTATAAATTCAATCATCTTACCAGTTCCCATGTGAGCTGCATGAGGTGGTTCGTGTGACTGAGCTAGTACATTGTATTTTAGACTGTCTGGAAGCCATAGTTTCCACTCAGGGATATCTGTTTTAAGGTCTGGATCTTTAGTCGGCTTGTGAATCAATAACTTGCCATCAATGACCTTGAGGTTCTCCGGCACCGGTTTCATGTCCTTAATTGCGTTTATAGTTTCTTGGTAAACTGACTCGTTAAAAGCTGGAGCCTGTAAATCTAGTTGGATTAGGCTTCCACCTACATCTGGTACTGACACTTCTTCAGAAAACATCCGAGATAGTGAGTCTGGTACGATATTTTGTGTGCCTTTTCGATACTCAATCTTGAAATTATATCCCTGAAGTTGTAGGCTCCACCTTGCAAGGCGTCCAGACAGATCAGTTTGGTTCATCAGCCACTGAAGACTGGAATGATCCGTTATAAGGACAAACTCATAACCCTCCACATAAGCGCGGAACTTTCGAACGCTAAGAACCGCTGCTAGGCATTCCAATTCAGTCACACTGTAGTTCTTTTGAGCCCCGTTCAGTTTATGGGAGTAGAAAGCGATGGGACGCTCTCCACCGTTGTCATCCTTCTGGAAGAGCACACTGCCCACCCCTACCTTAGAAGCATCTACCTGGATGTAAAATGTTTTGGTGTAATCAGGGTGGATGAGCACCGGTGCTTTGGAGAGACAGGACTTAAGTTCTTCGAACGCCGCCTTTGTTGTTTCAGTCCATGCTACACCAGTTTTGGATTTCAAAAGGTCAGTAAGGGGGGCAGCTAGTGATGAGTAGTTTGGGATAAACTTACGATACCAACCGGTCATTCCTAGGAATTGGCGAATATGTTTGACAGTCTTCGGGATCGGGAATTTCTGGACAGCGGCGACTTTGTCTGGATCTACCCTCACACTACCATCTCCAACTATATGACCTAAGTACTTTAGTTGTTTCAGGAGAAATTTAGACTTCTCTACATTGATTGTAAGATTAGCGTCCGTGAGATATTTTGCAACCACCCTGAGCAGCTGTATATGTTCTTCAAAGGTAGGTGATGTTATCAGCAGATCATCCATGTACACAAAAACACGCTCGTGTAGTTCGTGAGGGATTACCCTGTGCATTAACTTGCACATAGTCTGAGCGGCGTTGCACAAACCAAAAGGCATCACCGTAAACTGGTACAATGGTCTGTTAGGTACCGTAAAGGCTGTTTTGCACTTAGAGTATGGATCTAAGGGAATTTGCCAGAAAGCGTCTTTCAGATCCAGACTGGAAATATATTTGGTGTTTTCCAAACGACTGAGCAAACCATCGATTATCGGGAGAGGGTAGGCTTCTTTGACCGTTACTGAATTTAATTTTCTAGCATCTAAGCATAGCCGAAGCTTCCCATTGCTCTTTGGAACCATTGTTACAGGTGAGCTCCACGGGCTGGAAGACTCTTCAATAACACCGAGGGATAACATCCTCTCGATTTCTTTATCTAGCTCCCTTTGATTAACTGGGGACATTGAATAATACCGTTGCTTGATGGGTTTAGCATTAGCAGTGTCTATCTCATGTAGGACTAGATGGGTTTTTCCTAAACCTAGCTGTCCGAATGATGGAAATTTGGATTTAACCTCATCTAATACCTTCTGTTGTTCTTTAGTCAAGATATGCTCGTCCTGTTCCTGTACTCTCAGGTCAGTCTGTGTTATTTCCGAAACGGAAATTTGCAGGTTAAAAATATCCCAGAAATCTGTTCCCAAATACAGTTTTTGTGACAATGATGGAGCTATAAATAACTTTAAGGTGTTGGTCTGACCATTGAACAAAACCGAAACATAGATGTAGCCGATGATACTTTCCGCGGTACCAGTAGCAGTGTGTAATTTTGCAGTTATCGGGTGGTATGCTAAGTTACTATTCTGTAAAAATTCTCTGCTCCCATGTCCCAGTACGCTGATGTTAGCCCCTGAATCCAAAAGTCCCTCTATTTCTTGGTCACAAATTGTAATCCTGGCATATGGCCTGTTGTCTGGTCTAGAATGGATAACTGTTGTATTGATTTGCCTCTGCCAATTATGGCGATGGCGGAAATAATTTCTCACTCGAATAAGCTGCCTGTTATCCGTTTGGCAAGAAATTGAGTGACAAATTTTTGTTTGACTTGATTTTATCTGCGCCACCTCCGGTATAATTCCGGATCTGTATTGCTGGCGGCTTCTTCCGTCGGAGTTCGCGTGAGGTTGCTCGGCTCGTGGTGTTCGAGATGGGTCCTCCGATTGCTCCCCATCTCGGACCTCCAGTTTCCCGTAGGGTTACAGTGATTACAATTTGGTTTGAGAACCCCTTTCTGCCCACAACCAAAACAGAAGATTCGTGTTATGGGATAATAACAATCTAAATAAGAATGTGAAGTGTCTTCACAATTCCAGCACCTGAACCCCTTTACTTCCGGTGATTCATTGTTACCAATAGGCCTGAGTTGTCGAACTTGTTGGAGTCGGGCTTTGTTTTGAGTAGCCTCTTCTGCCCTGCCCAATGACGCTTTATTTTTATTTTGACCTTGGTCTTGAAAAGTTACACGATGTTTCAATCTTTCATTGATTTCACAAACTTGTGTAAAATAGTCTTGTGGTTCTGTTGGACCTAAATGATCCCAACCGTTACTCTCTCCTTCTACGTCATTGTCCTGATACGTCATCTCGTGTACTCGTGAAGGGTACATATCGAACTTACGTGATGGTCTAGCTATTTGTCTGGGTGGGTGACCAGTAAGAAATGAGTTTGTATTTGTGGGCGTTGACATTAATCCTGCCTCGGGATAATGCCCCAGACGTTTCCACATGTCTTCGAGAGAGCTACACCGACGTGCAAACGCGCCTAAGTTCCTGAAATTACGCTCGTTATGCAGAGCCATCTGAAGCCCTGGGCGCATATTCCTTCTTAGGACGGTGTATATTGTATCGTCTGAAATTACTTTATTTGTTTGTAAGGTAATACGGTGTATTGCCTGATAAAATTCTAGGAAAGATTCTCTGGGATAGGCCTGCTTGCGGTTGTTAAGCATGCGTCTCACATCATCATCAGTTCTACTTGATGCGAATCTTATCAGCATTTTTTGCCTAAACATTTCCCAAGTCATCTCCGGGTTCCGATCCACAGACGTCCAGAACCAGTCTAGCGCATCTCCTTCCAAGCATAGGTCTGAAACCCCCACCAGATCATCTAAAGAGATCATGGCACGTGCCGCATGCCATTCCATTCTAACCAGGAAACGCTCGACCGTTAGTGAACCTCTATTTCCTTCAAATCTCACTTTCCAGGTGCCTACTTCTCGACGGAGTTTTGCATCTGACATTTTGCCTTCCTTTAGAGAGTTATTCTCAAATTGTGGGGATGACATTTTAGATGAGTGCCTAATAGATGCCACATGAAAGCTTGTCTCCTGCTGCACGAAATCACCATCTTGGTACTTGAGCAAAGACTCCTTCTTACTCTTAAAAAGGCTTTGATTCAAGGCCTCTTCTTCGTCTTCGTCTTCAGATGAGTCTTCGACTTGTCGTGTCAATCGGCGTCTATCGGAGCAATATCTCTGGCTCGAACTATTTTTTTCAGCTCATCCCATAAATGTTCGATGGCATTGAAATTCTGGCCCCTCCATAATAGGCAGATCCACCTCTTGAAGGTACTGATACACTATACCACAGCCGTACGCGATATCGCCTGCATGAACAGAAAGTTTTAACCTATAAACCCGGCAGAAGGTACGACGTTGTTCTCTTGATCGACGGCCAGTATACGCTCCAGGGATGAACACAAGATATGCCTTCACCTCCAGTGACATACCTCCCTTGAACATGCACGATCCACCACCATACAAGACACGTTCTTCAATACAACATTGTACAAATCGCTCTCCTGATCTTTTGTACACCCTTCCTCGTCCATCGTTGCTATTTAAACACACTCAGCACTCATCAGAGAATAGGAGCGTTCTCCATTGTTCCTGCGTTCAATCCAAATGCTCTCGGGCGAACTGAAGCCTGGCTCCTCGGTGGACTGGAATCAATTTCGGCCCGTTTGATGGTTTGTGTGCAGTCAGGTCACCTTCTCGAAGTCATGTTCTAACTGTACTGCGAATGACTTTGACTTCATGAACCGCATTCAAACGGCGATTTCGCAATTAAGTTGTTACAAGAAAGCGATCATCACACTGTGTTGTAACACGAGGTTGGCCAAATTCTTGTTGCCGTCTGCAGCAGCCAGTTTCTTGATATCCCTGGCGAGTTGTCGACCCACTTCACTTTGGTATTGCCCTGCATCAATTATGAAGTGCAATCACTTGGGTTGGGCTGCTATCTTTGGTGTGATATTAATTTTCACGGTCCGGATGAAGACTCAATAGATAGAAGACTGGCTAAGTGTTGATATGCGAATCATGACGATTCCCTTAAAACATAAAATTGTATACCTGCCACAATTTTCACAATCGGTGCTACCTGGAACGAGCGTTTTTGGGTTGTTGTATTCTATTGTTATTATGGCCTAGTTTTGAAATGACAATACACAATGTGGTCAAAAAAACATTTCAATTCGAGAGAAAAAATTAAAAAAAAAAAAGAAAAAAAGTGCAACTGTCCGAATTTTTTGCACCACAGTGTACTTCCAATCTGATGAAAATATGAGTTTTAATGAATTTTCGCAATAAATCATTACGTATGGATGTCCAAACGGAAACAGCTGGTGATCAATCGTCAATGACAGACGACCAAACGATTTCGATCGTTGGATTATATTAGGATTATCCAAAGTAAAATATTTATCGTAGTGCGTTCCCGCTTATTATTCTTAATAAACGTTAATTTTATGTCTTCTTTGGATAAAAAGAGACATTTTTATCCAAATGTATATTCCAATTGGGATTGTTGTTTATTTTTGAAATTGAAATTTCTAAATAAGCGACGAACCTGATTGGTGACCAAATGCAAAAATGCGTCGATCTAACGATTATCTAACGAGATTTAATGAAAACGGATGATTTTTAAACGATGACCAAACGATTCCAATCATCATTTGTATTTAAACCTTTAGATGTTTGATTTTGAGCTGCTACCTCTTAGCACGAAGAGCACCCCACTACCCCAGTATATCAAGTATTATGGATATGAAGTATTGATTTATGAGCTTACGAAAAACGTACAGTTTGATTTTTGAGCTGCTAATCTTTTTGAGAGTGTTTGTACTTTGTAAACTAGATCATTGTAGGTGGATTTCACCCATTTCAAAAATTACAGGCTTATAATAAATTGTCTTTTGTACTTTAGAAATTGGGGGTGCTATTCTTGTGTTAAGGGGTAGTAGCAACCTTTACGTCATTACATTATATTCTGTTTTCAAATGAAAAAAAATTGCTGCTCAAACTAAGGAATTGATTAATTTGACTTTGAGTGAACATTGTGTGACTCATTCAACAATTACAAAGTGATTTGTAAGACTTCGTGATGACAATTTTAGTCTTGGAGACGATCCACGTACAGGTGCAGTAAAACCATTTTAAAACGATGAACTTAAAGTTAAGACCTAATCACCATGCAATATCACTTTAATTGCATGCAATGGGAAAAATACGGAAAATAGGAAAATGGGTTTCTCATAGAGTGACGGAAGAAAACAAAAGCCGTGGGGTTGGCATCTACATGAATTTGCTTCCCCGGTACAAAAGGAATTATTTTTTGCAGAAAAAGGGTGGAACTTGTACGATAATCCTAAACGCAGAAAACCATGGGTTGTTCCAGGCCGGCCATCAACATCAGTTGCAAAACTGAATATTCATACCAAGAAAGTGTTACTGTGTGTCTGTTGGGATTGGAAAGGAATCATTTATTACGAGCTTCTGGAACCTGGTCAAACTGTTGTAGCTGAACGATACAAGGCCCGATTGATCAAATTAAGTGATGCGCTGGAGGAAAAAGACCAGAAACGGCTCAAAGAAGGCGGAAGGTAACATTGCTGCATGATAACGCTCGTCCACATACAACAAAATCAACCCAGAAACTCATTTTTCCCTTAGACTGGGAAGATTTAGAGCATGCAACGTATTCTCCAGGCTTGGCTTTCTTTGATTACCACTTAACTGACCGATGTCATCACATTTGAAAGACTAGCGGTTTACACAACTTCCAAAATAGCAATCTGGAATGCGAATGAGATTATGAGATTAACATATTCCTGAAATAAAAATATTTTTAAATTCAGAAAAAATTGATATTTTCTTAATATCTGAAAGCCATTTAGTTAAATCTTCGTTTGTTAAAATACGGGGTTATAACTTATATCACTTCATTCATCTAGCGGAAAGAGCAAGACGTGGTTGAGCATTGCTAATAAAAGAATATATAAAACACCATTTAAAATCAAATATCGAAGAATAAACAGTGCAAGTCACTACTGTAAGGATCCTAATTAAACAAAGACAGCTTACTGTCTCCGCAATATATTATCATTGATTAATTATGACTTCAGATAATACCACTGCGAATTACAACAACAATTTTTATTTTTTGTTGCTTCTTACACATTGTAAAAGAAGAACACAACTCACTTCATGTAGGTTTAAGAAGAACAAAGATAGACTTAATTAAATCAAAGCAGCTAGAAAGAAGCAAAACCTATTTTTAATTTATTTTTACCCACACCACTAAATATTTTAACAAAATTAAAAAAAAATTGAATCAAATGTATTTTCCTCTCTCTCAACTGAATATATGAAATATATATGACAAAAATAAATAGACAAAAACAATGAAATTGTATTTATGTCTTCATTCTGTTTTCATTTTTTCAGTCGTATTCCAACCATGTGAGTGGTGGTTGTTCATGACGTTTTTACAGATTTTACAGATATACACTGCATCCCCAATAGAATTTCTTATGACTTTTCACTTACAGAAAAGTATGAAAAAAAAAACTTGACAAAAAAAATATTTTTTTGTCAAGTTTTTTTTTCATACTTTTCTGTAAGTAAAAAGTCATAAGGAATTCTATTGGGGATGCAGTGATAGCGATGGGAATTTTTTTTATTTGCACTGCGACACAATTTGTTTGTTAACCTATTGGGGATCTAGACTTACGATTTCAATTTCATTGCTGCCAATTATGTCAAAACTCTTTGAAAAATTATTACTAAAAAAGACTTAAACCAATAATTGAAAACCGACAACTAATGCCTCCACATCAATATTGATTCAGGGAAAAGCATTCCACAGTTGAACAGGTGCATAGAATGACCAACATTATTGAAAGAACGTTAGAACCTAAAAAAGTATGCTCCAGCATATTTGTGGTTATCGCCCATAAGCATTCGATAAAGTCTGGCATAGTGGACTGGAATTTAAGCTGCATAGAGATTTGCCGAGGCAACTGTATACCATACTAAGAATCTCTGCAGGTGTCCCACAGGGAGTGTCTTAGTGGCTCAAAGGTAGAGGCTCTTAGCTTACAAGTCGCAAAAAGCTGCTGTTATATCGTCAAATACTGAAGCCGATATATCTACGGTTTTCAACTCTATGGGGATATACTAAGCAAACAAGATAAGCACAGTCGCAGTTGTAATTAATAAAGGAAAAAAATATACATATATTTTTTATACATATAGTTGAATTTGACCAAAAATGCAAAGTTTCTACTTGCACACCTAATACATTTCATTTTTGCATTTCCCATCATTTTAATAGCCGCGAAGATGCAGCTGCGATGCATGGTCTGCTTAAAGTATTGAACCGAGCCCAACGGTTCAGAAAAGAAGTTAGTTATTTTTTTGGATTTAAAACGTGATAACGTTGTTGTATACTCGTGGTAAACACACAAAATACAAATTTTATGTTTAATTTGGTTTCAACCGAACCATGCGACAATAAAATAATCATAGGGGGGCTGCCACAAACAATAAATTCCGCACGCATTATTTTATCTCACCGAAAATCGAATCGTGAATTGTATCTTACCACAAATAATAAACAATAAAATCAAAAATAAATACTTTAAAGTATTAAATTTAAAATTCGATTATTTATTTTGATAATTTGAATTCGATTTCATTTTTTATCATTTTTTTTATATAATTTATCCATATGCTTATTGCTTTTATTTACATTTCTGTTTCTTTTTATTAGTAAGGCGGATTGATTTTCTCCCATACACACCAGAAAATCATCAAATATTTATAAAAAAAAAAAAAAAAAAATTAAATAAATAACCAAGTTAATTGATTTATTTATTTGATCGTTGATTGACTAAGCTAAATAAATATTTTTTTGCAAACTTCTGTTAAATTCGCTTAGCACTAAACGAATTTTTGTCGTTGAATGGAAATCAATGTCGCTGGAAAATAAAATTGAGTCAGGCCAAAAATGTTTCAATAATTTTGAGAGTACATGTGGACAGACGTATTTTGAAATTATAAATGATTGGATTTAAAAAAAATTCTACAGTTTATCTAGTTCTCGTATATATGTATATTAAAAAAATGGAGGGGTAAATATGTTGTGGCCGTTCACACCGCACTTGAATTCTAAAGGGAATGTTTAAATTATAACGAGATTAAGCAATCAATTGAGAAGAATGATCCAAACGGTAGTCCATGGCAAGAGTTATATATCATAAAAGATGAACTATAGAAGACTGTGAAGAATATTTTATCTCGTCTTCTGGGAATGCCATCGGTGACGATTTATTATCGGGGTTCAGCAAAATATCCGGCCCCAGCTCAGTAAAACCCGAACTAAACAACAAATTAAAACTAGGAGTTTCAGGTAGTGCTAATTGTTATTTTGAATATACTACAGCTGAAAAATATATTTTGATATTTGAACTGAATCCCCTTGAATGCATTTCGAATAATACTTATCCAGTTTGGCCCGATGCCACCAGCTTCCTATTAAAAATTTGCCAATGTGGCAAGAATAAATCTTTAACAACGCCACTCCACTGTTTATTTGGATAATCAACTATATCTGAATATGATCCCCACTATACGTGCCCAACACCGAGAGTAAAAGCACATCGATTTGCACTGTCCGCAACCAATTGGAATTTGTGTGCAAAAGTCGATCAATATCGAGTAGTATCACTTCGAATTCTTCTGTAAATTTTAATTATTTACTGTAGGTATGGCCTTTTTATATCAATCTATAGTAAATACAATTCATTGCGGTGTGAAATTGATTAAATGGACCCATCATGCCTTAGTTACGTGAGAATTGTTATACCAAGTCTAAAATAAAGGTTTTTAGTAAACGAATGTAATAAAATATTTAATTATTTAGTCTCACCCATGGCCTTAATTTTAACGATGGCCGCCGATTAAAAATATATTTTCCTCTCATTTGTTGCAATCCATGGAGGTGATAAACACTGGACGCCAAATTGTCCATGTAGTATGAATATCCAAATGGGTGCCCATGCCCAGCCGTAGACGTGGACTACACGTTGTCACCTAGGAAATTTTTTTTTTTTTATTTTTTTTTTTTTTTTTATTTATACAATATTACAACTGATTCAGAGATCATCTAGTAATTTATCTTTCTTAAATTAAGTTCGCGGATTAAGATGAGTAACCTATTGGTTACTCATTTTATAATAATTTCTTCTAAAACAAACTGCCCAGCTCAAGCGGTTTCTGCCTTTGGAGTCTCCTCACTCCGCTAGTGGTGTCCAACATACGACGGATATCTGCATTTTCGTGAAGAGATAAGCGCTGTACGTGTTTCCTTGCATGGTTCTTTATTTCATCGGTAACGTATTCCATCTTCAAGTCTCTATGGATGTTGTCATTCCTAATGTACCATGGGGCGTTCACAATCCCTCGTATCACTTTATTTTGGAAGCATTGTATCATTTGTACATTGGTTTTCTTGGCACAACCCCAAAGTTGGATACCATAGGTCCATACTGGTTTTAGCATTTGCCTGTATAGAAGCAATTTGTTGTGTATTGAGAGCTCGGAATTTCTACCCATGAGCCAGTACATTTTTCTATATTTGATGTTTAACTCTTCTTTTTTCTTCTTGATGTGTTCTTTCCATCTTAGCTTAGCATCGAGGGTCATGCCAAGGTATTTAGCTGTATTTGCATATGGAATCTGGTTTGAGTTTAGAACCACGGGAATACAGTTTACATTTTGATTTGTAAAGTTAACGTGTACTGATTTGGCTTCATTTAATGAGATACGCCATTTTTTAGTCCAGTTGCTCACCGTGTTAACTGCACTTTGAAGTTTGCTTGTTGCTTCCGAAATATCTTTTCCAACGGCTAGAATAGCTGGATCGTCTGCAAATGTTGCTACTGTGGTACCTTCAATATTCGGTAAGTCTCTCGTATAAAGAATAAACAGAATAGGTCCAAGTACGCTACCTTGTGGTATACCTGCTGATATTCTTTTTATTTCAGAGTACTCATTTTCAAATTTGACTCTAAAGTGTCGATCAGCTATGTACGATTTCAGAATTTGATAAAATTGCTTAGGCAGGTCTCGATGCAGTTTAAATTCAAGCCCTTGGTGCCAAACTTTGTCGAAAGCTTGAGCTACATCTAAGAAAATACTGGAGCATATTTTCTTATTCTCGAGTGCATCCTCAATGACATCCGTTATTCTGTGAACTTGTTCAACTGTAGAGTGATTTTCTCTAAACCCAAATTGGTGTGGTGGAATTAGGCATCTCTCTTCTATTATAGGTTTGAGTCTTTTCAGCAACAGTTTTTCAAATATTTTTGATATGACGGGAAGTAGTGATATCGGTCTATATGATTTTTTATCGTTTCCTGGTTTACCTGGTTTAGGAATCATTATTACTTCGGCCACCTTCCATTGTCGTGGAACATATTTCAGTCTGAAAGCTGCATTAATTATTTGATTTAATTTACGCAAGCCTTTCTCGGGAATGGCTTTCATAATTTGCCGAGTTATTAAATCATAACCTGGAGCTTTTCTGATACTTAAATTACTATTGATTTCAGTTTTAAGCTCCAATAAAGTCACATGCCTTATGTCAAGATCATCTGCTTTGTTTACGACTGTTGTATTTTCATTTGCTGTTTGTCTCGGCAACGGTTGAAAAGTCTCTTCTAAATAAGCAGCAAATAGAGAAACTTTCTGCTTGTCACTTTTAGCCCATGATCCGTCATCGCATTTGATAGGCGGCACATGCATTTTGGATCTTTTTAGTCCCTTCGTTGCTTTCCAAAGCGAGTAATCGTCATCCTTTAATTCAGAAAGACCTCGTAGTCGCTTAGTTATGCTTTCGTTCTTTATTTCCTTTATTAGTTGTTTTAATTTGTTGCACAAAAAATTTAAAATAGTTTTGTGTTGCGGTGCACGAGAGTGCTGCCAGATTTTGCGAGCTTTCCGTTTCTCTTTGAGTAGCTCTCTGACTTCAAGAGGATAGTTATGTTTCATTATAGCGTTGGTATGAGAAATCGGTGAACTTTCCCAAGCCGCTTGCTGGATATTGTTATTAAATATTTCTAGTTCATCTTCCAGCTGCACCTTCGTTCTAATTGGTTCGCCGAGATTTGTTCGATCTTCTACTAATTTCTTGAATAGATCCCAATTGGTTTTATTGTTTGTTAACTTGGGTGAATTATCTTTTTTTATTATCATTGTACTCAGCGTCATGATCACAGGTGAGTGGTCAGATGATAGTTCTTCACTATTTTAAATGCATGTGTAGTCCTCTAAAACTCCTTTTGTTACAAAGAAGTCAAGAAGATCTGGAATTTTATGTATGTCAGCAGGCCAATATGTTGGTTTATCGCCAGAGAAGAATTCACAGTTGTTCTCGCGAGCTGCATAAAATAACTCTTTCCCTTTAGAGGTTGTAAGTCTAGATCCCCAATAGGTATTCTTTGCATTAAAATCACCGCCTATGATAAAATTTGATCCTAGTGATTTAAAAAGTCGACTGTAGTCTTCTTTTTTTAATTGATGGCGTGGGGGACAGTAAATAGAGGAGATACTGAGTTCCCTATTATTTAGTGATTGAACTATTATGGTTTTAACTTGCATAATTTCTTCCTCAATGCCGGGCACTTCATAATGTCTAATATTATTTTTAACAATTACGGTAGACCCGCCTCTAGCGTTTCCTCCTGGATGAATAGCATGATAGCATTGATAGTCACGTATTTTAATAAATGAAGTTTCTGTTAAATGAGTTTCCGAGACAAGACATATATCTATTTTTTCTAAGTTTAGAAAAGTTTCTAGTTCTGGAACATGCTGTGGTAATCCATTCGCGTTCCAAATAACAATTCTAAGTGATCTATTCATTTGATTAGTATAGCATTGATGTAAGCTCATTCGTAGCTTCTTGTCTATCCAGCCGCTTATATATAGCTTCTAGACCACGTTCTTGTTTTGCTAGCCGTGCATTTATCGTTTCTATACTTCGAAATATCCTTTCTAGTGGATTTTCTTCAATAGTATTCTGTTGCGTTATCTGAGAGTAGGATCTCCTCTCTGGCCCTATTGGCTCTGGTTGCGTCGGCGCTCTAGTTGTAGTTGGAGTCCTTTCTCTTCTAACATTACTGTTTTGAGTCGATTGGCGTGTTTTATTTCTTAACCTTTGCAGTTGTACCGCTACTTCGCATCCTCTATAGTTGGCTGGGTGTTGTCCTTTACAGTTTATACACCTTGCAGGTTCGGATCGACAAAGAGAACAGTCTTTCGCGTTGTGTCTGCCGGCACATTTTACGCACCTAACATCTCTCCCGCAATATTTTTGGGTGTGGTTATAACCTTGGCATTTCTTGCATTGAGGTATTAATCTCGTGTTCTTTTTCAGTGGTTCTATTTTAACCCTCATATTAAGTATTGCTTTGATATTAAATATATTTTCAATTTTTTCGCTTTTGTTGAATGTGAGCATGAATAGCGGGAGCCCTCTTTTAACGATCTTGGTTCCTTGACTATTTTCAACTTTCTCTCGTTTAAGGATATTTACTGCGTCTTCAATTTGCAGTTCTTTCATTTTGAGATCTTCTATTATATCCTCCTTCTTGCAGGTGGGATGTAGACCTCTGGCCATAACCTTGATGTTTCGGTTATTTTTGTCTTCATATGTATACCACTCTTTACCTTCTTCAGTGAGCTTTGTGGCTAAAGCTCTGTATGCATCGGGATCTCTTGTGTTTATCTTCCAAACATTATTGTTTAGTGCAACTACTCTATAGTCGTTTGTGGACACTGATTTCATTAGAGCTTGGATATTCGCAAACTCAGTAATGCCTATCACATTAATTGGCGGTGGTGCTTTGGTCTTCATTGCAACCTTGCGTTGTTCTTGTCGCTGGTGATGTTGGGGTACAGGCACTGGTTTGACAGTTTCATTAACTTTTGCTTGCGAGAGCTCCTCAACTACTGGCGAGAATTCTGCTCTTCGTTTTTTCATTGGTATTTTCTTTTGTTTGTATATCCAATCAGTTTCTCTTGCAAGTTCCTCCTCATCTGTGTGGAACTCAGCGTCAGTACGGGTAAGTGTACTGGTTTCGTTATAACAAGTAAGAGGAGTTTCCACAACCTCTGTCAGATTGGGCTTCTTTAGCTCCTCGTTTTCTTTCTTTAACTTAGCGATTTCATTGCTAAGTTGCGATGCGAATTTTTCTATTTCACTCAGTCTTCTGCGTAGTTCAGCATTTTCCTGCTGAGAGATTTCCTGCTGAGTTGCGAACTCTATTTGTCTAGGTGGTGACCTAGCTAATTTTGAACTTCGATCGAATGGGAATAGCAATGGTTGGCTCACCCCAGAATCCTTTGAGCCGGCCTCGTTAGAGGGTGGATTAGCCAACTGAGCAGTTGGTGTACCACCTGGGGTAAAAATTCCTTTTTGTTGAAAACTCATTGCATTATAATGACTGGTTATTGAAGCAGCTACCAATCTAACCAGTGAAATTGGCAGTGGGTCAGTGGAGAGAACATCATTTGCTAGGTTCTCGGTGTTCGGTTATCCCGCCGTTACTCGGTCGCCAGAGCCTCGTTGGTTAATTAGCAGGGAGCACCACGTGCAGGTGAGGTTGACATTTGGGCTGGTGTATTGACCTTCTAGACCGATGCCCCTTACCCCCCACCTAGGAAATGATATTAAATTAAATTTTCTCATTCTTTTTTCTTTATTTTACGTTAGCCAATCTGATAAAGTTACTATTTAGCTATTACGTCATTGACTTACTATCAGTGTTGTTCCGTATTGTCTACACCGCGAAGATAATTACCATTCTACACGTGTAGACAATGTATGTAGAAAATTGAAAAATGGGCTTAGTCATTACTTTTTTATGACAAGAGATTCAATGACATAACAGTCATTTACAAGCTGTAGTGTGCATCAATTTTAAGAGATGGATGTCGATAAGCAAATTTACGTCATTGCATTCTATTGTGTTTTCAAACGGATCCGCTCGAAACGCGATATTTCAAAACGCGATATTTCGAAACGAGATATGACAAAACGAGAAAAGGTACAAAACGCGATATTTCAAAATGCGATATTTCAAAACGCGATATGGTACAAAACGCGATATGGTACAAAACGCGATATGGTACAAAACACGATATTTCAAAACGCGATATTTCAAAACGCGATATGGTACAAAACGCGATATGGTACAAAGCGCGATATTTTAAAACGCGATATTTCAAAACGCGATATGGTACGAAACGCGATATGGTACAGAAGAATGTGCATCGCGAAGCGACAGGAGCGCATCGACCCGCCTGATATCACCCGGTCCTATACTCCCGCTTTTATCGATTTTTAAATTCCAATAAACTGAATTTTTTTCCAACTGAGGAGCGAAGCGACTGGAGCGCAGCGACCCGCCTGGTATGATCCGCTGCTGTACTCCCGAACTGCTGAAATTTTTCTTTCTAACTAAGGAGCGAAGTGCTCACCTGATATACCCCGATCCTATACTCCCACTCTTATCGATTTTGAAATTGCTATAAACTGAAGTTTTTTAACTAGGGAGCGAAGCCCTCTCCTGATATAACCCGATCCTATACTCCCGCTAATATCGGTTTTTAAATTTTTTAAACTGAAATATTTCTCCTAATATAACCCGATCCTAAACTCCCACTCCTATCGATTTTTAAATTCCTATAAACTGAAATTAAATTTCCCCGTCTCCAGAATGTACATTGCGAAGCGACGGGAGTGCAGCCATTCGCCTCATGTAACCCGATCTTATACTTCCGCTCCTATCCATTTTTAAATTCTTATAAACTGAAATTTAATTTCCCCTTCACCCTCCTAATATAATCCGATCCTAAACTCCCTCTTCTATCGATTTTTAAATTTTTAGAAACTGAAATTAAATTTCCCCTTTTCCAGAATGCACATTGCGAAGTGACGGGAGCGCAGCGATTCGTCTGATATAACCCGGTCCTATACTCCCGCTCTTACCGATTTTTAAAATCCTATAAACTGAAGTTTTTTTTTTTCTAACTAGGGAGCGAAGCGTTCACCTGATATAACCCGATCCTTTACTCCTGCTAATATCGTTTTTTAAATTTCTATAAACTGAAATTAAATTTCTCCTTTTCCAGAATGTACGTTGCAAAGCGACCGGAGCCGACCCGCCTGATATAACCCAATCCTAAACTGCCACCTCTATCGATTTTTAAATTCCTTTAAACTAAAATTAAATGTCCCCTATGTGGATTATAAAAAATAAAATAAAATGTAAATTTTTTAATTTGTATAAAAGTTGGGATTTGGGGCGGTAGCCATATCGCGTTTTGTGCTGTATCGCATTTTGAAATATCACGTTTCGAAATATCGCGTATTGAAAAATCGCGTTTTAAAATATCGCGTTTCAAATGGGACCCGTTTTCAAATGAACAAAATGCTGCTCAAGCTATGGAATTGATTAATTCAACTTTGAGTGAACATTCTATGAGCCAGTAAAAAAGTGACTTAATAACACTTGTTTTTTTTATTTCGCGAAAATTAGATTTTTGAATATTTTAATTAAAAAATTGCTGTTCGAAAAGTTTAAAAAATCACTCACACCTAACAAGTCGAAACCGATTGAGTGATTTTTTAAACTTTTTGAACAAAAATTGTTTAATTAAAAGATTTAAGAATCTAATTTTTGCGAAATAAAAAAAACAAGTGTTTATTAAAGGTTGGTGTGTTTCGCCAAGTGCCTACGGCAAATAGTGTAAAAAAAGTAGTTTGCAAGATAGCAATTTTTGTCTTGAGGTCGATCCACGTCCAGGGGTGCAGTAAAAAAATTTGAAAATGAAGATCTTACAGTTTTAGTGGATGAAAATCCGTGTTAAACTCAAAAAGAACAGTTAGGAGTTACTCACCAAGCAATATCACTTCGATTGCATATGCAAATGGGAAAAATACAGAAGGAAGGAAAATGGGTTCCTCATAAACTGACCAAAGAAAACAAAAACCGAAGAGTTGACATCTACATGAATTTGCTTTCTCGGTACAAAAGAAAGAATTTTTTGCATAAAATCGTTAATATGTATGCGTCCACGCTTAATTAAAAAAAAAACCTTTTAACCCGAAAAATAATACAAAATAACTGAAAATTAGAATCTATCTCGAAAAAATATATATATTGTTACGTTTTTGCCTTGTCACTCAAGGTTCGAATCATTGGATTGTGAATAAATACAACTGCTTCAAATTTGAGCTCACACAAATTTATTTCCACAACACACTATTTAATTATCACTTTAATAATCACTCTATTTAACCTTCACTATATCACATTTGAAATAAAACTCATCATTCCACATCAATTTACGCCTTTATATACCAAAATATTTGTTTCTAGAATAATCCTGAATGCTCTTCAAAAATCGAGCAAATATGTTAGTATACAAATGACGCCTAAATGTTGAACCAAATCACAAATACAATTGAACAATAAATAAAACAACTTATTCTATTCTAATCTAGGTGTCACCGTAACACTAGCCCCCACCTAAGCCTGTTCGTCACGAACAGGATCCAGATCACCTCCTCTGTAGAGCGCCAAGCGCTCTAAATGGACCACCTTTGGTTAACCTTTTCATCCTTTCTGCATGCGATAAACCACGTCGTTCATCCTGTGGGTTGTGAAGCCAAACCAATTGCCCTTGGCAATTGGACCAATCGAGCTTTCATTCGATCACTTGGTATCCTAATTTTCTCCGTACAAATTGATGTATTTCATTGAATTCCTCTTTCATCCGGTCGACGTAATCCTGTCCGCATAGAGCTGCTGATGGAACAGCTCCAAACTTTAAATCTCCCGGTAATCGCAGATTGTTCCCAAATATGGTTTTAGCTGGTGTCACTCCTGTTGTGTCATGTACCGCTGATCGGTAGGCCATCAGGAACATCGGTATATGTCGATCCCAGTTGCGTTGGTTCCTTTCCACAACCTTTGCTAGATATTACTCCAATGTGCCATTGAATCTTTCCACCATACCGTCCGACTGTGGGTGTAAAGGCGTCGTTCTTGTTTTATTGATACCAAGCATCTGACATATTTCCTGAAATACCACCGATTCGAAATTCCTTCCTTGATCCGTGTGAATTTCCATCGGTACACCAAATCTGCTAATCCAATTGTTAACCACAGCATCAGCTATTGTTGTTGTCTCCTGATTGGGTATGGGATACACTTCCGGCCATTTGCTGAAATAATCCATTATTACTAGCACATATTTATTTCCGCTCTCGTCCATTGCAATTCTCTCAAATGGTGCCCCGATTTTGTATTGTTTCATGGTTCCACGACTTTTTCGTGCTGGTCCCTTTACTGCCGCACATTTGTCACATCTTCGACACCATTCTACCACTGACTGTCTACATCCGGACCAGTAGAAAAGTTGGCGAATTTTGGCTAGTGTTTTATTAATCCCTAGGTGACCTCCAATTGTTCCTTCATGATACTCCTTGAGGATTTCCGCTATCCGACCTTTTGGCACCACTACCAACAATTGTTTTACTTTACCATCCGTGCTTTCCCACTTTCTTTTTAAACATCCATTTTCTATGTGGAGGCTACCCCATTGAGCCCAATAAGCTTTTACAATGGGAGTTTTGTCGGCTATCTCACTCCATGTGGGCCGGTGTTCCTTTTCCTTATGCTTCATGATGAATGACAGGTCAGCATCCCTTAATTGTTCCTTCTTGATAATTTCATCAGTCCGTTCCTCATCTGGCCTCACATGGCTTTCTTGATAATGCGTCGGCTTTTCCATGTGGGCTTCCCTTCCGATGTTCAATTTGGAAATCGTAGCTTTGCAAACGTTCGATCCAATGTGCTACTTGTCCTTCTGGATTTTTGAATTGTAACAACCAGCGCAAAGCTCCATGGTCCGTCCGTAGAAGAAATTTCTGGCCATAGAGGTACTTATGGAAGTGCTTAACACATTCCACTATAGCCAACAACTCTTTCCGTGGCACACAATAATTTCGTTCCGGTTTTGATAACATCTTGGAGTAATATGCAATAACTCGCTCCTCACCATTTGTTGCCTGTGATAATACTGCACCTATACCGTCATTACTTGCATCGGTGTAAAAAATGAATTTAACGTTGGGTCTAGGGTATGCGAGGATTGGTGCCTCGCATAAGCGTCGTCTTAGTTCCACGAACGCCTCTTCTTGATCAGCCGTCCATTCGAATGCCTTGTTCTTCCTGGTTAACTCGTGTAAACTCTTTGCAATATTGGCGAATCCTGGCACGAATCGTCTATAATAGGTGCACAATCCAAGGGAGCTCCGTAATGCATGTAAGTTTTTAGGTCGTGGCCATTCCTTCACTGCTGCGATCTTATCTTCATCGGTATGGATTTCATTAGTTGTTACCTTATGACCCAAATATTTTACTTCCGTTCTAAATATTTTGCATTTCTTTGGGCTTAGCTTCAATCCGGCAGCCTGTATCCGATCCAAAACGTATCCGATCCAAGCTGTTTTCCCGCGATCTTCCTCCTGGACTTCCACTTGCCAATAGCCGCTTTGCAGATTTAATGTCGAAAATATTCGAGCACCCGATAATGTGTCTAACGTGTCATCGTCCATCGATCCTTGGCAATGAGTAACTATCCTTTTCCGTCACAGCATTTAATTTTCGGTAATCCACGCAGAATCTCATGGTACCATCCTTTTTGTCGACTAACACCACTAGTGAACTCCATGGACTGCTTGATGTTTCGATTACCCCTGCTGCTTGCATATCTTTTACCATTCGATCCACTTCTCCTTGCTTTGCCAATGGTAATCTCCTGAGTGGTTGGCGAATCGGCATTTCTGCTCCTGTATCTATTCGATGTTTTACCATTGTGGTTAATCTCCCATTATGGTCTGATGTACTACAGAAAATTGGCATGTACCGCTCGAGCAAATGTTTTGCCAAATTTTTCTGTTCCTTGGTAAGATCTTCGGTCGATTTCTTCATGAGTTGTTCTTCACTTCACCATCACCGATATTTCTTCACATTTTCCGATTATTGTCCCTTTCTTGATGGTTTTCGTCTTATCCGAGAGATTTAGACTTCTAATTGGTACTCTATTATCGCTAGCTTTCCCGATCATAATTTCTCTGGCTCCACTCTCCGTTTCATTGGCTTCCACAACCCACAACCTGGGTGACCCAGAATCTCCTTCCAATCTTGCCTTAGGTTAATACACCCCGTCCAACATCCACCACGAAGTCATTCGTTCTCAGGAAGTTCATTCCCAAGATGACTTCGTCTACAATATCTGCAACCAGCACCTCGTGTTGAAAGTGATTTCGCCCAATCCTTATTTTTACGACCTTTTTCCCTTTTATTGTTGAATTCTCTCCAGTCGCCGTTCGTAATTTCATTCCAATAGCTGGTTCCATAATTCCATCGATAATATCCTCACGAACAATCGCATGAGTTGCTCCCGTATCCAGCGTCATCATGCATTTCTTCCCATCAATATCGGCTTCAATTGTGAAGCTGTCACCGCATCTTGCTATACTCTCGAAACATAGATGGAGGTTATGTAGCAATCGGTCTCCGCTGTCGTCTGACCCTTCTTTCAGGATTCTATCTGCTCCTCGTTTGGTCTACCCTTAATAGGAGATGGCGACCTTCTTCGTTTCTTCTTAATCTCCCAACAGTCCCGTGACATGTGACCCATTCTATCACATACCCAGCATTTAATCCTGCCACTTTGATCTCTGAACCTTGGCGTAGCCCGCGCGGTGTCTATTCTGGAATCAATCTCCTCTCGGCGAATTTTCATTGCTGGTTTGATGATGGCCTGAGCAGTTTTGTTTGTTAACGCACAAGCGATGGTTTCCGTAAAAGTTGCCTACAACATCACCGCTCTGCGTGTCTCAGGTTCTCGAATACCGTCAATGAATGAATCTATTTTAATTCGCTCCATGTAATCGGCCGACGTATTTGAATGTGCTAAATGCACAAGCTACTCAATTGCCGATGAAAATTCCTGTAGCGATTCTCCTCCTCTTTGGTATCGACCCTTCAATTCCATGCGATAGATTTCTCGCTTGTGGTCACTTCCGTATTTTCGATCTAACGCCTTCATAATTCCCATGTAAACGTTCCGTTCCTGTTCGGGAATCATTTGTAGTGTTTCCGCCGCTTCGTCTTTAAGAGCCACAATTAACGCTCCAACACATTGTTCTTCATTCTACTGATTTTGCTTAATCGCCGTTTCGAATTGAAACTTAAAAATACTGAAGGATGTTGTTCCATCAAATATTGGTGGTTTTAACTTAACTGCGTTAACCGTCTGAATCACTTGACCTGTTGTTCCATTCGCCTTGACATTTTGGAGCTCCTTCTCGAGACATTGAACCTCCTCTTTAACATTTTGAATTTCTGCGTGTACTTCTGTTTGCAGTTTTTCTACTTTACCGTGTAGTGTAGAAGATAACTCCAGAAACCTCTCGTCCATTTTCTTTTGGCTATCTTCTATTTGGTTTTTAATGTCCGCCCCTTGTTGCTCCATCTGCTGTTTCATGTCCTGGTTCGATAATTTTATTTGTAGTTTAATGTCCGCTCCTTATTGCTCCGCTTGCTCTATTCTAATCTAGGTGTCACCGTAACAATATCAATCTATAGTAAATACAATTCACTGCGGTGTGAAATTGATTAAATGGACCCATCATGCCTTAGTTACGTGTGAATTGTTATACCAAGTCTAAAATAAAAGTTTTTATTAAACGACGAATGTCATAAAATATTTAATTATTTAGTCTCACCCATGGCCTTAATTTTAACGATGGCCGCCGATTAAAAATATATTTTCCACTCATTTGTTGCAATCCATGGAAGTGATAAACACTGGATGCCAAATTTTCCATGTAGTATGAATATACAAATGGGTGCCCATGCCCAGCCGTAGACGTGGACTACACGTTGTCACCTAGGAAATGATATTAAATTTAATTTTCTCATTATTTTTTCTTTATTTTACGTTAGCCAGTCTGATAAAGTTACTATTTAGCTATTACGTCATTAACTTACTATCAGTGTTGTTCCGTATTGTCTACATCGCGTAGATAATTATCATTGTACACGTGTAGACAATGTATGTAGAAAATTAAAAAATGGCTTAGTCATTACTTTTTTATGGCAGAAGATTCAATGGCATAACAGTCATTTACAAGCTGTAGTGTGCATCAATTTTAAGAGATGGATGTCGATGGGGAGTGAATTACCGTTTACCGATTTACCGTATAAAATATATTTCCAATTTATCGGTAAATTTTTATAAATTTACCGATTTTTTCGGTAAAATTATATTTATAATTAATAAGGCGCATTTTATTGTAAAAAAGTGGAGAGCAAGTTTTAATCGAATGAGGGATTTATTTAAGGTATAGAATTCCATCAGTGCTTAGTTTGAAGAAAAATGTAGGTATACTCCAGATGGGATCCGTTCATAATTGCATATTTTAAAATTGCATTTCTCAAAACTGCATATTTCAAAACGGCATAAGGGTTAAAACAGCATTTTTCAAAACGGCATTTTTCTAAACGACATATCTCAAAACGGCATTTTTCAGAATGGCATTTTTTAAAACTGCATGTTTCAAAACGGCATAGGTACAAAACGGCATTTTTCAAAACGACATTTTTAAAACTGCACAAGACAGAATGAAATATTTTAATCGATTATGAATCTATGTAGAATTATCTTTTCATTAATTTCTGGAATATGACCAACAGGTATGGTTATTTATTACACAAATAAAATTTAAGATGAATGAAATTTTTGAACATTTGTGAACGATTCTTGGATTAAATTCCCGGATAAAACCAAATGAAAAGGAACTTAGCTATTTCTTAGTCGATTAAGATTAAATTTCATATGTTTCTATGGTATGGTTGAATTTACAATAAAATTGATTAAATGAAATTGATTGACAAATTTCTTCTACATGTTTTATATAAAAGGTTTAGTATAGGTATGTTATAAGAAAGGTATTTACCTTCATGGAAATTAGAAATTATTTGAAGATTTAGTATGCATATAATATTCTCCTTCACCTAAATTTTTATATAGTGATTCAAAGTTCTAGTTAGTTACTTCAACTGCATGATCGTAGCGGATTACTCCATATTGAAATTTATCTCACACAAGATTTTTCTTAATTTATCGGGCATATCGAAAAATTTGATTCAAACATATTAGTTTCAAGATATGTAGCGTTATTATCGTACATCGCCACTACAATTTTGTTTGGCGGTTTTCCTTCATTTATGGTCCTGCCTAATATGGAGTATAGCAGATCGTTTCTACAGAATATCGTGTATACTAACTCAGGTATATATTTATTTATTATATATATATTATATGACACCTGGTACATATATCACATGTTAAAACGGTTTTATAATAGTTTTATTGATTTGATGTTACTTAGAAACAGTGGGGGAAGTGTAACGGAAATACCTACTAAAATTAGTGCATTATATTTTTTTACTCGAATATTGTTTGGTTTTTCTCTGTTTAAAAAAATGTACATAATTGGTACGCCTACAAAAAAATTACCGATGAGATGTTTAAACTTTAAAGGTTTAACATTGTTAGTTTGAGACGAAATGGTCGGTATAATTTTGGGATGCGCATACCATTCATGCTAAAAATTGTATCTAAAAATTATTCGGTTTTTCCATCTACGATGAAGATGAAGATGTAAAAATCCAACATTTTATTATCTAAATTATAGGTGATGATTAGTATTTGAGACATTTGTTACATTCTAGTAGGTTTTTCGGTTGTACTCTGCCCATTGTTCCAAAATATAAAATGCATCAATTAAAACTTTCTTTTACCTATATATACATATATTTTATAAAATATATCAATTGATGCGTTTATTCATAAAAAACATTCTATTTGGCTGATCTTGGACATGACCATAAAAAAGGAAAAAACTAGCAATATGTTATATCTTGAACGTTAGATCAACAGATATCGGATTATGATTTAAAATATATACCTATTTCGCTGACAATAAATTAAATTGAAGACGAAATGATATACGCATCTACGACGAAATGATATAGTTTAATTATAAAACAACAAACTTACATATTTTATTATAAAAAGTGCAAGGCATGTTAGGCCAACAGGACATAATACACACAAATAAATTATATGTATTACCTTAATAGGTTGAACGAGGTTTAAAAAATGTTAAAATATTGACGTTTGAGTTAAAATTCAGCTTTTCGTGATAAAATTGGAATGACTTGTGATTCTGATAATTTGCTTGCTATGAAATATGGTCAATATATTAAATAGGATATACCAACCATAAACGTGTGAGCTATTTTATAAATCAGCCGTTTATTTTGAAAGTCACATAAGTCACTTTTTCAAAAAATCAAGTTAATGGTGACATTATTTACAATTTAAAAGTATCTCTTCATTTAAAAAAAGATCTTATCATTAATAAGAGAATCCTGAGATAATAAATATAAGTAAATTTTCTCGAAAGTTGACATCAATATTTTATTTAAAAAAAGTGACTTTTGCAACTTTGAAAATAAACGGCTCAAATTTGTGCCAAGGTAACAAATTAGCAATGTTGGATAGAAATCGGAATGATCAGAAATCAGATAAAAAATTCGCCGAGAACCACTATGAAATTGGAAGGAATGCGTGGATTTTCTAGTTCTAAATTCTGCTCAATTTTGAATAAAACTATAAGTAGCCAAAAAATTTCACACTTTCCATTGTGAAAACTGATACTTTATTTGATATTACATATTTTGTTTATGTCATATGTAGTTTTAGTTATTATAATACAAAATAAATTTTCATAATCAAGACGTGCAAGCAAAAATAGAATATAAAGAACATTCGATTTTTATTTAAAAATTCGTACTTATTTTTAGTAAATATAAAAAATAAGGCTGTCAGTGATTATAGCGTATTGTGCCATTTAAATGAGTTATACGCTTCAAATGACAATTATATGCAAACCAATTGCTTCTATATTATTTATTATTATTATTATTATTATTTTATTATATTAATATATATATTTACAAGCATAAGCCGAAGCTTTTATACTACGAAAAATAAAAGAAAATAACAAAAAGAGAAAAAAAAAAAAAAAAATTAACAATCATCTATATATAAAATTATTTACAAAGGGGTAAGAATATATTATTACAAATTATAATTACATTAACAATTTCTCTGTACAGTTAAATATACAAGTTTTTTAAAAATTTTAAGAGAATTAATATGTTTAAGTTCAAGGGGTAAACCATTCCAAACAATAGATGCATTCATCAAAACCGAATTATTATACATGTTACTTTTGTTAAGAGGCAAGTTGATGTTTCTAGTGCGCAGAGACCTGGAAAAATTTAATTTTTCGAAGAGATATAAAGGCAAACCAGAGGTAATAATTCTAAAAATAAATACAGCTGTTCTATAATGATAATACTCGAACAACGTACATCTCAGAATAGAAGTTTTTAAACCAGAAATATGATCAAATTTTCTGAGGCCATGAACGTATCGAATACAATTATTAAATGTAACTTCTAGTTGCCGCAGAGAGGAACTGTCACATCGGCTATAAATCACATCACAGTACGCAAACATAGGTACAACCAAACTTTTAATCAAATATTCTCGCAACTGAATTGGACATATTTTTTTATTAATCTTAGCGAATATAAACTGTAGTTGACACGTCGACACAATGTGCTAATATGGTCACTCCAAGTAAGTTTGGAATTTAATATCAGTCCTAAATTATTAACAGTCGGAACAAATTTTATTGTGTCATCACCCAAAACAAGAGTAGGCTTAATAATGTTCGAATTATTTTTACATAAAAATAAAGCTTTACTTTTATTGGGATTAAGCGCAAGAGAGTTATGTTTAGCCCATAATAAAATGTTACTAAGATCTTCGTTAAATTTTATTGCAGCCTCATTCAAACCTAAAGCTTTACATCCGATGTACAATTGTAAATCATCAGCATAGAGATGAAAAGAACAATGATGAATGTGCCATGGAAGATCATTTATAAATATAGAAAAAAGTAACGGACCCAGAATTGATCCTTGCGGTACACCTATAGCTACTCTACCCATGCTAGAGCAGTTAACCCCATGCTTTACAAACTGCTCCCGACTATGCAAATAAGAGTACAACAAATTAATTGCGGATCCAGAAAATTTATAATATAAATAAAGTTTTTGAAGTAGAAGTATATGATTAACACTATCAAATGCCTTAGAGAAATCCAATAAAACCAATAAAGCTTGCGAACCATGCCCATCTAAAATTGAAGAAAGATCGTCAACAATGTGTACCAAAACCGTTGTAGTACTGTGCCCAGGCTTATACCCTGACTGAAATTTACAAAGAAAATCAAAATCTTTAAAATGCTGCAGAATCTGGATTTGCATAACTTTTTCTAACACTTTAGAAAGGGCAGGTATAATATACTTATTGGTCGAATATCTTTAAGACTGGCAACAATATCATTTTTTGGAATTGGAACAATAGAAGCCACTTTCCACAAATTAGGAAAAACTGACTTTGACAAACATTGGTTGATTATATAGGTCACCTGTGGAAGAAACAGATCAATAAATAATTTTATTATTATAAAATCAATTTTATCATATGCAATAGCATTAGATTTAATTGAACGGATAGCACCCATGACAATTAGCTCATCAACACAATCAAAAGCAAATTTATAATTATCATCAGAATTAATAGATCGAATATCTGGTAATGGCAGAACCACTAAATCTTCTCGAAATTTACAGATATCATTTAAAATATCTTCAGCAGTGAATTTTATGTCAACTTTAGCAACAGAACACGAAATACCAAGTTTCCTTAAATTATTCCAAGTAAATTTAGAGTTATAAACATTACCAAAATAAAAACTATACTTAGCTTGGTTGATAAACTTAGTAGTTTTGTTTCGAGCCCTTTTATAGGCAGTAAAATCATCATCTAATCCACTCCTTTTATAATTATCATATTTCAAATCTCTATATTGAATTGAATCTAATATAGTCTGGTTTAACCATGGAGCTGTTGGACAATTGTTAATGGTTCTTTTGCGGGGAACATACATTGAATCTAAATATAAGAAATTTGAATTAAACAAATCAATAATCATATTTACATCAGAGCAAGAATAAAGAATAGACCAATCAATCGAAAAAAAACAATTCACAAAATATTCATAACTAATTTTCTTATAATTGGGCACAACAGAATAAGTCAACTTATCTCTAGTGCGACAACATTTATAAGAAGCAAAAATCAAATCATGATCAGATATAGAAGGAACCGCACATTGACCATAACTGATAATATTATGTCGGTCAGGCTTAAAAACAACAATCAAGTCTAAAAGGCTTTCCAACCTCGTAGCACTAAACGGCAAAAAATGCAAATTAAGTAAATTAAAACAATCAGTCAAAATATTATTATTTAGCATATTAAAGTTAAAATCGCCCAAACAGAACACTTTTTCATATTCTTGTAATAAATCAGTAAGAATATCATTAATACTTGTAATATCCCCCCTAGAAGTAGGAGGTGGATTATAAAAAACAACAATAAGAAATTTACTAAACTTAGCAAACAGTTCAAATGCCATAAATTCAACTTTACCATTTGAACCACATGATATTTATGATATTATATGGTTCGCGGTAGCAATCCGACCAAACTCTGTGTATTTTTTTGGTATCCTTTTCCTTAAAATCTGTCCATTTAATTAATTTTAACATGCCATCATAATTTATACCGTTTACAAAACAAAACGTAACAACTGTCAAACGCTTTTTGTACGTACACTCCCCGAAGAAAGAATTTATAATGTAATCTGGCGCTTGGTCGAAAGTGAATTGATCTTCTGAATTCAGTCGAATTCTAAGTGCTGCCGTTCGTTGCATTTCGATTGAATACATTCTGGGAATGAAATAATAATTATAAATGTACAAATTTAATTTCCTTGGTTATAATTATATCAGATTACCTTAATTCTCGATCAAAAATATAAGTAAACGAAGTTTTTTTAAAACTTTATTATTGTATATGTACATAACCGAATGCAAGCCGATAACTAAATGTTTTGGAAGGTTAAACAGATCATTCATTTCACTGGCGAATCCTTAATATTATAATAATTAGTATACTAATGAAAATGAAAGAAGAGGATGAAAGATAATGACAATTGTATTGTAAATCATTCTCTTATTAGTACGGAATAGGATTACAAAAAGAGTATGTTTCTGTCTATAATTAAGATGAAAATCGGGCGTATAAAAGTAACCAACCTTTTTGTTCATATACACCGACACCGAGGATTTTTTTATTGGCGTGTCAGTATATGTATCTCATATACTGTACTGTACATATAACTATATAGGGACATAACCTGAAAAACGGGAAAAAATTAATTCTATAAATAGTAAAAATGTACTCGGATGTATATTAGACATCAAAACAAGAATTAAGCTGGGGGTGGAGCTAGATCTGCCGATAGAACAAAAAAACATATAAATAGCATTGCAGAAATTGTTTCTGATATCAGTTGTTCGATAATTTTTGAGCGTTGGAAAATATACAAAATTTCAAAGGTGATATCGCTTATCAAAGAGAACTAAGCATTAACAACGAACGGAGAGAAAATATAATGGAGAACGAAAATATAATAGGACAGCAGTGTCAAATGATAATTTCTCAAAAGAATACCACTATAATGTATTTACATGGATTTTCTTATTATTTTCACCGCATCACAAACCGATGGCGGTGCTCAAAGAGGCAAAACAAACTATTTAAATGCACTTGCAATTTAATAGCAGAGTCGAGAGAGGGGAAATATTATGTGGCAAACTTTTATAATGTACATAATCACTCTCCGGACGCAGAGAAACTTCCACTAATTAAGATTCTGCGGAATATTAAAGATGCAGTTGGAACATCTAATAACTTGCCTTGCCAGATCTTGCAGGCGACAATTGCCATGGTTCCTGGTACTGTAGCTGGTTGCCTTCCGTCTAAATCAGCATTAACACAGTTGGTTAAAAGAGAGAAAGCCAAAAAATCAGAGAGGGAGCCAGTATCATTAATTTTCGATATTCCAACAACACATAGTGAAATTGACGGCGAGAAGTTCGTGTTAGGAGATGACACGATAGGAGAAGACCGCATAATAATTTGCTCGACGTCAAATAATTTGAGGAGGATGAGAGAAGCCGATTTTTGGATGATGGACGGAACATTTAAAGTTGTTCCTAAAATCTTCTTTCAATTATATACTATTCACTGCAGTGTTGGGCCGCATAAAACGGTGCACCCAATGGTATACGTTTTAATGAGCGGCAAATCGGCCAAACTATACCAACACATGTTTAATATGCTAAATGAAAAAGCATTGGATATCGGAGTAGATTTGTCACCGAAGATCATAATAACGGATTTTGAGAAGGCCGCAATCAAAAGCGTTCGCAGCGTATTCGAGGGTGTTATTGTTAAAGGGTGCAATTTCCATTTTATGCAGAATATATACAGGCATATCCAATCAATTGGTTGGCAAACCCGGTACGGCAGTGATGTAGAGTTCGCGATGAAAGTGCGACAAATTGCTGCAATCTGTTTCCTGGAACCAGAAGAAATCTCAGAATGGTTTCAAGAAATAAGAAATGAACTGGGTTCGGATTTTGATCCTCTAGCAGACTGGCTAAAAGAGCATTACATTTCAGGAAAGAATGGTAGAGGTCCATCTTTTCCGCCAAATCTGTGGAGCGTGTCGGATCAAAATTCGATGGGAATACCACGGACACAAAATAATGCCGAATCATTTCACCGATATTTGAATACAGTAATTGGTCGTGCGCACATCGGTGTACTGCATTTATTAGCAGAATTGCAAAAAAACACTAGAACTACCAACGCAGAAATTGAAAAGTTGGAAAGGGGAAATCCGCCATCTCAAAAAAAAACTAAATATATTATTAAGGAAAAAAACATAAACTTAATTTAAAAAAAAAAAAAGAATACAGCAAATATGGCTTTTTGAAAGCAATTGCTGGTAATATATCTTTTTAGTATGTGATTAGTATTAAGTTAAAATTTATGTATATATATATATGTATTAAATATAATCTAAATAAAAGGTAAATGTTGTTATCGAAAATGTCGTTTTGTACTTTATGTCCGTTTTGAAATATGCAATTTTGAGAAATGCCGTTTTGAAAAATGCCGTTTTGTCCCTATGTCGTTTCGAAAAATGAAATTTTAAAAAAGCCGTTTTGAAAAATGTCTTTTTGAAAAATGTCATTTTAAGAAATGCCGTTTTGAAAAATGTCGTTTTGTACCTATGTCGTTTTGAAACATGCAATTATGAAAAATGCCGTTTTAAAAAATTCCATTTAGAAAAATGCTGTTTTGTACCTATGTCCTTTGGTACCTTATGCCATTTTGAAATATGCAGTTTTGAAAAATGCAATTTTGTACTTTATGCCGTTTTGTACCTTATGCAGTTTTGAAATATGCAGTTTTGAGAGATGTCGTTTTTAAAAATGTCATTTTTAAATATGCAATTTCGACCCGGACCCACTCCAGATTTATGTAATGAATTTTATTTAATGAAATGAAATGAACTTATACAGGGTGTTTGGAGCGTGGACCGGACATTTTTTGGCAGATTGGTGGAAGAGGGGTCATTTGGAAGCTTTTATCCCATTAAACTGATGTTCTAAGTGGCAACTGAGATATCATAATTTTATTTTTTTTTTAAATTATCCAAAATGTCGCCTTTAAATTTTCATAACTTTTTGTTTGTAACGAAATAACTTTTAATGTGATTTTATTCTAAATAAATCATTATTTAATACAATTTATTTTAGAAAAATGACTTATGGGCTTCTACATACTAAAAAATGTGTAGTTTTATGAAAAACGTCACTATCTTGAACTTAGCCTTGCTTTAAAAAATTGTCTACTACCTGTATACTGCCATGCCATAGAGATCACTCATTTTGTGGTCAAAATAGGAGAGACTATTTTGTTAGAGTTATTTGTGCTAGGGTTCAGAAAATGTTTTTTAAGTTATTGATAGATTTTAAAAAATAAGTAAACTGGGTGATAATTGTCTTGTGCTGTTTAGTCAATATGTCAGCATTTGCTACCGAAAGTGCTCGTGTGTTTCACTTTGTTCTTGTTAAATTGTTAGTTATTCCAGGTCTCGTGTAATGAGATAACATTACATTCCATTCGTTTGTAAAATATAGTAAATATCGTAGTAAGAAAAATGTAAACATAAACAAAAATGTAAACATAAACAAAAATGTAAACATAAGCAAATTGTGAAGTTCATTACCATTCATACATAAAGAATGCGTTATATATTTTTATCGTATTTCAAAACAATTAAATGATGAAAACTGATGAGTAAAGTAAAATTATAAATCGAAGTTGAACGTATTCTTTATGCAGAATAGGCAATAAACTAATTAAATATTTTGTGTATGATTAGCTGTATAATTTGGTATATAAAGACCAAAATTTGTAAAATCAAAGCAGAAATAAATTGTACAAGCTGAGTTTAACCTCGCAATCAATTGTCTCTCAATTTTACCGCCTTACTGAAAACAGAAGTTGCATGTAAAAGTTGCAACAATAAGGTAAGGAGCACGGTGAGGGCCAAATACGCTGCTTTAGTTGATGCGTTAACTTATTGTTAACAGCTTCAGAAGCGCAGGCCACTCTTCTCCACATATAAATATCTCTAGCAATTCAAACTTCAATATACTAAAACCAAATCTATTATATGGCGATTTTTACATATTACATGACATATTACATGGCGATCTTGACATATTATACTCGAAAAGGGTGGCATTATTACCTTTTTCGTGACCTGGAACAATTAACAATTTAACAAGAACAAAGTGAAACACACGGGCACTTTCAGTAGCAGATTGACATATTAACTAAACAGCACAAGGCAATTAACACAGAGTTTACTTATTTTTTAAAATCTATTAGTAACGGCTGGAGTTTTGTAGACAGATATTGAGGATGATAGCTTTTAGAAAAGGATTTTGTCTACAAAGGAGTCTAACTTCAATAGTGAGGGAATTGTGAATTTACACAATCTGCTTCATTGGGGCAGAAAATGCTAAAATCCACATATGAAAAAGCAGGATTCTTTACAAAGTAAGTTCAGCGTTAATGTTTGGGCTGGTGTTATTGGTTGAAACCTTATCGGCCCATATTATGTGTCAGAACGCCCATCCGGAAATATTTATCTCGAATTTGTTCAGAAGTTAGTTTTGGAAGATGTGCTGTTTGTTTTTGAAAATGACGGCTGTCCGGCACATTACCAATGAACAGTAGGAGAATACTTAGATGATTCATTCCCAAAGATTGAAATGGGTTTTCCTATTTATTGGCCCGCGCTTTCCCGAGACCTCACACCCCTGGATTTCTATGTCTGGGTACCTGCTTAGGGATTTGAAATGAAGTTGATTACAAATTTATTAATAACTCAAAAGGTATTTTTTCTATGACATGTGAGTATACCATTGGAAAGGGCATAAACTAGAAAAAAATTTAAAACATTGCCTAGGCAGATTACTATGGGATTACTATGGGAAAGCGTTGGTCATTTTCAAAAAATCGTTATGAGTCACCAGGTAGGCCTAGCGACTTGTATTTCGGAGATGACATAGGTGCATGTCTCCTCTAACAGTACATTAGATTGAAATCTCATCTTTACAACGGTGTTTCAAGCAGAAACTGTCCGGGTACGACTTTGAGCGGACTTATATGTTGTTGAAGCAGAAACTGCCCAAAAGGTTAATGAGGAAAATTGGTCATTTGAAAAATCTGTTCTAAATCCGATTTGTATCATAGTAAACGATTATTTACCCGATATTGGCCAAAAATTAGATTTTAAAAAAATTTTGTTTGAAAAGTTTAAAAAATCACTCACGTGTAAAAACTCCTGATGACGACCTAGCAAGTCGAAATCGATCGAGTTGCACATACTTGGAAGATCAGAAAATTAGAAGGTCAAACTTTTGAGATCGGGAGCAAAACTTTATATATATTTTTCGAGATGGATTCTAATTTTCTGTTATTTTGTATTATGTTGCGGGCTGAAAGGCTTTTTTTAGAGGA
The DNA here is from genome assembly GCA_947310385.1 of Nephrotoma appendiculata. Taxonomy (NCBI): domain Eukaryota; kingdom Metazoa; phylum Arthropoda; class Insecta; order Diptera; family Tipulidae; genus Nephrotoma; species Nephrotoma appendiculata. Next base: position 301,887,521 of record OX371223.1, read on the forward strand.
CGCTAACATTTATATTAAAAGGTTTTTTTCGGGATGGTTTTCGGGCCAGTTTCATATATGTGCACGCGGTACTACATTATGGTACATGATATCGCATCAGCATGTTGGATTTGTATTATATTTATTTAGTTTAGAATGCAGTTATGAGGACCACACACCCCATTTTGAGCATATCAGATTATTTATAATGGTGTGTACAGCTCAATGTCCAATTTCCAAATTTGGTCTTCGGCTTCTATTACACTTTTATGGAATTTTCATTTGCTTGAAGTTGAAGTAAAGGTTCATGAAGTAAATTTGGATGAATTTATGCTGTGCGTCTTCAAGAGGTTGCAACGATCCAATTCGATGGTGACTTTTGCCTGGGATCTTTAAAGTGTACTGGTGTAACAAGTGGATTAGCTGGAATGAAATTATCTGGGTCTCCTAATATGTAAGGGGCTATAAGAGTTAATAAAATTAGTGATGTTAATATAATTATAAATCGAAAAATATCCTTAAATGAAAAATAAGGGTGAAAAAGAATTTTATCAATATTTCTATTTTTTCCTAAGGGGTTATTTGAGCCTGTTTGATGTAAGAATAATAAATGAATTATTGTTATAGCAGCTACAATAAATGGTAAAACGAAATGTAAAGTAAAGAATCGGGTTAAAGTGGCATTGTCAATTGCAAATCCCCCTCAAATTCATTGAACTAATGTTGCACTTAAATGAGGGATGGCTGATAATAAATTGGTAATAACAGTTGCTCCTCAAAAAGATATTTGTCCTCAAGGTAATACATATCATATAAATGCTGTTGCTATAACTGCAAATAAAATCAATACTCCAACAGATCAAGTTATGCCGAAGTTAAGTCGAAGGCGAAGCCAGCATTGCGGATTTATGATCACCAAAAGAAAATTTTCGCTCGAGCAGAACCTTGAATGTTGGATTGAGTCCGCGTTCTTCGATAATGTCTGCTCCAAATGAAGTCATTTGGAAACATCCGTTGTATCTTTGAGTGCTGGATAGAAAATGTCGTGGTTCTGGTTTTTCGTTTTTTGATAGGCTTTCGACAAAAAGGTCTCGGAATGAAGATTGAGATGTAAAGGTGTATAACTTATCGTCAGGAAGTACCATATTGTGATCAAGAGCATTATCGATCATGTCCGTCGAAATTACGTAGGGCTGAGAACCGGTCGTTATGTTAAGATAATACGATTTAAATCAATCTAAGACACAGTCTGAATTAAGAGTTTCACAAAAAGCTCTGGCCAACAAGTCACAACAAATGCAATGCAGCATGATAGATGGTAAATTAGTATCTCTCAATGTAACATCTAAACTTGTTCACACTAATTACGCTCCAACTCAGTGGCGGTGTAATTTTTCTGTGTGCCGTTTAGGTTCTGGGATATATAAACTATGGGAAACTCTGCACCATCGTCATTAATCAAAAACAGGACGCCTCCGATGCCTTCTAAGCAAGCGTTATACTGAATATAGAAGGAACGGCTAAAATTCTGTTTAGCCAACACAGGAGCTGAAGAAAGGGATGCTTTTAAATTTTCAAACGAACGTTGAGGACTATTTGACCAAACCAGTTTTTTGCTTTTTTTTTAGGAGGTCGGTAATTGGCACCCTCTTGAGGGGAAATTTACATTTAGCAATATTTACCGTTAGACCACTATTTGTCAAAAGTTATGCCACCAATTCCAGCAGTTTAAGATTTTCTTCCAAGGTTTTGAAAGTTATATAAGAAGATCATCCAAATATGTGAAGGCAGATTCATGTAGTTCGATTGGTCTGTGGGGCGTTTAAACATTTCTCAGCAAATTGCAAATAAGCTCAGCCCGTGTGATAAAAATAACTATATGAGATCGGGGTGCAGTTCTAGAAAATGGCATATTAAGACATTACTCGCCGATTTGAATGTACCGCAGCTGAATAATAAATTTAATACTAATTGAGCAACATTGTTTATGGGTTTTGATTTTCGTCAAGTTCATAAATTTAATAATAAAATTGAGCCTTGGTACTTATAATTAGATTTTGATGATCTGTTTTTTTTGGTTTTGGTTTGGTGAGACGCAAATTTAACGCTAATCGGCGTACTCCCCCCGTATATATACAATACTCGGCTATATGATGTGACAATTAAATTCTCGTCAATAAAAACCCACATCCAAGCGATTTTTTTATTGTTGTTGTTGTAAATTCTGCGATAACATTCCTTTTGGTAAACAATATACAAAAAAAATTTCCAATAAATAAATCTACATGAAATTGAATTTTCTATTTGATTGTTGTTGCAGGCCCAAATAGATTCAATTGAATTTTTTAAAACTGAATTGAAGAATAAAATTAAATAAATTGAAATTTCGTGTACATTTTCGAGTACAATACAAACGCGCGCATACAATCAACGACTATCCAGAGAAAAACTCTTAAATATTTCCACTCGTGGCATGAAGATGATGATGATGATGATGATGATGATGACTAACAATATATACTCGTGAACATATTTGAATAAATTACATTATTGAGATAATTTTCCTCGTCTTTTCATGTTTCACTTATGTGTATAGAGAACGGAAATAATTGTCAAATTGATTAAAATCGAAGTAGAAAATCTTGAAAGTTTTATCGCCGGCAAAACAGTGCAAGTGCAAAATTTGTGATTGAATTGAAATTGAGAATAGACTTTTCTTCGTTATAATGGGTCTCAATGTTTGCTTTAATGAGAAAATTGTAAAGGAAAATCCGAAATAGAAAAATGGAAATTTTTTGTGCGTTTTCATTATTAAAATTGGTCGGAATTACGGTTGATGTATATCAAAGGAACACAGAATGTCGATTTAATTACCAAAATAATGACATTTTTAATGAGGGATAATGAGAGAAAGTTCTATGTAAGCCATTTTGCTGGTTAACCTGCATATGTTTATTCGCCTTCCGCTCATATTTGTCAGCGAAATTTTAAGCGAGTAAATCGCCAATTCAAATAACAGTTCTGAAACAGTATAAATCAGGATTGTTTCCGTTTTATAATTTGAATCCTAATGGGTTTTCAAGTGAATTCGCGTGAAATAAAATTTGCGAATTGCTGCAGTATTTAAAAGTGTTGTAAAATAAAGCTTGTAACTTAAATCGCTGATAGTTTTATTTGCAAAATCGTGTACGAATCCATATCGAACGGGAGTAAAGAGTCACTCCCGGAAATTCTGTTGGTTTTCTTTTTCCAGACTCCCAGGATTTTGTTTCTGTATTTGCTGGGATTTGTTTTAAAGGATAGTTTCATTTAAACAACTATCAAAACTAAAAAAGTCAAGCAAAACATGTTAGATGTAATACAAAAACGAAAAACTAATAATTTTTTATATATTTTAATTATTTCGAGTTGAGCTCACCCAAATTCGTTGAAAACACTGAGTCTTTTAACATCAATTGTTAATTGATACTTTAAGCGTATTTCATTTGCCAAGGATCTTGGTCAAAAGAAATAACAAATGAATTCCCGTGTTTTATTTCTTTTATTTCATCTTTTTCTCCAGAGAAAACTCTAGTGACAAGCACAGTAACTAAAAAATAGAATTGGAATTTCAATACCATCAAGCCTATAGGAATTCAACGAATTCCAAATTGGTATTGAATACATAGCATTATTGTTGTAATTTGGCCAATGAAATACGCTTTTTATATACATATTCCTAAATTTTCGAACGAAAAATGGCAAAAAAATGAATAGAATAGTGGAGTATAAAATTCATCAACATAGGAACAACCCAAAATTATTGAACATAGTTGCCGTACAACCAAATTTACGAATATATAAAGGATAAGTTTGTGAACCAAAATTAGAATCTGATTGATTTTTAATTGAAATATTGTATTTAACTAAAAAGTGAGCCCATCACAAGAACCATGTCTGCCGAAGTCTGGAAACATTTCAAAAAAGATTGTAAAGGATTGCCTACAAGCAGGTTGAGATGGCATCTAGAAAGTGTACACAAGATCAATCCAAACAAACGTAAAGACGAAGTATTTTGGAATCTCCAGATCATGATAGCAGAAAATTTCCAGCAGAAAAAATGAGTTTTTCTATTCATGGCTAGAGGCATCACTATCACAAAAATAAAAAAAATTCTGCAGATATTTTTTGACACCAGCAGAAATTTTTTGAAATTTTTATGCAAATTAAAAATTCTCAGCAGAAAGTTTTATGAAAAATCAGAGAATTTATGAAAAAAAAGAGAAAATGTATGTTTAAATGTTTTGAAGCGATGAGAGTTAATTTACTTTAAAAAACGATTTGCGCATGTTTAGTGTAAGGACTCTCAAAACATACTAAAATTACCATAATCATCATTATGCAAACACAGGGCAACATCAAAAAAAATCGCCAACGTTGAAAGCATTCCATAAATTTCTGAAGTCATTTTAATGTGAAATGTTTTCAGTTTTTTAACAAAAGTGTTAGAAAAAAACCCCTCTAACTACCCTGGGTGTATATTTTTATGGTAGCTGAGATCATATTCTATATACATGAGCAACATAAGATGCGCACCTGGCATCAGTAGCCTTCCATACGAAAATCCATACGAATAATTCCATATGAATAATGATCTCAGCTACCATAAAAACATACACCTAGGGTAGCTCCGGGGGTTTTTTTTAACACTTTTGTTAAAAACTGAAAACATTTCACATTAAAATGACTTCAGAAATTTATGGAACGCTTTCATCGATGGCGATTTTTTTGATGTTGCCCTGTGTTGGCATAATGATGATTATGATAATTTTAGTATGTTTTTGAGAGTACTTACACTAAACATGCGCAAATCGTTTTTTAAAGTAAATTAACTCTCATCGCTTAAAAACATTTAAACATGCATTTTCTCTTCCTGTTCATAAATTCGCTGATTTTGCATAAAACTTTCTGCTGAGAATTTTTAATTTGCATAAAAAATTCAAAAATTGTCTGCTGGTGTCAAAAAACATCAGCAGAAAAAATTTATTTTTGTGATAGTGATGCCTCTAGCGATGAATAGAAAAACTCATTTTTTCTGCTGGAAATTTTCTGCTATCTTATGCAGCATCAAATCATGGCGGAGTGGAAAGTTCAGTCTAACTTTAGGCGAATGGACGAGCGTATGAAATCAACGTTACCTAAATGTGAATGTACATTTTAACCAGTGTTACATCAACTTGGAATTAATCAGAATACTTGGAAGATGCAGAGCTGCAAAAACCCATATTAGTGATAGTGATCACGAAGAGGAATTCAGAAATGAAGATTGCTCTGAAAAAGATGATGAGGGGACAATTCCGAATGATCTCATTATTGAACAACCACATCACGCCAAAATGCGAATTCGAAGTGACTTGAGCACGCCAACTGAAATGGTTAAAAACATTGTAAAGTTTTTTAAATTTTACCAGTGCGAAACACTATTTTGCAACATCATGTAAGGGTTGAATTTACTCTTGGATTGCAAAACCAGATGGAATAGTATGGACGTAATGCTAGAACCATTTTTGAACACCATCGACGCAATTCGTGCGGCATTAATTGATTTGGCGTCTAATCTACTATTTGAATCTAATGTCGAGACGTGATGCAAACCTGCTCACTGCGGACGCTATCCTAAAATTTTTGTTAAAGTCGCTGAAATCGAATAACAACTTCAAATTTTCAAATAAGCTTTATGATGCTTTATTAGCGCGAATCAAAAAGCGTCGGAATATCGGGCTTGTCTCGTTGCTGAAATTTCTACATACTCTGAATTTGCAAGATGAAGCCGAAACGGAGCAACAACTGATATATTCGTCAAAAACATCAGTAACCAAATTTGCAGTTGTTATGAACGGATTATTTGTTGTAGACAATACATCGGAATCGGCCATAGGTTACACAACAAATGGCCGACAGAAACCGGCAAAGTACAGAAACAACTAATTCTGTGGTCGCAAGGCAAAACGGAATAACTCAATTTTCCATTTTTTCAAAGTAGCACTTTTAAAAAATGATTTTTGTTTATAAAAACACCCAGTTACATATAAGGGTTGAGTTTTCTGAAACTGAATGACTTATATTATTAGGTGTTAATTAGAATAGTCAGATTTAAGATGTCCTTCTTACCTAACCAAGCCATTTTCTAACAACTACTCACTTTCGGAATAACTCGAATTATTCCGTTTTGCCTTGCGGCCACAGAATTTGCAGGAAATGCTGACCGAAACGATAACAGCTTCGATGATGTCTCTAACCTGCCTCTTGTCACGTTCTCCAAAAGCGTACTCTACAAAAAGAAATTCAAATTTACGAAGCTACTGGTAACACAACAACAAATTTAAAGAAACTGTTAGATGCGCGTTGTTCATTATTCAGCCAACATCTGTGGAACTTTCGGAATAACTCGAGTTATTCCGTTTTGTCTTGCGGCCACAGAAGTATATTTAGTAAAACAAATTTTTATTATTTGATTAAAATTTATACATATTATATTATACCATCAAGGTGAGGTTATCAAGACGATGGAAGTTTGGTTTCGAACTAATGAAACATTGAATTCTTTGTAATTCGGTCGTCTCATCAGACTGCTTCTAATATGTCTGCTTCTGAATGTCTTCTAAGATCATGAGATCTTCAGAACCTTTAAAACCAAGCGACAATTTACATTTTTGAGCTACTTGCAATATAAGAGCGCATAATCCAATGGCCACATTCCAGAACTTTTTCTAAAAATTATTTCATAATATCTTTTCATCCACAATGCCCAATTTCTGTCCTAGGAGGTCATATTCCAGAACTTCTTCTAAAAATCATTTAAGAATCCCATTTCAATCCAACATACCCAATTCCATCATAATCGGTTAAGAAACTACCGAGTTCCGTCCCAGATGGCCATATTCCAGAACTATTTCCAAAAATCATTTAAGAATCCCATTTCAATCCAACATACCCAATCAAGGGCGGATCCAGAGAGGGGGCCATAGGGCGATGGTCCCCCATGAAACCTAAAGATCATATATCAATAATACATGTTGTATCGTTAAATTATTTAAATAATTATATCCATGTATGTTTTTTCTCAACCCTATTAATTATGAAATATTTTCTATTTCGCATTTTATACCCAAAAAATCTCATCGCATATAAAGGGTTATCCAATTCAAGCTTGATAAAGTAAACTTAAAAAAAACACACAAAATATTCGGAATGTATTGTAATTTTTATTTCATTTTACAGATTGATCCTTGCCATTTTTAGTTAAACAAGATATCATTCAAATGTCCTCCACGGGACTTCTTAGAGGCCTTGATTCTTTTGAGGTAATTTTCAATGACTTTTCGGCACATTTCGGGCGGTATCTCGGCCATTACCTTACGAATATTAGTTTTCAATTCGTCAAGAGTTTGAGGATTGTTTGCGTAAACACGATCTTTCGCGTAGCCCCACAAAAAGAAATCCAAAGGCGTTAAATCACAGGATCTTGGAGGCCAATTGACATCAGCCAATCGCGAAATCAAACGTCCAGGAAATTTCTCTTGCAAAAGATCTCGATTTGCTCGTGTTACGTGACTGGTTGCTCCATCCTGCTGGAACCACATATCGTCAAGATCATAATCTTCGATTTTCGTAAAAAACTAATCGGTTAACATGCGGCCATAGCGCTCAGAATTGACGGTAACGGTTCGTCCATGGTTGTTCTCAAAAAAATACGGCCCAATCACACCACCAGACCACAATGCGCACCAAACAGTGACTTTTTCCGGGTGTAATGGCTTCTCTACAATCAATTGTGGATTTTCTGAGCCCCAAATTCTACAGTTTTGCTTATTAACGTATCCACCAAGCGAAAAATGAGCTTCATCACTGAAGAAAATTTTGTTCGAAAAATCAGCATCAGCAGATTTAATAATTTTAACGCGTTGGTCGATTGTTAAATGCTCCATATTCTTAAATGGCAGAATGTCAACTAAATAAATGACAGCGTACTTGACGTTTATCTTTGACAGATGTCAGTATACAGATTTCTACTTTATCAACCTCGAATTTGATAACCCTGTATTTATGTGTATACAAATTTATTCCAAACATCGTACTGGAGATGTGCAAAATCGGTACTAATATAAATATTTATGAATTTCCAAACAGGCAATTAACTTGTTTGCTCAGTGCAATTGCAAAATACACTCAGTGCATTTATCACTGTCAAAATCAATAGTAAAAATTGAACGTGCGTCGAAACCAAATGTATTTTATCTTTTTAGTTTACTTAGTATACGAAATAAATACGTGTGGTATGTAGGTAGTATTTTAAGTATTAACCGTTGTTTATAGGTAGGAATAAATGTATTCATTATAAACACAATCATAATATGTACGTACGAGTATGTATATGTACATATGGAGAAAATATATAAACCTTTTTATTTCAGTTTATTTAATCCAATATTCGTTTCGTAAAATGAAAAGATCAAAACAAGCACAACAACAACTTGAACACTTTTTTAAAAAATCAACACAAAAGAATGGCATTTCCGATAATAGCGGCAACCTAACTAAGTGTGACAACTTTTCACCTATTCAAACTCAAAATGAATTAGTGAACTCAAATAAAAATAATGTATTTCATGCGGATGAGATATCTGATAGTGAACTTTTCTACGAGTCAGCTGATATTGGGAACTATAATAAATTAAAGGACGATTCACAAAAATACGAAGTTCTTAAAAACTCTTAGAAGCCACCACCAAATTTTAAATTTCCCTTTTCGTTGCACCAAAAACAGAACAAACAAGTTCGACGATACATTAATCAGCATCATTTGATAAATTACGAATGGCTCACGTATTCCAATATATTTAAGGGATTATTCTGCAAATACTGTGTTTGTTTTGAAAACAGTTCTGATAGAAAGCTTGTTAATCAAGCACCTACGACCTTTGCGAAACTAACTGGAAAAGATGGTGATTTGAACTTACACGAACGATCCCAATACCACAAAACAGCTGTAACTAAAGCGAAGCAATTTTGCAAAATATTCGAGAATCCCACTATGTCCGTCGTTAATTTATTAAGTATTGGTAATTCCTAATATTATTAGGACGACAGAATATAGCGCTTCGTGGTCACCGTGATGATGGCATATTAGAGTTTAATCCGATGCAAAATTATGGAAATTTTCGTCAAATTTTAAAATATAGAGCTAGTGGCGATGCCATCCTTAAAGAACATTTATCCAATTCGAAGTCGAACGCAACATATATTAGCAAGACTACCCAAAATGAACTGATTGATATCATTGGAGCTGAAATTATATATCAAGTCATAAACAGAATCAAAAAAGCCAAATATTATTCTGTCATTATTGATGAAACTACCGACATAAGTTCGCAATTAAGCTTAGTACTAGCTTATGTTCATAATGGGAAAAGATTCGAAGATTTCAATTATTTCTTGGATGTTCATCAAACTGCCGATCAAAGGTTCATTTTACATGGCAAGGAGCCAAAAATTACAGGAAAAATTCTTGGGCAGCTAGTTCTAAAGCAGTTAAACAAATATGGGTTAAACCCAAATTATTTAATTGGAATTGGTAAAGATAGGTGTTCTGTGATGATTTCGGAACAAATTAGTGCGGTGAATGAGATACAAAAGGTAGCTACGAATGCTTTTCGATATCCATGTTTTAACCACGCGCTAAATTTAGCTATCTCAAAGTATTCAATGGTACCAAGTGTTCGTAACTCTATAGGTGTAATCAAGGAAATAATATCATTCTTCAATATGTCAGCCAAGCGAATGTTCGTATTTAAGAATATTTGTGATGAGAAATTAAAAAAACTTTGCGAAACTAGATGGTCGGATAAAATCGAAGCTATAGAAGATTTCGCCACTAATTTTAATAAAATTGTGCAGATTCTTGAAGAAATTTCTGAGTGGCATGGTGAAACAGGTGTTAAAGCAAAAATATTGATTAAAAGCATTTTAGACGTTGATTTTCTAGTAAGCTTACAATGTCAAATTTCTGTTTTGAATTTGTTCTTTCCAGTAACGAAACTTTTACAAAAAAAAAAAGATGGATTTTTTAAGAGCTTAACAGTACATCGACGTACTTATCAGCACACTAAAGGATCGAAGAACAAACTGTGATTTGGAATTTGATTCCATTTATAAAAACATTAAACAAATCTGTGATACATACCAAATAGAGTTCAAAGTACCAAGACTTGCTGGTAGACAGCGACATAGGGAAAATGTTGAACACAAAAGTCCATCGGATTATTTAAAACAAAAACTGTGTTTATTCCGTTATTGGACAGTATAATTATGGATTTAAATGATCGATTTTCGGATAGATTAATAAATATGTTTGACATCAATTTTTTAATTCCAAAAAATTTATTAGAATTAGAAATTTTCGAAATAAAAATTAAAATCGAAAATGTGTTAGAAAGTTTGAAAACCATTATTACAGACCGAACTAATTTTCAAAATCAATTATATTCCGAGATATGCCAATTAAGCGAATCTACAAAACAATCAACAAATATGTTTTCCAGTTTAGAGGATGTTTTATTTAATTTGAATGAAGATATTTATCCCCGGATGATCAAGCTAGTTAGTATATACGAGTATGTGTCATTGCCTATAAGTATCGCATCTGCAGAAAGAAGTTTTTCAACTCTTAGAAGATTAAAAGCATATTTGCGGAATTCAATTAGCCAAGACCGATTGGTAGGTTTAGCTTTATTAAATATACATAGAGAGATTGAAATAAATATTGACAATGTGATTAATAAATTCGGACAAGGATCGAGAAAATTAGATTTTATTATTAGATAAGTTTAAAAAATGTATGCTTTATTTAAACATTGGACTGAATATGTTTTTTCATTTTAATTTTTGTTATTTTATGTATCAATTTAGTATATTTGATTTCTAAATAAAATTTGAATTTTTTGAGATGAATAAAAACACGTGAACATGTTTTCTTACTAAACTTTCAAAATTAAATACATTTGCTTTATCGACTATTGATTTTTACCACAAATTTAAAAAGTGGCCCCGCGTAACAGAAAACGCTGGATCCGCGCCTGTGCCCAATCGCATCATAATCGGTTAAGAAACTACTGAGTTCCGTCCCAGATGGCCATACTCCAGAACTTCTCCCAAAAATCGTTTAAGAATCCCATTTCAATCCAACATACCCAATCCCACCATAATCGGCTAAGAAACTACTGACTTCCGTCCCAGATGGCCATATTCCAAAATTTCTTCCCAAAATCATTTTAGAATCCCATTTCCATCCAGCATACCCAATCCCATCATAATCGATAACCGAAAAATGGAAAATAAAAAATTGTCCGTTAATTAAAATATGCAGGACGGCTATAGCCGTCATTTGCTCTGCAGAGAAAAATGATGTGATGAGCAAATGACGGCAATAACCGTCGAGAGTTTTCATGGAAAAACTGTGAGAAAATGTGATAATTTTCACTTCCAAACATATAAAGAATGTTCAATTTCATATGGCAGTTATAATCAATTGAAAAAAAAGTATGTTTCAGAGCACGGTCATCGATATAAAAGTGTGCGGGAATGGGTTAAGAATCGCACTTCCATCCAACATACTCAATCCCAACATAATCGGCTAAGATATACCTGAGTTCCTTCCCAGATTAAATTCGATCGAAAAGATTAAAATTGAAAACATTCGAATTAACGGACAATCGGATTTAACGGACTCCCCAATTAGTCCGTTAAATCGAGGTTTTTCTGTATATCATTTTACGTTAAAATATCACGTAATCAACGCAACAATTTAACGCAACATTCAACATAACAGTATTTAACGCAGCATGTAACATGAACCCAAAACTAGTCCCCTAAATGTTTTACCAAACATAATAAAATGGAATATAGCAAATATGGCTTTTTGAATAAGCAATTGGTGGATATATATCCTAGAAAGAAAGAAGGGAAGTGTGTAGAAATGTGTAAGTATTTATCTATGCACTTTTAAAAAATGTCGAAGAGAATATAAACGATAACTATCGTTATGAAAAATGCCGTTTTGTACCAATGTCGTTTTGAAATATGCAATTTTGAAAAATGCCGTGGTGCATTTAAATCCTTTTTTACTATTTAGAAAATTTTACTTACATAACATTAACTTAAAAATATATCGTTTTCATATTTTAAGCCGTTAGCGAATGTTCGTATTTAAGAATATTTGTGATGAGAAATTAAAAAAACTTTACGAAACTAGATGGTCCGATAAAATCGAAGCTATAGGAGATTTCGCCACTAATTTTAATAAAATTGTGCAGATTCTTGAAGAAATTTCTGAGTGGCATGGTGAAACAGGTGTTAAAGCAAAAATATTGATCAAAAGCATTTTAGACGTTGATTTTCTAGTAAGCTTACAATGTCAAATTTCTGTTTTGAATTTGTTCTTTCCAGTAACGAAACTTTTACAAAAAAAAACGATGGATTTTTTAAGAGCTAAACAGTACATCGACGTACTTATCACACGTACTTATCTACCACATTGCACTCATTAGAAAAAGATTTTGAAAAGCCCGATTTTTGAGAAAAAAAGAATTCGGGAACGCGCGGGTCAGCCGGCTAAAATCGGGCTTTTGTAAATCGGGCTTTTGAAAGTCGGGATTTTGAAAGTCGGGCAAACGACAACCAGCATGCCAAACAATTTACTGAGTTCCTTAAGAAACAAAGTGCACAATTGGCCGAACTATACGAGCAGAATTTGATGGGTGGTTTGCTGAGTTAGGCTAGAAGGTCAAGCTAAAGAGCTAAGCGGAGAAATAGAATCTCTGGAGGTGAAAGTCGACGTTCAGTTCAAGGTGAAAAGAAAATTAAGCAAATGGAGGCCTGCCTCGATACAAATACATCGCAAGGTATTCCAAAAGGCCAGCTAAATAAAACGTTCCTATAACACACAACCAATTGCTGGAAGCTCAAGGAGAACCCCATTTGATAATTGTAAAGTGCAGTTTCAAGCAGCACAACTGTTGGAGCTCAATTCAACGCACTCATTTTGGCTCTTTGTGTGAAAGCTGCAGATGTCTTGCAAACCGTACCCGCATCAGAAAGGAGCTATGAGCGAGTCATGACTATGTGCAACATTCAACTCCAAAGCAAGCGTCAGTTACGTGCGGAAAGCCTGCAACACCTAGAAAGAGTAGTAACGAAATTGGCGCGTCAAGTATATGACAAAGAACTTGTAGATGTGTTGAACGGACTAATAGTGGACGCGTTTATCACTGTTGTCAAGGACCAAAACCTAAAACCTCATTTAAGAACGAATACGAGAGATCACCATGAATGAAGAAGACCACTGCCGTATTGATGTTCACGAAGCATTACATGAGGGTTTGTAAGCAACTAACACAGAGCTCGAGAGAAGCGGAAATAAGAAATGCGGAAATATGAGGCAGTCATATGGAAACGAGGAGAGAAAGCACTTGTCTCATTTAATGACCATGGATCCAACTAGGGACGGATTACAAAAGTATCGTAACCTGTTATTGGCATACTGGCACAGCATGAATGCACCTTTACACTGAATATCTGAGTTTCGAAATTGGTGGAGCGTCCTGATATGGTAGATTCAGAACAAATAGATGCTACGGTCCGTTATAACTTGCTAACAACAACAGATAAATGTGCGATAGTCAAAGGAGAGTGTACCTTTCCGGTAACATTAGGCGGAATGCGGTTCAAATTTCGATTTATAGTAGCTGAAATACCTGATGAATGTATCATCAGACTGAAAGTTATTAAGTTATCCAGATGGTCGTAGATTTGAAGAACCAGGTGCTAAAATAGCGCAATGTGGAGGTACCGCTTCAGATAAATAAATGCGAACAAAATGCATTGTTATAATTGAAGACATGGTTGAGATTCCACCGATGTGCGAAAAAATCATCTAATTGTTTGTGACCTTGGGGATACCCAGATGGGAATTGTAGCGTACGAATGTCAAAAACAGTGGGTTGCTGTGTGCGAAAACCTTAGTGAAATTGCAACAGAAAGTAAAAGTGTTCATCAACAAAAGTAATCAAGAAAGAGGTGGTCATCGGTACAGCTGAGTCAATCAACTGTATTGCCAACTAACATTACCAAACCCTAGGCAGAAGAAGATCATTCAGTCACTGTGCCGCCCTCCCAGCGGAACAGTTAGATGTCGCAATGGAAGCACTGAATGAACTAACCGATGTATTTACTCTTAATGATGATGAACTAGAAAAAACTAATTTGTGCATCATAGAATCGCCACGGGAAGCGCTTCTCCGATCCGGCAAGCACCAAGACGAGTACCGTTTGCGAAGCAGCAAGAGACTGCCGCGTTAACTTAAAAAATGCAACGCCATTGAGTAATAGAGGAGTCTAGCAGCTCGTGGAGTTCGCCAGTGGTTCTAGTTCAGAAAGAAGACGGGACAACACGATTTTGTGTTGACTACCGTAAACTAAACGAATCCGAAAGACAGTTATCTGTTTCCGCACATAACCAACCCCTTGGACACGCTGTCAGAGACTAAGATTTTCAGTACATTGGATCTGGAAGAGAAAACGGCGTTTTCAACAGGAAACGGTCTATCAATTAATGATATTGCCGTTCGGATTATGAATATTACGAACGATTACAAGCGATCCGGTCGGCAAATCCCATATTTGGGTCATATTGTTTTTCCTGATTCAGCTTACTAACGACGATTTGTGCCAAACTCAGATGATGCACGCAGATCATGAAGTCTCCATCGCCTCACCGTAAAAAGACAAACATTTTGGCGTATCCGCAGGCAAGTGGGATATTCTTTTTGGATACAAATGCTAGGAACTTAGGGGTTAGTGCATGTTGTCACAGAAGCAAGAAGATCCCTCTAAAGCAGAGAAAAATTATTATGTAACACGCAGTGTACTGCTGGCTGTGGTGGACAGTGTGAAATTTTTCAACAAATATCTGTATGGGTAAGAGTTTGTTCTTCGAACGAATCGTGCGGCGCTCAAATGGTTGATGCAGTACTTTCGTATTTGATTGAGAATTTTGTACTTTCGTTTTCGTATCGTTTTCAAGAGGGCCCCATTTTAGTTTTAAAATGTAACTGTTTATGAAATTCTACTTGTTAACATATACGAATAGGTTTCTGACCTTTATCACATTTTTATAAAATTGTACTCAATTATTGTACTCAAGTATAACGTAAGAAGTTATCAGTTTTTCCTATCATTCCGTTTTCCGAGCATAGCGTCACATATTATATACATAGGAATACGTCATTGCCATCTACGAAATCATAGAACTGATTGATAACAAAAACCATAATTTTCGACATTGCCTATATTCTCTACATTGTCAACGTCAAATTTTTAATTGTCTACATGCATTCTCTACACAAGTAGAATATTAATTATTATTATTAAAATTTAAAAGAAACGAATTTAATTTTTGTATTTAACGTGATTTTTAATAAAAAATCCGGACTAGACTAACTTCATAAATTACTGTTAATTTTGAATCAATTTAAACAAATTCTGGGCTAGGCTGTCTTCACATAAGAGCAAATGGGATTTTTTTTTATTGATTAGTGCTGCCTGATGAAATTTATTTATTTTCTGAGATAGAATCGTGGGATAACTTCACATACATGGAAAATGTGTACGTTGAACAGAAAATCGTGAGATGACTGTGACGAGATTTTAACATTTGTGCTGCTAGTGGTATTTTTTTTAAAATCGTGGGATCAAAGTCTGGGCTAACTTCAAGGCGGTCTTCTACCAACTGAATTTTAAAAGTCTCTTTTTGCATTTAAATAATATTTCTACAAAACTGATTTACCGATTTTCCATATAACACCAGAATTATGTTCGGTGCATAAATTATAATACGATTGTGCAAATTGGTGATGTTTATTTCGTCCCCGCCATAAAATAACAATTTGGGGTAGAAATGATAGGAAAATACGATTAGAATAATTTATTAAAAATTAGTTAGGCCGTTAGAATGAAAATATTACGACCGAACTCAGGTGCATATAATAGGGTAATAATTTGTTCGGTATATAATGGGATAGGGCCCCATAATGAGTTACTATATAGTCTATATTGGGTGATATAACAATGTAAATATTCTAAAAATATCCACTCCTACGGTAATAAAATCAGCATTGTGCTCTGACAACAATAAATCGAGATATTAGTAGGGTATGCGTACACGCATCTTAACCTTTCCCGTATACATACAAATTTTATGTGCACCACAACAGCACTAAACAATTTTGACGAGTTTAATCTCCTTAATTACATTTTTTTTAAACGCGTGTAAGCTTACCTTTATTTCATAAATTTTGTTTATCCATTTTCGCTATAAATGTATACTGAAGACTACAGTCTACAGTACAGTACAGAATATAATAAATTATTTACTGGAAATTTCTAGAAATCCAAAAGCAGCACAACAACAAAACTTTCAACAAATTAATAACAACAATTTTCCGTTTATATTATTATGGGGATTTTCGTATTTTAGCCAAAAGTGCTAGAAGACATGCTAACCATTTACGATACGACCGGGGTGTAGAATGAATCAATTTTTAAAGCTCATATATGTATATACACGAGTGGGTGGGTAGGTGCGTGATAAAATCGCGAAATTATGTTTTGTCTTTTAATTTTTATGTCTGCATTTTAAGATTATAATCGACACAAACATACACACACACAAACAATTTAGATTTTATTGTGACACACGATTAACGAACAACAAGATCAATTAAATGTGAATATAACACATAATGGTATAATTACACGGAATTTCCCGCAACACGCGTATATAAACGGAATACGGTAATTGCTTAATTCCTTTTGCACTTTGCAAAAGTTGAAAATCAACTGATAAGTTTACTGCGGTTTTCCATTACACAAAACAATTTACGTTCTATTATCTGTAAAAAAAATGTTTATACTGAGAAATGACTCACCTTTTTTTCGTTGTTGTTGTTTTGTTGTTGTTGTAAGGGGTGGTACATAAAATGTTGTTTAATTTGCCGTTTATCTATCCAGGCACGAATTTATTAATTTCCCTAAAATGATTATGACAAATTATGCGATTCTGATTAGTTTGAGCGAAATTTTTTTGAAACACGGTTAGACAACATAATAATCATTTTCTACGGGTACATTTATAGTGCCACGGGTTCAGTCTAATGTAAAATGTGTACGTTAAGGTATCGTATTTTCACATCGGAAATCCTATAAATCAGTTTAAAAATATCGAAGTACATATATATTTTACTTTAGTTGCGTTGAGCAAAATTGCGCAAGTTAAAACTAATTTAGCTCTCCTGGAGGTCACAGGAGGTCAAAGAATCAAATCGCACTGATCAAGAACGTTTGAGTCAGAACTTCTTAAAAGCGAGCAGAAGATAGGCAGATCAGCGGGAACAAAGAGTTGGAGTCTTACGAGTAGAAGCAAGAAGAACAAGAGCAGCATATTCGTCTCAACAACGCCAAGGAGAAGCAGGTGAACGGCGAAGGCATATGCGGATGCAATATCTGAATGATCGAGCTTCATATCATCGAAAATGGATAAAGTTCGCCCGCCCTGCACAGCAATGAAATTTAAAGGAGAAGCCCCAGGAATGTGCTGCGCGAGCGGTTAAATGAAGCTACCTGAACTTGGGCAGCCAAAAGAATCACTGAAAAGTTTGTTAAATAGATTTACTGATGATTCAAAACATTTCCTCAAAAACGTTAGAAAATACAATTCCTGTTTTCAGAACACTTCATACGGCGCGGGCGCTAACGTTATAGCGAAGCGTTTTATGCCGATATTTAAAATACAGCGACAAATTCACCAAAATGCTGGTTCTTTGCTTCATTTTATCAGCAATTATATGTTATCAGCAATGATCATAAATTTCTCCAAATCTGTTTTATAGGAGATCAAAGCTCTACTATAGTGTCAGAAGGCATGTTGTTAGATCGTTGCAAACAAACGTTACAAGGCAATAATAATTTAATTCGGATGTTCAAAAATGCATTCGGATGTTCAATGCAATGAGGAACTACAAGGAATTGCTGGATACACAGACAAAAAAGTTAGTTCAATGAATCATTCCTATCAGATTATGGTACGTGAAAATGAAGATAACCATATATTCTGAAATGCTGTCAGCTCTTCGGGGTTGGGTAGTTCCATATTCGCCACTTTTATCAAAAACTTTTAAATCAAATATCAATGTTAAGTATTGCAATTTTGTCAAATCCATAAAATACGTTTGAAGTATCAACAAGAAGTAATTTAGATGAAATCTCACAATACCAAATGGGCAGATATAACAACAGCAATGAAGCTGTGTAGAATTTTTTAGGATTTCTAATCCACAGTGAAGACCCAACTGCCGTTTACCTTACTGTTCTTTTTGAAAACGGACAAAGAGTTGGTTTCAAAGCAACAATTCCTCCGGACACAACATTAACAGCGTTCTTTCAATTATGTCAAACAGATGATTTTTCAAGAACTTTGATGTGTGTGGACATTCCGACTTGGAACGCAACACGAAAGAATTTTGAAAGAAGGGGACAAAGCAGTAGTTGGACAACCTGGAATATTTTCATCAAATGATTTAGGAACAACGCAGATTGATTTTATTTACGATTGCTTCTGATTAACGTTCGTGATCTAACATCATTTAGACGCTGGCTACCGGTTAATTGAATATTCACCTGCTACTTCTAATCCATTTTAACTACATACGCTATTCGCAATTATTTTATATACATGTACAATTGTGGGAGAAATACAAAGACTACATGGCCGAAGATATTCTGCACAGAATGCGTCAAAAAACAAACAATCATGGCTTGGATTTCACAGAAAATACATGCATTAAAGCGGTAATCTTCGATGATTTTTGTCTTGCAATGTGTGGCAGGTTGTTGGGAGTGACATCACTGAATAGATTCATCAATCATACTAGATAAATGACTTACAGCTGTTCGTCCAAGAAAATACACCGAAACTCCTTCAAGAACAAAAGATAGCATTTAACACCATCATACAAGCTGTGGCCAACCAATCAATGGTGATATGTACTTTTTGGTCGGTTCAGGTGGAACTGGAAAAACGTTCTTAATTTCCTTACTCCTGGCTAAAACTCGTTCAAACGATCATATTGCGTTAGCCCTTGCTTCTTCACATATAACATTTCTAAAACATCTGGAATAGGAACGGTTCTTCGGGCGTGCAAAATCATTGTATGGGATGAGTGTACAATGGCTTATAAGAAATCATTGGAAGCATTAGCCAATACATTGAAAGATTTACGAAATAATCAGGTTCCATTTAGTGGATCATTGGTGTTATTATCCGACGACCTCAGACAAACGCTGTCAGTGATACCTTCTCAACACCCCAGCTGATGAATTGCATACCTGCTGGAACTATTCAACTTTTTGGAGCACAGTAAAAAAATGCAGTTAACTAAATGAAAGTTCTACTTGAAACAACCCCACAATTGCCACATTTTCAAGACAATTACTCGAAGTCGGTAACGGCACTGTACTTACAAATCCGAATTCAAAAGAAGAGATTAGTAGAAAAGATTATTAGACAAGGTATTCCAAAGCAACGAAATAAATTATCAAAATCACCCATGGTTAATCGGAAGCGCAAATTAAGCGGCTAAAATATCGACGTACACGATACGAAGCAACATTATTCTTAACAAACGCGCAGGTGAATAACATAAAAATCGATTGACTCCGTGAGGACCAACGTGTAGTAGTGAATTGTGCAACGTATTTTCTTAATTTACTCGATGTTTCCGGATTACCGTCACACTTTCCTAATTTTAAAATTGGTGTGCCAATTATATTACTCCGAAACATCAATCAGCCAAAGTTATGCAATGGTACACGATTAGAAGTTAAAAAATTAATGAATAATCTAATTGAAGCAGCAATTCTCATTTCACTTCCACGAATACCACTTATTCCGGCAAATATAGCGTTCGAGGTCAAACGACTTCAATTTCTAATACAATCTTTGCAAGTGTGTGCGGTTTGAATTTAGAAAACGAATGCTTCTCTCATGAACAATTATATAGTATGTAGCATGCTCCAGAGTCGGAAAACGGATAAACCAAAAATATAGTAGATTCACTATAGCTTTACAATGAAAACGATTTCCAGTGTAAACATATTTTCTTTCTTTCCTTTCATTCCTCAACATTGTGGTCGGGCCAGGATTTCATTTCGAATGTTTTTTCTTGTTCTGATATGGTCGCTGGTTTATTGAAGTACACTCTTTCTTTCAAATAAACGCAAAGGAAAAAGCCGAGAGCAGTTAAATCTGGCTTCCAATTAAAATTGGTTCTTTTTTAAATTATTTGCTCACCAAAGATGTCTCATTACAGAGCCTTTGTTGTTCCTTGCTGTATGGGGTGTAGCTCGATCTTTTTGAAACCACAGTTCCGTTTAAATCTGAACGATTTTCCACAACTGGCATTAAAAAAATTCCAACCTCGTCCGATATTGAACACCATTGACGGTAAAGGTTGCGCCGACTTCATTTTCGAAGATACATGGGCCAATAATCTTTTCAGACCATACTCCGCACCAAAAAGTACACTAAAGTTGTTGTAATTGTCGCTAATATATTGATCTTAGATTTTTTGTTGCCCAAAACCTACAGTTTTGCTTAGTTATGAAACTATTTAATTGAAAATGGGCTACATCACTCATTATTAAATTGTGAATGAAATCGGGATTTCTTCAACTTTCGAACCAACCAACAGTCGGTTATAATTCTTGCACAAACTGAATTTTGTATGGAAACATTCTTAATGTGGTCATAGTTATCTGTAACGACCTTCGCAATAATCTCAGTTTTATTGAACGTCTCTTTGTTGACGTTTCTGGACTATTCTGCACACTTTCCAATACACGTTGAATATTATCATCTAACCATATTTTGCGATGGCTCAAGACTATTTTTTCAATAACTGGTAAACTGATAGCCAAACACGAGATAGTGCGGAGAAAACCGTGCGCTTCCATGGTTCGAATTCCTTAATGTACCTGCATTTCATAGAAGTGCTCCCAACGTTGGTGGTCGTTTTTTTATACGTGCTCCAATACCTGACAAAACTGATGGGCTAACCCTTTCGACTGCGTCGGCCTGCGGGTAGTTTTAGCAGTAAAATCATGTCTTTTACTCCATATTTTGACATTAATAAATCAAATAGATTCGAATCAAACTGAGATCCGTTGTCGATTAGTATGCTTTCAGAAACTCCAAAAAGA